>CM053766.1:86981315-87293370 GCA_028658305.1 Pachyuromys duprasi
AAATTTAAAGCTTTTTTTGTTTTGTTTTGTTTTGTTTTGTTTTGAACCTGGGTTTCTCTTCCCTGGCTGTCCTGGAACTAGCGTTGTAGACCAGGCTGGCCCTGAACTCAGAGATCTGCCTATCTTGCCTACTAAGTGCTAGAACTAAAGGCATGTAACAATACAATAAGCTTTAAAGCTCATTTTGAAACACACACAACAAATAACTTGGGAAATACATACAAAAATTGTCCTGAATCAAAGAAAAAAGGGGGCAGGTAATGTGGCTCCACTGTACAGAGCCTGGCATGTGCAAAGTGGGGGCCAAGAGGTGGGGATGAAGATGGCTCTGCTGTGGAAATGCTGGCAAATGTGAGGCCCTGAGTTCGATCCCCAATATCACAAAAAAGAGGAAAAAAAAAAAACCTCAGTAAGATTAGAAAAGGGGCCCCCTCAGTTAAGACTACTTAATCCAAAAAGCTACTTTAATAGAAAGAGCTGAGGAGAAGTAGCCAGTTGAAAGGCACTGACCTCAGACTTCATGCTGTTTTATCAGCAGATTCCAAGCAATAACAGCAATACATTCATTTTAGAGAAAGAAAAACTTAGGTAAATGTTTCAAAGCCTACATCAAGAAGATATCTCAAGCTGTTGAACTCTAGTTTCTTGGCACAAAGCGATAATCTAAAACTAATTTGTTTTTGTGGTTTTTGGTTGGAGTAACTAGCTAACATAAGGCAGTTGAGGAAATTTAAGTCCATGCACATCCTCTAAGATTTAAAAATGAGTTGTCATGTGATCAAAAATAAATTGTAGATGAGGGTGATAGCACAAAGCTGCCACCCCAGTTACTGGGGAGGCTAAGGCAGGAAGACATGAGTACAAGGCCTGGCTGGGCAACAAAGGGACAACCCCAAAACCAAAAATAAAAACAAAATTCAGACAGAGAGCCTGCCTGGCATATGTGCTGCCTTAAGTTCCATCTCTGGCCCAACATTAAAAACATTACCACCCTTTTTTGCTCTCTCAGTTAAGACTCATTTTACTTACTACATATGTTATAGATGCTATGGGAACCACTTTCCCTGAATGATGCACTATCTCCAACCATCAGGCTTTAAACCTTTTTTAATTTTATGTGTATTACAGGTATTTTGCATGCATATATAAGTCTGTGTACCTCGTATGTTCCTAGAGCCTGTGGAGGACAGAAGAGGGCTTTGGGTGCCCTGGGACTGGAGTTGCAGATGGTTTGGAGCCACCATATAGGTGCTGGGTCCTCTAGAAGAGCAGGTGCTCTTAATCACGAAGGCATCCCTCTAGCTGCTAACGCTGCTTCAGGTCTTTAGTGGATGGTCCTAGAAGTAATGCTATCTATCTCTAATCAGTAAGTTTCTCAATTCAAAACTTATTCAAAACTTAACTCCCTTTACAATAATTGAGCCAAGATAAAATCAAATATTACTAAACAGCGAATAAAAAATTTCTAAGTGTGGATCTTACTTTTTGTCTTTTCTCTCTGTCCCCATTACCTACAGCCTAATTCTCACAATTACCCTGATTCTGCAGTTCATCCAAGTCCATGTATCGGCTGGGATGGGGGTTAAATCCTTTAGCAGCCTCTAATTCCTTTTCCCGTTTCTTTCGAAGTTCCTGTTCCTGGGCCCGCCTGGCCACTTCTTCCTGTAGTTCATCCAGCTCACTTTTAGATGTGATCCCCGTATCTGAGGTACACGCAAAGAATATAAATTACAACATTTCCAGAATCTAGTTGAATTACATGTTGACTTAATGGTCACTATGACATTTTTCCTTTGGCATTCTTGCTTTCCAATTTGTGTTTTGGACAGTGCTTTCTTTTACAGGCTCAAAGAAAGAGACAGGCCATAAATAATGATAACAACATATATATTTTCAATATTTCATTAACAGCAACAGCATAACTCCAAGCATTTTCAATATACTAAGAACAGTTTTTAAAGCATTTTTACATATATTACTTTATTTAATTCTCTCAAGTGATAAGGTAAAAGGGATGGGTTATCCCTTTTAGAAGAAATGAAAACAGAGACACAGAAAGGTAATACAGATGGCAAATGATAGCGCTGACTTCAGATCCAGTAGTTAAATCCAGCGAGGGCTGATTGCACGAGGCCATGATCTGAGCTACTTCAAAGGGTGATGGAGGAGGATAACAAGCCCAAGGCCTACTTGGCTTATAGAGTAAGTTCAAAGCCTGCCTAGACCACTTGGCAAGACCTTGTCTCAGAGAGTGCCTGGACATGGTACTAATGTAACATCAGCACTTATGAAGCTGAAACATAGGAAGTGCCAGCCTAAGCTATAATATTAAGTTTCAGGCCAATATAGACTTCACAGAGAGAACCTGTCATAGAAAACAAAACAATAGCAAAAAGATGCTGGGATATAGTTCAGCAGCAGAGCACTTGCATAACATGTATGACCACCTAAACTCCTAGGTTCAATTCCTGGTACAAAAAAAAAAAAAAAAAAGTAGTCGTTTTTCGATCTCTTAATTTCCACCACCTGTCTAAATCAATTTGTAAAATGTCCATAGTGAAAACTCACCTTTAAAGATCTCACTGATGAGTTTAAATAGATTGAAAATTATATACATGATAAATCAAGTAAAAGTTTGGGAGATGGAGTAGTATGTATATTGAGACTTCATTTTTCTTTTTGAGACTTCATTTTTAACAATGAGGTCTATGTGTATGTACATAAACAGTTATACATTTATATAAGCAGATATACCACAGTGTTAACACTGGTTCCTTTAGTTTCAGGAGGTAAAAGGCAGGTTATTGAATTGTTGAACCCCATTTATTTCTATAGTTCAGTTTATTTTGTCTTTCGGTTGTGTGTGTGTGTGTGTGTATGTGCACACTTTTCCACATGTGGATATCTGTGCATCCATGAAAAAAAGTCACCATATCTTTTGCCTGTTGAGAAACCTATTAGAAGATTCTATTCTATCCAACTGATCCAGAACTGAAAACTAACAGGAAAAACTATGAGACTCAGTTTTAATTATCCTAAAAAGGTGCCATCTATCTGAAGAGAACAGAAGGGGTAGTAGGTTCATCCACAAGTTTCTTAAAGTAATGTTACTTGATATCACATAAATTAAAATGTGAACAGTAAGCACAGTATGTAATTTCATTGGGAAGCAGGCATGTCTTCTGCCAGTCCTTCACTTTAACTTAACCAGGATTCCAACTGCAGCTGTCTCTATGCAAACTTCTGCCTAGCAAGTGTGGGGACGCGTACCTAAGAAGGTTTATGCCTTGTTATTATAATTCTTGCATACTCCTTTCCTCCTGCCTCTAAGAACCATTCAGTAAGAGCCTATCAACTGGTAATGAGACTGCAATACAGAAGCAATGGTGGAATAAATTTGAATTGCTAATTTCATAGTTTTGCTCATATGTCTATGTTGTATCTCAGCTCAGAACACAAATCACAAAGGAATTCATTTCTCAAGAGATTGCCTATGCCAAGGAAAACCCTAGGACTTACTCGTCTAAAGAATGGAACTGTTTTTACCATCATGCACCATATTTCTGTCCCTACTCATTTCCACAAAATTCTTTCTAACGTTAAAACTTTCAGGCAAGCTGTGGAAAACTCAAAGAAAGCATCTGAAAAGCCTCCAAAATTACACTTGGGGGTGGGTGTTCGGATGGGTGTGTATATTCATTCATGTTGGCCAGAGGTCAAGCTTAAGAAGTACTATCCTTTATACATCCACTTTGCTTTTTGAGTCATTCCTCTCAGCAGGACCTGGAACTTGCTGATTAAGTTTGGCTGGCCAGTGAGACCCATGGGTTTGCCAACCCAGGATGCTGGAAATTGAACTCTGGTCTTCATGGTATATAACAAGTACTACCTAAATGAGCTAAGTCTCCAGCATACATATTTGCATTTTGACAAAATTCTCAAAGAACATCTGCCTTCTAGTTGAAGTATGCTCAGTAAGGCTGTTTCCCAAACAGAACTGGTGGTCAAATTCAGTTTCCCAAATCCAGTATCTTCCTATTTACCTGAGAGAAGTTGAGTCTTCGTCCAGTCAGTCATGGATGCTGTGGAGTCTACCTCCAGGATGCTACTGCTGTTAGACTTCGGGATATGATGCCAAGAAGGGACAAACCCAACTGGTCTCTTTGTGCTGTGATCCCTTCAAAAGAGAATCAAGAGTAGTAAAAGTTTCAAAAGGTAGCTTCTAACAACCTTCCTAAGACTAAAATGCAAAACAGAGAGCAAACATCATAAAAGCTTGGAAACCAAGGGTCCTGGAGCAAAACCACAATGCAGCTGCTCCTGAGGCTGAGGCAGGAAACTAAATTACAAGTAAAGAAAGGAAAGGAGAAAGGAGAGGGGAAAGGAAAAGGAAAGGAAGGGAAGAAAGGAAGAAAAGAAAAAAGAACAAAAGAAAATAGCTTCTGGCTTCTGTAATGTAGGTTGTATTGATTGGTAAATTCTCTATTTGTGCTTGTTAAAAGACTGAGGTGGGAAATGGTGATGCACGCCTCTAATGCCAGCACTCAGAAGGTAGAAGCAGGTGGATCTTTGTGAGTTCCAGGCCAACTAAGACAACACAGTGAAATTCTGTCTCAAACATACACACAAAATGTTTAAAAAATAATTTAACTAAAAACAAACCTAAACAAAATACTGTATCCTTAAGAACAGCTAGTAGGGCTGGATGGTGCACACCTTTAATCCCAGCACTCGGAAAGGCAGAGGCAGGTGTAGCTCTCTGAGTTCAAGGCTAGTCTGGTCTACAAATTGAGTTCTAGGTCAGCCAGGGCTACAGAGAGAAACCCTGTCTCAGAAAACAAACAACAAACAAAAATCCAACAACTACTATGTAGCAGACTATCTCCAACCAAAGCTACTATTATTTATCCCATAAAATACAAATTGCCTACAATAGGAACAGGAATTAAAAGGTCATCAACAGAGAGGACAGAAGAGGACCCTCCACCAGGATGCTTTCAGTAAGAAGCTGCAGCTGGCTGCTCAGCTTCCCAGCCAGTTTCTGCTGGATGACTGTAAGCCCCAATTTGATGGTGTCACCTATTTGCTGTCATTTGTTCTTTTACTTGGAAGCCTCAGCCAAGGAATACTTTGCTCAGGTTTCTCTCAATCAGGAACTCCAGCTGGCTGCCTCAAGGGGCCTTCCCCAGTCGATGTCTGCGGAAGTGTCTGTGAGCTCCAGCCTGACGAGGTCACCTTCTGTTTGCATTCTCAGTCGGGCTGCTCCAGTCACCTCTGACTGTTACAGCACATCACATTTCATTACGTCTTGTTGAGTATCTGCTGCCCACTGCTCATTTTTTTCACCTTTTGTTTGCTTTCTTAATAAACTCACTCAGCCTACTATACTGCTTCTGAAATAGCTACTTTTTAAAAATCTTATTTCCTTTACATCTTGTGTATGCAGTAGACATTCAAATTTTATCACATGAAATAATGAACATATTCTCACATGTATTATCCTCCTCTTTTTTAAAAAAGATTTTTATTTACTTATATGAGTGCTCTATCTGCATATACACCTGCATGACAGAAGAGGGCATCAGATCCCAGCATAGATGGTTGTGAGCCACCGTGTGGGTGCTGAGAATTGAGCTCAGGACCTCTGGAAGAGCAGACAGTGCTCCTATCCACTGAGCCGTCTCTCCAGCCCCCTTCCTCTTTCTTATTGATGTCTTTTATTTTGAAGGGCAGGACTGGGAATCTTCCCATGCTGGGCAAGTACCCACTGAGCTATATCCAAGCCCAGCTCACTAAACCTTTGTAGCATTTTCTCACATATAAAACTGACAGGGTCCAATTAACAGGCCAGAAGAGTGGGCAACTATAAGGATATAGCAACACCGTGGTAGAAGGTATAATCACTCTTCTAAATAGCTAGAATACTGGTTTCATGGCAACTTACTAAAATCAATGTATTGAGAGCGCAATGAGGCCTTCAGGCAGGGAATATTGAGCTCCCCAACTAAACTATTGTATGAGATTATGATTATCAATGGTTTCATAATTGGGTTCCCAGAAACCCAAAACCAAGAGAGAAATCAAGAATAAATTACAGGTTGCATATCTTCTCTAGATTTTTAATCATGTCTTGAGTCACTAATTCATTCTTTTGTTGAAAAATATTTACTAAACAATTATTTTTATTTCTGTATATGTGTGTGTGCATGCATATATATGGGTGCCTGTAGAAGACAGAGTAGATTGTCAAGTTCCCTAAAGCTACAGTTACTTGACATGGGTGACAAGATCCAAATTTGGGTCTCTGCAAAAGCAGCAAGTGTTTTTTTAACAGTTAAATGATGTCTTCATCCCCAACTAAACGATTTTTAAAATATAAGACTGTAAATATTCACAACATATATGATAGGGCACTCCTGCAATCTCAGCATCCTGGAAATGAGACAAAAGAGTCAACTTAAGTTTAAGGTCAGTCTGGGCTACCAAATGAACTCAAGACCAGCCTTCTTAGTATTCTCTGTGTTACTCCAGCTTCATTATGTTTTAAGTATGTACTAAACAACTATTACCATGCAGCTAACGCTTCAACTAAAAAGCCACTGCCTTTACTCCTCCCAACAGAGGGCGCTGCTGTTACAGGAAAGATAGACAAGTTAGTGCTAAAACGTATCTCTTCCCTTGCCTACCCTTAGCCGAATGCTCCAAGTAGGTAGGAATGTTGCTGCAACGGAACTATTGCTATTAAAAGGCCAGACAATACCTGTAGACATTCAAGCTCTCCGGAGGGGCCGCATCCAGGCTGATTGGGCTGCTGCTGTTCCTCTCGCTGCTCTCATAGCCAGACTCCATACGCTGGATTAGGCGAGGATGCTGCTCTAAGAGATGAGCACTTGGCCGGGCGGGTCCCCAGGGTTTATGCTGCGATCTTGGTCCACCATCTTTAATGTCATAAGCAGCTGGCTTGCTTATTTCATCTGGTGTAAATTCTTTAGCTATCCCAATCAAAGACAGGTATAGAAAATGAGGTAGATTTAGCGTTTACCTAAATTAAAATCTAATTAAACCCTCCCTCTAGACATTATTCATTGAAGTCATATTTTCACAAAGCATGACATCAGAATAAAAATGTTCCTTGCCAACTATACCAAAAAACTCAGGATTTTTAAACACCTAAATCAGTTCTATTTGAAAGCTCATTTGTTCCCTTATTCTCCGCTCACCTGCATCTTCAGGAAAGGTCCTAAGCTGGGTGTAGCCACAATGCTTCCTTTTGTCCTTACTAAAAATGCTGTCAATATTCAGAGACTCTCGTTTGGGTCTCCATGTTGGGCGGTATTTGCTAGAAGAACTGGATTTTGCCTCACTACTGGTACTCTCTGTTTCCCAGTCTCGAGAGTATAAAGGTAACTTCCTTGGTGGTATCTTGTCTGGCTGGTGTCCTGCCTTGCCTGTACTGGGAGATACTGCATTGGTCTGAGAAGCCAAGGAAGGCCGGCTGTGGATCATATTGCTGACTGTCTCTTTGAAATCCTTTAACCTGCTGGTGCTGCTGGATTTGGAGGCATTCCTGGGTGCCTGCTTCTCTTTTAGTGTTTCTCCTAAAAACAAGAGAGAAGAAAAGAAATAAAGATGTTTAAAATAATCACAAATGTTCTAACCCTAAAGTTAAAAATGTAAGGAAAATCTCTTTGGCAAAAAAGACAAAAGTTTAATGAAGGAAATAAAGGGGTGCAGATGGCTTGCCTTCACTGTGGTATCCTGAAGCCGGTGGCTCATCACCTTTCCTCCTAATACGACCAGAGCTCCTCTTGCGCTCTACCAGGGACCCTTTCTTTGATGTGTGTTTCTGATTACATTCACTATCAGTCAGGTGTCCTGAAAGAAGAAGGAAATGGAAGTAAGCTGCTTCCTGTAACTGATCCTTACCCTCCGACCTACCTCCCTTTGGGACTTGTAACAGTATCACAAATTTACTACATACGTAAATCAGAAACTGCAGGGGTCAGAACTATCTGACGTAAGTATAAGGCTCTCCGTAGTTTAGTACAGAGAAGCTCAGGCGTTGACGGTGCTTCCAAATCTGTAACACATCTCAAACAATCACCAGTCTCATACTCATCTTTCCCAGTGACCCAGAAGAGGTAAAGCTGTTCATTAGTAACTTGTTTGTTCTTGTGGGGATAAGGAATCAATCCCTTGAAAGACACTGAGGCACTGAGCTCTATCGCCAGCACTTTGTAATTTCCAAATGAAGAAAAAAATATCTAAAAATGTCATGAATTCACATTTTTTGTTCTTCCGTTTTTCTTTCTTTTTTAAATCTGATGTAAGCGGCTTTTACTTTATTGAGGCAGAGATTTGTTAGGGTCTCGCTTTTTATTTTATACAATCCAGGCTAGACTCAACTCAAAGTAATTCTCCTACCTCAGGCATGCATCACCCCTACCTCCCACTCTTACAGACTGAAGCCAGAATTTGCTTTTATTTATTTAGCAACAGCTCTCATTATGTATGGCTTTGTGGTTCTGTTCTAAATCCTCTTTAAATGTGAATTTTAAAAGGTATTTCAATTTTGATTAATTCTCATTCTCAAATCCAATCTACACTTCATCAAATCTGACTTCACTCAAACATTCCCAATTCTTTATCAGTAATCATTGAGAAAAGCCAAAGGAGTCCTATTTTATGTAACTTGCCCTGCATCATGCCCACAGTATGCAAATGTATGAGCATGAATTATATTTTTAAAAGGTCAGATTCTATCAGCTAAGCAACCAGAACCCAGAACGTGAATTAAGTTTGAAGACAGGCTGAGAGAAATCACCCAGGTTCTCAAATGCATGGGAGCTAACAAATCATATACAAGAGCCCTGTAGGCACTCAGGTTATCAGGAATACAATGTGATGGGTACTATTCCCAACCGATCGCTCCATACAATCTTTTATTGCTTTTATCCATTTTTCTGTTTATTTCAGCCCAAGAGAAGGAGTTTAAAAAAGAGAAAATTACCTGAATGAAGCACTAAATATACCAAGGTTAAATCACTAGGGATTCTCCTTATCACTCCCTTAGTGGCTTCTCACTGACCCACAATTGTACCTAATACCATCTATGCAGTGGTTGTCAAGAAAAATCCAATGAGTCTGAACAAAATTCTATGTCCATAAACCTGGTACTATCCATAGGTGAGTTTTTGTTTCAAGGCCCTTAAAAATTATTCTTCGTTATGCAGTGGTGGAATATGCCTTTACTCCCAGCACTCAGTAGGCAGAGGCAAGGGGATCCTCTGTGAGTTAAAGGCCAGCCTGGTCTACAGAGTTAGTTCCAGGATAGCCAAGGCTACACAGAGAAACCCTGTCTCAAAAACAAAACAAAGAAGAAGGAGGAAAATGCTCAAGTATCATAAGGATGATGCCAGCAAAATTCAAAACCTGGGAAATATACACGTCAGACAACCAAGTTTTCAACCATAAATTGCAAAGGGAAAGTGGAGGAGGGGAGGATCTATTCATTAAAAATAACCTAGCACTAGCATGCACCTGTGGTCTCAGCAATAGAAGACACTGAGGAAGGGGGACTATATATAAGCTCAGGAGTTTCAGAACTGCCTGGGCAACATACCAAGACCCTATCTCAAAATATTTAAAAATTAACAAATAAATAAAGCCAGGTATAGTATTCCTATGTGCTGTAATCCCAGCACATCGGAGGCTGAAGCAGGGGCATCTTGAGACCCACTTCTGCCACAAAACAAGACCTTGCCATTAAATGAAAAAAGAAACAAGAATATAAGTAAAATTAAGAAGTAACATAAAACAGCTCACAACCATCTGTAACTCCAGTTCCAGGTGATCTGATAACTTCTTCTGATTTCTAAGGGTACCAGGAACACACATGGCACATACATCATACATGGAGGTAAAACACTCATATACACAAAATTAAAAAATCTTTTTAAAATTTATTTTTATTTTACGTGCAGTGGTGTTTTGCTCGCATGCGTGTCTGTGTGAGGGTGTGAGGTCCAGTGGAACTGGAGTGGCGGACAGTTGTGAGCTGCCATGTGGGTGCTGGGAACTGAACCTGGGTCCTCTGGAAGAGCTGCCAGTGCTCTTAACCACTCAACCATCTCCCTAGCCTAACAAATAAATCTTTAAAAAAAAATGAAATAACATAAAAGACTTATGAATATGTATGGCTCTCATTTGGATTTTGCGCAAAACATACAAACCTGTACAGACATCACTTACAGCAGGGAACCACTCACTGGTGTTTAGCAGCTGTAAGCAGAATTATTTTCCTTTTTCTTTTGTTCCCATGCAGGAATCAAACACAAAGCCTTGCACATGTTAAGCAAACATTGAACTACATAACCTGTCTTCATTACTATTTTTAAATATATTTGCAAATGATTTATATGTTTGTAATATGTACAGAAATATCTATGAAAGAAGAAATGTCTTGGATTTGTTTGAAATAATTGAGAAAAGGGACATCAGTAAAAGCACAGGTAAAGTTACATTGGTCTTAGTCTCAGGTATGAGACAAGTTGATAAATACATGTGGGCAGGCATGCTGTGCTTAGAAACGCTTGAAATCCTCTATCTTTATCACAGGGGGAGCTAGAGGAGTGGCCAGTAGTTAACAGCCCTGACTGCTCTTTCAGAGGACCTAGGTTCAATTCCCAGCACCCACACGGCAGCTCACAACTGTCTTTCCTAACTCCAGCTCCAGGGGATCCAATGACCTCTTTTGGTCTCTGTGGTTTACCAGGCACATACATGGTGCACAAATATGCACACAAGCAAAACACCCACACATATAAAAATAATGATTGTTTTTAAAGAAAAAAAGAGTATAAACATAAAGAGTATACAGTACTGATCTGAAGTCATGAGCTTCACTAATCCCCAAAGTCCTTTGTCATATAGACAATACTTTATGCCTTAGCTGTTCTAGCTCTCATAACTTTTCATTTCAGCAGTCATTCACCATTCTTCTTCCGTCATGTAATGACTTCTACTGATATAAGTACAGATTAAAAGACAATTCAAGAATTCTTCTGTAAGGAATGTACATTAATAGGGCGACTACCCTGGAGGACTGCACCTCTGTCCTGCAGAAATACTGCATGAGGGTGAGTAGGTTCTCCCCACCCATAAATACACTCCAAAACCACAGCATGGAACATGACCAGGGAGAAGACAAAGTACACGAGGTTCAACAAAATATTATGGGATCAAAAGGGTATCAGGACAAAGGCAGACTTAAGAAAAGTTACAAAGAGCTGGAGCAGTGGCATAGTCCTGTAATCCCAGCACTCTGGGAGGCAGAGGCAGGTGGATCACTGTAAGTTCAAGGCCAGCCTGGTCTACAAAGTGAGTCCAGGACAGCCAAAGGCTACACAGAGAAACCCTGTCTCAAAAAAAAAAAAAAAACCCAAAAAACAAAACAAAACAAAACAACAACAACAAAAAAAAAACAAAAGAAAGAGAAAAAGAAAGAAAAGGAAAGAAAGAAAAGTTACATTGAAATCATATTGCATGGTTCTTCCTGATGTACTGCTATATGCAATGGAGCATCATTATTTATTCAGGACTATTGTTTCTTTGTACACTGCTCAATTATCCAAATTCTGTACTTTCTTGCCTTGCATATCATTTACTATTTGCCACAGTTTCTTTTTCTTGGGAGACTTTCTATGCAGGAATTGAATTGGGCCAGCAGGGTTCTACCTGTAAGTCCCTACCTGTGTCCCGACTGCTCTGAGACATGGAATCATTCTCCACATTATAGATGACTGTCCCCTGAGAATCGGAAGAGAAGTGACTGACCACAGACTCATGGTGAGAATGTTTGTAGGGATAGCTCTCCGTTGAGGAATCTGTTCGAGTGTCACTTGAGATGGAAGGCTCCCTTCCTGAAGGAAGGAGGAGACACAGATGCAAAAGTAAGGAAAGAGAGAACAGTGACGGACATGAGGAAAGGAGATGGATGCAACAAAGACCCATAAGGCAAGAACTTCCTAGAAGGAAGGGTGAGAAGAATACACCACAGAGCCATTCTTCCCAACACCCATCTTCCAGGTAATCCAGACACACATACAATTCCTCCCACCCCTGTCCCTACCTTGCTGAAGCCCTCACTTTGCCTGCCACTGTGAAAAACTGTGGGGTTTTTAGAAAACCTATGGGGAAAGTGGAAGAAACGAAAAAGTTGTGAGACGTAAGATCTATATAGATGGAAAGCCCCAGGCCAACCTGTCACACATGCCAGTTGTTCCCCTGTCTCAGGAGCTCTCTCCTACACTGTCATATATGTTGCTTTAAAAATCTGACACACATTTTTAATATCTTTGAAAACTTATGGGGCTGTTATTCACTCTTTAGTGTGAATATGCCCAACAGAAGAATTTTTTTCTGAAGGCTTAGCTAAAATAAACACAACAGACAAATGAGTACTTGACTGAAGGAAGAAGTAGAACAGGTCTGGGTGAGATACAAACAGAAAGCAATTGGATCTGGTATAAGCCCAGAATCGAATAGGCTGAGGCAGGAGGATCACCATGAAATAAAGGCCAGCCTGAGCTACATAGTGAACTCAGGCTGGTCTGTGCTACATAGTGAGGCTCTGTCTCAAAAAAAAAAAAATATCAAAACAAACTAGCAAGAAGAAACACAGCAGACTAGACGGGAAAAAGATGCAAAGGGAGGAGAAAGACTTAAGGAAAGTACCTTTTCTTTCAAAACTAAAGTGCCAATCCTGTCTCTTTACAAAAAATCAAGCCCAAACTATGAGGGCTATAGTTGAGATATTATCAGCCTCTGTGGGATATCCTTGAGTCATAAACTCAAAGTTACTTCTATAGGAAGGCATCAGTTGGCTTAGACTGGAGCAAGTGGTTCATATGCTGATGACCATCATCTCTGCATTTGGAATTTAAACAAAACTCTTTCACCCACAACGAGTAGCACTGTAGTGATCCAGTGTTTCTTAACAATTCACTTAAGCCAGGGTCTGGCGAGATGGCTCAGTGGTTAGGAGCACTTTCTGTTCTTGCAGAAGACTTGGGGTTCAGTTTCCAACACCCACATGGTAGAACATAACCATCCATAACTCCAGTTCCAGAGGATTCAACACCCCTTTCTGGATTCTATAAGCATCAGGCATAAACACAGTGCAACATACACACAGGCAAAACACTCACACATAAAATAAAACAAATACATGTCTTTTTAAAAATTCACTTAAATGACCATTAACACTGCTAACAGGAATCAACAACCTCTAACAATGTTCAAGGCTATTTTAGTATCCAAATGTAAACAAACATCGTTGCATTCTCACTTTCGATTTGGGCAACAGACTCTTGAAAGCTGAAGAAACAAAGCTAATCAGCTTGTGCACAAGTAGGCATTTCTTTCTTACTATAACAGATCCTTTCTCCTAGCTATGAGCTAAACTTGTAAGTATGAGACCCAACTCTCTGACTGTATAGGGTGGTGGCAGGGCTAGACTACTCACCCGAATCTTCACTATCGTAGCATGTCTTGGAGTATGACAGGCACTGAGCCTGAGGAGGCAGGTCCTGGGTAGACACTGGGGTACCCTGGGGGTCTGCATAAAGCAGCAGCAAGGGCTGATAATGCCCTTTGATGCATTTGGTTACCACATCCTTCCATTTCGGACCAATCTCAATCAGAAACACAAGAAGAATATGACAATTACCCTTCATATCCACAGTTCAAAACATAATTCCTCTCTTAATGTGGTTTTCTTACAATAAGAATTAGGTAGGGAAAAATAAAAAACAAAAAAGATCTTAGGTTTACACTTAATGATTTTCTATTAAACTTATTTTGAGAAAAGACCAAAGAATGCAATTAGTTTTATTTCTATGAAACATCAACTCAGTTCTGAAATTCACAAAGGTGAACATGCTATGTGAAGGGTCTAAGTTACTTTGGTGATCAACTTCTTTTCTTAGACATTAGATTTAAGAACTTAATTCAAATTTTCATTTACACAATTTTCTCTTAAATATTAAAATCACCTTAACAAAGTTGAAAGGCAAGATAGGAACTCTTTTGCAGAAGGCTTTAAAAGAAATGAGATTCAGTTTCAGAGTTTACACATGGCAGGACATAAAATGTCAAACTGCATAGAACAGACAGTTTGAACCTCTCACGTTTAGCCTTGTGATGGATTCAGCTCTGCTATCACAGTGGAAGAGTAACTAACATAATAGTTATAGAAACAATAGTCTGACCAGACCCCTAGACTCATCCCATCTTAGGCCCAGGCACATTCTTAGGTATAAGTAATGGCTTGCCAGTTAGACAGCTCGAATGGTAGTTTACTAATAACAGATATTCAGTAAACTTAAACTGAGTTGCTCTTATTTTAATTAAAGCATAATCGATGTTTTCACGTATCAATCTTATTTCATGTTCTTTAAGAACACTTTTTAGGGCTAGAGAGAATGGCTCAGAGGTTAAGAGCACTGGCTGCTCTTCTAGAGTCCTGAGTTCAATTCCCAGCAAACACATGATGGCTCACAACCATCTATAATGAAATCCGGTGCCCTCTTCTGGCATGCAGGCGTATATGGTGGCAGAAACTGTATACATAATAAATAAATAAATCTTTAAAAAAAAAAAAAAGAATGCTTTTTAGATTAAAAAAAAAAACAAACCTAATGCTCAAATAGTGTGTTACTTCCCAAAAAACGGAGAATACAACAATTTGACAAAGACTGTAAAGATTTCACTTCAAATTTACAGATTTACATGGCCAGCAGTTTCCATTGCTGCTGATTTTATGATACACAGCTCCAAATTGATGCAGACACCTAAACCATTTTATCCATAGTCTGCTTTTGACAAGACCAACTTTCTTGCTGTATCACTGTAGCCCCATGTTTCATATCAACCCTAAAAACATGTTAACCTCTAATAAGACACTCCAGGGAAATTAGAATTGAAGGGGTTTTTTGTTTGTTGGTTTGGTTTGGTTTTTTGTTTGTTTCTGGTTTGGGGGGAGTTTTTGTTTGTTTGTTTGGTTTGGTTTGGTTTCTCTGCGTAGCCTTGGTTGACCTGGAACTCACTCTGTAGACCAGGCTGGCCTCAAACATAGAGATCACCTTGTTAGGATTAAAGGCATGTTACCACCACCCAGCAAAGAATAATTTTTAACAGCCTTGAAAAAAGTATTACCTATGAATAACACCAGATTTAAAATCCCCAACTCTGTGTTAATTATATAATCTAATTAGCTGCATCACATGTACCCATTCAAATCAACCACTTAATAATGATGATTTGTCAGCTATAAAAACTATGTTGAATGCTTAGAGAGAAAACTGAGAAAATAGTAAGATATACTGCTTCTATATATTATAGAATTTAAAATAATTGCCCTTACATTTAGCAGGTAAAGGCTGGGTTCAATAGCTCTTATCTGTAACTAGAGAGGCTATGGAAGGAGGACTTCTACAAATTTGAGGCCAGCCTGGTCTACAAACCAAGTCCAGGACAGCCAAGGCTACACAGAAAAACCCTGCCCCAAAAACCAAAAAAAAAAAAAAAAAAAGACTGCTTAATGATCTTGTAGAAGAAAGGTATTCAGTTCCCAGCACCCATGTTAGGCAAATAACAAACACCTATAATTCCAGACCCAGGGGGATCTGACACCTCTGGCCTCTGGGGACACCTACACTCACATGCACACACCCACATAAGTGGACAGGTACAAATGTGCATACATGCACACCACACATAAGAGACATAGTTTTAAAAATAACAAAATTAAATATTTTAAAGAAGATTTATTTTATGTATATGAGTGTTCTATCTGCATTTACATCTGCCAGAAGAAGGAATCAGTTCACATTATAGATGGTGGTGAGCCACTATGTAGTTGCTGGGAATTGAACTCATGACATTTGGAAGAGCAGACAGTGCTTTTAACCACTGAGCCATCTCTCCAGCCCCCAAAATTAAATATTAAAAAATAAAAATAAAGGGCTGGAGAGATGGCTCAGTGGTTAAGAGCACTGTCTGCTCTTCCAAAGGTCCTGAATTCAATTCCCAGGAATCACATGGTGGCTCACAACAATCTATACTGGGATCTGATGGCATGCAGGCATACATACAATCAGAGCACTCATATATGTAAAATTAATAAATCTTTAAAAAAATGAAAAATAAAATTGAAACAGTCAATCCAGTCCCAAAAGTACGTCTGTCTTACCAACATTGTAGAGTCGCCATTCAAAATTATTAAAATGAAAACTGAAGACAATTAAGATTACTATTTTTTTAATTTCAGTTACCAAATACTTCAAGATCCTTGCATATTCCTACCTCTTTGACATGAGCATCATCAAAATACATCCATTTTCGGATCTTTGTTTGAAAAAAGAATGTAGAATAATGTTTGCCATAGTAACAGATCATTCCCACTAAGTATAGTTCAGACTGTTTGGCCCGGTCATCTGTCACTCTGAAAAACAGCTATGAGAAGAAAAAAAAAAAGAGAGAGATGGGGAAGGTCCATCACATAGTCAACCACCTAACATGTCCCTCAGCAAACTCCTTCCACATGTCTCTTCATTCTCCCACACCCCCAAACAAGGCTACACTATGCAACCCTGGCTGATAGTATTCTCTGCATTGGCCAGTCTGGCCTCAAACACATGGCAATGCTTAAACCTCAGCCTTACAGTGATGAAACTATAAGCATGCACTGCTATACCTAGCTCCTCCACCAACGTTGCTGTTATTGTTGTTTTACTGAGATAGAGCCTCATGTAGTCCAGACTGGCTTTGAATTCACCATATAGTTAAGAAAGACCCTGAACTCCTCCTATATCTCTACAGTGCCAGAGTTACAGATGTGTACTGCCTTGTCCAGCAAGCATCACCATTTTTTTAAACTTTTTCTTATGCAATTTAGGATTTAGGTTTTGTTTTGTTTTATATTTATTTATTATTTACACAGTATTCTGCCTACATGTATGCCTGTGTACCAGAAGAGGGAACCAGATCTCACTATAGATGGTTGTGAACCACCATGTGGTTGCTGGGAATTGAACTCAGGACCTTTGGAAGAACAGACAGAGCTCTTAATCTCTGAGCCATCTCTCCAGCCCCATCACCATTTTTTTAATGAAGGTAGCTGTTGTGTTGTGCAGGCAGTTCAGCTGGACTTCCCTTGGGAATCTTTAGGGTCCTAACAATGTCCTATGTCCATGACTGCTGCCTGCGTCCTGTGACATCATCTGGGCCAGGTACTTAGTGATATCTCTCTCTCTCTCTCTCCCTCTCCCTCTCCCTCTCCCTCTCCCTCTCTCTCTCTCTCTCTCTCTCTCTCCTGTCATGGCAAACCCACCCCCCCTTTCCCTTCCCCCCTCTTCATCTCCATCTAATAAACCTCTTTCATATATCTGCGCATCATTTCTAAAAATACTAACAGCAGTGACTTGTTTCTCCCCTGAAGCTGAAATATTTTTGCTAGTCCAGATTATTCAATAGAAATGAACTGAAAAGCTACACATGGTGGCATATACCTACAATCCCAACACTGGCAGGCTAAGACAGGAGGAGCATAAGTCTGAAGTTAGCCTGGGCTACAACAGTCAGTTCAAAAATGGCTTCTTTTCTGAGGCATAAGAGAAGCAAAAGCAATTTCAAAACAAACAAAAAACCAGCTCTCAAGTTTCTATTTTTTTTCAACTTCTAGGTGCTAAGCTGTTCTCAAGTGCTAAGAGACATACAAACACTTGAGCTAAGGGTTCTGACCTAAGAACTTTCCTAGTTAAGAAAATAATCAAAACAATTAAGTCAAAGTGAGGCATGATTGCATACACCTGTAATGCTTTGTCCTTTATTTAAAGGGTAAAGAGGGTAACAGCAAGTGGATTAGGAGTTCAAGGATGGGGGCTGGAGAGATGGCTCAGTGGTTAAGAGTACTGTCTGCTCTTCCAATAGGTCATGAGTTCAATTCCCGGCAACCACATGATGGCTCACAACTATCTATAATGTGAACTGATTCCCTCTTCTGGCAGGTGTAAATGCAGACAGAACACTCAGACATAAAATAAATCTTAAAAAAAAAAAAAGGAGTTCAAGGGCAAACTAGACTACATATCCCATTGTTGTCCATCTTGGAGTATATGAGATTCTGACTCCAAAAAAAAAAATTTTATTAAGCCAGAAACAATACAAAATATACAGACTACAAAAAATAAACAACAACAACCAAACCTACTTTTAAGATTTTACTGTGCAGCCGGGTGTGGTGGTACACCCCTGTAATCCCTGCAGGTGGATTTCTGTGAGCTCCAGGACAGCCTGGTTTACAAAGTCCAGGACAGCCAAGGACACACAGAGAAACCCTGTCTCAAAAAAAAAAAAAAAAAAAGGAAGGAAGGAGGGAGGGAGGGAGGGAGGGACATATATATATAGAGAGAGAGAGAGAAAGAGAAAGAAAAAAGACAAGAAAGAAAGAAAGATTTTACTGTACAAAACCTATTCCAGTCAGATTCCTTGAGAAGGAGACCCAAAATGTGATGCCAGATCATTTATTCTCAAGAGTGCCATTTAAAACAAGAGCCTCTCCTTAGTCACAGCTCTAACTTAGACAGAAACCACCACAAAGGAAATCAGACTTTCTGGTTCTCCTTGAACTGAAGGAAAACACTGGCTGTCCCTATCTTAGGACAAGAGCTGATAAGAATGATTATCTATCCTCACATTTTTTTCCCATTCCCCAAAATAAACACACATAAAACCCTTAAACTGCTAAATTATCATCGAATCTATTTTATTACTGCCAAGTCCTAACCCCACAAAATGGTAATCTGGGCTCAACTCAGGCTGGACTCTGCAATCCTCAGGAACCTTATAAAGTGAATTTCTGCTTGCCAGGGAAAAGCTATTACTTTCCTGTTCCTTCCTACAGCCCTCCGATCTCCAAAGAGGGCATCTAGTTCTCTATTAACTTGAACAAGCTTCCAACAGATCAGAGCCCCAGGCTGTCCCAGCTAACTTGCCCTTCTCCCGCTGCAATATAACCCCAAACTGGTAGGACTCTCCCAAAATTTTCGCTATCTTTTCTGCTCTCACAGCCCTCGCAATTGCCAGTCTGCTTCTCTCCTTGTCTTTTCTCTCTGTTCCTCTCTGTCCCAGACAGGTAGCCAAGGCAGACTCCTTCAGATGCCTGTGTAGTCTCTGCTCTTATCTACAATAAAAACCTTCCCCCTCATAAGGAATTGGCCTTGTTGCTGGTTTCTTCATGGAGGCCTCACATACAATTACCTTCTTAACAGAGAGTGCCTCCTCATTTCCTACTCTTGGGCTCAAGCCACCAACTTTTACCTCGTTCAGTTCCCAAAGTCAGGAAAGCTTGTTCCTTCTCTACACCATCCAGGTATGAACAAACAATGAGCATCCCATTGAAATTTTTAAACAGTATTTAAGTTCTTCCCATCCTGTTCGTCAAGATAAAAATTGTGCCATTTTTTTTTTCTAGGAGGGTTTTCTATAAGAGTTCTACCACGTCCTCACAAAAGTAATTTGTGAGCATATACATGAGGCTCAGGAATCTGCACACAGAAACACAAGTGAATCTGTCCAAATGCTATATTAATGGCACATAGAGCATATCTGAGTGTTCAGTGCTTGAACAATACAAAAACAAAGGTAACTAATACTTACATCACCCAGCTTAAGGCAGGTGCCCAGACTGTGGATGACATCCTCTGCCAAGTCTGAATGGTCTGAGTCCCAAACCAGCCCAATTGTGATAATCTGTGGTGCATTCATCAACACACGGCGGATCCGGATCCTCTCCCCACAGTTGCTCTGAAATAATACATACACAGCGCTAGTTCAAATATTCCCACCTGCTCTGTGCCAATTCTACAAGCTAGGGTTCTTCTTCTTATCCTAAATTCCATAGAGCTAACTCACCGGACAATTCCGCAGGTCCCCCATGGTGCTGGCATTCTGAAGCAGCTCACCAAACATACTTGGTGAAGGTTTCTCTCGCTTTTCCAGCATACAAATAGCCTGGTTACTTCAAGATGGGGAAAAGAGGAAGGTAATGGTAGATGCTGTACCAAGTTATGGCTATACTAAAAGACAAAATCATTCATACAAACACCTAACTTATACAAGTCATTTTCTTTTTCTTTCTTTAAGATAGGGTCTCACTGGGTAGTTCTTTCTGGCTGTCTTAGAACTTGTTATGGAGACCAGTCTGGCCTCCAACACACAGAGATCTAGCACCCTCTGATCCCCAAGGGCTGTAACATATAAGATTTTTCATTTGCTCACTGTACTGCAGTCTGTTGTCCTGTTTGGCCTTAGTGGCCTACAAACAAAGTCAGTCTCTCTAGCTGTCTCCAAATCAGATCTCACAGAGTCCCCATGTCTCCTCCCACTCTGCTAGCCATTAATAAGCCTATGAATTCTGCAGTTTTGTAACACCACAAATTCACATATTCAGCAATAAGGATATGCTATTTGGTGGCGTTCAGTTAAAACCCAATCAACTGGAGAAATGCCAACCGTACGATGAAGAATTCCGTAAGAGTGGACTGGAAAAATGGCTTGAGTAATAGTTAAGAGTAGAGGACCCTGGTTCAGTTCCTAGCACCACATGTCAGCTCATGGTTGACTGCTCCAGGGGATCTTCCAGCACTCTCCCTGACCTCTGCAGTCACCAGTCATGAGACTGTGTACAGACAGACATTCAGGTAAAATATTCATACATAAAATAAAAAGAAATCTTAAAGAAAAAAGGATTTCCATAAAACTCACCAAAGGGAAGTGGTAGAGATGTAATGCACCATCTGGATGAAAGGCAGCGGGTCAGAGGTGGCACCACAGCTGGTGCACACGCACTGGGCCAGAGAGGAAACGCAAAACTAAGCAGCCATACTCGTGAATTGTTTTGAAACTACATCTCCAAATAAAGTGTTCTTAAAGAAAAAGGTCCAAGATATGAGATATAGATTTACCTGTTCAAACAATGTCATTGCAAATTTCTGGTGAGAAATGCAGTGTTGAGCAGTACATATATCCTCTTTGGTTTCATCCGCAATGTGGAAGTGAATTCTCATCAGGAGGTTTTCCTGACAGGAAAAAACAAAAGCAATACATTTAAAAACCAAATGGGCAAGTTGGTAAGCAATTCATCCCAAGACACATCAACGTTCCTTGGAAGCAGCTATATCTCTAAATATTTTTAATCTTTTTACAAGATAGATAGATGATAGCTAGATAGATGAAATTAATATAGATTTTAGCAATTTTACATAACTCAATACAATTTCATCATATACAGTCATGTATCCACTGCCACAATCAAGACACAGAAGAGCGGGGCTGGAGCGGGGGCTCAGGAGTTAAAAGCCCTTGAAGACCTGGGTTCTCTTCCCAGCACTGACATGGCAGTTCACAGCTGCCTGTAACTCCAGTTACAAGGACTCTGATGGCCTCTTTTGACTTGTGTGAGATCCAAATACGCATGTGTTGCACAGACAAAGCACTCCATACACATAAGTTTAAACAAAAAGATACAGAAGAGTTTCATCACCACAGAACTCTTCCACATTACCTTTTTATAGCCTTTCTTATCTATCTACATTCCTAGCAACCACTAGCCTGTTCCTCCATATTTATCATCTTGTTATTTCAAGAATACTATATAAATGGTATCACATAATATATAACTTTTTTTTGTAACAAGGTCTCCTGTATCCCAGGCTGGCTTTGAATTCACTATGCGGCCCGGAATGACGTCCTGCTTCCACTCTATGAATGCTAGAATTACAGGTGTAATTCACTGTGCCTGATTTATACATTACAGATTAAACTCAAGGCTGCATGCACATTAGGCCAAGTACTCTTCCAACTGAGCTACATCCTCAATCCCAATAAATAAACTTTTGACTGTTTTCAAAAATATATATATATTATATCTCATTCAGCATTATTCCTATCCGCCCCCCCTTTCTAATTTTTGAGATAAAACTCCAGTCCTGCAAAGACTCCACTACAAGATCAAGTCTTAAAATAAATAAACAAACAAACAAACAAACAAACAAACAGAAAACAAAAAGAATTAAACTCACTATGAAAACTAGCCATTGGCCCTAATTCTTCTGACCTCTGTGTTCTATTTATCCAACTTCAAAAGATTATCCGTAGCTCTGTGTGTTGGCACATGCACTTAGCACTTGGGAGGTAGGAGATCAAGGATTAAAGTCACTAGAGCAACGTAACTGTTTATACAGAGCACTATAGTTTCTGTTTACTATCATTAGAAACAGAAAAGTTCAAAATGTGGGTTCTCAAGAGCAACAGCAGCAGTACAGCATTGCCTGGGTGCTTGTTAGAGCTGGCTTTCTGTGGTGCTATGCCAGACTACAGGATCAGAAGCTCCTGGAATACAATTGGTACTTCAACATGCCTTGGTTTCTCTGAGGGTAAAAGCCACTGTTTTATGCAATGGCAAGCATTAAACTACTCTAAGCCTAAAGGAAAAAAACAATAATAAAGCCACTAAACAATTCATATTGTAGCAGTAGACTCAGAACTCTAAGAAGGCTGAGAAAGTCCTAGTTCCTAAACAGAGACCAGGGCACAATAAATGCCATCATAAAATAGTCCCTGATGGAGATGAACAATTCTATTCATATCAAAGACAATGGAGGGCAACACTTACAAAGCACTCTGCAGCATCATCCATAATTCCCAGCTGGAAGCGTTGCTCATCCTGGAAAGTCTTTGCCAGAGCACAGCGGAGAGTGTCAGAAGGAAGCACTTTTTCACTACTACACTGAAACTGGTTAAAGATGCCCTGTAGGGAAAAGGTTAGACAAGAGGAAAAGCAAAATGCTGTTATTAAACTCCTATACATTCTAGTCTGTCATGCTAACATCCCTATGCTGACAACCATGGAAACAAGATATATTCAGCTAGTGATTTAAAAAATAGAGACTTAAAATCACAAGGGGGGGGGAGAAAAAAAAAGACTAAAAATCAGAATGAGGAGAGTATCTGCAGTAGATTTTGCATCTGTGTATGATGCTATCAAGGATACATTAAGAGAGCCCATTGCCATGGCATGATCTAATACAGTTACAATACTTCCTATGAGACAGAAAACAAGTAGATGATCAGGTTAAAAATAGTACGCTACATGTAAATGCATTTACAATTATTCTTTGGGAGGGATCCTATGAAATTTAGCCCTCTTGTATTTTTCAGCTAATATACAATTCCCAAACATATAGAATATAGCAAGTCACAAACTGTGTCCATAACCCCAGCACCTGGGAGGCAGAGGCAGAAAGAACAAGAATTTGAGGCTAGCTAGGTGTGGTGGTATACACCTTTAGACATTTTCTCCCCACACATACACTTTCAGTATAGTTAATGATAATAATAATACAAAACCCTGTGTGTCTTTCTCCCAGAAATAAGCATTCCATTATGTTTACTTCCAGTTACTTCCTTGTAGTACATAGGCCCAAAATCTTGAAAATCTTGAATAAACTTGTCCTGGTCTCAGAACTCACATCCTGTCAATCATATTTCTACAATTACAATATATTTAGACTTCACATCACTCACTACCTCATCTACTGTCAACTCTTCTCTTCATTGAAGGACTGCAACTATTTATTATATTATATTATTTATTTTGATTTTTCAAGGCAGGGTTTCTCTATGTAGCCTTGGTAGTCCTGGACTCACGTTGTAGACCAGGCTGGCCTCGAGCTCAAAGAGATCCACCAGCCTCTGCCTCCCAAAGTGCTGGGATTACAGGCATGTGTTACCATGACCAGCTTTTATTTTTTTAAGATTCAATTATCACTTTTAATTATGTGTGAGTGTAAATATGTACAATGATATGCAGGTGCCAGTAGAAGCCAGAGGTTTTAGATCCT
Source organism: Pachyuromys duprasi (assembly GCA_028658305.1). Classification (NCBI taxonomy): domain Eukaryota; kingdom Metazoa; phylum Chordata; class Mammalia; order Rodentia; family Muridae; genus Pachyuromys; species Pachyuromys duprasi. The sequence continues at coordinate 87,005,279 of CM053766.1, forward strand.
TGAAGCTGGAGTTTCTGACAGTTGAGATATGTCTGAAGGAGGTTCAGGGAACTAACTAGACTTGGGTCATCTAGAACACTGAACCATCTTTTCAACAAAACTGTAACCATTTCTTGACTGAACCAGGTCTCCAAGGAAATACGTAGTACATTCAAAATAGCAGTCAGATGATTTTTTTTAAATAAAATATAATTAGGCTGAGGACATAGCTCAGTTGGTAGAGTGCTTACTTAACATGCACAAAGCCATAGGTGGATCCCCAGCACTGCACAAATCAGGCACAGTAGGTAGCACCACTTCAGACATAAAGCCAGAAGGATCAGAAACTCAAGGTAATCTCTGGCTACATAGCAAGTTTAAGGTCAGACAGGGCTACTTAAGACTGCCTCAAAAAACAAAAACAAAACAAATACACAAAAATACCCAGTAGTAAAATCAAATGTCACTCTTTGTTGAAAACTCTCCAAAGATTTCCCATCAAATATGCAGTAAAAGCCAAAGTGAAAATGCTGTGTGTTATTTGGCCAACTGGTCTACTTCAGACTTACCCACAGCAGCCATATGGGCGTCTTACTATGTCCCACACCTATGATACACTGTCAAGGCCCAGGAACTTTGTACTTGCATTCCTTACTTGGACCATTCTTTTTCTCTGTGTGCAACTTGGTCTCTTATTTCCTATAGAATCGTATGCAAGTATCACTGCTCCTACAGTAATTCCAGATCAACCTATTTAAATTGCAAACTATAGACCTGCTGTGAATATAAACATAGTTTTGTTTTCGTCCCAGGTGTGGGATGTGGGACTGATTTGGGTCCACAGCAGCGGACTATTTGCCTCCTGCGGGCTCTGAGAGAAGCTCTTTTGCCAGCTGCAGATAGGATGTGAAGACTCTGGAGACAGAATAAATGCCAGAGGCCAGAGAGTATGGAAGCAAAAGAACAAAGCTGCTCCTGATTCCCTCCTTGCTGCTTCTGATTGCTGCTGTGAGATGAGAATTGGAATGGCTTCAAAGAACCCTGGCCAGCAGGAAGCAGCCAAGAGTGTTCCCTCTCCCACTGACCCTTTCTCTCCTACCGGGTGTTGGGATGTTGGAAAGGATTGGGTGGAGTAGGGAGAAAAAGATAAAAGCAATGTAAATAAAAGGTTTTTGGGTTTTTTTGTTTTGTTTTTGCTTTTAAGTATTCCAACATAGACCAGCCACGCAAATCTTTAATCCCAGCCCTCCAGAGGCAGAGGCAAGCAGACCTTCAGAGGTTGCGGTCAGCCTGGACTAAAAAGTAAGTTCCAAGGGGCTGGAGAGATGACTCCGCAGTTTAAGAGCACTGGCTGCTCTTCTAGAAGCTCAATTCCCAGCACCCACATGGCACCCGTGAAGAGGCGGGAATAACAAAACAAGACGAGAAGACCCTATGGAGCTTTAATTTATTAATTTAATTTCAAAAAATTCATAATCTAATGAAACAAAAACCGAAATCTAAATTAATAATTTCGGTTGGGGTGACCTCGGAGCACAAAGAAACATCCGAAAGATTTTAACCCAGACTGACAAGCCAAAGTAAGTTCCCTTAATCAAACTGACCCAATACTTGATCAACGAACCAAGTTACCCTAGGGATAACAGCACAATCCTATTTAAGAGTTCAAATCGAAAACAGGGTTTACGACCTTGATGTTGGATCAGGATATCCCAATGGTGCAGCAGCTATCAACGGTTTGTTTGTTCAACGATTAAAATCCTACATGATCTGAATTCAGACCGGAATAATCCAGGTCGGTCTCTATTAACTATTTTTCGCAGTACGAAAGGACAAGAAAAATAGAGTCAACTATAAAATAGAGCTCTCAAACTAACTAATGAATCCATCTAAATTTAGTAACTTAGTCAAAACTTTTATCTAGATAATTAGAGTGACAGAATCAGGCCAATGCATAAAACCTTAAAACCTTATTTTTGGATGTTCAAACCCTCTCTCTAATAGTGCATTTAATCAACATTTTATTATTTCTTGTCCCCATTCTTATTGCCATAGCGTTCCTGACATTAGTAGAACGAAAAATTTTAGGCTATATACAATTACGAAAGGGACCAAACATTGTAGGACTATACGGAATATTACAACCATTTGCAGATGCCATAAAACTATTTATTAAAGAACCCTTACGAACACTAGCAACCTCAACTTCACTATTCCTAATTGCACCCACCCTATCCCTAACACTAGATTTAAGCCTATGAATTCCACTTCCACTTCCCCATCCATTAATCAACCTAAACTTAGGCATGCTATTTATCCTAGCTATATCAAGCTTTTCAGTTTACTCAATTTTATGGTCCAGATGAGCCTCAAATTCTAAATACTCCTTACTTGGAGCCCTCCGAGCAGTAGCACAAACCATCTCCTATGAAGTAACCATAGCCATCATTCTATTATCCACATTTTTAATAAGCGGATCTCTAGCCTTACAAACTCTAATTATTGCCCAACAAACAATATGACTTATTATCCCTGCATAGTTGTAATATGATTAATTTCAACCCTAGCAGAAACAAACCGAAGCCCATTCGACCTAACAGAGGGGGAATCAAAATTAGTTTCAGGCTTTAATGTTGAATACCCTGCCAGACCATTCGCTCTATTTTTTTTTACATTTTTTTAAATTTTAACATTTTTATTTTATATTAATCACAGGTTATGTACTTTGTATCCCAGCCGTAGCCCCCTCCCGCATCCCTCCCTATCTCACCCTTCCCTCCCTCATCTCCTCCCTGCCCCTTTCCAAGTCCACTGATAGGGGAGGACCTCCTCCCCTTCCATCTAACTCTAGCTTATCAGGTCTCTTCAGGACTGGCTGCAATGTCCTCTTCTGTGGCCTAGCAAGGCTGCTCCTCCCTCAGGGGGGCAGGGAGGTAGAAGAGCCAGCCATTGAGTTCATGTCCAAAATAGTCCCTGTTCCCCTTACTAGTGTACCCACTTGGGTATTGAGCTACCATTTGCTACATACAAGCAGGGGTTCTTGGTCCTGAGAATACTAACATCATCTTAATAAACGCCATCAATCGTATTCCTAGGACCACTTCAAAATATTAACATACCAGAAATCTATACTACCAATTTTGTATTAAAAACCTTACTCCTAACTATTCTATTTCTATGAATTCAAGCATCCTATCCTCAATTGCGATATGATTAACTCATACACCTCTTATAAAAAAATTTCCTACCACTTACACACTAGCACTATGCACATGATATGTCTCAATAGTAATCTTCATAACAACTATTCCACCCCACATACAGAAAAATGTCTGATAAAAGAGTTACTTTGATAGAGTAAATAATAGAGGTTAAATCCTCTTATTTCTAGAGTTACAGGAATTGAACCTGTACTTAGGAATTCAAAGTTCCTCATGCTACCTATACACTTCACCCTACCACTAGTAAGGTCAGCTAGCAAAGTTATTGGGCCCGTACCCCGAAAATGTTGGTTTAACCCCTTCCCCTGCTAATCAACTTTATCACACTGATCTTCATTTACTCTTCCCTATTCTTTGGTCCCATAATTATCGTAACAAATACCAATCTTATATGAATCTTAGAAATAAGCCTACTATCAATCATCCCCCTACTAATTAATAAAAAAACCCACGATCCATTGAAGCCACAACAAAATATTTCATCACACAGGCAACAGCCTCAATAATCCTACTATTAGCTATTACCATAAACTACAATCAATTAGGAATTTGAACATTTCAAACACAAGCAAACGATCTAATTATAATATTAACAACCCTTTCCATAACAAACTAGGTTTAGCTCCATTTCACTCCTGACTACCTGAAGGAACACAAGGCGCCCCACTCCACATAGGAATAGTTATCCTTACATGGCAAAAAACTGCACCCTTGTCTATCCTATTCCAAATCCACGAACTTATTAACATTAAAGTACTCACTACAATAGCAATTATTTCAGTCACCATTGGAAGATGAGGAGGCTTAAATCAAACCCAAATATGAAAAATCATAGCATATTCATCCATTGCACATATAGGATGAATAGTCACTATTCTCCCCTACAACCCAAACCTTATAATTTTAAACCTTATAATTTATATTATTTTAACTTCTTCAATATTCACTATATTAATAATATATTCACTTACATCCATTAACCTGATCTCTCTGACATGAAATAAAACCCCTATAATACTATTCATTATACCAATGACTCTTCTATCGCTAGGAGGACTTCCTCCTCTAACAGGATTTTTACCAAAACAAATTATCATTACCGAATTACTAAAAAACAACAATGTAATCCTAAAAACACTAATGGCTATACTGCCCTAATAAATTTATTCTTCTCCACACATCTAATCTACTCCACTTCCCTAACTATTTTTCCCACAAAAATAACTCAAAAATATTCTACCACCAAACAAACTATAAAACCACTTTTCCTACCATCCATCTCAGTACTGAGTGCTCTCCTGCTACCCCTGACACCTCGAATAATTATATAAAAAGTAGTTTAGGATAGAAAGTCCAAGAGCCTTCAAAGCCCTAAGAAAACACAAAGTTTAACTGCTGCTTAAGGACTGTAAAACTTTATCTTACATCTACTGACTACAAATCAATTTCTTTAATTAAGCTAAGCCTCCCACCTAGACTGATAGGATTATAAACCTATGAAAATTTATTTAACAGCTAAATACCCTATTTCTGGCTTCAATCTACTTCTCCTGCCTTTCAGAAAGGGGGAGGGAAAAGCCTTAGCAGAATCATGCTCTACACCTTTGAATTTGCAATTCAATATGATTATCACCTTAAGGCTTGGTAACAAGAGGATTTAACCTCTGTATTTAGATTTACAGTCTAATGCTTACACAGCCATATAACCTATGTTCATTACCCGTTGACTACTTTCAACAACATAAAGATTTTGGAAGCCTATATTTAATCTTTGAGCAGAAATAGCAGGCACAGCCCTAAGTGTCCTTATTCGAACAGAATTAGGACAGCCAGGCACTTTACTAGGAGACAATCAAATTTATAACGTAATTGTCATTGCCCATGCCTTCATTATAATTTTCTTTATAGTTATACCAATAATAACTGGAGGTTTGGGAAACTGACTTGTTCCATTAATAATTGGAGTTCCTGATATAGTCTTCCCACGAATAAACAATATAAGCTTCTGACTTCTTCCCCCTCCATTCCTACTTCTATTAGCATCATCAATAGTAGAAGCCAGGGCCGGAACAGGCTGAACAGTATATCCACCCTTAGCCGGAAATTTAGCCTAACTCTTTGTACCTCCAATTCCAGGAGTTCTGAGTCCTTCACAAGGAAATCACCAATGCACATAAAATAAAAATAAATCAATCTTTTAAAAAGTGAGTTCCGGGACAGCCAGAGACTACACAAAGAAACCCTGTCTTGAAAAACAAGGGGAAAAGAAAAACAACTGCAAGCTCTCTTTTCCTAAATCCCCACCACTCCCTAATTGTTCTATGGCACTTAATATTAACATATTGCTTATACTACTTATCATCCATCTCTATTTCCTAGAATCTGGAAATGAAAAAAAAAATAAGTTTTTGCTCTTTTATTCTTTGATATGCTCTCAGTACCTAAAACGACACTTATATAAAAGGCAACAGAAATGCTTGTTTTAAGTACCTGAATCAATCAATCATGTGATATGGGTAGATCTCATGAAAGAAGAGTATTAAAGGAACTTTCTCCTCTCTCATTTAAAATACAAAAACAAAACAAATAAACAAAAGAAAACAAAATAGGGCTGGAGAGATGGCTTAATGGTTTACAGCACTGGCTGCTTTCCAAAGAACCCAGGTTCAATTCCCAGCACCCACATGGGCAGCTCACAACTCTCTGTAGATCCAGTTCCCTGACACCCTCAAGCAAACCACACACATGCAAGCAAACCACCAAGGAACATAAAATAAAAATAAATTTAAAAAATATAGAAATCACACAAAAAAGGTGAAAACCTTGAGGTAGTTCAAAGTGTTAAATGAACTAAGTTTGGCTCTGCTCATTTTGAAGTTAAAATTATTTTCCTTATTTCACCCTCTAACTGGCATGTTTTCTCTTTATCCATGTTAAACATTCTAGAGCCACTCAAGCATAGATTAGCATGTAACTTATTATTTCCCTACAAGTGATTCCATATGTTGTGGAGAAGGCAGGACCAGCAATACATACTCTGTATTACTTAATAAATCCTGAGAGAAATCTACTATAATTATCCCAAGTTATTTTGGAGCAATTTAGGATCTACTTACAAGTCTATTATATTAAAGTTAGAAAGGCATGGCAGGCCGTTCCACAATTTGTTGCTGAAGAATAAGCATGCCTATAAAAAGCACTTAAACTAGAGCAAGAGAAGACATAGGTCTGCAGTTAGACAATGGGATTTCTATCCTACAGACTAAAATTTTGTAGAAATGAAGAAAAATAAGGGAAAAGAAAAATGGAAAAGCAATTTCTACTACTGCAATCACATGGTGGCTTGGGCCTGACAGCCTGGTGATTTATAGGAAAAAACAAAAACAAAAACAAAAAAGTCACCCCAGTTTGGCTAGATTTGCGATCACCAACTGGCTAATCAAATGTTACTGATAAGGCACACTGCGGAGAAAAATTCCACCTCCAAACCAATGAGCCAATGAAGTTTGAGTCTTTGTTTTTCTTTGGAGTCTAAACTGGTCTTCCTGCCTGCCTGTGTACAGGCACATATGTATGTGCATATAGAGGCCAGAGATCTGATAACATCATCAACTGCTCTCCATCTTAATTTTCATTGAGACAGGGCCTCTCACTGAACCTGGATCTCACAGATTTAACTAGACTGTCTGGCCAACAAACCCCCAGGGGCCCTCTTGCATCAGCATCCCCAGCACTGGGATTACAGGCATTTACTACCATGTCCGGTTTTTTTAGAGGAGTGCTGGGGATCCAAACTTAGGTCCTCCTGCTTAAGCAGCAAGCAATTTACCATATGAGATATCTCCCAAGCTTCTAAAACTAGTTCTAAAATGACCAGGAAAATTATTTCTAGAACAACTCTGTACAAATTAAGACATTTGCAAATTTCAGCCCCTTTAGTCTTTGGTTCAGTTTCCTTGGAATTAGGCCCTACTACTACTACTAAAGCATTCCTACTGAAATTATATTCTCTGCACCACATAGCAGAAACTGTAAGAAAATACATTAAGTGACTTAGGCCCCGATGTGGTGGCTGATATGTATAATCCTAGTATTCAAGAGGTTGGTATAGGAGGAGGACTGCCATGAATTTGAGGCCAGCCTGGACCACAAAGTTAGGCCCTGTCTCAAAAATAAACAAATTTTAAAAGAAAAGAAAAGCAGGTTTTCCATGACTTAAAGTAATCAGGGTTTGGGCACGGAGAGAAAAGGTCTGAGCTCTGAGCTCTGTCTGCATCCACAGTGATGGGCAACAACAGATCTGGCTCTTGTATTCACTAGCATCAATGTCTCCATGCTGTATTTTTTTCTCATCGCTTAATTAATTTTGGCAGTCTTCCCATCCACACTGAGTAAAGGGATGTATTTCAAATGGCCTTTGACTGAATCCTCTTTATTTTCTTACTTTAATTAGCGTCAGTTGTGCTCTGCTATTGCTAGGGAGAATTGCACTAGGGATGAGCCTAAACCTTCCTAGCTTGCATCTGTGGAGCCATAACTATGCAAGAAGCTGAAGCACAAAGCCCCTCTGTTAGGGCAGCACACTAACCCTCTGTGTGTCCCTCTCACATTGAGCACAGGGGCTGGAACGGGCCTCCTCCTGTTCTCTTCTTCACCCCCCTCCCACCTTTCCCAGAGGGAGATCCTGTTCACACCAAAGAAAGCCAAGAACATTTAGTTCAGCAGTAAGAACAGGTGGCAGTACCAATAAGGAACAAAAACTGGTATTATTCCAATTGTTGAATTCTACAGCAGTGAGAAAGGACAGAAAGAACTCAAACCTAGGAACCATCTTTCCTTGTGAGTTCCTAACAATTCCATTTTGATACATCAAAAAACACACTACCTTCCAGGTTTCTGCATATACTCCCTCACACGGGGAAACTAAAGGTCCTTTTCATTCGTAAAATAGTAAATTACTTTTTATCTGTTAACTATTTTCTTGGATGCAGTACAAAAGCAACAAAAATGACAAGAAGCAGGTGCTTCCCCACTCATCTCTCTTGGATCAAGTAGCAGACAATTCTGTCCACATGAGCACATCATTATTTGGGTTAGCAAAAGCCACGTAGGTAAGATAGAAGTACGTAGGTAAGATAGAAGTGCCATGAAGACAGAACACTTTTGTGTTTGGCTACAAATGCAGATCCTTAAGTCTTTTTCTCCCTAAAATATACACCCTTGCCTTTAAGCTAAGAACAGCTTTTTATTTCTCTCTCAAAATATCCTAGCTTTACGTCTAAAATAATTCTTTAGTATTAGAAGTAGTGGGGTTCAGGAAGTAAATGTTCTCACTGATTCCAATACTTTAAGGAACCAAGGTATTAGAATGTTTTCCAGAGAGCAGCCCAACTCCCATCTCTCACAGGTGTCAAACAACTGTTTCTGAGAAGGCATCACACACTATGACCTGCCTGACATTTGCTCATTTCTTCAGGATTCCTGCTCTGATCTGGGCTTGCCAATTTGTTTAATATTTTGGCTCTCATAATCATTTTTTCCTATACCTTCTGGAAATAAAAGAGCCTAAATGTAAACAATCTAGTCTGTAAATATAAGCCTCTGGAGATAAAGGACTTAAACCTTGATACCTGTTGTTGGCTGGAAAAGAAGGAAAAACAAAACAAACAAAACAAACAAACAAACAAAAAAAACAACTTTCGTTGGTTTTGTGTGGTAAAAGAATGATGAAAGTTCTTCAAGACCAGGGCAGAGTCGTGTATATATTTAACCTTATAGCTCTCTACATGCCAACAAAAGAGTTTTTAACATATTGTTATAGGAAAATTATAATTACATCAAGAGTAGCATGACCAGCTTCCATATGTCTATAATCCAAATCAACAACTGCCAGTTTGTAGCTAATTTAATTTCTTTTATATTTATTTATCCTACTTCCAGATTATTTGAGGCACATGTCAGACATTTTCACCTATACATCTTTCAGAATATAACTCTGAAAAAACATAAGAACTCTTTTTGTTTAAAAATCACCTATACTGCTGGGCATGGTGGCCTGTAATCCCAGCACCCAGGGAGGCAGAGGCAGGCAGATCTCTGGTCTGACCAGGCAGAGGTCAGCCTGGCCTACAAAGTAAGTCCAGGACATCCAAGGCTACACAGAGAATCCCTGTCTTGAAAAAAAAAAATCACCTATACTATCCTCCAAACAAGGTAATAATATTGTCATAATATCATCAGATAACCATCCAGTTTTAAAACACTCTTTTTTTGAGGAGGAGAGTTCTTTTTGCTATGTAACCCAAGATAACTTCCTACCCACTATATACCCAAGCTGGTCTCAAATTCACAGCAATGTTCCTTTCTAAGCCTCCAAGTGCTGGAGTTACCACCAGACACAATATAAAAAATATTTAATCCAACTTTAGGTATCACAGAGAACTGGCTATTGTCTCCCTTGGGATTCTCTTCCCTTATAACTAAAAAGAGCTACCTTCCTGACTTATGTCCTATTGCTTCCTTTAAATTGTTATCACCATCATATCTACTGGTAAGTTTAAGCCTTATTTATATTTAATTGATAACCCATTCTTTTGGTCTTAGAATCATAAGGAAAAAGATCATTAAAGTTACTTACCACATTTATGTCTGCTGCTATGCAGGCAGACATTTTCCTACATACAAAGGACAGAGGTAGAAAAGAGGCAAAAACACCAAAACTTCAAAACAATGAACACAGACCAGACAAAAATGGGCCAGAACATAGCACTGACTTTAGTAAGAAACCATAAACTGATATTGATATTTTATACAGTACAATGGTCAATTTACTAACTTTGTCATAACAAAAGATGAGGGGCCTCACAAATCACCAACATAATTAGAATAATATCATATTCACAATACCATAATCCAGTCGAGAATTAAAGGAATCTTGTGGATATGCATAAAGATTCTAAGTCTACATTAAGTTTTAGACTGTTATAAATTCTGAAAGAAAAACAGTTAATCGTGATTTCTATGTTTTCGCTTGTAGTTACACCCTTCTATTTGACTAACAAGTAAAATCTGAACTCCAAATTTTAAAAAGAATGAAGGATTCAGCTTAAATTATCCCAGTTATCCCAATGGTAAAATCAGCTGAAGACAGAATACCCACAGCTGAGCAACGGTGGCGAATGAATGTCTGTCATTTCCACACTTGGGAGGCAGAAGCAGGTGGGTCTCTGTGCCTTTGAGACCAGCCTGGTCTACAGAGTAAGCTTCAGAACAGCCAGGACCACACATACACACACGAAACAAAAAAACCTTGTCTCAAAAAAAACAAAATCACAAGAAAAGAAAAAAGACGACAGAGGACAACATAACTATGCTCGCATCCACAGGTAATCAAAATGAGGAAGTTAAACTCAAGTATAGACTGATAGACATAAGGACTTACTTCCTTACGTGTAGCTTAATTACCAGCTAAAATTTTAAGGGAGGATACTAAAAATCTAATTTCCCACTTTAAATAGTGTAGGATAATAGATTTATTCTCTGATATTGGCCATGGAGGATAATGAAAAACCTCCCATTGCTATAATCTAGAAAAAACTAGGAATAAAGATCACTTTATTCCCTGCGCCAATTTTTCAGTACTCAAAAGATAATATAGGATTTCCCCCCCTAAAATCTCGAATTTGCCCCAGCTAAACAGACTAACTACTCTAGACAGGACATCTTGTAATACAAAACCTCCTTCTCCTGCTGCCCCACCCCCCACTAAGCATTACCCTCCAGCTTTTATGCTATGTTAACTCACTAACTGAAAAAATTAAATTGAATCAACCAAATCAACACTCTTCTTTGCCTATTCCAAAAAGCACTCTGTCCTACACGCTGGCACTGTAAAACCTCCAGGACAATCCTAGGAAGAAGAACAAAATCTTTGTAGCATCCTAAGCACAGAGGACGGATGTCCTCCCCAGAACAGAGACAGGCAAATATGCCGACACCAAAGTAGAGCTATCCCTGTGGACAGGGAGACCAAAGCAATCCTACACGGACAACAACAAGAACTCTAGGCTACGGTGGTGACAAAAGGAAAAGTCATTCCGTTATAATAGATGGGAATAGGTTGGGTTTTGAAAGGCAACAATAATTGGTACAACACAATCTTAAATCGAGTTTAGAGTAAGCAAAATGATAGTGACAGCATTTTTTAACTGTTTAATTTATTTGTATATGTGTGTATGCATGTGTGTGGGTGCAAGTGCACCACAGCAAATGTGTGGAGGTCAGAGGACAATTTGTGGGAGTTCATTTCTCTTTCTATGATTAAGTTCAGGCCGTAAGCTTGATAGCAAGCCTCTTTACCCTCTTTACCATCTTGCCAACACAAATTCTTTTAAACAAAGGTCATTACCAGTAATTTACATACCAGAACTAAAGGTTGAAAATAATATGTAGATGTAATACCAATTAACACAGGTGGGAAATAGTATATTTCATTGTAAAAAAGAAAAGAAATGCTGAGCATGTTGGTATATGCCTTTGATCCCAGCAAGCAGGCTGATCTCTGTAGGTTCGAGGTAGGCCTGGTCTATGAAGTGAGTCTAAGACAGCCAAGGCTAAAACCCTGACTCAAAAAATTTTTGAAAAAGAAAAAATATTATATACAAATCACCATAAAGCAACTGGAAGCACTTCATTTTTGGTGATGCTCAAAAGGCACAAGAAGACTGACAGATGCTGAGAGAACAGAAGGAAAACAAACATAATGAAGACATCAACCAAAGCATTCCACATAAGACCATGGTAAAAGCACTTGAGGTGGTGGTGAAAGGTAAGATTCTCTACCCAGAGAAAGAATGGGAGACACATCTCAATGATAATGAGGGGGCAAATTTCTTCATCTAAAGATGGGATATGGAAATGGCTGGCATTTGATTCATCTAGGAACATGTTAGGGAAGTTTATGTGTGTGTGTGTGTGTGTGTGTGTGTGTGTGTGTACAGTAAACTATTATGCTCCAACATAAACAAATCCAACTTCACAGACTTTGCAGGGTGTTAAAGCATGCTTCAAAAGGAGCTTTGAACTTTGTTTTCAAAAACAATTTTATGAGATAAGAATTTTATATGCTAAACTTAATATGCTAAAACATTAAAGAATACAAACATGTGATCAATAGTCAGCAAAAAAACAGTTCTTATTAACAGCACCAAACATCCCTCTAACTTTAAAATAGGAAGCAGTATGAGGAGGAGATTTAAAAATAGAGAATTATCTCTGTAAAATAACATGGTAACACCACAAAGTAACATGGAACTTATATCTCTGAACACTGGATGACTATTTTCTGACAGAAAAACAAAAAACCCAGGCCTTCACTCTTGCAGAGACCAAAAAAAGGGCAGACAAACCCAGATTTCAGAAAGGTAATTTGAAGGAATTAAGTGAGACAGAGAAGCAGGCAAACCTCTAAAAATTCAAGACCATCCTGTTCTACATAAGTGAGTTCCAGACCTGTCAAAGCTACATATTGAGTCCCTGGAGGAAGGAAGAAAAAAAGGAGGCATGGAGGGAACACGAGGAGAGGGAGAAAGGGAAGGGAGAGCCTGTGGGGGGTGGGTGACTGCAAGACTGCTCCAGGCGCTACAGCAGGAAAGCAAAGGGTTTATGAACTGAACTTGGCACAGGCAGCCTCTGGCCAATTGGAATACACTTAGGCTTTGTCTAAAACTATCAACATGCCACACAAAATACCTGGCTATTTTAACATCTGTATGTACCGTGCTCCTGTGCATGCATTCGCACCCGCATGCGTTCGTGGAATGCATGCCAGAATCACCTGCTGGGCAAAATGGCAGTTACAATCAAAATGACATCAAGTTGGTTCGCTACAGCAACTGAGTACCTAAGTTACTATATCTTCTACTAACTTAAAATAAATCTGGCCAGATTAAGTAGTGACATAAAAATTATAACATATCTTCAGAATTATGAAGCCTCAAAATAGTGTTTGAACCCCCTAAATCTATCTACTCATCCATCATAAGCATCTTCATTGATTTCCTCAAGACAAAAAGATTGAAAAATAAGTTCCCTTCTGTACTTGGATGTCTTTGGATATGTACCATAAAGCCTGAAGGCTGGTTTTTCCTCTCTGTGTCTTATAAGATACTATTTATATTTAAATGACAATCTGTCACTCTGGAAAAGGAAATACGACAAGAGTATGCTAGTTGGTTCTTCAGAGTTCCTCCTAAGTCAATAAATAGTACAAAGACACACATAGTAGCTCACATCTACAATCCAGCACCAAGGAGCTGACGGATGGGGATTTCTACAGTGAGACCCCATTTCAAATAAATAAACAGTAAAGTCCCAACCAGTCAATGCATATGAGAAGTCTTAGAAATTCAACTATCCATTCTTGATACCAATAAGAGTTTCCAGTGTCAGGAGACTGTTCTACCCAGGATCTCCTTAGTATTTCCTTAGCAAAGTTCCTGTCTAGCATGGCTTTAATGCCATGAATCAGACTTCCCTTGAACTTACTGACCAAGTAGATATTATATTGGTCTAAAAATGTCAAAAATTAGGTAAAATGTTCTTTTGGATGAATTTTTTTAATGGGTCCAATAGGAAATGTCATAATCAACTTATTAAAGACTTATTTTGTTAAAAAATTCTATAAGGGGCTGGAGAGTGGCTCTCACATTAAGAGCACTGGCTGCTCTTCCAGAAGACCTGGGTTCAATCCCCAGTACTCATGGCTGTCTGTAACTCCAGGTACAGAGGATCTGATATCATCAAACATACATGCAGGTAAAACACCAATGCACACAAAATAAAAATAAGCAATTTTTAAAAATTTATATTTAAGGGGGCTGGAGAGATGGTTCAGTGGTTAAGAGTACTGTCTGCTCTTCCAGAGGACTCGGGTTCAATTCCCAGCAACCACATGGCAGCTCGCAAGTGTCTGTAACTAAAGTTCCAAGGGATCTGACACCTTCACACTGATGTACATAAAATAAAATAAAATGTTTTTAAAAAATTATATTTAAAATGACTAGCCAATAATTTATTTTGATAATTTCATACATGCATATAATATATTTTGATTATATACACATACCATTATTTATAACATGTTTTGTTACAAGTTATAGTGCTTCTAAATAAAGTGTAAGAAAAAAGATGTCTGGAACAGACAGAAAGTTCAGAGGACCCACTTAACTCTTCCCAAAAGCCTATCATGATAGCTAGGCCAGAACTTGGGAACTAGGGACAGAAGAATCACAACTAAATTCAAAGCAAGCCTAGTCTACATAGCAAATTCAAGACCGGCCAGGTAAACATAAAATAACAAAAACAAAACAAAACAAGAAGACAAAATACTTCCAAAACAATATCAAGAAAAGGCTGACAATGTAGCTCAGTTGGTAAAATAGTTGCCTGGCATGCACAGATCCCTAGGTCTGACCCTAGCATCAGCTAAAACTGGAATTAGTAGTGCATACCTATAACCCCTGCATACACAGGAGGTAGAGTCAAGAGAATCCTCAGCAAAGCAGTGAGTTCAAGGCCAGTCTAGTCTAATCTGGACAACAGAAGAACCTATCTCAAAAAAAATTTTAGTCAACTATTGCATATAACCAATGCAAATTAGGATATTCAAGACTATTCAGCTAACAATTTCTACTTTAAGCTAGGTAAGTAAATTAAATATATAAATATAATTAAATATAATGATATCTAGGCAGTCATGAAAAACTAAGAATTCAGCCTTCAGGCTGGCTATGGTGACAAATGCCTTTAATCCCAGCATTTAGGAGGTGAGTTTGAGGCCAGACCTGTCTACAAAGTTCCAGGACAGCTAGCACTATTACACAGAGAAACCCTATCTCGAAAACAAAGTAATAATAATTCAGACTTCATAAACAAAATAATGACCTTGGAATCTTGCTCTGAACTCAGACAGAAGCTATGGATTCACTCAAATGCAACTAATCTATTGTATATCTGAACCAAAAGACACAGGAGAACTACATGTTGGTCAAGGATGTGGCGTCAACCAAGGACCATCATGTTTCTTCTTTGTCAAATCTCTCTCATTTTGTTTCTCTATACAAATGTTCAGACTTATTTTACTCAGAGCAAGAAAATATGAGATAGAGAAAAAAACTGAATGCAGAACCAGGAATGGTGGTATGCACCTTGATAACCTCAGCACTCCTCAAGAGGCAGGGGCAGGTGGATACCTGAGTCTGAGACCAGCTTGATCTATAAAGCAAGTTCTGGGACAGCAAGGGCTACACAGAGAAACCCTGTCTCGAAAAAGTAAAGAAATAAAAGAACTGAATGGGGACTGTCAGATTGTTGAACAGGGAAACCATTTGCCTCCAAGCCTGAGGATCTCAGTTCACTCTCCAGCTTCCACACCACAGAAGGAGAGAACTGACTCTTGAAAGTTGTTCTCTTAACTCCACACAAGTGTCATGGCACATACACAGAACAAATAAAATCTAATTTTTCAAAATCTAATGATAAGCATTATGAAACAATGAATTTCTTAAGTGACAGCCAAGGCCACACAGAGAAACCCTGTCTCGAAAAAAAAAAAAAAGAAAAAAAGAAAAGCCAAAAAAGAAAAAAAACAACAACTGTTCTTTCAAAAGGAAACTTCAGAATTAGTTTTGGAAGTAAATATGCAAAGCAGAGGCACACTTAAACAATATCTTATCACATCAATTACAAGTCTTTTGGCAAACTGACTCAGAATGGAATATTAGTTGTCTAACAATACTTCAAAACAAAACAGTCACATTCATTTTTGCTA
Organism: Pachyuromys duprasi; assembly: GCA_028658305.1. Lineage (NCBI taxonomy): Eukaryota > Metazoa > Chordata > Mammalia > Rodentia > Muridae > Pachyuromys > Pachyuromys duprasi. Next base: position 87,021,308 of record CM053766.1, read on the forward strand.
TAAACTGCAGAAAGATAATTCAGTATCTGATTTTTAAGAATTTCCCTAATTTATTGGGCTGGCAGTGCTCTCCCGAAATCCCAGCATTTGTAATCTCTGTGATTTCAAGGCCAGCCGGATCTACAAATAGAATCCAGGACAGCCAAGGCTACATAGAGAAAATTTGCCTCCAAAAAAACCAAAACCAAACAAGAACTGCCCTAACTAACCAAATTTCCTCAATAGTAACTAAAGATTCTGAGAAGAAACAACTTTAAGGAACTTACCTTGAGAGCACAGAAGATGCAGGAATCACCCATACATTTATGAGTTGTAAGCTGCCTAAAGCTACGGCGGAAGATGTCCAAGTGCCACAAAACCTTCAAAAAAAAAAAAGGGTGGGTGGGTGGTAGGGAACTCATTATCACACAAACAGCTGTTAACTTTAAAGTCAGGAGTTCAGCTAGGCGTGGTGGAACACATCTTTAATCCCAGCACTGGAGAGGCAGAGGTCTCAGAGGTCTCTGAGCTTGAGACCGGCCTGGTGTAACAAAACAAGTACTGGACAGCCAGGGCTACACAGCAAAAATCCTGTTTTGAAAAACCAAAAAGTCATGAATTCAGACAAACAAGGAATGACTGCAGGGGGAAAAAGTCTTTATTCTCAGGACAAAAGATTATTCTTACAATATTAAAACAAACCTCAAAAAGGTGAAACATCAAGGCTGGAGAAGGCTCAAGAGTTAAGAGCACACACTGTTCTTGCAGAGTTCAGTTTCCATCACCCACAGCAGGTGGCTCACAACAACCTGTAACTCTAGCTCCAGGGGATCCAGCACCCTCATCTGGCTTCCACAGGCATGCTACATTAATGTGTACGTACGTACACGTACACACACACACACAGAATTTTTAAACATATTTTTTAAACCAAAGGAGAAAAATGGGATAATATAGTAACTAACAAAAATGACAAATGAACATATTCTAGAAAAGCCATTCATTTGAACAGGAAATAAAAGTCAGCCAGTGAAAATATGCTAGGGCAATAATCAAATGTTATGCTAAAGAAAAACTTTAAATTTTATATGCTGTAGAACTAGGCTAGGGGGATGATTACCACGTGATAGAGCACTCTAGCAAATGTAAGGTACAGGTTCCATGTAAAGGATCAATTTATCAAGAATGGTACAAAATTAATGGCCTCCATAAGAAAAGGAAGAATACCTTTAAATTTGTATTAAAAGTCTGAACCACAACGCAAAACTTTACCTTCATGACAATTCCTTAAGTCAACAGGATAAAAGGTAATAAAGAGCAAGCTGCTGGGTGTGTTGACACATTCTTCTACGAGGCAAGTAGACATCTGTGTTAAGAAGCCACATTGGTTCACATACAAAGTTCCAGGCCAGCCAGAGCTGCACAGCAACATCTGGTCTTTTTTTTTTTTTAAAGTAGTATTTGGGGGTTGAGGAGACAGCTCAGGGGGTAAGGTCCCTTTCTATGAAAGCAAGAGGACCCGAGTTCAAATTCCTAGTACCCGTGTAAAAGCTAGTTCACTTGTTTGTAAACCTAGTGTTTAGTTCTCTGACTAACCAGCCTAACTGAAACGGCAAGCTTCAGGTTCACTGACCTTGTCTCAAACATATAAGTTACAGAGCAATTGAGGAAGACACCAGTCTCTCCTCTGGCTTCCACATGCACATGCATGGGTGCATACAGAAACAGATAAGTGCATTTATAACATACAATATATACACACACACAAATGTAATAAAAAGTTTCTAAAAAATTAAATGATGTTGGGGCTGTAGAGATGACCCAGCAGTTCAGAGCTGGCTGCTCTTGCAGAGGACCCCCCAAGTTATATTTCCACACCCACAAGACAGCTCACAGTTGTTTGCAATGCCAGTCCCAGGAGTCAAATACACTGTTCTGGCCTCCATGGGCTTTGTATGCATGTGGTATATGCATGTCCCTAGGAGCTGTAGTTATGGATGATTGTGAACCACTATGAGGGTGATGGGTCCCAAATCTGGGTCCTCTGCTAGAGCTGTGAGAGCTCTTTTAAAGCTCTTCAACACCCTTATTTAATTTCTTAGTTGAGAAGAAGAGTTGTGCTCTCTATATGGTTTCAAGGGATGAGCCACACTCTAGCCAACACTCTGACCAGCCCCACAGCCAAGTCTAACTTGCCCACTATTTGAATTTTCAGCCAGGCAAAACATCCATATACACAACAAATCAATTTTTTAAATGTTTAAATAAAATAACCATAATGTTTTAGGCAGTTTTCCTTCCTAGAAAAATGGCATAATACATCCAAAAAAGTGAAGGGAAAAGGCCTGGTGGTAGTAGCACACACCTTGAATCCCAACACTGGGGAAGCAAAGGCTAATCTCTGAGTTCGAGGCCTGCCTGGTCTATAGAGAGAATTCCAGGACAGTCAAGCCTACATAGAGAAATCCTATCTTGAAAAAAAAAAAAAGACAGGGGCTGGAGAGATGGCTCAGAGGTCAAGAGCACTGGCCTTTCTTCCAGAGGTCCTGAGTTCAATTCTCAGCAACCACATGGTGGCTCACAACCAATTATAATTGGAGATCTGGTGCCCTCTTCTGGCTCACAAGCACATATGTAGGCAGAATACTATATACATAATAAATAAATGAAGGAATAATAGAAAAGAGAAGAAAAACCAAAAGATGGCCAGGCAGTAGTGGCCTTTGATCTCAGTACTCAGGAAGTAGAGGCAGGCAGATCTCTGAGTTTGAGGCCAGCCTGATCTACAGAGTAAGTTCCAGGACAGCCAAGCTTATACAGAGAAACCCCACCTCAAAAAATAAAAAAAAGAAAAAAGAAAAGAAAAAACCAAAAAAGGACTGAAGAGATTGTTCTATGGTTAAGAGCACTGGCTGTTCTTACAGAACATCCAGACTCAATTCCCAGAACTGACATTCCCAGCATCTTACACCTGTCTACCTTCTGTCTGCCTGTCTGTCTGTAACTCCAGACAGAACACCAATGAACATAAAATAAAAATAAATTATATATATATATATATATATATATGAGTGTGTTACATATATGTATAAAGAAGCACTAAAAAGAAAAAAAAAGGAGAAGCCAGTTGTGGGGGCATATACCTTTAATCCCAGAACTTGGGAGGCAGAGGCAGGTAGATCTGAATTCAAGGCCTTCCTGGACTACATAGAGAGTTCTAGACCAACCAGGGATACACATAGTGAGACCCTATCTTTAAAATGGAGAAGGGAGATAGTGTCTGGAAAGATGGCACAGTGCTTAAAGGCATTTGCCGCTCTTCTAGAGGACCCAGATTCAATTCCCAGCACCCACATGACAGTTTACAACTTTTGTAATTCAGGAGATCAAATAACTCTGGTCTTCAAGAGGACCTATACTCAGAAGCAGAAACACATATCTATATGTAGTTTAAAATAATAAAAATAATATTTTTTTAAGAAAACAATAATAATAAAACTGCTCTCAAATAGCAGGCCATGGCACACCTAGGGTTTCTGCTACTTGAAAGTGACACTATCCTTGGGTCTAGAGAGATGTCTCGATGGGTCAATCATTTTCTGCATAAGCAAGAGGATCAGTGTTCAGGTCCCCAGTACCCAGTAAGTGCTGGGTGTGCAGAGATGGAGGATCACCAGAGCAAGCTGACACTCACAAGTGCACCCGCACACACGAGAACACAGGCACATAAAAAACAAAACAAAACAAAACAAAACATACTATTCTCAAGACACAGTCTAAAAATTCTGAAACAGATTAATAATACTTTTATCATTATTAATCTCCAATTCTACAAACTAGGTAACTGACATTCAAAAAGATAAAGAGCCTTGCCTAAAATTGCACAGATAAATGTAAATCATGATCTCAGGTTACAGGCTTCAGACACAAGCTGATAAGTATCACATTTGAAGGTTTCTGCAAACACAGGACTATAGATGACTAAGTGTCAGCTATAACAAAGGAGGAGGCAGCCTTACCTGCAGGGCGCTGTTGAGGAAGCAGCTGTTTTGCCCTGGCTCATTGCTGAGGCCTTTGCTGGGGGCAATAGACATTGAGCTTCGAGGTGCAAACATCCCTTGAACACTACCACGGCTTCCTGAAAAGTAATTTCTTTTCCAAGACATTATTGTTCACATTAGCCCAAACAGCTCAAAAAAAAAAAAAAGTCTTTATATATTTTTGGCAGGAAACTTGTATCTTCTGAATTTAAAAAAAAAAAAAAGCCAGAGGTTTCTTTATACTGCAAGGTTGCTTTTACAACCTCCCAAACATCACATCTGAAAGCTAAGGGAATTCAGGTATCCCCTTAGATCCAAGTGACAAATCTGTCCTTCACCTGCCCTGGTGTTCAAAACATAACTTGGCACATGACTAATGTGGAGAAGTCCTTAAGTATTGCTTCCTTCTATGCTGCTGAAACTGCCTCCCTAAAGTCCTGGTGAGACAGACGGATCTTCAACTCAACAGTATCCAGGAGCAGGAGAAGATGTGTTCTTCAGCCCTCTTTAAAATATTTCTCGTGGACTGAAGACTTTCCAACTGGAAAGAGAGGCAGGAATCCAGTACACTACTCTTCGCCCTCTTAGTGCCTAGTCTCATCATCCTCTGTTTCTGAACAACTGAAAAGATACCACAAAGCCAAGAAGTTTGTCTGGATTCTTGGTAGGATTTCTGTTGATGTTCTTTGCTGCACCTTTTATATATGCTCCAAATTTCTTCTATCCTCTCTATCAGATCTTCAGAAAGTCTCTTCTCTTTTCTTCTGAGACCAGAATAGCCAGCTGTGCCAGAAAGCTTTAAGAGAAAGAAAGAAAAAAAAAAATCAAAAGCTGACGTCATTTAATGACTGTACTGGCTTTACACAGTTCTGCCAAGATCAACGTTGCCTCACCTCTCAGTATAAACTTGAAACTTTGGCAAACAATGCCAAGAGAGAGAGACAGAGACAGAGAAAGAGAGAGGACCAGCAACAAAAAGGGAAATGCTAAACAAAATAGAAAAAAAAAAGTGTGGGCAGCTTCACTTTCATGGAAAACTTCTCTTAAATTTTGAAGAAAAAAAATGACTGGACAAAATTAAAACCAAACACAAACTTTCCAGAATGAGTCCAAGAAAGTACAAAAACAACAACAAAATCACTAAAACCCCAACACCAAGCAAAGGGAAGTCTGTCTTCTGGGTGCTGTGATTAAAGCACTTTTCTGAAGGTGTCTTCCATGCATGGTTATGAAACCCTGCTTACAGGTGGGGACACATCAGCAATCTGGATTCCATTCTAGGGGGATGAAGCTCCACCCCAGAGTATCCCTCATGGACAGTAGACGACATGTCCTCAATATCCAAAAGACTTAAGCCTTCTCCCTCATCTGTTTGGCTGATTTTTTTGCCAAAGGATCAGAGAAATAATTTGAGTTATAAATTATATAATCTCCAAATTATATAGAGGGGTTCAGAATGATAAGTCATCCACTGACCAACTTTTGGCTTCAAATAGCTAAAGTGTCTATGAGGAAACAGTGAGGATTATCAAGTCAAAAACCATTCCTGGAAGGAAATCATCTCATCTCCATCATTTGAGAGACAGGGTCTCACTATGCTGGCCTGGAACTCTTTGCAGACCAGGCTGCCCTCAAACTCAAGGTGCTAGGATTAAAGGTGTGTATCAATCTTGTCCAGCACAACATTCAGGAGTCAGTTCTCTCCTTCCACCATGTAGGTTCCCAGTATCAAACTCAGGTCATTAAGCTGGGCGGCATGAGGCCTTTACCCTCTGAGTCATCTCAATGACCCACATTTCTGCTTTGAGATGGGGTCTTAATATACAGCTTTGGCTGGCTTGGAACTTATGACACAGACCAGGATGATTTCAAACCTCCAGCAATCTTCCTTCTTGTCCAACTGCTCAATCGGTTTCTACAACCACACCTGGCTAAAGTGTCAGATTTCAAATATCTCAAGCTTCCCTTTAATATCTATTATATATATGGCTTAGGAAATCAAATATAGGCCAAGTGTACTAGCAGGTGCCATTATCCAAGCACCCAAGAGGCAAAGGCAGAGAGAGTATAAGTTTGAAGCCAGCCTAGGCTAAATAGCAAGACTATCCCCCCACCCAACACAAAAAAAGCTGGGCAGTGAAGGCACAAGCCACCAACTGCAGCACTCAAGAGGCAGAGGCAGGGGCAGATCTCTGAGTTTGAGGCTGGCCTAGTCTACAGAGTGAGTTCTAGGACAGCCAGGGCTACAGAGAGAAAACCCCATCTCGAAAAATCAAAAAACAAGTAAATAAACAAACAAAAAGCTGGGTATGATGACATGGATCTTTAATTTCATACTCAGGAGGCAAAGGCAGGCAGCTCTCTGACATGAAGGCCAGCCTGGTCCACATAGTGAGTTCCAGGCCATCTATGTCTACACAGTAAGATCCTGCCTGAAATAAAAAACAACAACAAAAACTAAAATGGACAGGGGAGGTATGGTTATACATCTGTAACCCTACAGAAGAACTGAAAGCATGGGGATATAAGCTCTAGGGCAGCCAGGACTATATAGCAAAACCTTGGTTCAATCAAACAAAAAAAAGAGCAAAACTGCTTTGAGGTTTTAATCATTGTCTAAAGAACATCTGATACTGTCTTCAGTATGTCTAATGGAAACACTGAGGCACAGGACTATTCACTGGTTGCATAAGACTTCTCTACATTCCTGGGCTATTTATAATCTTCATAATCTACATGTCATAATTAAAGTATTTGATTATATATTGTATGGTCATACAATTCACTATGTTTTTATTACTCTCCTTTCGTTTTATATAGAAACAGTCATGTATCATATGCCTATGTAAAAAATAATGTCTAGTATCAAGCATATGATGACATTCTTTAGTCTTCACAATAGCCTATTCAAGTGGATACTAATAGTTCAACTTTATAGAAGAATAAACTGGGACTTAAAGACATCAACTTGCCTAGCTGGTATGTGGCAGAGCTGGAACTGGGTGGCTATACTATTGTCACTTAATTATGTATCTTATTACACTACTCCCAAAACCCCATAACAGTGATGGGCATAAAGAGGCACTCAACATATGTTGTCTGTTGATTAATGTAGAACCAGGAGGAACCCACATCTACCACAAAGACTGTAAGACCCTTAAATCTCTACATACTCCTTATAAACACTACACTCAAGGCCACTCAGCAACTTCCAACATGCCATGCAACATTCCTTTAGCTCAACTGCTGCAAAGGAATGACAAGTACCAAGCCTCCACTTTGCTTTCAGCAAAAGGGACTTGGCAGGCAGCTGGGGTTTTCAGTATGCACATTTGGCACTCACTGAAACCCCGCCTGCCCTATGACACATACCCAAACACAGAGAGCAAAGGAAGACAGTGACAGAAGAGGATTCACTTCTCTTTTCTTCTGAGACCAGGCTCTAAATGGCAGTATAATGTGAGGAAAGCAGTAAGTTCTCATAATAATAAGTATGTCAGAAACTAAAAGTGACAGCCAAAAAGAACAAGGGCAAGAAAGGTAGTAAAAATGGTTCAGGTAAACACAAACACTGACGACAAAAACATTCCACTTAAAAATGAAATGTTTGGTTCTAGGTCTACTACTAAGAAGGATAGTTGTTTTCAAGTGTTATCTATTGAAGAAACATGAGACTATAAATGATTTTACAGCTACATGGCTCTAATAACCTCTTTTTAAAGATAAAAAACTTTTAAAGCAATACTGAACTACTTCAGTATAAAAAAAAAACATAATATTGGGGCTGGAGAGATGGCTCCGAGGTAAAGAGCACTGGCTGCTCTTCCAGAGGTCCTGAGTTCAATTCCCAGCACCCACATGACAGCTCACAACTGTCTGAAATTCCAGACCCAGACTCTCACACAGACATATATGTAGGCAAAACCACTAGTGCACATAAAATTTTTAAAAATTTAAAAAAACAAAACATAATATCTGCCACTCATTCATAAATGGTCCAGAAAGAAAAAATATATACATATATGTACACACAAACACAAAAAGAATACATAGATAAAAAAAATATAGAAAAATGTTAACAACAACTTTTCTCACTGAAAAGTACAAGAATGCCAGGCTGGGGAAACACCTCAGTTGGCAGGGTATGCCTGCGATGCAGAACTCTGGGATCAATCCCCAACATTACCTATATAATGTGCCCGTAAATCCTAGCACTTGGGAGAAAGTTCAGGGAGGGCATCCTAAAGTACAAAGAAGATATTGGGCCAGATTAGACTACATAAAAGTTCCTATTTTTTAAAATAGTGTATGAGATTTCATTTTACTATTTCTTGTAACTTTTCTGTAAACTTTACATTTATATTTTTTTAAAAAGAGGCTGATGCCGGGTGCAGTAGTGCACACCTTTCATCCCTACACTTGGGAAACAGAGGCAAGCCGATCTCTTTGAGTTTGAGGCCAGCCTGGTCTACAAAGTGAGTCCAGGACAGCCAAAGCTACACAGAGAAACCTTATCTCGAAAAACAAAAACAAAGAAGCAATCTCAAAGTCAGAGAAAAAAGAAAAGACATTATATAAGATCTGAGGAGATAGCTGAGTCAGGAAAGTGTTTTGCAGCAAAAGCATGAGGACCTGAGATTTGATCCTCAGCATCCGGACACAAAGCCATATGTGTTTGTAAACCTAGTGCTGGGGAGTAGGAGACAAGAAGATCCTGGGGCATCCTAGCCTAGTGCAGCTCAAAAATAAGATGGAAAAGCAGCTGAGGATGGCTCATGTGCAAGATTCTGCCTTGACTCCTGAGCACCAGAAAATATATATATAAGTATAGTATAATGTCATTAGAAGGACCAGACGCAGTAATCTAATACAAAGAGGACTAGGACTGGAATTGAAGATAAAAGACTATATTCTATTTCTATACTTTTGCCTTTAGGTTTAATTCCAGGCAGATTATATAGGATAGGATCCTGAACTTCATTTTCTGAGCCTGTAAAACATATGTAGTATCTATTTCACTAAATGACTGAGAGTTAATGTAATAGCATGAAAACACCAGCAAATCAAAAAATGAAATAATAATTCAATGAATAAATGAACTGTGGTATCTAAAAGCAAAAAGATAAATCTTGTTTTAGGGACCTCAGAAAATGAAAAAGTTGTAAGCCACAAAGAACATTTTTTTGATTATATATTTAAAACAAAACAAAACATTTGTGGGGCTGGAGAGATGACTCAGCAGTTGAAAGCACTGATTGCTTTTCCAGAGGACCAGGCTTCAATTCCCAGCACCCATTTGGCAGCTCATATCTGTCTGTAACTACAGTTCCAGGGCTTCTGACACCTTCACACAGACATACTTATAGGCTAAATATCAATGAACATAAAATTAAATAATATATTTTTTTAAAACATAGAACTATATAGAAGAAAATTTTGAATTTCATGATTATTCTTAATTTAAAGTTTAAATTAAGCCAAATAATTGAGTCTATTATGAGCAATAGAGGTATACTTACGGTCTACAAAGGAGATATATGGCTTGGAGGTTGAGAGCATGTATCACTCTCACAGAGGACCTGGAGTTTGATTCTCAGCACCCACATCAGCTGGCTCACAACCAACAACCACCTTATTAACTCCAGCTCCAGGGTGATCCAATGCCTCTGGCCTCTGCAGGCACCAATGCTCACATCCGCATACAAACACACACTTTAAAAAATAATACCCCGATACAAATATACATAACTTAAAATAATAAATCCTTTTTAGAGGTCTACAAAAATAAACTATGCTAAACCATCAATGATTAAAGGAAATACCTAAGTGTGTGTGTACATGCTGGTGTGTACTCTATGTGCACATATATACACATGCATGTAGAGGCCATGGGTTAATACTTCTTTAATCACTCTCCACCTTGTTTTCTGAGACAGGATCTCTCACTAAGCCTGGAGATCACCAGTTCACCTAGACTTCCGGCCATGGGGTCTCAGTGATCCTCCTGCTTCTGTCTCCTCAGCACTGGGAAGCAGGTGTTTGCTGCTGTGCCCAGCTTTTTATATGGGTGTGAGGCATCCAAACTCAGGTCTTCATGCTTCCATGGCAAGCCCTAAATCCACTAAGCCATCTCCTCAGATTCCAGAACCTGATTAGAACTTGTGGAATCCTATCTAGTTCTAAAATAGATTGTTTTGTTTTGTCTTGTAGGCCAAACAGGCCTAGAACTGACTATGTAGCTAAACCTGGCCTTAAAATGCCAATCTTTCATTATATACCTTAGGAGAGCTGGAATTAAAAGCATGTACCACCACACCCAACTCCAAAATAGATTTTTCTTTTTGTTCAATTATTACATTAATGTATTTGTTTGTGTGTTTACTGTACATACATTTGGGGGTATGCACACAGACGTCAGAGTGTAAAAGTCAGCCCTCTCTTCCACCAGGTGAGGTCTAGGGACTGAACTCAAGTTGTCAGGCTTTATGCTATGTATATTAACCAGTTAAACAATCTCATTTGACCCCACTTGATTTTTTTAAAAACAAGGATCACTCCTACTTTCCCAAGTTCCAAGCAAGGCAATGATGTCTAACTGAATCATTCCTACTCAACATTATTCTGGAGATAATAGCCTGTGCAATAAGACAAGAAAAATACACTGATTAAAAGAAAGAAATGTTGCTGAAAAGACAAAAGTAATTTAATTTTTAAAAGGAGAATGTATTCAACAAGCAATGTTGAAACACCTGGGACAATTACATGCAAAGAATGGAACCTTGACTCATAAACACCATCTGACATAAAATTTAAAGTGGAACATATTCCTAAATGGAAAAATTAAAGTATAAAATCTGAAAGAAAACAAAAGGAAAAATTGTAACCCTTCATTAGTCAAAAATTCTTAGGAATGACAGCAAAGAAATGACCTATAAAAGAAAAAATGTTATAGACTTACACTTCATAATTAACAACTTCTGTTCTTTCAAAGAAAAGAGAATGAAGCCAAGCCAAAGATTAAAATAAAATACTTGCAAATAACAAAGGAAAATAACATTTGGCATGTGCATGATGCATGTTATGATATATAGTATTTATAGACGGTCTATACAGTCTGCGTATATACATGTACACAGAGAGAGGATGTGAGAAAGAGGACGACACGGTGACTAGTCTTGTCGCCCTCCCGAGTCCAGAGGCTTTTATCCTCCTTTACGCTCTCAGTACGTCTGGAACTTAGATCACAACATCTACATTCTACAGAGGCTCTTGTGCTTACAAATAAGCACTAGGGAAAACTGAAATGCTAAATACTCAAGGTTGTTCCTTCAAAAAAAAAAAAAAGAGAGAGAGACATAACTTGTTATCTGCCAGGAGCCTGGGAGCTGATGTGGTTAATAGCTTGATGCCTTTTGCACTCTGTGAATGAGACCAAACCAGATCCTCCCCCAGACCCTTAATCATGAGCTTGTCAATCTATAGAACCTATCTTTATGGAAGGTGTCACATGCAGTCTATAGAACTCATCTTTATGGAAGACATCACACGAACTTTACAAAAAGTTTTGATGTCATCATCTCTTAAGCTTTATTGTGCATACATAACTGAGTTAATTATCACCAGGAAAGTTTTTACCAAATTATAGCATGCTTGAATACGCCTGAAATAACTTACTCAGGTTCAGACTCCCAAAGTTTGAACCAACCCTGGCTACTTAGTCATGTTGAACTGAACTGCCTTCTTGCGTCTCATGGATCATTACTCTGCTGGCCATTGTGGTCACAGAGATCCCCAGCCCCACCCCGCCCCACACTCCCTTCATATTAGTTATTTCTGAAGACAGACTACAATACGTGGAATTTTTATTTTATAGAATTGGAGATAACAGGTATAGAATCACTGAAAGTTTAGTTGAAAAGAAAATGTAACTATAATAACCAATTCCAGAATCTTACTAAATTCGATTCTCAGCTGGGCACAGCGGTGCATGCCTGTAATCCCAGCACTCAGGAGGCAGAAGCAGGTGAAACTTTGTGAGTCTGAGGCCAGCCTGGTCTACAAAGTCCAGGACAGCCAAGAAACCCTGTCTCAAAAAAAAAAAAAATCTGATTCTCTTTAAACAAGTCCCCAAAATTCATATCTGAAATAAGATACAGGTGACTTTTAAAAATGACTTATTAGGCCAGGCATGACGATACACACCTTTATTTCCAGAACTCAGGAGGCGGAGGCAGGCAGACCTCTGTAAGTTCAAGGCCAACCCAATCTATAAAGCAAGTTCTAGGACAGCCAGGACTACACAGAGAAACCCTGCCTCAGAAAAAAAAAAAAAGAGAGAGAGACTTATTAATAAAATTATTATTAATAAAATCAATATTTATTTCCTTCTAACTCAAGCTTGAAAATACAGATAAACATCTACAACCATTTCTCAAAGGTCAACTTTTTGTTGATTTATAAGCTGGTTATCTGAAACTTCTAGGTAGTAAACAGTTACCCAAATGAACAATATCCTGAGGGCTGAACTCTGGCATCAAATTAGTACATCATGTACAAAAGAAAAAATTATATAGTGCTAAGATAGAGAAAATCATTTTTTTTCTATTACAAGAACTTAACTGTCATAAGCAAACTGTCTGAAGACAGCTAAAGAAATAAACAGAAAAGAAAACATGTTTCAATTTGTTACAGGAAGAAAATAGGTGGGCTCTCTCCTATAAAAAGTCACAGTTCCACAAATAATTTGCCAACATCAATGAAAGACAGTACAAAGCGGACAGTAGTTAGAGTACAGGTACCGGGTGGGGGTGGGAGAGTTAGATTTACAGCTCAGTAGGTAATAGCGTTTGCTCTGCAAACCTGAGGATCTGAGTTCAAAGCTCTAGTATCTACAGACTGGTCTGGCCAGTATGGCCTCACATGCATGAAATCCCAGCATTAAGCACTGGAGACAGACAGATCCCAGGAACTCAGTGGCCAGCCAACCAGCGAGCCGTGCCAAAATAGCAAGCAAGATGGCTCAATGAATTAAAATTCTTGCCAAGCCTGAAAACTTGAATTCTAAAACCTGAAAACCCAGAACCCACATGAAGACTCCCGTAGGTTGTCCACTGATTTCCACTAGGGCACTGAGGGACATGCACGTGCACACACATATACACACACATGAAATAAATGAATTATTAAAAGATTTTTTTAAGCGCAGATTAAGTTGTGGTGGTGCACAACTTTCATCCCAGCACTCAGGAGGCAGAGGAAATCAAATTGAGTTTGATGCCAGCCTGGTCTACAGAACAAATTCTAGGATGGCCAAGGCTACACAGAGAGACCCTGTCTAGAAAACAAAAAAGTATAGGTTCTATACCAGGTGAGGTGGCATGAGCTTTGTAATACCAGTATCTATGACAGAGGAAAATTAGGAGTTCAAGGTCATCCTCAGCTACATAGCAAGTTCAGCCTGAACTATGCACGATCTCATCCCCACCTGGAAAAAAATTTACAAAACATTTAAGAGTTCCACAAACGGAGTGGAAGAGATGGCGCGGCTGTTAAGAACAGTGGCTGCACTTGCTGAAGACCTCTGTTGGGTTCCCAGCACCTACATGGCAGTTCACAATAATCTGTTATTTCCGGTTTCGTGAGATCTGCCACCCTCTTCTGGCCACCACGGCTACTAGAAACCAATGTGGCGCACACACATATAGGCAGGAAAACACTCATACATATAAAATAAAATTTAAAAAAAAAAAAGAGTTCCACAAATAACAGCTATGACTAATCTCGTATACACACAATTATAGAAAGCTGGAATGGTGGCACATGCCTGTAATCTCAGCACTTAAGATATAGCAGGAGGATCACTACTAATTCAAGGCCAGCAAGCATAGCCTATCACAGCAAGTTCCAATCCACACAGGGCTGTACAGCAAGATCCTGTCTCATCAATCAAAACAAAAAAATTCAAATTATTCTGCAGATATGCAAGTAAGACTGTACTTTTCCCACACCCATCTTCCCAGGCCTACCTAATGTCAGCATTCACTTGGAGGCAGCAACTCATTCTGACAGGGACTAATGATGGTCACAGTTTATAAGGAGTAGTCACTTAGATTAAGTCATTTTCTTAGAGCCAATTGGGAAAGGGAAGGAGATCAGTGGACATAGAAAGGAAACAAGAAAGAGTAGGGCAAGGTGAATATCATCAAAATATATTATACATGTGTACAAAGTATCATAATAAGTGATTAATATACACTAATAAAAAATTTTCCCAGGATTGGTGGTACACACCTTTAATCCCAGCACTCAGGAGGCAGAGGCAGGTATATCTCTGGGAGTTTGAGGCCAGCCTAGCCGCATAGAGAGTTCCAAGAAAGCCAGAGCTACATAACAGAGAGGCCCTTTCTAAAAAATAAATGTTTAAAATTACTTCCTACAAGATTGTCTTTCCCCTCTCCCCACACAGGGTTTCTCTGTGTAGCTCTGACTGTCCTGGACTAGCTTTTGTAGACCAGGCTGGCCTCCAACTCACAGCAATCAGACTGCCTCTGCCTCCCAGAGTGCTAGGATTATAGATGTGTACCAGTGAGCCCGGCAAGATTGTCTTTTTAAAATACAGACAACAAACAGGACTTCTCTATCCCCCTTAGGAACTTCACTAACTAATACTTAATTAGTTATTAGTGCTTTGTTTAGAATATAATTAGAAAGCTACAGATGCTTAATGCCTGTTAAAGAAGAGTGAATGAGCCAGATGGTGATGATGCATGCCTTGTTTACAGTGGAGCCTTCTTAGGCCAGGTGTAATGGTATACACCTTTAATTCCAGCACTCAGGAGGTAGGGACATCTGAGTTCAAGGCCAGCCTGGTCTATAGAGTGAGCTCCAGGACAGCCAGGGCTACACAGAGAAACCCTATCTTGAGGAGGGTGTAAAGGTTTAATGAAGAACAAAGTCTTTTTTCAGGTTAGAGATAACTCAGTGCCAAATACAGCCAATCAGCTCTTTAGCTCTTCCCTAAATTTAGTCTCCAGCCTAAATCACATCACACTTAAATTTCACTTATGTTTCCAGAAAGTCTATGGAAGTAAGATACTCTGGCCAATATGGCAAACATATTCTTTCCTAACCACATTGCCAATAGTGGCTAGTGGCAAACTAGTAACAGATTGAAAGAAGAGTTTCAGAGCAGTTTATTTGGCCCCTGGAAACCAAAAAAGTAAAAATGAATTCCATAAATTTACCCTATATAACCCTCTGATCAAATCACTAAGAACCAAAGATATTTTTCCTCTCCTAATTATTTAAATCATTAAGGAATGCTTTTATAATTTAGATACTTGATTACAACTATGAATTATTTTACAATAATTATAAGCACACTAGTACCTGGGTTATTTTGACAATAATGAAAATATAATGACACTATCAAATTGAGGAAAACAGGAGAGGAAGCCCATGACAGCACCAACTTGACTCATTGTTCTGAGCACACTGGTACGGAATGGTGCAAGCCACTCCAGGGTGAGAGAGCAAGCATGTGACTGCAAAGGAAGGTAACAGAGCAAAGCATCAGAAACAAAACAAACAAACGCTCTTCAATGTTAGCAGTAAAAGATAGTAAGTACTGAAATCTATCCTAACAGTCTTTCAGATTCTCACATGTTCCTGAACTCTAGCTTTTGCGGCAGTTCACATTTTAACTCTGTGCTTCAGAGGGAGCAGGAGTGACCCCAGTACTGCCTCTTTCAGCTGCAGAATTGTAACAATGGGAGCTACTACTTACTGGACACATGGCATATCCTTAATTCTTAACAAGCGGCGGTCATTTTCCTCATCCAGCCAGAGGGAGAGGTCAAGTAAAAGTTTTATGTACGCATGATAAAGAAAAATACTATCTTCCTATTAGGGTTGTAGTAGTTAGCATAGAATCTAGAAATTCAAGAAATCATTATTATACACTACAACCTCCACCTGAAAAGCAGACTCAACTAAACAGCAACAAAATGTCAACAACATTTTCCTCATATTGCCTGTAGCACTTCTACAGAATCCAAAGCTTCTCACAAATGCCATACACCACATGGCATATACAAGCACACACACACCACCGTTTCTTAGATAAAGGTCAAAATATACAATCCAAGGAAATAGTCACATTATGAAATATTGTTCAAGTGGCATTGGAATGAGCTGAGTATCAAATATAAAACATTTTGTTTTCAAAGGATCAAATATCTCACACCAGAAGGGAACAGGGTCTAGTGACCAAATCTAACTTCCTAAGATACTCCGTGGAAAACAAGCATTGCCACTCTGAAACACTCAGCATACCACTTCCCAAAAAGACAATAAACTCTCAAAATCTGAATGAACTTATCCAAAAACATTCTGGTGATAGGAAAAAGGAAATCACTCTGCTTCTAGAAGCAATGCTACTGTACAGGTTAGCCACTGAACAGGACCCTTTTTACTTCTTTAACCCAAATGCTGAGTTTAAAAAATAAATACAAAGGAACATAACTGTCTCACAAGTAACTTGTTTGAAGGAAATTTAAAGCACTAAACTTACAATTCTTTTCAATAAACCTGTAACTCTTCCCTTTAATTCTAACAAGTTCAAATATGTATTTATATATATATATATATATATTTCAAACGTATAAGTTTAAATACACACATACACACATGTGTTAGAGGAGGAAAATAAAAATTTAATAGATGGAGGAGAAAATGACAGAAAAGAGACAACATAAAGTCTCCTGAAAACTGAGTTTCAAATATCAATTTCATAGTAAACTGTTACTGTGGGGGGAAGAAAAAAACCTTCACAAATACTACCCAGTCATTGTAACCTCCCTCTACACAGTTTTAACACAACTACAATGCTTACCAGACCTCCCATTCAAGCTCAGCAAAACACTTCAAGCTGTCACAAAGGCATTTGTGGCGCAAGTGATTCAGGAACAGAACAGAGGCAAGGGTACAGAGGGAGGAGACAAGTGCAACTACCAACAATGGGAAACTGTTCCTCTAAACCACAAAGACACAGAGCAGGATATCAGGGATAAAACTTTTTTTTTTTTTTTGCCAACTACCAGAAACTGAACACTAACAATTCATTATGAAGCTAAATGGTACAAAATAACTAAAGGAACTAATCAAAACTCCCTGGAAAAGACAAACTTCAATGGAGTCTTAGAACAATTATATGAGACTGTTTCCTACAAAGACATTCCTGATGGCAAGGGTCATCAAAAACTAAGGTTTGCAGGGTGTCAGATGCTTCCAAAGGCTGGTCCTAAAAGAGCCCTTTGTATGGCAACTGTGAGAAGAAACCTTGGCAGTGCTCTAGAAATCAACAAAACAATGCCCTCTGAATCAATTCAAAATCCTAAAACGATCTACACTTAGGCCATTTTAATGGGCAAAAAGTCTTCTGTCTTAAACAGTAAAATGGGCTGTGCTATTAAAGAAATTAGGAAATTCTATGAATAGAAATTATGTAAACTAAACTGTTTTGTCAGTCAATTTAAAACAAGACTTGAATCTAATGGTTCTTCCACCCCAAAGAAGACAAGATCTACATACCTCTTTAGCTAACTACAATTGGGCCCTACCCTGAAACATGTGATCAGTCAAACAAAACTTGCATTTGCAGGCAGGGCACAAAGGCCTGGAGGACCAACACACACACGCTTCTATGTATTACTCTGCTTATGAAACTGCTTTACTGAAATAAGTTATTTTATAATCATACTGACGAAAAAACTCATTAGCAGAATTCTTGCCAAATATGAAAATTGGCTGTATTTCTTTACCTGGAGAGAAAATACATGAGTTCACTAAAACAAGATTTAATTAAAGTTTATTGGTAAAATTAAACAGCCAAGGACACTGCCCAAAACTAATTAAGTTCTTACAATATGCTTAAACTAAAGTAGTTCTTTGGCAGCAAAGCAAGTACCAAGTTTAAAAGAAAAAAGACGCTGTTTCTCTTGCTCACTATTAGCATTCTAACCAGGTCTTCTAATACCTAGTACCAAGGCACAGAAGTGCCACATCAAGACGAAGCACAGACTTCTACTGATCAGTGCTAAATGTAAAAAGAGATGCACAGTACACTTGCTCTTTTCTCTATGACAAAATATCTCACAAACCAACTTGAGAAAAAAATTATTTTGGCTCACAACAGGAAAGGCTTAGCGGAAGGAGCCACAACTGGCCACACTGTCAGGAAGCAGACAGAGAGCAATCCTGGAACTCAGCTTACTTTTTCATCTTAATCCAGGCAGCCAAGCCACGGTGCTACCCACATTCAAAGTAGTACTGACTTTTAAATCTTTCTGCAAACACTTTAAGACACACCTTTGGGTGTGTAATTCCATGGTATTTCTAAATCCAGACAAGTTGACAATGAAAATTAAATATTACAGGTTGGAGAGATGGCTCAGTGCTTAAGAGCACTGGCTGCTGTTCCTGGGTTCAATTCCCAGCAACCATATGGCAGCTCACAACCATCTGTAATTCTACTTTCAGATACTCTGACACCCTCGTCTGGCCTATACTGGCATAGCATTCAAATGGTACATACACTTACATGCAAGCTAAACACCCATACATCTAAAATTAATATAAAGATTAATTTAAAAATATTAAAGTCGGGGACTGGAGAGATGGCTCGGTGGTTGAGAGCACTGGCTGCTCTTCCAGAGATCCTGAGTTCAATTCCCAGTACCTATGTGGCAGCTCACAACTATGTATAAGGGGATCTGATGCCCTCTTCTGTCATAGTCATACATGCAAATAGAATACTCAGATGTATAAACTATGTATAGGCAAATAAATCTTGTCAGACATTGTGGTACATGCCTTTAATACCAGCAGTCCGGGAGGCAGAGGCAGGTGGGTCACTGTGAGTTCCAGGCCAGCCTGGTCTACAAAGAGAGTCCAGGAAAGCCAATAATAACTATCAGGAATATAAAAGGTAGCCCTCCATGTCATTAACACATAGTATAGATTTCAGCATGGTGGCACAACCTTTAATCCCAGCACTCAGGGAGGTGGAAACAGGTAGATAGTGAACTCCAGGCCAGCCAACATAGTGAGATCCTGTCTCCATTTAAAACAAAACAAAACAATAGTACACAGCTGTAGCTAGGGGTGCAGGTCACACACCTGACATGAAGGACACCTTGGGATCAATCCTCAAAACAAAATAGTAAGAATTCTGGAAGGGTACTAACTCTTAGGGGCATTTCTACCATCACAGTAGGCATGGCTTAGTGGATTTATGAATTGCCTAGTGGGTTTAGTATTTTTTTTTCCTCACATTTTCTTTATTCTTTGTTTCTGATGTTCGTAAAAACCAACTTCTTCTGCTTGGCTTATGTAAAAACTGTATTTTATAGAATAAAATGTTGCTTACAGCCAGTCAGATGGCTCACTGGTACAGTCACTTGTGAAACAAACTAGATAACCTGAGTTGTATACCCAGAATTCATTATGGAAGAAGAGAGCAAACTACTCAAAGTTGTTAACACATAGTGATTGATGATGTCTTTAAGCTGAAGTGTTGCTTGATTCTAGAGTTACAAAGAGAGGACAAAATCTTCAAACTTCTGTAATTTTGTCTACTGAAAGAGCACAGAAGTGACAAAAAAAGTAATTTTAGATTAACTTAATTTCATCAAAATTCAAACTTGGGACTGTAGAGATAGCCCCACAGTTAAAATGGTACACTGTTCCTGCAAGGTCCCCTGTTTGGTTACCAGCACCCATGCCTGGCATCTCGAGCTCTAGAGCAGCAGATCTCCACCTACGGGTCTCAACGCATTTGGGGGTGGCATATCAGATATCCTGCATAGCAGATATTTACATCACAATTCATAATGTAGCAAAATTACAGTTTTGAAGTAGCAACAAAACACGTTAGGGGTTACAACACAAGAAATCATATTAAAGGGTCACAGCATTAGAAGGTTGAGAATCACTGCTCCAGTGGATCCAAGAGCCTCTTCTGGCTTCCAAGGGTACCTGTACTAGCACAGACAAACCCCATTTTTAAAAGAATATCTTGGTCTATGTAGAAATTTCACCTGTCAATAATAAATCTGATGGCCTATAGCTTAGGCAGGAAATAGGTGGTGGGACATCCAGCAGGCAGAAAGGATTCTGGGATAGAGCCAGGTACATGAGAGTTGCCTGGGAAGACATGAAAGAGGGCAGACACACGGTACCTGAGCAAAAGTAACCAGCCACATAGCAAAATGTAAATCAGTATAAATAAGTTATTTTAAGTTATGAGATAGTCAGAGAAGAGCCTAGCAATATGGCCTAGGTATCTGTAATGTATTTTGAGTCTCATGAGTCATTATTCTGCAAGCATAAGGCCAGAAGGAAAAACTACAATACCCCATAGAGATACTCAACATATTCACATAATTAAAAATAAGTCAGTATTTAAAATTAAAACTATTAAGATGGTAATGGTGGCATACACCTTTAATTCCAGCACTCAGGAGGCAGAGGCAAGCAGATCTCTCTGAGTTCAAGACCTACATAGTGAGTTCAAGTCTACATAGTGAGTAGAACAGCCAAAGTACATCAAGAGACCTTGTCTATAGATAGAAAGATAGATAGATAGATAGATAAATAGATAAATAAATAAAACTATCGAACAAAATATTCATAAATATTTTTCAGCCACTATAGAAATGCTACAGAAATGAACCTTGAAAATACTACTAAGAATCCAGTCCACCTATTACATGATTCAAATTATATGACATGATAAGCTAGGGTCAGATGGAAGGGGAGGAGAACCTCCCCTATCAGTGGACTTAGAGAGGGGCATGGGAGAAGATGAGGGAAGGAGAGTGAAATTGGGAGGGAATGAGGAAGGAGGCTACAGCTGAGATATAAAGGAAATAAACTACAATTAATATTAAAAAATAAAAATTTAATTAAAAAACAAAAACATTGTGACATGTTCAGAATAGACAAATATATACAGACAGAAAGATTATTTGTCTGCAGCAGTGAGAAAATATGAAGGAAACAAAATGTTATTAATAGATACAGCATTTCTTTTTACATTCGAAAAGTGATTGTGGTAGTAGCCATTCTGAATATATTAAAGCCACTGAATTGTATACTTTAAATGCCTGAATTATATAGCATGTGAATTATATCTCAATAAAGCTGCTTTTTTTTTTACAACAGTTTTTCTTTTTGCAAAACAAGAATCTCTTTGTTTCATGTCTGTGTATTAAATTAGGTCTCCATAAACAACAGCAGGTGCCACCTGGTAAAACTGGATGGCTTCAAAAACTTGGCAAACAACTATGTATGGCAAACAAGTTCTGTTTGTGTGTGTGCCAATTTTGAATAATTGTTTTTTAAAGAATATGTAGGAAAATCAGACTGTGCATTCTTTTCTTTTGCTATTGTCATTGAAATCAGAAGAGAATGCAATCACAATTTCCCTACCCAAGAAATCAGTATCAGTATCATTTACTACACATAGTTCATGGTGGCTAAAGGAAAATAATCCTGATTTTAAAAAAGAAAACGGCTAAACATGTACCAAAATGGTACAGCAGCAAATGCCAGACTAGTCTTGGGTTGAGGCAGAACAGATGAACAAGGCAGGTTGAGTGATGCTTGCTACACACACCTTGCTCAATAATTACAAACATTCCACTTCATGTTTGTAAAACTTTCCCCTGTTATTTATTGGGCATATTTTTCTAGAGTATTAGAAATCTAATGAAAACCATCAGATAAACAATCTGACCATACCCAGGCTGGCACAAAATAGGGAACTGAAGAGCCTTAGGGCTTTAAAGCAAAATGTTTTCATTGCTTTTATAAATATGATACCCACATTTTTTTAAAAACTATAATACACCACTGGGAGATGGAAACAGGAAAATAAGGAGTTTAAAGTTATCCTCAGCTATATGCCAAGCTCATGGCCAGACTTGGCCTGTATGAGACATTGTCTCAAAAAGGAAAGAAGGAGAAGAGAGAGAGAGAAAAGGTGCCAATAAAGATGGCTCACTGTGTAAAGGCACTTTCTCCCAGGCCTGATGACCTGAGTTCAATACCTAGAGCCCACATAATAGAAAAAGAATCAACACCTGTCAAGTTGTTCACTAACCTCCTTACAGACTCCATGGTATCTGTGCCCAGGACACAAAAATTAATTAAAACAATAAAGATGCTTTTTGTTGCTGTGCTGCCCATGCTGTAGCCTGTCATATTTCCTTTCTATAATAAACTCTCATTTTCTTTCATTTCAGAACTAGTTCATGTCTGGCACCTATCCTAAGACCCAGCTAGAGACAAGGTGAAACTACCGATTCTGTGTGATTTTAAGATAACTCTTAAGCTGGACCTTTAATGTGCTACCAGCACTTGGGAGGTGGAGGCAGGGAGATCTCTCTGAGTTTGAGGCCAACCTGGTCTACAAAGTGAGTTCCAGGACAGCCACGACTACAGAGAGAGAGCCTGTCATGAAAAACCAAACAAACAAAAACTCAGACAACCGAATGCTGAGCTTTCCACCTTTCCATTAAATGTCTTAAATATTTTATTTATTTATCATATGTGTGTTCATAAGCATATGGCAGAGTGCACATGTGGAGGTCAGAGGACTTCTCTCCTTCCACTACATAGGTTCTGAAAATCAATTCAGATCATCAGGCTTGATTGTAAGCTCTTTTACACACAGAGCCATCTTGCCATCCCTATCTTAAATATTTCAATTCATTAAATACATAATGAATGGCTACTAAAAGCCAAACATTTAAAAAAAAAGCCAAACATAGTGTCAATGTCTAAGAAACAAAGACTTTCAAGATTCACTAGTAAAAAATTAGTCAGAGATGAGAACAAAGTACCTTTGAAAGTCTATAAAACCTTGTGAAGGAAGAAATATCTGAACTGATTCCAACATTGTTGTATAATAAACAATCAGATTTGTCTTTATCCCTCAATCCTGGGAGAGACTCTCAAAAATTTTGAACTTTTCCCAATAATTAGAGTAACTGGGGTTTTGTTTTGTTTTTGTTTTGAGAAATCCACTGAGTTTATGCTAACCAGCTGAATCACATATGCACTTCACCAATTTCAAGGTTAAAGCTGGCAATACTGGAAAGACCAATCACATGGTTGAGGCTTTGATCCACATATCAACCTGAATTCCCAAGGTATAATCTCCATATGGCCAACAAACCATAATCATATCTACAAAATGAGGTTCAGATAAAAAGCTGCACAGTGAGACAGTAAATTTCCCAGGCTGGTAGTATACACTCATGTGACAGGAAGACAAAGCTAATGAATGAAACAATTCTTACTCAGTCTTATCAAGTATGTTTCTGTCTTTTCCTCATTCTCTAAGTAATTAGCCATTACAGGCAATCTTGCCTGAGTAGAATAATAATAAAAATATCAAAGGAGCAATTCAAGTCATAGACTTCGAATCTCTAATTGTCCTTTAGGTTTACAGGAGTCAGGGACAGCTAGAACGCCTGATGCCCAGTAAACAACATGGAAACCAAATCAAGGGGATTAATTGTTTGAGGAATTAATGACCATTAAAAAGCCCACCTGAATTTGGTTTGAATTTGACTTTCTTGAAAACCCAAAGACATTTCTGTGCCTGAGATAAAATTTGTGTGATAGCTTCATCTTTTTCCTGCAGCTTGCAGTCAATAAAATTCTTTCTTCTCCCATGACTCTGGTTTTATTGGATGACAGTAGCACTAGACCTTCTGTGGTTATCAGGACAGAGAATCTTAGTCTTTAGAACCCTCTCAGATCTCATCCTATGCAGCACTTCTTTTTGCTGTTTCAGATTTGTACCTTTTTTGCTAAAATAATACTAGAATCATTTGAAAGAAATGCTCTCGAGTTCACTAAGTTATTCTAGTTATCAAACTTGAAGAGGCCACAGGAATCCCTGAATTCATATAATCTTGGTCAGTGCAAGAGTCTGGGAGCTCTCAAATTTTCAGCTTTGTATCTACAGTGAGGGTCATCTTATAGAGGACAATGCACTGTAGATTTTGAACTAATGAAGGGCAATATCAGACTGGCAATACAGACACGCTAGAGAAATGAGTTGAAAATAAGATTTATAACTGATGTAATGGTGTTGGCTTGTATCTATAAAAAGTTGAGAGGCAGACACAGTAAAATTCTAAGTTTGAGGCCAACCTAGATTACATAGTGAAGACTTTATCCAAAAAATAAAAAAACAGTGCCACACACAATAAGGTCTACCTTTAGCCCCAGCACTCAGGCATACACAGCACAAAGCAATGATATATATTTGTGATGTCAGATAGGCTAATTACCACTGATCTGATCGTTATACATTGTGTATGTATACTGTAGGCTTTACTGTACCCACAAATATGTACAATTATTATATGTCCATTAATTACATTGACCATGCTGGACTTGAGACATGCCAGCCTCTACCTCCCAAGTGCTGAGATTAAAGGCCTGTATGACCATGCTCAGCTTTAAAAACTTTAAAATGAGCCGAGCGCAGTAGCATACCTCTTTAATCTCAGCACTCAGGGAGGCAGAGGCAGGCAGATCTCTGAGTTCAAGACCAGCCTAGTCTACGTAGTGAGTTCCAGGACAGCCAAGGCTACACAAAGAAATCCTGTCTAAAATAACAATAATAAAATTAAATTAAACTTTAAAATGTATCTCTTGAGATGTCAGATTTTACACCTACAGAACAAAAAATTCAAAATACTATCTATCAAATAGGTTTGAAAGACAAATTACCCAAGAAGTGGGGCTATAGTTCACTTAATAGAGTGTTTGCTTAGGATGTACAAAGCCCTGGTTCTAACTCCCAGCAGGTACTCTATCAATAGACTGTCTCAGAAATTAAATAAAATGAAGGTGATTAATAGTTAATTGTGGGTGTAGATATACAGTTGTTACACTGTTTTTGGAATTTCAATTTTTTTCACCACCACCTCTATTACAAATCCTAACTTTCCTATCTAAATGGTTTTCAAACTATTTATGAATCTGTCTGCCTTCCTTGGAATACTCTTAACTTTGTCAGTATTCATTATGCCATCACTTAAATATATTTCTAATCTAGTACAAAAAATACATAGGGACTAATATTTGTGTCACCTGCATACACTCCCAGAGACACAACTGAAGGTGTTTTCAGCAGCCACAGTGCATGAGCAGCTTCTGACTAACCATGGCTAGGTTAGTACACTCATGACTCACCAAACTCCCAACTTCCCAGACATTTTTCACATGATCAGCTTTCTGTCACCTTACTCTTGTGCATTTGAGATCTTGATTTTGGGAGGAAGGGAGAGGAACAGTTCTGGGGATTGATTTTAAGGCCTCACATATACTAAACACACACTTTTCCACTGAGATTGCATCCATAGCATCTTTTACTTTTCATTTACTTATTTTTATTTTCATTATTTTAAATTCTTTGTATGTGTGTATGCATATAGGTGCTGGTGCCCTCAGAGGCTGAGACAAATCCCCCTGGAGCTGGAGTTAAAAAGTGGCCCAACACAGGTGCTGGGAACAAAACTTGGGCCTTCTGCATGAGTAGATAAATTCTGTTAACCACTGAGTCACTTCCCAGGCCCTGACTTTGAATTTTGAGACAGGGTGTTACCACACCACCCAGGCCAGTCTTGAAGTTAACTATGTAGGCCGGTCAGGTCTTGAACTTTCAGTCCTCCTGTCTCAGCCTCCAGAGTTGCTAGGATTTAAAATCTGTGCTATCAGATCTACTTGAGATTCTGAACGAAAACACTAGAGTTGGGCCAATGAGATGGCTCAACTGGTAAAAGCACTTGCTACACAAGCCTGATGGCCTAATTCAATTTCTAGAGCCCATATAAGAAATGAAAAACATCAACTCCCCAAAGTTTCATTCCAACCTATGCAGGCACCACATGGCACACAGCACATGTGCGTATGTGCACACACATAAGCACACAAACACACACATACACACACACCCTAATTATTTAAAAATAAACTGCTTCCTGTAATTTTTTAATTTTCTTCTACATAAGAACTCCCCTGAAGTGTTACAATGCTTACACATTTTACTAACATTTTTTGAACTTTTAAATTGTGTATGTGTGAGTGTGATTGGTTCATTCCTAACACCAAGAAGAAAAAACTTACATCCAAAAGGAGCCAGTGGAATGGCTCAGTATCAGGTAAAGTGCTTGCAACACAAGCTTTATGATCTGAGCTAGATTCCCAGAACCCCCATAAAGAACAGCGAGAAGTGACTCTACAAAACTGTCCTCTGACTTCTACATGCACATGATGGCATGAGCTACTGCATATACCCAAACAAATAATATGTTTTAAAGCCACTAAAGGTGGGCATGGTGGCACACACCAAATCCCAACCCATAGGAAGGTGGATCTCTATGAGCTTAAGATCAGCCTGGTCTATACAGTGAGTTCTAGGTTAGACAAGACTACATAGTGAGACCCTGTCTCAAAATACAATAGAGGCCCCTAGAAAAAAGTTGGAGCCTCCAAAGCTTTTCTCAATCTCTCACGCACTTTTCTGCAGTCCTCAAGTTAGAGAAAGCACAAATATTTGTCATTTTCACCTTGACATTTACACCCACACATTTCAAAGATTCCCCAATGGCTTTTTGCCCCCTACTCACAAGTGCTTGAAGTTTCAATCATATCCTGTTTCTCCTCGCTGTAATAAGAAAAGCATACACTCAGCGTCTAGGGCAGGTCTGGTCAGAAGGATGAGGTCATCCCTTCAGATTCACACCTGATCCTTAAGAAGCAGCTCCTCCTCCAGTAAGCAAACCTCTGTATGTTTAAAGTGACATCTACATCTTGAGTAGCAACATGGCTAGAGCTACAAGTGCTTCCTCACACAGGCCCAGAGCCATGGATCATGTCCTTCTCTGGCCACTTCACACTGCACTGAATTCAGAGAGCAGTGGTAGCAATAACTGCTTCTGCTGCAACTAACATTAGCTCACAAGAGAACTTCATGTTCAGCTACAATGGAAATCAGGTCTATCACCACTATCCTGGAAACACTATCTGTTTCAACAGCTTTCCCCATAATCAGATTACCAAAATCACTGCTTCTTACAAATTAGAAAAAAAAAAAATCTTCAAGAGGGAATTAGCTCTTTTCTGTTTTCTTTTCTTTTTCCTCCCACAAGGGAGTCTCCTGTATCGCAGCTAACCTTGAACTAACTACGTCCAAGAGAACCACCTTTAGTTTCTGCTCTTCCTGCTTCTACCTCCCAAATACTGGGGGTACAGATGGTGCTGGGTATCAAGCCCAGGACTTCCTGTATGCTAGACAAGCATTCTACAAAATGAACTGCATTCCCAGCCCCACTAAAAATGCTTCCATTTGCTCTAAAAATCTACAGCAGCCAAAGCAGCTAAATGTGCTGTTATGCCATGAAAACTTTTCCATTCCAAGTTTTCCCCCCAAGTTTCAACATCTTTAAGAAAATATTTACTGCCAGACACGGTGGCATACGCCTATAATCCCAGCACTCCTGAGGCAGAGGCAGGTGGATCCCTATAAATTCAAACTCAGTCTGGTCTACAAAGCAAATAGAGGACAGCCAAGGCTACACAGAGAAACCTTGTCTTAAAAAAAAAAAAAAGGACCATCATATTAATTTCTTTATTGGCAAAACAGAACAATCTTAGCCCTAAGATACATGGAGTTGATTTCATTTCAAAATGCCGTAAGAGTGGTGTTAAATATCTTCAGTTGGAAGTACTGGGGAACAAATAACAGACAGTTATGTTCCTTCTATGCACAGGAGCCTTTGGTGGTGCTTGGTGACTACACTCTGAACTGGAAACAAAACAAGAACCTTTCTTACTTTAGCCCTCCTTCACAAGACCTCTGCATTATTTTACTTCAGTCAGGATAAGCATCTAACACACTAACAGCCTATCTAAAGATGAAAAGTTGCTAGAGAAACAGCACATTCACTAGTGGTTATCTGCTGATTGCTCTCAGACAGGATCTGAACTCCCTATCTTCTGGCCTTAACCTCCAGAGTGCTAGAATTTGGATTTCTTTCTTTTTTTATTTTTTATTTTTATTTATTTTATTTTATTTTTAGTTTTGAGACAGGGTTTTTCTGTATAGCCCTGGCTGTCCTGGACTGGCTTTGTGGACCAGGCTGGCCTTGAACTCACAGCGATCCACCTGCTTCTGCCTCACTGAGTCCTAGGATTACAGGCATGTGCCACTGTGCCCAGCAAGTGCTGAGATTTCAAATTTCAACAGCCTTGGTTATCTTTGAGTGATAAAAAAGGATTTATAATCAATAAAGCAAACAGTAGTACTGTACTGTTCTTTTTATGTGTCTTTAGTATGTAAAATGTAAAAAACAAAAAGTTGAATTTTGGGCTGGAGAGATGGCCTGAGTTCGATTCCCAGTAACCACATGGTGACTCACAGCCATCTATCATGAGATCTGGTGCCCTCTTCTGGTGTGTAGGCAAACATGCAATCAGAAGAATAAATTAATAATAGTAAATAATTTTTAATTTTTTAAAATTTCTATATATCAAATGGAGTAACAGATTAAACAAGATTTAAAAAATAACCAAAAACTGAAACCTATTATTTACAAATAATTTATGTGATAAAAGGTTATATCCAGCCATGTGTGTTAGCACATATCTATAATTCCAGCACCTAAGAGGCTGAGGAAGAAGCATCATAATGAGTTCAAGGCCATCCTGGTCAGTGTGCACTGAGTTCAAACCAGTCTAAGATATTGAAATGAGACCCTGTCTCGATAAAACAAAACAACAAACAATAGCAACAAAAGAGGTTAATATGTCTTACATGTGGTGAACTCTCACAACTCTAAAACAAAACATAATGAAGAAAATTGACTAGGGGGGCTGAAAAGATACTCCAGTGTTATGAGCACCTACTGCTCTTGCAGAGAACCAGGTTTTGTATCATCTTGTTCTTTTGCTCGAAACTTTTCTTGGAAATATATCTCAAAGTCTCAAATATAACTCACAAAAACATGGACACCTAGATAAAAAAGTTAGGGGGAAAAAAATCTCATTTTATCCATACGCTATTTCAGCAAAAATCAATACAGATAGGGGAACTACTTCAAAAAGTCAACTCAAGAAAACACACTACTCGCTCACCTTCAATCCATCTTTTCTTCTGTCTTTCTCCCTTTCCCTCTCTCTTTTTTTCCAAAACAGGGTTTCTTCTCTATGTAGCCCTGGCTGCCCTGGAACTCACTTGGTAGATGAGGCTGTCCTCAAACTCAGAGAGCCACCTGCCTCTGAGGTGGGATTAAGTCCTGGGATTAAAGGTATGTACCATCATGCCCAGCTAAACCTGTATTTCTTGACAATATTAAGTATTATAACATAGTTGTAACACCCCACTTAAAAGAGGTGGGGGGGCTAGAGAGTGGCTAAGAGTACTGTCTGTTCTTCCAGAGGTCCTGAGTTCAATTCTCAGCAACAACATGGTGGCTCACAACCACCATACAGGGGTCTGTTGCCCTCTTCTGACACACAGGTATGCATGCAGATAGAGCAATCATATATTAACTAAAATAGATGAAAAAAAAAAAGATAAAATGGCACAGTAATGCTCACCCACACACCAAAAAAGCCAAAACCAAAACCAAACAAAAATCAGCAAACCAGCCAGGGTTACACAGAGAAACCCTGTTTTGAAAAACAAACAAACAAACAAACAAAAACCAGCAAACCAAATACAGGAGGCACTTAGATAAATGATCTGAATACATTTATCCTAGATATAACATATAAATACATTACAGGGAAGTCAGTAGTAAGTCTGTACTCTGTCTTTTGTCCATAGTCTCCTGACTATGCTGGTTTCCTAAAGCTGAGGGCATCAAGTGTAAAGTGTCTGTGAAGTCCTCTGCCAGAAATGGACATCTTCCTTACTCCCACCCCACAAGGCTCAGGCACACTGAGGCAGGGGGCAGAAAGACCGTAAGAGCCAGAGACCAGGGAGAACCAGAGAGAAACAGTCTCCCGTACATGACGGAACCACTACACTCACAAACGCTGTGGTTGCCTATTTAGGACCAGCACAACATTAAGCCAGTTGATGACATTCCAGCAGGGACTCAGCAGGCCCCACTTCTAACTCAGAAACCGTTGCCTATTGATGGCTTCTGTGGAAAGGTCAGTTTTCTTTAAGGGTGTAGCCCCTGCTGGGTTACCTATATGCCACTGGATGGGCTGACACCCATGAGGATATGGGCAGCACCAGTCAAACTCAAGTGTGTTACAAAAGAAAAACAATGGGGAAAGGGGCATAATGACACAGGCCTTCAATTCCAGAATTGGGAGGCAGAGACAGGTGGATCGCTGTGAGTCTGAGGCCAATATGGTCTGTATAGTGTGTTCCAAGATAGTCAGGGCTACATAGTGAGACCCTGTCTCAAAACAACTAAAAATAAAAAGCAGACACAAAGTTAAGGTTTAGTGGGGAGGTTTGAGGGAGGAACTGGGAAGAATTAAGGGAAGTAGTAAGGAAGTAAATGTGAACAAAATGCATTATATAAAATCCTTAAAAAGTTAATAAAAATTATACAATTATTTAAAAATTATTCAAATAAAATCTGACAATGTGGTAAGGTAAAAGAAACACTTGACAGATGGGTGCAGTGGCACAAGCCTATAATCCCAGCATTCAGGGAGGCAGAGGCAGCCAGATCTCTATGAATTCAAGGCCAACCTGGTCCAGGACAGCAATGCTACACAGAGAAACCCTGTCTCAAAAAAAAAAGAAAAAAGAAAAAGAGAGAGAAAGAAAGAAAGAAAAAGAAAGAAAGAAAGAAAGAAAGAAAGAAAGAAAGAAAGAAAGAAAGAAAAGAAAGAGGAAGAAAGAAAGAAGAAAAAAAGAAACACTTGACATAAGGACATCTGGGACTCCAGAGCTTCTGACTTTGTTTTCTGAGACAGTCTCAGTTCGTAGCCCAGGCTGACCTGGAGTCCTAACTCAAGCTTGCCTGCAATTTAATTTGTTTTGTTTTGAGACAGAGCTCTCTGTGCAGCCCTAGAGCTCACTGTGTAACCTGCCTCTACCTCTGGAGTGCTCCACCACACCTGGTCAGCGTGTCTCTTTTTTTTGAGACAGATGCTGTCCTTGAACTCACTACACAGACCAGGCTGGCCTCCACTAGCAGAAATTGGCCTGCCCCCACCTCCCAAGAGCTGGGAATAAAGGCATGCACCATTATACCTAGCTTTAGCCTTTAGCTTTTGAATTTCTGGGACTGCAGAGATGGCTCAACGGTACTACTCTTGCTGAAAATCCAAGTTTGGTTCCAAGCACCATGTTAGGCAGTTCACAACCACATGTAACTCCAGCTTCACAGAACCACACTTTTTTCTGGCCTCCAAAGGCACTGTGCACATATGTATAGACCCAAACACAGACACACATGGGTACACATAATTGTAAAGACAAAGTTTTCTAGGCTTTTGTTGTTTCAAAAAAATAAAAATAAAGCGGATTGTACAAGTTAGCCTCTAAGTATTTTATTTCTTATGTAACAGTATCAACATTGATGGTATTTATCATCCTATTAGAGACAGAGTCTGTTTTGTAGCCCAGCTGACCTTGAACATATGACCCTCCTGTTTCTTTTCTTTTTTCCTTTTATTTATTTATTTAGTTAGTTAGTTAGTTAGTTAGTTAGTTGGTTGGCTTTTCAAGACAGGGTTTCTCTGTGTTGCTGTGGCTGTCCTAGACTCACTCTGTAGACTAGGCTGGCCTCAAACTCACAAACATCCACCTGCCTCTACTGGGTTTACAGGCATGTGTCACTGCACCCAGTGTGATCCGCCTGTTTCTAACTTATTATAACTACGTGCCACCATCCCTGGCTTCACTTAATTTTTTAAAGCTATTTACAGTTGGTCAGTGGTGGCCCACACTTTCCATCCCAGCACTAGAGGCAGAGGCAGGTGGATCTCTATAAGTTTACCACCCTGGTCTATAGAGTAAGTTCTGGGACAGTTGGGCTATACACAGAAATCTTGTCTCAGGAAAAAAAACATACTTACAAATATCTAAAACTTTAATTTCTGGCCAACTAGAATAGCTTTGAGCAAATACAGATGCTGCCAAGCCTAAGGACCTGAGTTCAACGCCAGAGCTCATATGGGAGAAAGAACCGAGTCCTGCAAGTTGTCCTTTGACTTCTGTAAACATACCAAGGCACATACCCACACAAGCATACATGAATAAATGCAATCTGAAAATATGTTTACAATTAGGGGCTGGAAAGCTGGGCATGGTAGCACACACCTGTAATCCCAGCACTCTAGGAGGCAGAGGCAGGCAGATCTCTATGAGTTCAAGACCAGCCTGGTCTACAAAGTGAGTGCAGGACGGCCAGGACTACATAGAGAAACCTGCCTGGAAAAAATAATAAATTAGGGGCTGGAGAGATTAAAGTAACTTGTTGCTCTTGCACTCACATGGTAGCTCACAACCATAATTAACTCCAGTTCCAGAGGATTCAATACCCTCTTCCAACTTTACCATGGACATACGTGGTACATACATGTACCTATAGACAAAAACATTTGTACGCGTAAAATAAACCTTTTTTTAAAGATTTATTTATCTATTATGTATACAATGTTCTCTCTATAGGTACATTTGCAGGCCAGAAGAAGACAACAGATCTCATTTATAGGTTGTAAGCCATCATGTGGTTGCTGGGAATTGAACTCAGGACCTCTGGAAGAGTAGCCAGTGCTCTTAACCTCTGAGCCATGTCTCCAGACCCAAAATAAATCTTTTTTAAAATATATGTATATATAATTTTACTTTCAACCAGAAAATTCAAATTTTGGACTTTGAAAGTTTTTAAAAAACTAGAAAAGCTAGGTAAGCAATATGGCTCAACAGATAAAGACACTTCTCACTGAAGCCTGTCACCTGAGTTTGAACCCCAGAATCCACATGGTGGAAGGAAAAAAACCAATTCCTACAAGTTGTCCTCTGATTTCTACATAAAACCCCACATACATTAACAAAAAATAATGCAAAAACTATGAAAGCAGGTTTGTGTGTATGTATGTACACACATATGCATGCATGTATGTATATATGCATGCATTTTATATGGAAAAACTGCCATATAAAAATGTTTAGTTAACTACCTTAAAGTCATGGCCAGAGATGGTACATGCCCTTAATTCCTGTACTTGGGAGGCAGAAGCAGGTGGATCTCTGTGAGCTTGAAGGCAGCCTGGTCTACAAAGAAAGTACAGGACTGCCAGGGCTCTGTGAAACAGAGCCTGTGTTAAAAAAATAAATAAATAAATAAAAACATACCTTAATGTCTAACCTGGTAATATTCTCCCTACAGGTAGGTGTGATGGTGAATTCCTGTAATTCAGCACTGGAGGCAGAAGCAGGAGGATTGAGGCCAACCTCAGGCACTCATCAATTCAAGGTAGCATGTGAGGTCCTTGCTCAAAACAAACACACTAGGGCCAGTGAGGTGGCTCAGAGGATAAAGGCTTTCCTCAAGGACTAAATAACCTTCCTTTGATCCCAGATCCTGGTGGCAGGAGAGACTCAACTTCCAATAGTCCTCTGACCTCTACACATGAGCCATGGCACACATGTATCTACCTCTCACACACATTTACATACATGCACACACACACACACAAGAGATACATTTTTGAGTTCCATGCCAGCCAAGACTATACAGAAAGACCCTGTCTCAGAAAAATATTAAAAATTAAAAATATCAAATTAAAAAGAAACATCTGAGGCTGAAGAGGTGATCCAGCAGCTAAGAATACAGCACTGCTCTTGCCAAAAGCTCAGGTTTGGTTCCTAGCACCTAAATGCAGCTGGCTCACAGCATCTATAATTCCAGTTCCTGGGATCTGATGCCCTCTTCTGGCTTCCAGAGGCACTAGGCACACATGTAGTATATACAAATACTTGAAGGCAAAACACTCATACACACAATATTAAATTTCTTAAAAGCATCATTTGCCTCATATATGAATATAAATAACCACTTCCTCTACTAAAACAATCACTTTTTGTAAGCTTGCAAATGTTAATAATTTGTTAAAAGTATTTTCCCAAGCATAGTTCCACATACAATTATACACAGCATGATAATTTATTCAATTCTGTTTAGCAATACAAACCCTCATATTTAACATCATGCTAATATTTGAAATTAGTTTCTCATTCATTGTATAACTATATGAAGGAGAAAAGCCTATATACAGAGATAATCCTTCCATAAATGTATGCTCTTCCAGCCACTCCCTAAATTTTTATCTCCTGGACAATTTCAACTTCA
This sequence comes from Pachyuromys duprasi, assembly GCA_028658305.1. NCBI lineage: Eukaryota > Metazoa > Chordata > Mammalia > Rodentia > Muridae > Pachyuromys > Pachyuromys duprasi. Next base: position 87,055,740 of record CM053766.1, read on the forward strand.
ATCTCTCTCCCTACTGCAATATTAAGATTTTTTTTTTTTTTTGAGACAGGGTCTCTCTACAGCCTTGGATGGCCTGGAACTCACTCTGTAGACCAGGCTGGTCTTAGCTCACTGAGATCAGCCTGCCTCTGCCTCACAGTGCTGAAATGAAAGGCATGTGCCACCACACCCAGCTTAAGAATCTTTCTTGTAGCCAGGTGAGGTGGTGCACACCTTTGATAGCAGCGCTCAGGATAAAGAGGCAGGAGGATCTCTGAATTCAAGGCCAGCCTGGTCTGCAAAGTGACTCCAGGACAAAGAATCTTTCTTGTGTAGTTTACAGGGCTGCGACTTAAGCCCTGGACATTTCTCATGCTAAGCAAACATGATACCACTGAGCCGTCAGAACCTTGTTTCATACTCACATGTTAGTACACTTATTACATGTCTCGCTATTGCCTCCCCACACAGGTTCTAAGCAATTAAAGGCAAAGATCAAGCTCTATTTTTATATCCTGAGGTCTTCCACACAAAATAGGTGTTAATAAATGTTTATTGAAAAGATATGATGTAATCTTGTCCCCTTTAACAACTTACATAGTATTCTATACATGACAGGAGTTCCATAAAGCTTGTTTTTGGATTCATACTAAAAAAAATTTTTTTTTATTCAACTACCACACAAAACTTTACCTTGTCTCAGAAAAGCATTTCTACTTTGAAGTTCAGTTACAAACACCACAAATCAAGTGTTCCTCTAATACACATCAAATAAGTGGTTTCCATGACTATATCTAAGCTAGCTTAAGGATTTAAAAGCCATTATTCTAATTAATGAATTTGTGAATCTCAATATGGCAAAATCCGGTTATGTAATCAAAAAAAATCAAAAGAACTCATTCCTTATAAATTTATACCTACAAAATAGAGACAAATTACTGGAAAGCTTGTTTCTTCGGGTTAAAATGGATAAATTATCTTTACCCCTGACATGAGGCCATGATTTTCACTAGAAATTAACTAACCAGCCAAAAAAACCAAACTCAACTCCAAAAAACAGCTCTTAAGATTCAGGGGGCTAGTGTTTTGTTTTGTTTTTTTCCTCTGTAATTTTACTTCCTAAAGATTGCTTTCATTTTCAGATATTCAAACTTTATTCAGAATTTATTCTATCTCCTAAAATTAAACCTCATTTATTTCTTCAAAGACAAATAATCTGAATGTGCACATTGTGGGAATACTGGGTTTCCTATGCCAGGTACTTAAACTGTCCCAAATTGAGTGTTCAGTCTCCTGCTGCAACAGAAACACTTTCTTAGTTTTAAGTTCTATTTGTGAAAGGTTTAAGTGTCTTACTGTACATTCTTTTGCCATATCATCTCTACTGATTTTACACTGCATATATAATTTCACAAGCACATCGTAAAGCCATTCTACATTTGAATGAATCTAGGAAGAAATGTGTTGTGAACACACACCCCCTTCTTTCAGTTCACAAACGCCCAGAGGAAGCACACCTCAGGCTTTTTGGGGTTTTTTTTTTCTCTCTCTCTCTCTCCCGCCCCACGCTTTATTTTAGAGCAGCAATCACTCACTCTCCTACTCACACAGTCTCTACGCTAAAAAGAATCTCTCCAACTAACACTAGTTTATCAAGACTTCTCCTTTCACAAGTCCAGCGTGTTGGTTCGTTGGCTATTTCTTTGGCAAGGAGAATGGGAAGCTGTGAGGGTCCCGAATGCCACCATTCCCGCCATACAATTTAGTAGTCAGGTACTGGCCCTCTGGCCCAGAGCAGCCTAGGTGGGGCAGGGAGGTAATGGGTGTTTGCACAAATCTGACCCTCCCTCTTTCCCCCCACCTCCGCACTCCTACCCCACCCCAAACAGTGAAAAACAGCCTGGGCCCAACATTCTAACCCCATTCAACATATCCTCTTCTGCACACTAACCCATTTTTCCCACTTTCGGATGTAGCTTGGTTCTGAGTCTCCTTAAGCTCCCAGCTTCCAACACACGCACCTTTCTCCGCTCCCACCCAGGACCCCTTGAACCCAATTCTACCAGGGTCTGCTCCCAGACCCTGCTCCCGGACCGCTGCCCCCGGACCTCCGAGCAGCAGCAAAGCTCCCCGCCTGCCCCAGCTCAGAAAGGCGCCCTGTCCTGGTGCCCACAGAACGCGAGTCCCTCCTAACACGCCACCCCGGGGTGCAGGTCCCCCAAGACCCGGCCTCCAGCACCCCCTCCCCCAGGGCTACCCCTGCACCCCGTTTCCGCCGGCCCCGCCCCCCTGAGGGTGTCGCACTCACCGCTCCCGCCGTCGCATCGTTAACCGCCGCGGCTGCTATAGCTACAGGGAGCCAAGGCAACCAGCTATCGCGATACTTCCCTCCGCGGCGGCGAGAACGGTGGAAAAGAGCCTCGCCGGAGAAGGAGTCCAGCGACTGACGGCCGAGGACATCTCGCGATAGTGATGTGTAAGATGGCGGCGGCGGGGCGGCTCAGGGTTAGCCCGAAAAGATTTGGAGGTAGGACTACGCTGCTCTGACAAAGCCGGAGAGCGCCGGCAGGTGGACTGTGTCCGCCGCCGACCGTTGTTATGACAGACCCTCTATCGAGATAAGCTTAGGCTTGTGCTCTCCTCCAAACTTCCTCATCAAACAGAACTGTCTCTTTTACTCGAGGTTCCGTTTCCCTGCGAGTCTCCCTTCCAGTGGAACCGTTGGGATGGAGTGGGCAGGCCCGAAATTGACCTCCTCGTCACCACATTACCTTCAAGAGTGTTTGGTTTTGTTTTGTTTTGTTTTGTTTTGTTTTGTTTTGTTTTGTTTTGTTTTGCCCCGTTCTTTTCTTACCCTCTGCCAAACTTAACTTGGCTTCTCGGGAAAACTTTATCCCAGATGCCCCGCCCCATCATTTTCAAGACCAAAATTGGAAGTAAATCACACGCCCACACGCAAACAAGAAAGAACACACCCCCCCCAAAGGTGTTTAACCGTGGGATACAGACGGACATTTCGTGGAGTGTGGTTGGCACTTGTTTCTTTCGGGTCTCTGTACACATCTTCTGAACACACACTTAGTAGCGCCTCTGTTCTCATGCCAATAAAGCAAGCCTCGGAAATAAAAAGAGTTAAGGAACATTGGTCAAGGGAAGAATGAAACGGAAGGGAATGAACAGGAACATAGAAATTGGAAAGAATTTTTTTTGGTTGTGTTTTGTTTTGTTTTTTTTTAACCTCTTGAAGCCTTTGAATAGTCTTCATGAGGTGCTTAGGTCTAAACCAGTTCTGTCAAGTAAAAGTAATTTGGCTAACCACAGTGTACAACTTAAATTTCCCACTTGCAACATTTATTGCCAAATGAAATTAATTTCACTGCTTCAGTTTAACCGCTTCAATTTGTAGTCAGGCCAGGTATGGTGGCACATGCCTTCAGCCCCAGATCTTGGTAGGCAGAGACAGGTGGATGTCTTGTGAGTTCCACGACAACCAGGGAAAACAAAACATCAAAAAAATAAATGAATGAATGCATAAAGTTGTAATCGATATTTATTTTATTTTTAAAACAGGGTCTCACTGTGTAGCTAGCCCTGACTAGCAGAAGCCATCTTTAAACTGATGGTAATGGGGTAACAAAGCCTGCAAATGTGATGTGATTTCTGTCTGGATAGGATACAAGTCAACATTTTACCATTACTACTTCTGAACATAGTTTGTCTTTTAAGTAGACTTACCTACAAAAAGAAATAACTTCACAATCATTTTGGAACCCTGTAAATTTTTTAATTTGTCTCATACTTTTTTATCTCTTGGTTTTTTCAGAAAATCTGATCTTGAAAAATACTTAGTTCCTAGGTTTTCAGTAATATTAACTAGCAGATGCTATATACTCTCTGCCCACTTCAAGGGACTAATTTAATAATTATTTCATAATTGACTATAAAAGTACTTTATTACATTGGGGTTATTTGTACCTCTTTGGCCTAATATAGAACCATTAATAAACAGTAGGCATAAAATGAACATTTGTTAAAGAATACAGATGAGGGTTGGTGTAGGCATATTTTTTATCTACTCTATTTGGGCTTCTTATACCTCTACTTCCCTTCTCCACCCCTTATCCCTTCCAACACCCCAACACCAGGTAGGAGAAAGAAGGTTAGTGTGGAGAAGGAGTACAGGTCTCTTTACTACTTCCTGCTGATTAGGGTTGTCGGGTTCTTTGGGGCAATACCAATCTCAGTATTTAGGATATACAGCAGTCCAGCTAACCACCAAACCAACAAACAGCAAACACAGCAGCAGAATGAACCAGCAGCAACCTTCTTCCTTCAAGCACCCCTTTTCCTCTCAGTGCTCTGGCATTTATACCCTCTCAAAGTCTTCAGAATTAACCTGTCTGCAGCTGGCAATGATCACACCCCTTTCTGAGCCTGCACAAGGCAATCATAGTTAACAGCTATGGACAAACTAAAAGCAGCCCTATATCCCACACTTGGAATTGAAACAAAAATATATTTACATAACATAACTGAGTTTTTAGAGAAACCAGAAATTCCACTACTGGTGGGGCAGAGACTCAGTAGTTAAGGATGTATGTTACTCTTCCAGAGGACCTGATTTTGGATCCCAGTGCCCACATCAAGCAGCTCACAACCCCTTGTAACTACAGTTCCGGGGTCTCCAGCACTTACTTCTAGCCTCTAAGGGTACCTGCACTCATGAGTACACAACAACAGAGAGACACATACACATTTAAAATAGTTTTTTAAAAAGGAACACATCCACTCTTCCAAAGACTGAGGGAACATTTCAGAAGAGGCAGTAGCTGTCTACAAAATTACACTGTCTTCTGGATACAGCAAGGCAGCTGCACATAGGAACTCATAATAGTTGTGACAGCATGCAAAAGGTCTTGTGTTTGCCCAAGCTGCACCAAATCCCAGCATGGAAAAGGGAGTTTAACACAAAGTCCTCACCCTAGCCAAGGAGCTACTGGCATTATCAGCTTGAGAGGGGAAGTCAGTTTTCTCTAAAAGCATAGGCTTCAGTGGAAGGCCACACATCCAAAGATCATTGGGAACATAAATTGACCTTGATGGGGAAAAAAGACAAAGTTAGGTGAATAGAGAAGGGGTGATGTGGATCTTGGTAGTGTTGAGGAGAGAGAATTAATGAAAAAAATAAATAAAGGATATATATGAGCCTGAGGAATGTAGCTATGTGTCAGAGCACTTCACCTAGAATATGTGAGTCCTACACCCAAAAAATTATGCAAGTGTAGGAATTTAGCTCAGTTTGATAGAGTGCCTGCCTAACATGCACAAAGCCCTGGGTTTGATCCCTAGCACTGCATAAATAGGGCATAGTGATGCAAGCTTACCTTTAGTCAGCACTTGAGAGATGAAAGCAGGAGGAGCAGAAGTTCAAGGCCAACTTGTCTATATTAAGTTCCAGGCCAACCTGGGCTGTACAAGAATCTGTCACAATAAGACAACAAAAGGACTACAATCTCAACCTTTGGCAGGGAGGTGCTACAACCTGACAAGCCCAAGAATCTGATGGAAACTAAGAACTCTTTGTAAGTCTATCTGTGCCCTACCTATATTACGTCAGCATACTATATGGCTGGGACAAACACAAAGCATCTCCTATCTCAGAATATCTGGACATGGTATTCTTTTTCCATTATCTATAGGAAATATGGTCTGAACCTTCCCCATATGCCTAAAACTTGAGATGATATTAAACTCTGAACATACTATGTTTTTTTATATTTGCATACCTATGACAGAGTTTTAATTTATGGAACTGGTGTCATAGCTTGGTAAAAGAGCACTTGCTTAACAAATGAGCACTTGAGACCCTAAGTTTGATACTCCATACTACTAAAAAAAAAAAAGCTTAATTTATAGAACTTAACAAGCATTAATAAAATAGAACAATTGTAGCAATACACCAAACAATTAAATATACAGCTCTACTGTATGTCAATAGTATGACTACTAACACGATTTCTAAAGAGAGAATAGCTTTTATAACCTGAATATGCTACATAAAGGAAACCATGTAGGTCAGCATAATTTCCATCATGCTACTAGGACAGTGTGCAATTCAAAACTTTAGAATTGTGCTGGGGATAGGGAGATGGCTCAGAAGTTAAGAACACTTGTTGCTCTTGCAGAGGACCTGAGTTCAGTTCCCAGCTAACAACCATTTGTAACTCCACTTCCAGGGGGATCTGACCCCTCTTATGACCTTCTCAGGCACTTCGTGAACATAGTGCACATACAAACATGGAGACAAATACATTAAGAAAAACATCTTTAAAAAAATGTATTTCTGTGCCTGGCACAGTGGCATATGCCCAAAGGCAGGTGGATCTCTGTGAGGCCAGCCTGATCTACAAAGCAAGTCCAGAACAGCCAAGTCTACACAAAGAAACCCTGTCTCAAAAATAAAGAGAAAAAAAAAAGGTGTTTTTGTTTTTCTGAAAATTTCTATTTAGAATTTCTGGAGTATAATTATATTCTATTGCCTCTCTTTATATAGAAGCACCAACATAACATTGACAAGCAGTGAGAATGATATTTGGTGGCTAAATACTCCATTTCTGTATACCTGAGGGGCTGGTTCTGAGATATGTTTTTGTAGTTTGGTTTGGTCTGGTTTTTCCAGACAGAGTTTCTCTGTGTATCCCTGGCTGTCCTGGACTCACTTTGTAAAGTAGGCTGGCCTTGAACTCAAAAAAATCCACCTGCCTCTGCCACCCAAAGTGCTAGGATTACAGGTGTGTGCCACCACACCTAGATTCTTACTGCTATTTTGTTTTGTTTTTGTTTAGTATTGTTTTGTTTTAAGGCAGGATTTCTCTTTGCAGCTCTTTGTTATGGTATTATTAATATTTAATATTGATTCAGGTTGCAGGATATTTGATCCCATATGGACCCCAAGACTGTGAACTGTAAAACCCTGTTTATACTTGTAGAGTGGCTCAACCCTAGCACACATCCCAAAGTTTTCTGTCAAGAGGCAGAAAAAGTAACCAGCTGACAGAGATTAAAGAAAAAGGAGGGACTTGAAGGGTATTTAAGACAGTGTGGAGAAGAAGCATTTTATCTTTTTCTATCCAGGATATGAGCTGAGTAAGAAAGGCCTTTTTCTTCTGGGAATTGGCTAAGTAGGAAGATCAGCTGGGTGCTTTCTCTGCCTCTCTGAGCTAGCAGATTTTCACCCCAGCATCTGGCTCCTGAATCTTCATTGGTAAAATTGAACAATTTGGGATTTTCATTTTTCATAACAACATTTTGCCTGGATCACAGACAAGGAAGAGAGAAGAGGGAGAGACAGGAGAGGAGAAAGAAAGCAGAACCACCATAGGTTAGCATAAAGAACTGTATGGCTGGGAGTTTGCTCTGAAGATCAGCAATGCAGGGAAGCAGCTCAGATAAAAAGCATGAGTAACTATTTATGGGAATGATGAATGGGGCAGGAGTAATTAAAGCAAATGGCATGGGATGTGGAGCTGAGAGATATAAGAGATATAAAGATGGCATAGGGGGCTTGTTTCTGCCTGGTTCCAATGTATAGGTATATTAAAAATCTAACAGGTGTCTGTGTCTTTTATCGATATGATAGCGGATTAAATACTAACTGCGCAATAATTATGTGCTAGTAATAGTAGATATTAATAACATTTTTCTACAACAGACTCATGTAATTATTATTAAGGCCTAACATCTGTCTGTAGACCAGGCTGGCCTTGAACTCAGAGATTTACCTGCCTCTGCCCCCTGAGTGCTGAGATTAAAGACATGAGCCACCATCACCCATTCGGAGGTATGTTTTACTGTAATGCTTCTCTGAATTTTCCAGCATATATAGATTACCTGAAGAAAGTAATAAAACAGGTCCTCTGCCCGAATTTGCATTAATTGTCATTGTTTCGGCCTCCCAAGCCCCAATCCTGAAATTCACTTTGTAGTTCAGGCAGGTCTTGTTCTCAAGATGATCCTTCTGCCTCAGTACTGTGTGTACTCAGCACTGAATACTCTGATTATAGGGCTGTGTTGGAGGACGTTTTGTGCCCAGTGTAATCAAATGCTGATTTCTGTACACAGAGCTCTAATTGCAGTCTGAATGTTGGCATTGTCATTTCTATGAAGCATCTCCTATCTCAAAATGGTGTAAAAATTGTTCTCTATCACCTCTGATTGGTTAATAAAGGGATGGACCGCCAATAGCGGGACAGGGACAGTAGAGTTAAAGTGGGACTTCCAATCCAAGGGAGGAGGGGGTCCAAGTGGAGCAAAGAGGTCACCAAGGGAGTCACCATGAGGACACAGATGAAGCAGCCAGGGAAAGACTAAGGTGGCAGGTAACAGGGCACATGGCTGAGAACTAATCCAGGCCAGTATAGTCAGGTAAGAATAGATGAGCTATAGAGCCCAGTTATAGTGCTCCAAGCTTATTAATATAATAGGTCTCCATGTCATTATTTGGGAGCTACAGTGGTATTAGAAGAGCCCCTACATTTAATTTTACAGACCCGAGCAACCACATCCACCTCTAGTTCATATTTTATTTCTTTGGTTTTTGTTGTTATTGTTTGAGACAGAGGCTTGCTTGTGTAGCCCTCCCAGGCTGTTCTAGAATTCACTCTATACTTATATGAGGCATGGCCTCATATTTCCCATGATCCTCTGCTCCTCCAAAATGCTAGATTCACTGGCCAAATGCAAGCTACCATGCCCGCTTTCAAGCTCCATGCTGCTGGCCATTCTTGGAGTAGCTATCTGAAGTTTCCAGTGGGATTACCTCCATCACCCAAAGCACCAGATACTGGCTTACTCTTCACTCCCTTATGCTGCTTGGATGTCATCTTCTAAATGTACTGTTTCCATATAAACCTCATTTCAGGTATTTCGAGGAGCCATCCAAACTATGCAAACCTTCTTAGGAAAATGCACATAACAGAGTTTTGCTTACACACTTAAAGAATATAAGAATTCTCCAAAAGCTGCTTTTTTCCTCTTCTCTTTCTCTTCTCTCACTTCTCTCGTCTCTCTTCTCCTCTCCTCTCTCTCTCTCTCTCTTTCTCTCTCTCTCTCTCTCTTTCTCTCTCTCTCTGGGGATAGGATCTTAAGTAGCCCAGGCTAGTCTCTAAAAAGAAAAAGAATTTAGTAATTACAACAAATTAGAAAAGTAGACTTTAATTCCAGCACTTAGGAGACAGAGGCAGGCATATTTCTATGAGTTCCAGGCCACTGGGAGCTACATAGTGAGGCACTGGCACTGTCTCAAAAAAAAAAAAAAAAAAAGGATTAAGCTTGAGATTCTAGAGTGACCCTAAGTTTGAAATCAATAGAAAGAGTATTGTCATTCATTCCTATTCCTATTGTGCTTTCATGGTTTCTTCAACCACTGTACATTTTGGATATCACTAATCCCTCTGGAACTCTTTTTTCTTGCTATGCTCACACAGAACCAAGAATACTGTCATATAGCTGGTTTCTCCCACTTCTTTGTCCATTCTGTGTGGTCTCATATTTAGTCCTTTGGGATATATGATTTGTTTGTTGGTTTGCTTTTATATGTATGATTGTTCTGCCTGTATGTGTGTATATGCACCACACATATGGAGGTGCATATGGAGGTAAGAAGAAAGCAGCAGATTCACTGTAATGGAACTACAGGTGGTTGTAAACCCCAGTGTTGTGTGCTTGGAATTAAACCCCAGTCCTTTGCAAGAGCAGCAAGCACTTTTAATTTCTGAGCCTTCTCTCCAGCCCCATATAAGCTTTTACATATGTATTCCCAAGCTTACTGTGGTTTCTGGCAACCTTAGATTTATTTACTTTTATGTATATGTTTTGTCTGCATGCATGTATGTGCACTATATGCATACCTGGTACTCTAGGAAGCGAACTGGAATTACAATGGCTGCTGGCATCTAAACTGGTCCTTTGGAAAAACGGTGTTTAAAATGCTGAGCCATCACTTCAGCTCATCCAGTAACTGTGTTTATTTATTTTTGTTTTTTCAAGACAGGGTTTCTCTGTGTAGCCTTGACTGTCCTGGACTTGCTTTGCAGACCAGACTGGCCTCAAACTCACAGAGATCCACCTGTTTCTACCTCCCTGTGTGCTGGGATTATAGGCATACAACACTGGGCCCCGCTCCTCCAGTAACTTTAAACATGATATTGTTTTGTGACAATCAAAGGAATCTTCACTTTTTTTAACTGTTTTTTTAAAAGATATATTTATTTGCATGTATGCCTGCATTACAGAAAAGATCAAATCCCATTATAGATGGTTGTGAGCCACCATATGGGAATTGAACTCAGGACCTCTGGAAGAGCAGCCAGTGCTCTTAACTGCTGAGCCATCTCTCCAGCCCCAACCTTCACTTTCTTAACCCCCCCCCCCCGTTTTCCTTTCCTGGTGTTTCTCAGCTTCTAATTAGCTACACAAAGATAACTAATACCAGTGTTACCAACATTTATTTTCTAATCTGTGTATAATAGCTTCTTAGCTTTATAAACGCATGAACCAGCTTGTAGGTTTATACATGAGATGTTATCTCATGTAATACTGAATAATCTTTGTTTATATGAATGTGGTTTTGTGGATGAGGATGTAGGTGTGGGTATGTAAACAACCAAAGCTCATGTATGGTCTTAAAGTCTGAACAAAGAGTGTTTAGTATTTGGCTTTAAGTAGTCTTTGTGCATCACCAGCCTCAGTTTTCATCAGCCTTCAAATATCAGAGAAAGAAGGAGTTTATTTCCTTAATGTTTATTGACTGTTACCAGCGGCAAAAAAAAATTCATAAAAGAGCAGATTCCATATGGAACAACAGGATGGGAGCTCTGAGCTGGCGAGGAGGGGTGCTTTGGAGTGGCAACTTGAAGGGTGGGAATACAATGACTCCTATCCTTTACCCTCCATTGCCACAAGGATACTGGAGTACAGTTGGGGCATCCCCTCTCAAACTGGAACCAGAGAGGGGAAATGATGTCATATAGGAGGAAACATGTCACAGCTCCTCTGTCTCTCCATCCAAGGGGATACCAATATCCACGTTGTAGTCTACAGGCTCCCCAGAGCTCAGCCAGGGAATAGGGGTTCGATTGAAAGAAGGCCTGTTGGAGAGGTTCTGGTTGTAGAGGACCAGGGGTTCACTCAGCAGAGGCCCCAGGTCAAACTTGGGCATCTGGAAGGTCATGCGTTTGGAGGCCTTCTCATATCCGCCATAGGGCATTGCTGTCCTGAGAGGGAGACATGTTACATAATTAAGAATCAGAATAAAAGAAACAATACTTATCAATGAAATATTGCCCTGTTTTGTTTTGTGTTTTGTTTGTTTGTTTGGGGGTTTTGTTCTTTTATTTTTGAAACAGGGTTTCTCTGTGCAGCTTTGGCTGTCCTGCATTTACTTTTTAGACCAGGCTAGTCTCAAACTCACAGATATCTACCTGCCTCTGCCTGTCCAAGTGCTGGGATTACAGGCTTGTGCCACTGCACCCAGCAAAATATTACCCTGTTTTAAGGGAGGAGACTCTATAAATCATAGTTACAGATTGCTTTCTTCTCCCTTAACACCCCACTTACCCGGCTTGCTTGACTCTCCAAAGTTAGTTACGAGAGGACTACCTGGTCTTATGGACAGTTGTGACATATGCCAGCATTTTAGAAAAAGTGGCCCCAAGTACTATGGAGCCAATAGTATGAGACCATCTTTCATTACAGTGTATATGCCTCCTCCTAATCTGCCCTCACCTCAAATTGATAGGACCAGGAGGACTTAAAAATCAAATGCAAAAGCACTTCTGTAAACCATCCTCAGCCTGCTGACACAGGTCTATTTATTGTGGTCTGCAATGCCCAATTCTAAAACAATAAAAACTTGGAGCAGGGTATAAAGAATAAAATTATTCTGTTGGGAGAGTAATGACATTGTCACCTTGAATGGGAGGAACCCGGAAGACACCTCCATAAATTGTAGTATCCCCATTTTACCTTCAAAATAATCAAAGCTCAAAAAAAAAAAAATCAATGCCCAAACTGCCGATCAGTGAACTAACATAAAGATCTTACTTCCCAACAAATCTTTCCTTCACCATACTGTTGTGAGATGCAGGAAAGCAGAGATCCTCTGTGATGATCACATATTCCTGCCACCTTCCCTTAGCCTCCTGAAACATCTGAACTATAATCCCATACCAAGTGAAGCACAGGATTACACAGCAGAAAACATCCTACCTGTTGAAAGACTTATATTTGGGGAGTTCAGCTTTGGCTCCATATGCCAATAGGTCAATGCCAAGTTCCACTTTTTGCTGAGGGTCAACACCCATGGCCCGATCCCATGGGGAAATGTAAGTCTTGAACACGGTGATATGTTTTCCTTCTCTACCTGCCTGGTCACCTGGTAGCCATGACAGAGAAATGTAAATCAAATAATAGCAGCTACTATTAGTAGCTAATGAAAGCCAATCCCATATCCTACTACTGGGAAAGTTGCTGAGTCTAGGGGCCAGAAATTGTATATGGTTTATAACATAATGGTAGTCCAGGGTAAGATTTTTGACAGAATCTAAGAAACCAGAAAAAATAAATAAATGATAAGACTGGGTAGAATAGACACATTGCTGTATTCTGGATACCTTCTGGGTCCAAGACACCTCTGTCTCCCTCTTCCCATATCTCAAGTAGGTCTCATTCCTAGGGACAGCTCTGTCCTGGGGAACAGATGCATGACTTCTGGAGAGAATACTTGCCTGACCCTGGCTCTCCAGCCCCTGCTGTGCCAGGAGCTCCTCCTCTGCCAGCCTGGCCCCCAGGACCACCTGCACCCCCAGGTCCAAACCCAGATCCCTGCTGATGGTGGTGGTCAGAGCCATACTGTCCAGCAGAGCCACTGTCCCCAGCCTGGCCTCCGCTGCTGCCCTTGCCATAGGAAAACCCCTGACCAGCTGTCTCCAGCTGTCCTCCCACTGTGGGAAGAAACTTCTGGAAGTGATCCTGAAAAGAAAAATACAGTGCAAGAGGAAGGTTAGCAATGGATGTGGAAAATACACAAAGACAGATTATGTATATGTTGAGACAGAGCTAAGAACCAGCCAGAAGACCCCAAATCTCTGAAAACACCCTCTCTAATAAATGCATGGAGAAGATTGTTAGCCTAAAGGAAATACTTTCTTGGAAAGGTATAATTCCCTAATTATACCTTACCTCACGGTAAGTCAGCTCATTTTCTATTCCCCCTTCCTGTCTTGACATGGCAAAGCAAACCAATGCATCTCCTCAACAAGAAATTGCAAGGATGAATTTCCAGGGAGAAACCAATTTTCGTTTGAAAAAAAGAAAGAAAGAGAAAGGAAAGGAAAGAAAGAGAGAGAGAGAAAGAAAAGAGAAAGAAAGAAAGAAAAATCTCTGTCCCTCCCCTTCACAGTATGCCCAGCACTGGGAACTCTCTTTCCCTGTTCTCTTCCTTCCTCTCTTCCTCTCTCCTCTTGACTGTCTATCAGACCAAAACTTTCTCACAGTGAAACTGTAGCAGGTGCAGCAGAGGAGGATGGCCAAAAGGGCAACACTGGTTTCAGCTCCAAAGCCTAAAAATAACCCCACCAACTCCTTAAGGAGGCCCTTCTGGCCACTGTGTGTCCCCCACACCACCCAGTGTAACCAGACCCAGCACAGAGGAGGGCTTTTGGCTTCCTAAAGTTAGATATGTGCCACTCAGCACTTTTACTTTGATCCTACGTAAGGGCTAATGGCAGACACTCCTGCCTTGGCCACATCATGTAGGCATCCATTCCCACTGTCCCCAGCCACCTAGAGAAGGCGGAGGAGAGGAAATGGATCCTCCTCGGTGGTAACGTCCTGTGCTTGACTTCTCTCCAACCCCAACTTCTCTTTCTTTAGAGAAGCCTGAGCAGAAGATGTATGATCTTGAAGAAGGAGGATTTTAGTTCCCTTTTGGCATCCTTAGAGAAGAGATTGGAACTAAAAAAATTTAAACGAATGACTCAAAATGAAGATGATTATAAAAACTCATTAAACCTTTCTAACATCAAGAGATTTAAATTTAATGCTCAGGTATATAACAATATTTTTAGTATAAAATTTCCCTTAGATATTTAATGGGATGTGTTTATATTAAGAAAGCATTTGTTATGTATTTAAAACGTAACACTCTTTTTTGTTTATTTGTTGTTGTTGTTTGGAAACAGGGTTCTCCGTTCTTGGCTCTGTAGACCAGGGTGGCCTGGAACTCAGAGATCCTCCTGCCTCTGCCCCCCAAAGTACTGGGATCACAGGCGTGCGCCACTGCAGCACCCTATAACACACTTTTTTAAACCTTTGTGTGGGGAGGGCGGCGTTCAAGACAGAGCTGCTCTGTGTAGCCGTGGCTCTTGGCTATCTTTGACTCACTTTGTATACCAGACTGGCCTCAAACTTACAGAGAACTACCTGCCTCTGCTTCCCCACAGTGCTGGGATTACAGGCAGAGTGTGCTACTATGTCTGGCTCCAAAGTATACACATGTTTAATCCCAGCACTCAGGAGACAGGCAGGCAAAAGATCTGTGAGTTTGAGACCAGCTTGGTCCACATAGTTCCAGGCTAACCACCTTTACATGGTAAGCTTCTTTCTAAAACAAAAAACAAAACCTAATTTTTATCATTCAGATTCTTTGGGGGAGATTGTTTTTTGCATTGTTTCCCCTTTGGAGATAGGTTTCTCTGTGTAGCCTTGGCTGTCTTGAACTTGTTTTGTAGACCAGGCTGGCTTGGAACTCAGAGACCCGCCTGCCTTTGCCTCCTTGAGTGCTGGGATTACAGGCTTGTGCCACGATAGCTGGCTACTATTCAAATCTTATATTGCTTTTTTGTTCAAAAAATTACATGTTACAGGCAACATATTTCACAACTATGCATTGTAAAAACTATTCTCAAGCTCACAAGCAATCCCCCCCCCGACCCCTTCCTCAGCCACCTGGGTGACCCAGCTCGTTGTGTGAACCTGGAGGTCACATTTAACAGGGTGCATTCTTTAGATTTTTTTGTAGGCTTACTGTTTGATTTGGTGGGGGGTCTATAAATGAAACCTAGGTCCCATGTATCCTAAGCATCTTCTTTACCACTGAGCTATACAGTTAGCTCCATGATTCAGTAGTTTTTAATTCTTGTTTTATGTCCCCACTGATAAAGAACATACTTTACTAAAAAAATCATTCATTGTGTTTCTTAACTTCAATATGTAGGACTGTGTTTTATCTGGCAACCTATTCTAAAACCCACACCGAGAAGGAATTTTCTCATTTATGCACTGGCTCTAGGATGGGGACTAAGCTTCAGAAATGGTCTGTAACTCACGCTAGAGTTTTGGGGAACTTAATATATAAGGCTTAATGAGTGTTTTCTCATGGAGAAGAGATTGTTGGTATTTGAGGATTTGGGGCCTACTAAAAAGCCTCCAGGAAAGACATTGGGCTTCGAGAGAGTGGTTGATGTCTGTACTCACCATTGAGCTGTCAGAAAAAACATCGGGGTGGTTCTCATAGATGAATTTCTCCACCCGCATCTGCCGCAGCTTGAACATCTTGGAGCCTCGGTTAGTAAGTAGTGACAACTCCTCCAACATCACATCCCGTGGGACACTGATCTTCTTGCCCAGGTTCAAGCCAGAGCTCTCCCGTCCACCTTATCCAGGAGGTAGAAAAGTAGCAATAAAAAAGGAAATTATGGCTTTCTGGACTGAGAATGGAAACACCACACACAGCTGAGTATATTCTAAAAGAAATCATTTAGTGGGTAGATGCTGTTAGCTGACCAAGGTCTGTCTAGTTTAAGAGAAGTTTTTGTCTTTTGTGTCTTTTAAAAGATTTATTTATGCTTTATGTGTATAAGTGCTTTGCTTGTATGTGTGTATGTACACCATGTATGTGCCTTGTGCCCACAGAGATAAGAAGGCTCAGATCCCATGGAATTGGAGTTACTAGTGGTTTTGAGCCACCATGTGGGTGCTGGGAACTGAACCTGGGTCCTCTGCAAGAGCAGCAAGAGCTCTTAACTACTGAATCATCTCATCATCTCTTCAGTCCTGTGTGTGTACGTGTACATATGTATATCACAGGGTCTCACTATGTAGCTCTGCCTGGCCTGGAATTCACTATTAGACCAAGTTGGCCTTGAAGTCACAAAAATCTGCCTGCCTCTACCTCTGCCTCTACTTCCTGAGTGCTAGTCTCAAAGGCATGTGTCAGTATATACAGCCCATGAGAAGTGTTGTTTTTGTTTTATTTCATTTTAATTTCATGAGAAGTTTTGATTTCCTGGTTTGAAGTTAGAGAAAATCGAGGGTACAAGGGTTCATGGCATATAGATTTGGAATACTAGAGTAGAGAGGTAAACAAGACCAAAGGAGCATGGGCTTGGAGTGAAAGAGAAGTATAAGAGATCATCATGTACAGCATCCAATGGAGAAATTATAACATTGGGGGAAGCTGATAGGCCAATCCTAAGTGCAGTTGCCATCTCTAAATACAGATTTGTTGTTGTTTTTCAAGACAGGGTTTCTCTGTGTAGCCTTGGCTGTCCTGGAACTCACTCTATAAATCAGGCTGCCCTCAAACTCACAGAGACCCACCCGCCTTTGTGAGTGCTGAGATTAAAGGCATGTGGCACCACCAGCCAGCTAAATACACATTCTTGTTTTTCTTTCTTTCTTTTTTCTTCAGTGAACTCTGGCTCCAAAGGTATCCGGAGAACTTCACACTTGGTAACTAGTATGCATCCCCAAGGAGTATGCCTGTGCAGTTTCCTATTTTAAGTGCTTACACAAGTTCCCTAGTACTTAGAAAGAAATAAGGAAGTTAACCTTTTGGTGAGCCTAGCTTGTGTTCTCACACATAGCTCCCTACCATGGGCCTGTCATCCTGGGCCTGGCTGAGTAGTGTAGCAGGGTGTTGTCTCAGAGTAATCAGTGGATGGGGTGGGAGGATACAGCGTGAATGTTCAGTTCTTCCTGCCTCTTTCTTCTTGCCTTCTTACCTCTCCCATCACCCCTATCTCCCACACCACCCTCCACAGCTGTATTGCTCTTGTTTTTTCACTCTGACTTACATCTGGTCTTATGTCAGTTCTGGGACTCTTGAGTCAGGGATGGATGCTCTTAAAAGCCCTGCATCAGGGAGCTACAAGCATGCCCTACCTCCAGTGAGTTCCATGATCAGTTTGCTGGATTTCCTCCTCTTGTTTGGGGCTGGGGTTCCGGAGAGAGGCATGATGGAGGTGGATTTGACCTGGAAGGAATGGGAAGCAGGCCTGAAGGAGAGATAGGGAATGGGGAAAGTGAGTGTGTACACTACCGTAGTACTTCTTAACTTGGTTTTGAGTACGAAATTTCTTCAGGGCTGTGTGTGTGTTTCTCCAGTGTTGAGGACTGAATTCAAGGCTTGACACATGCCAGGCAGGCTCTCTACCCTAAGCTATGTCTTCCACTCTCAGGTTTTCACAGAAATGTGTATTCCCCCAAAAGGTAAAACTTCACTGCCCAAGGTTCCTGATTTTTTTCGAAAGCAGGTCAAGAGGTAAAGCTGTACCCCTTTCCTTCTTACCAATCCACTGTGTCCACTTTCCATAGCTCCTGTGTGGAAATCAGGAATACAGCTGTGGTGGAGGGGTGTTTAAAAGACACAACACTGGCAGGGCAATGCACCCAGGTTTCTTGGGCCTGGCATGATTTAAAGTCCTTATTTGTATTGGGATCTCAGACTACAGGTATGGCTTCAGACTCTGGTCTCCTCCTCTAGGCTTCCCTCAAGGTCCAACAGGGTAAAGAAATGTTCAGCTGGTGTTGAGATTCAGCCAAAATATTGTCCATAGGAAGGAAAGGTTGTTGTTCTTCCAGGAGGCCAACTGGAACGTGGCCTGAGAGGTCATGGGTGTGTTCCTTGCACTTTCAGACACTCCTATCCCAAGCTGCAGAGTTGGGGGTAGAGAGTGAACTGAGGGCATTTGAGCTCTGACAGATGTCAGTTCAGCAATATCATGCATAGCAGTTGAGAATTGTAGGGGACAGAAACACAGTAATAAGATCTGGCTGTGGGTGGGGACAAGTTAGGAAAAGACATGAACTCCATTCTCTTCTTAAGTCATGCTGGTTTCTGTGGAGTCCTGTCACACAAACACAACACACTACCAACTTAGTGGGCTCTCAGATCACCCCTTCCCACTTGTCGTGTACTCCCCACACATCTTAATTTTTCCTGCTCCTTAGGTCCCTTTCTTTCCAACTCTGTGGCTCCAGCTGAGCAGCTGGGAGCTGAGCAGAGATGAGAGGACATTCCCCTAGGACAAAGAATTAGAATTGCAAACCACAAGGTCAGAAGAGTGGACTCCAGCCCCTTCAGACCATAGAACCCAGACTTACCAGCCGCTCAGTTGGTTGTCAGCTCTCCTTGGGGTCCAGCAGCTTTGGAGGACTGAGCTGCTGTGACTGGAGAACCTGAGCTGGGCAAGTGTGGGGGCAGCACCAGCAGTGGGGGAGGGAGGGTGGTTATTAATAGATGTGATGAGCAGAAGCAGCTCAAATGGCACAGGGGGTACTGAGACCCTGGAACCCAGGTCCTGCCCTCCTTGCCTGATGTTCAATAAGGGGCAAGGCCTACAAAATTTTCCCACCAGGCTGTCTGAGCTGGGTGGGGATCAGTTGTCTGAGGGGGAGTGCTTAGATCCAAAGAAGCATTTCAGGAGACAATTGAAGACTGAGGCAGAGGAAACAGTAAGTGGTGGGTAAGAATTAAGAATAGGGAAATGGAAAAACAGAAAACATGATTTGTAGGCCACTTAGGGCCATTCCAGGCCAGGGCTGGAAGGACCCATGGGTAGGAGAAATTAAGGTCCTAAACTGAAGATAGGATAGACTTTTTCACAGTGCTGCTTTAAACTTCCTGAATAGGTTACCTTTTTCTCTGAGAGGGTTAGATCTTGGTAAGACAGGAACCACCTTAGTCAGCCTCAGTGCAGAGGATGTGGAGGAGGCCTTGTTTGGGGCTGGGGGTCCGGAGAGAGGCATGATGGAGGTGGATTTGACCTGGAAGGAGTGGGAAGCAGAAGGAGAGGTAGGGAATGGGGAAAGTGTGTGCACTACTGTAGTACTCCTTAACTTGGTTTTGGGTACAAAATTTCTTCAGGGCTATGTGTGTGTGTGTCTGTGTGTCTGTGTGTGTGTGTGTTTCTCCAGTGTTGAGGACTGAACTCAAGGCTTGACACATGCCAGGCAGGCTCTCTACCACTAAGCTATGCCTTCCACTCTCAGGTTTTCACACAAATGTGTATTCCCCCAAAAGGTAAAACTTAACTGTCCAAGGTTCCCGGTATTTTTGGAAGCAGGTCAAGAGGTCAACCTTAGTCAACCTTTTTTTGGAAGCACGTCAACCTTAGTCAGCCTCAGTGAAGAGGATGTGGGGGAGGCCTGGCAGCCTCCCTCCTCTGCTGCTCTCTCAGCATAGGGCTTTTCAACCTGTAAGTCATGACCCCTTTGGGAATCAAAAGGCTCTCTCACAGGGGCCACCTACCAGATATCCTGCATATCATATTTTTACATTACAACTCATAACAGCAAAATTACAGTTATAAAATAGCAACAAAAATAATTTTATGACACCAGACATGGTGGCTCATGCCTTTAATCTCAGCATACAGGAGACAAAGGCAGGTAGATCGCTAAGTTTGAGGCCAGTCTGGTTTATAGAGTGAGTTCCAGGACAGCCAGAACTACACAAGCCCTGTCTGGAAAAACAAAAACTAATTAATAATAGTAATATTTTATGGCAAAGGGTCAGCACAACATAAGGAACTGTATTAAAGGGTCAGAGCATTAGGAAGGTTGAGAACTACAATGGTAGGTACAGTAATACCTAGATCCTCATCTGCTGCTCATGTTCTGAAATGCCCCAACACAGCTATCTAAGGAACTGGCTTTGGAGGAGAGGGGTGCTAATTTAGTAAACATATAAAATAATATGTTTCTTGAGCCCAGCATGGTGATGCATGCCTTTAATCCCAGCATTTTAGAGGCAGAGACAGGTGGATCTCTAAATTCCAGGCCTACACAGTGAAACCTTCTCTAAAAAAAAAAGAAAAGAAAAAAAAACCTTTATGACAACTTTTTACACATGTATTATTGTATCACTTACATTCACACCACACGACCTTCTCTTGTATCCACTCCTCGCAGGCAGTGGCTTTTGAAGTTTCCAGATTTACCCTTCCCCATGTGGACTTCCCACCCCAACCCTTCCTGACCACACCCTTCTTCTATCCCATTCTTGTCCTGCTTAAACTGGGAGCTGAGATCCCCACCACCACCACAGCAGGTGGCCACTACCCAGACCTTTTATCTTTGATCCATTTCCTCCCAACCCAAAGAAAGAGGAGAAATTATAAATAGTGAAAGGTAACTTTGTTATTACTACATTCCCGTCAAAAAAAAAACCAAACAAACAGAACTTAAAGTCTGATCTCCTATGACCAAATACCTGAAATAAAAGATATAAAGACACTATTTATACTATGGCGGCTCAGTCCTTTCCTTGGAATTCTCAGACTCTGTTCTTGAGAGCATCTGCTCATTGACACAAATATGCACCCTGCTGGTAAAAAAAGTAATGACACTTTCCTTTTCTCTCCAGTCAGTTCCCAAATTCCATTTTAGTCTCACTCCACACATACTTTCCCCTTGTTCCATGCCACCCATACCTGCCATTATATTCCCTCCACATGATTCCCAGAGAATACTTAACACTATTACTTCCTCCAGGGATTCAGGAAATGTCAAAGGGCTCAGACAGCCTTTCCAGTTACTCTCAGTTGTGCAAATTGAGCCTTGCCTAGAGAGAAAGACCTTTGGAAGAGGCGCTACATGGACACTGCAGGGAGAGGAAACCAGAGGAGTGGTGAAGGTGATTAGACCAAAGCAAAATAATTGGCAGGAGGGCAGGATGAGAAGGCAGGGAGAAAGACAAGGAGCAAAATAGAGTAGAGAAACCTGAAGAAATGAGGATTGAATATCAAGCCAGAATCGATGACAGCAACAGAAGGTGTGGGTATATGTTTATTCTTGTGCACAAACCAAAGAATTGTGACACCCAATATTGCAAAGTTCAATTTCCAGATCAAACAGCAAGCATTGCTGGTGGTGGTCTTCATGTAAGGGTAGTCCTTATCCTTCTGGGATTGGAAAGCAGGGCCTGAAGCTGAAAGGAACGAAAGCTAAGCTTCTACAGGTAGGGTGGGATGAAAAAAGAGGTTTGGCCTCAGTGTTTCCTAGGTCATCAGAATGAGCTGCAGAAGGGAGAATGGTCAGACTCACAGGACCTAACACAGCCACAACTCTTTAACATTGGGCACACATCCTCACATGCATTCTTCCCCTGAGTTCAGACTTTCCCCCTATGCCCTCTCATACATAGTTGGTTTCTTCTTGGCCAACTTTACCCTCTCCCTCTTGGTCACTTTCACTCATTGCTTTTGATTTTTACGTCACTGTCTGCATTCATTCTGGCTCTATTCACCATCCTTTCTGTCTTAGACTCAGTAAGCACTTCAGGAGAAAGTTCCTTACTGACCTGCTCAGCACAGGACCCTGATTGCTAACTTCCGAAATCCAAGGAAATGGAATCCTTGGTTTTATTCCAAGTCTAACTTGTATAACTAATACCCATGAAAAGTGTCGCTGCCTGCCAGTCTTGTCAGACTTTACAAGATGCTGTGCATACATCTCTACATGCTACAGATACTCCTCAGGAGAAATTGCAGTTAAGCTCTTGTGCCCCACAGGACTCCTTATGGAGGAGCTATCTGACCCTTCCAGTAGGAGGAAAAGAACTTCCCTCTTACCTTTGCCTCAAGAGAAGTGTACATATATACGTATTTGATGCCTTTCCAGAGCAGATCCTAACCACACACATTTGTGAAAACACACACACACCTAGGCCTATACCAGCTAACAGAATAAGCAGGGGCTCAGGACATAGTTCAGTCCCTTGACTCATAGTGAGCCTTTTGCTTGAGATCTCAGTGGTCACTGGTCATTTTATCGTGCGTTTTTTACCTAATACTAAAGTGTTGCCCACAGAGAGAAACACAAATGAAAAACAAACAAAACAGAGACATACTGAGATCTCTGAGTGGAGATTTTTGGGTGGAGAAGCCAGAGATTCAGGCAACAAAATACAGAGAAGATTCCAAAGCACAGGTAATTGGTTTAAAAGCAGCAGGAAGTTAAGGAAGTTGAAGGGAAACTCTCTCTCTGGCAAGAGGCAATCAGCCTCAGATGTGGGGTTAGGGGGAAGCCGGTAGGACAAAGCAGAAGAAACTTGTGGGATTCTGCATTCTTTTACTTGGTCCTGGGACCTATTCCGTGCTCACTGGTGCCCTGCCCCAGGCCTCCAGACATGAGCCTGCAACCCTGTTCTAGTGGCTGAGAACCGGGGTCTGGCTACTTGGAAACCACAAGAGCTGGGAGTGGCAGCAAAGCTCCTGGGACACTCTTGAGGATAGTCTGGGTTAGGGACAGGGGGTGAAGTCAGCTCTCCTCTCCAAATGGGTTCGTCCAATGTGGTTGCCGCTCTCGGGGCAAGCACAGTGGGAGCCAAGGGTTCTGCAGTGGGCTGGGGTGCCGGAGTGGAAAATCTGCGGATCTCCTGGACTCGGGCAGTTTTGAGAGGCCCTGAAGTGGGGTCAGGCGATGAAGGAACCTCGTCAAAACAAAACATGGCAGTTTTAAGTTGGTAAGGCTGATGCCACATGAAATCCAAGGCCTTGATACCCTGCTTGGGGGTCGCCCGAGGTCCCTGGGATTGGGCCTTATAGGGGAGAGTTCGGGCAGCTTGGGGAAAAAAGGGTGAGAGGAGTGGGTTGTAAGCAATAGGAGGTGGGGCTCGGATGTTGGGTGAGTATTTCCACGATGGGGGCAGTGAAGGTGTGGGAGAAGGACTTCTAGGGCGAAAGCCAGGACTAAAGCTAGAACTGGGTGTAGCTTCCACCACGTACCTGTCGGCACGACTCTGCCGCTTGGCAAATAGCTCCCCACCCCTCCCCTGAAGCCTTGGGGGTTCAGGGATTCCAGCCATTGGGATCGACCCATTCACTAGCCCGTCAAGGAGCCCTCGAGAAGCCGGCTTAGGAGCTACAGGGGGTGGAGTCCTAGGCGTTGTAGGGGGTGGGGTTTTGGGAGCCAGTGGAGGAGGGGCTTTCGGTGCCACTTGAGATAAGGGCTTGTAACTTCTGCCCCCAAGTGGCTGCATGAAGTTACAGGCTTCAGCTCCGAGGCTTAAAGCGTCCTCCTCCGGACCAGATTCCGCACCGCCGGCCCGAGGTTTTTCATCCAGATTCTGTACCAGCGAAAGCAGCTCCGGGTTGGGCGAGTTCTTCGTCTCTTCCTTTCCAGGCCGGAACATCTGTTTCCGGGTGCCCCGGCGCCGAGCCTCCTGCAGGATGCCGGTGCGGGCAGCAGGCACAGAGATGCGCTGTTCCCGAGCGCTGGCAGACTCCGGGGCCGCGGGGTCCGGCCCCTCCCGGCGCGTAGAGCTTCTCAGAGGCGCCGACAGGAAGATGGAAGCGGTGGAAGTCATGGCAGCCGCGCTAGGAGTGGGAGGCTCTGGGGCGCCTCCTGGTGTGACGGGCCGGCTCGGGGCTGGGATGTACAGAGAACTGGTAGCCGTCACAGGACCGGAGGAACGTGGGGTGCTGGAAGTCCCGGAGACGGGCGTGTGGCTGGTCACAACTGTGGTGAAGCTGGGCAGAGGGGTGGGCCCCAGCAGAGGGGCTGTGAAGGGGGACGGAGCGGAGCTGATGCCTCCCAGGCCTTCATTCACCTTCTTAGGAGCTAAGGGCCGGAAAATCACTGAGGTGGTACCTGACCTTTGCCCTTGTAAACCAGGGGTGAAAGGCCTCGCTGACCTGTTAAAGATATTTGGCGCTGGGCTAGGGGCTCCACCATCCCGAAAGGGGCTAGGGCTGGCCTCAGGGGCCGGCAAAGGACTGAGTGGGAGCACAGCTGCCTGTGGGGGAGCACTCTGAGCTCGAGGTGGTGACTGCAGACTCTGCCCATTTAGCATGGCTGCTGGGCCCACCGGAGGCAGCTCCTGGCTGCTAGAGGCTGCCCGCTGGCGCTGCTGTTCAAAGAGCTGGACCCCTCTCCCAGAGACCTCACTCAGCTGCCCTCCCAGCCCAGAACTCTGACTCTCTGCTGTGCTTGTGCCAGCCCTGGCCAGCTCCATGTCCAGATAAGGGCTGTCCCAGTCAGACTGATTGGTAAGGCTGCGAGCGTCCGAGAAGGCCTCTTCGTCCAGCTCTGACTCACTCGTTGGGGGGATGCCGTCCTCCTCCTCTGTTCCTGTCCCCGCTGCAGCCCCGAAACTCACTAGCGTGTACTTCTTTGCTCTCTGCCGCCGTTTCTTAAACATAAGCACGCCCTTGGAGTGAGGATTGGGGGCTGCTGTTAGCAGGGATGCGATGGTCCGGCACTTGGTCTTGGCCTCCTTCACGCTCTTTTCTTGGAGGCTTTCTGCACGTTGCAGTTCTGAGGAGATCAAGAGGTATATTGATCAGGGACTTCACAGCCTATTCTAATCCTGCTCCCCAAAGCTCTTTTACCTCATATATTTTCACTGAAAGGACCCACAATGTCTCTTGCCTGTTGCAAAGACTAAAGACGGAGTGGAGGGGGAAGGTGAAACCAAGGGGACACTGCCCACACCACAATTCTGTCTCTTTCCTCTGTTGCATTCCTATTTTCCAGGAGATGAGCCTTATCCACTGGACACATTCTTCACCTGCCTCCCACTCTTGACTGGCAGTGGAGTGGGGGAGGTGTCACTCTAAGGCAGGAAAATCAAACATATCCCAGAAAGAGAAAAGATAAGGGACACTTTTCTCCCACCATGCTATCCGCACAAAGTTTGGACTTTGTCCCCACTTCTCACCTATTACCTCTATAACCGGGACACATAGATTCTTTCTTTTGATAACAGCCTTAGCTACAAAGCCCTGGCTGTCCTGTAACTCACTATGTAGACCAGGCCCGCTTCAAACTCAGAGATTCAACTGTTGGTGCCTCTCAAGTGCTGGAATTAAAAGATGTGTGTCACCCAAAACACAGATCCTTAACATGAGGCTCTTCATTCACAATCCCACCCATCAAGTTATTAATTTCCACACATCATAAACATTCATAGAAATACCTTGTTAACATCAGTCTCCTAAAAACCAGCTGTTTTTTTTTCTCCGTTGTACTTTTCTTATTCAGAATGTCTTATTGTCCCAGCTTACATACACACAAGTTCACATATACAAGCAGAGTGTTGTCAAATACATTTGTATACCTACATGTTGCAGGTAGCTCGTCCCTGTGTTTCCCCCAGAGAGGCTCTGGTATCCTATAGACAGGATTTTAGAACTGATCTTGGCCCTCCCAACTGCTAGAACATTCCTTTGTGCTTCATACCTCTGCTATTCACATCTGTGACAATCTTGGATCCAAAATGCAGGAAAAGCCAGAGTGCTGCTCTCCATGGCAACCCCTAAATCTTTAGGAAATTTCAAGGTCACCAGGTAATAAATATATTCTCCTTTCTTAAAAGCTGGCACTGCCACTGGGTAGATAGAGGGCTTTAGGAATAAAACTGTTTCCTCTCTCATTTGCCCAGTCTTTCAAGTAGAGAACTCAAAGGAGCAGCACTATTGGGTGGGCCTTTGAGGGTCTGCGTGCTAAAGCACCCGGGCAGGACTTCCTGTGCCATGTGGGGCCTGAGTAGGTGGGGCCAGGAAGTGGGAAGGGCTGTCCTGCTATAAGACCCCGCCCTGGACATGGATACTTTCTGGTCTGTGGTCCCTTGTTCCTTCTGGAAAATTCTTGACATTCCATCTACTTTTCCTCTCAAGATACCAAGCTGCTTTCTAATTAGGGACCTCATTCCTTTTGCCCCCATGTGTATAACACAGAATAGTACCACATATGAGAGACTAGACCTGGGAGTAAGAATTCAGATCTAGAATTACTTCATGAGGATGATAATGGCTGCCTCTTCATAAGATCACCATGAACACAGTGAGATGAGCCAACTTAGCATTTAGCACACTGCCAAGGCACACCATGAGCAACCATTATGCTTTCTTGATGTAAGCTGCTCATGTACAACATGTTCTTGTTCTTACATATCTTCTCTCAGATTTGCACAAACACGTCTTCATGTATTCATAGTGAACTCTCATTTCTCACTCTTTTCCTATGAGCTTCCCACAGCTCATGTGGTCATAGACCCCTTGCCATGTGGTCTTAGCATCAACCCATTCTGAGAAAGGGGTGGTGACACTTTCCTGAAAGAACGAGGAAAAGAATGGCAAAAGAGAGAGAATAAGAGAGTATGACCTTTCCCAAAGACCACCCTTCCTACACTGTTGTGCAATTGCCCTCCACTCTAGCCCCCAGCACTCTCTTGAATGGGATAGAGTAGTACCTGCATAGAATGGGTCTTGGAGTTCAGGAGCTGGGGCTTTGTCACAGCTGGCTTGGCTGAGGGGCTCTTGGATGATGGGCTCAGTGGTCTCCATGCTGAGAAAGGCAGTGCTGGCTGGAGCAGGACCAGCTTGAGCCACCCCCAAGGCTTTTTAAAGCCCCTTTGTCTGGTCCCCAGAGCTGACAGCTGAATGAGCTCACAGAGCTGTTTTTAGAATCAGTCCCCCTCCCTTCTTTCCCTGTCCCACAACTCCTAGTGTGATAGACATGGGCACCTGCCTCCCCTTCCCCTCACCCCACCCGCTCTGAACCGTGAGGTCTGCTTGGCTAAAAATAAGCCTGAGCTACTAAATAGAATTTTACCCAGCATGATGGGAGGGCAGTGCTAAAATGAGAATTAGGGATAAGTATGGGATCTCGAGCATGCATCTGGAATTTTTTTGTAGGATATGGGACACTCTCAGGATTTCAGACTATAAACTCTCATGACTTTAGCCTCTGCAAATTCAAAGACAAATTCCACCATCAGAATGGTGGAAGAGAAGAAAGATAACTAGGGAGAACTAATCCTGAGATTTCAGAAGTGGCAAAAAGAGTCTGTGGAAGGGGTATGGAAGGCCTAGGAGAGAAACATCACTAGATCCAGTCCCTCTGTAGCTCACATCAAAATAGCAGAGATCCTGATAGAAGTAAAACTGGCCTTTTCTGCCCTGGTCTACATTCTTGCCTGAGATAAGAAACCAAAGATCCCTCTCTTTCTTGCTTCCTACCTTGCTAGTCCCCAGGAATCCCTTATGGACTTTTAAGTGTCAAAAGTAACATTCATACCATGCCTACAATAAACACTAAAGAGCACAAGATACCCTTACCCTGCTTTCAGGTTCTTCCTACCCGGAATCGTTCTTTCCTCTCTTTATCCTGAAATCTAGCAAAACAATCACCATCACCAAAAACTTCAAATCCCTTCCCCAGGTCCCCTCCATTGTCTGTTTTTACTTTGAATTAAGCCATTATATAAGATAGTTATAATAGTTATCTTTTACAACAAAGATAAGTAGGAACCATGAATATTTTTTTCCTCTCCTTCACTACTCTTCTCAATTGGTTTTAAACACTGTTTCCAGAGACTATGGGGTAGGCAGAATGTGTTGATATGAAGGCACAGATTTAGGGCTCAGATCCTGATTGAGAACAAAAGGATTCAGGCACTCACTGGCTTGCTTGGCCTTCTGGGTATAGGTGGTAGTAAGGTCTTCTGCCACTGGGTGGGGGACAGGGCCCACCATAGGGATGAGATGAGGACCAGGCCGGAGAGGACCGTGTGGTAACAGAAGTGCCTCTGCTGGTGGCGGCTGGAGGGCTGCCCCTTCCTCCCAAGATGGGGAGCTCACGCGGCTGTCACCCTGCCTGGAAGAGCCAGTTTTAACAGGTGTTGGTTCTGCAGGGCTGTCAGACAGGTACACCTCATCAGGTGGGGCTCCTGGCAGAAAAGGCCTTGCAGGACCTCGGCGGCGTGTTCGGCGGGGCTTCTCCTGCGTAGCAGGGCCATCAGCATCACTGTCTGTCTCTCCATAGTATGCTTCACTGTCAGGGGGTGAACGAAGGCTCCCAGGCTGAAGAGCTTGGGGAACAGGAGCACCTGGGGGCTCAGGACTCAGTGGAGATAAGGGTGACAGCACCTGAAGCTCCGCTGGAGATGGAGATCTCACAGACCCTTCATCTGCTACCCTGGATGAAAAAGATGACAGAGTTTGAAAGATAGAGCTACAGAACTAATGATTCTGGAGGGGATGAAGAGGCAAGGCAGTGGAGAAAGGAGAGGCTGGCATACAGTTGGAATAAATGGGCAAGGGTGAGGGGAAGTCTGAAGGCTTTGAGGAAGCTGTGGTGAGGAGGTCACAGGCCAAGGATTGAAGTCTACCAGTCATTCAGATGCCTGCTCCCATCCCTCAATTGCAGAGACATTCCATTGGGATATATATAAACATTTTCCAGTAGAAAAAGCATAATCGAAAAAGGTGCTTGTTAGTCACTCAAGCCAGGCCAGTGAGACACAGAGCTGAGACAGGCAAGGAGAGACCTAGGCTAGAGAAAAAGCAGGAAAGCACTCATACCTCCTCACAGTAAGGACAAGCTGATGCCCTGAGGCATCAATGAGGGTCATGGCACTGGCATGGGAGAAATTGGTGCAAGAAACCCCGTTGATCGCCAAGAGCTGGTCCCTCTCTCGGAGTCCTGCTCTGCCAGCCTGGCTCCGTCTTCGGATCTGAGATGTTGGAGGAGAGATTGTAGATCATGGAGAGCTCCAAAAGGGATGGACAAAAAGGACCCATGTGAGAGGTTTTTGTTTTTGAGGGTTTGGGGGAGGGTTAAAAAGGGTGGGAAGATGTCTGGAGTGCAACTAAGGAGGCCTGTTTAGAGGGAACGTACAGATTGACGGGAGCAGCAGCGTCATCTCTGACTGCAGCAGAAACTGGAGGAAACTACATGGGGTAAGGTCCGAGAAATGGTGAGTCCCCCAAATATTTTCCCAAGGACAGTGTCTCTACTGGCCAGAAGTTCTTTTTTAGGCCTTGAAATCCCAAGTGCCATTAAACATTTTAGAATGGAGCCGGATGTGGTGGAACATGCCTTTTACCTCAGTGCTCAGGGAGGCAGAGGTAGGAGGAGAGCTATGATTTTAAGGCCAGCGTGGTCTACAAAGTTAGTTCAGGACAGCCACGGCTATACAGAGAAACCCTGTCTCAACAAACAAACAAAAACCACTTTAGGGTGGTATTCCAGACTGAGATAACCCAGCTGTATTCTGGGAGATTGTGACACATGCCTATCATTGGTTGAGTTCTCACTGCAGTGTACGAAATCTTGCACTTAATTCTTAGAACGGTTTATAAACTTGGTATTATCATTACCTACATTACAGCCCAGAAAACTGAGCACTCAAGAGGCAGACGCAGATGGATCTCTGAGTTGGAGGCTAGCCTGGTCTATAAAGTGAGTTCCAAGACAGCCAAGACTACACAGAAAAACCCTCTGTCTCAAAAAAAAAAAAAAAAAAAAAGATGAGGTTTGCTCCCATAAAGTCTTCCTAAGGGAGTTTAGCACCTAGTCACCTAGTAAGAGAATGGATTATGACTTAGAGAAAAAGAAACACTGAAGGCACTGACAGGTTAGGGCACAGCAGGGCAGGGCAGGGCAGGGCTGGGAGAGACTGCCTCAGCTTGTCACATATCAGTTTAGTCAGAAATTAGAACCTTTCCTGCATTCCTGGAGTTTGGAGTAGAGAGGTTCACACCCACAGGGGAACAAATACTGGATGGCCAGACTCAGCTAAGGCTAAGGCAGGGTCTTCTTTCGTTCTACTCCCTGAAGCCGAAACTGGCTTTGCTGATAGTTCTCCAGGAGCTGTGCTCACAATCTGCTTTCCTGTAGCCTTGAGCATGCTGCCCACCTGCCCACCACCTCTTCTTCCAAACCTCCCACTCTGCCCACCTTCCTGGCCCAGAATGACTCTTCCCAAATTGCCCTGGGTTCCCTTCTCCATGAAACATCATTTCAGGAGCTCTCCCTTACCTTAGACACCTGTAAGGGTTTCCTCTGTTCGGCCCCCCCCTGAAGTCGGAAGCCCCAGGGTGCTCCCCCTGCTAATGTGACTTGCACCTCCTCCTCAGCACCCATCGCACAGCTTGGCCTGTGGCCCCCGGAGTTTGGACAGTGTCCCTGAGAGAAAAGTTGAGGTGCTGGTACCCCGTCCGGCCTGCCTGTCCGGTTGTCCTGCTCCTGCCGACCCAGGCCTCCCCCCCCCACCACCACACACTACAGGCCAGGCAACTTGGCCCTGGGATCAGTACAGTCCAGCACACATGTCCTGTCAATCACAGCTTGCTCAGAATAGTTGCTGGCTGTATTTTCTCCCTCCCCCAGCTGTGTTACTCCTAGAACTAATTATAGTGCAAACTCCTGCCCTCCGTGTCCTCCTTTTTACTGCATGGGCCTTTTAGTCAGGACTCAGCATCAGATCTAGGCTTTTTCCTTCAGGCAGCATTCTTTACCCCAAGGATCATGAATCTAACTGCTTTTGGCAAAATCCCATTGCAAAGTGACATCAGTTTCAGTCCCAGAGTTGGGACTTTGATCCTAGCACTTAAGAGGCAGAGACAGATGGATCTCTGAGTTGGAGGCCAGCCTGGTCTATAGAGTTTCAGGACAGCTAAACTACACAGAGAAACCCTGTCAAAAAAAAAAAAAAAAGATGAGGTTTGCTCCCATAAACTCTTCAGGGAAGACTGCTACTCTGCTGTTTGAAGTTACTATTGAACCAGGACCTACTTGTGCACAGCACAGTATGGTAACCGTGGAAAGGATGACTTTTGTGAATAAGAGTTTAATTCCAGCACTTGGGAGACAGAGGCAGGTGGATCTCTGAGTTCAAGGCTAGCCTGGTTTACAGCACAAGTTCCAGAACACAGAAAAATCTAAAATGAATGAATGGATGGATGATAAGAGTTTATACATCAAGTGGCCAGAAATGACAGAGTCAAGCCTCAAACTTCCCTCCAGAGGGTACAGTTAACAGATACGTGTAAGACAAAGACATCTGTTGGGTTGCTTACCATTTCTAGCCTGATGCCTGGCCTGAGTTCTATCCCTGGGACCCATATAGTGGAAGGAAAAAACTGACTCCAAAAGTTGTCCCCTGCACCCCACATGTACCTTGGAGCATTCAAAAAAACAGCAGCAGGGTGGTCTAAGGTTGGGGAAAGGTAATTGGTAATAAAGCAATCAGTGAGTGCTCTGCGCAAAGAAAATTTTACGTTTCCCCCTGTGATACTAGCGATCCCAACCATCATTGGAGGCCTCGACAACTAGCTTATTAGACTCTTCACCTCCCCACTCATTAACTGTTCTAAGGCAAACATTCCTACCACCCTGTATCTCTCCCATAGCCCTTTCTTTGGTATTGCAGACTGCTTTAATTTCGTTGGGGCACACCTTGTGGGCACACAAGATCCAGCAGACTACAGCAACACACTAATCCTCAACACCAGCACCCAGCCCATATGCCCAAGTGTTAACAATGCCTTGATTCTCTGCGGCACTCGTCTACCGCTGCCTACTTGCTGAATTGTCTGGAACTTGTGGAACTTGGTTCTCCTTTTTCCAAAACTAGGGGTGGTACCTGGTAAAGAACCTTTGCCAGCTCCCATCACAGGGTTTGTGATAAACCTTGCAGCAGGGCATAACAAACAAGCCGTTCGGATCCTGCCTTTCCTTGCAATCCTGGGTGTAACTGCTGGCGTTACCACTGGAACGGCAGGACTGATTACTTCTCTAGTTACTTACCATCGCTTTCCCTCTCCCTTCCTTAAGGATCTACAACGGGTGGCTCAGACTGTCTTCACTCTCCACAGCCAAACAGACTCACTGGCAGCCGTAGTGGGTCAACCCTGGTGAGGATTAGATCTGCTACAAGCAGAGAGAGGTGGTCTTCACCTCTTCCTCAGGAAGAATGTTGCTTTTCTATCAACCAGTCAAGCATAGTAAAAGATAAGATCCTACCACTCCATGTGGATCTCCAAAAAATGTAGAAAACAGCTTGAGGCCTCTGGACAGTGTATTAACAATCCAGTGTGGAACTGGATACTACCCTTCTTGTCCCCCTTCTCTTTTCCTAATCCTACTAGTTGTACATTGACTTACAGACTTCTTCAAAAACAGATCCAAAAAGATATTGAACCAGACTTTTAATCAGTTATTAGGGATTGCCTGCTCTGAAGCCAGAGGCTTGCAACACTGGGTCATACCCTAACAATGACGATCGAACTTGCCCCAAGCACCTCTACACCAGCATTTAGAAGGACTCTAACAATAATGTCCCCCACCTTTCCCCAGCCCTGACTGTTCATCCACAGTAAACAAAAAAGCTGGGAATGTTGCCTGTTCGTGATAACTCAGGCAGGGAAGCCTGGACTCCCTTTATAAACTTTGTACACTTTGTAATCCCTCAAGATAAGAAAGTGCCCAGGCCCCTGCCTGAGGAGCTCCAGCAGCCAGACCCATCCCCCAGACCTCTCTAACTGTCATAATGGCATTTCCAGCCTCTGTAACTGTCATAAAGGTCATCTCCAGCCCCTTAATAGAACCCTTCCCAGATTATGCTCATTTTAAGTAAAAAGTCAGAACAAAACCCCCACCAATCCCTGAGCAGGAAAACCCAATTCCTGAGCTCCCCCAAGCCCAGGACTTGGAATCCTAACAATCCTCACCCTGGAAATATCCACCCCTAAAAAAAACCCTGTGTCTGCTCAGTTCTCTGCTGTCTTCTCCCAGGAGCAGTGGCAGCCAACCCTGGAGTCCTTCCCAGTAACTCTCTTTCATGAGATTTGCTGCCTGGTGTGACTCTAAGAAGCTAAGAAGCAATGAAGAAGGGAAGAAGCAAAGAAGTGGCGAGGGGCTGAGCCTCTGAGCCCCTCAGCTCAGGTGGGGACATCTCCGCTGGAAGCTACAACACTGAAGGAGGGCGGAGGCAGAGGCTTCCTTTCAGAGCTGTGTGGTTCCTGGGCTCCCATGTCCCAGGACACCTTTCCACCCGAGTATGAAGGCCAACATTTTGTGCATGGTACGAAGAAGCTGGAGTTCTGAGCTGTATCCCCAGCCTAAGTAGCTGTCAGATACATGAGTTCTTGGCTCCCTGTTATCAAGAAGTCACTCATCAGACACTGTAGAGGTCCAAGTGAGGAGTCAGTTCTTTCAATAAAGGCAGCGTCCAAGCTGCTGAGGGGCAAGTAACCCACACAACTATTATGACTCACATATCAGAATGTTTTGCACATTGTTGCACACTTATCACACACAATTACATATATTTGCTTAAAAAAAATCCCCCCCCCCCCCACAAGACAGTGTTTCTTTGTGTTGCCTTGGCTGTCCTGGACTCACTTTGCAGAACTGGCTGGCTTGGAATTCATAGCAATTCACCTGCCTCTTCCTCCCAGAGTTCTGGGATTAAAGGCATGGCCCATTACCCTCTGGTTTTCATTACTACTAATTGTTATGGAGATCTGTATTACCCACTACAGGACTGAGTACTGAAGTTTGGTCAGCTCTGATTCAATTGTTTTAATACCTCTTCCTTAAAGCATTTTCTGACCATCTCCCAGCTCCTCCCCTATAGAATTAATCCTTCTGACTTTAGCAATATAGTCAGATATTTAGCAACATAGTTCACAAAATTTTGTGAACACTGTATTTTTTTTTAAGATTTATTTCTTATGTGTACAATGTTCTGTATGTATGTATACCTGAATGCCAGAAGAGGGCACCAGACCTTATTATAGATGGTTGTGAGCCACCATGTGGTTTCTTGGAATTGAACTCAGGACCTCTGGAAGAGTGCTCTTAACCTCTGAGCCATCTCTCCAGCCCTCACACCGTATTTTGTAGGTTATTTATACACCTCCTAGACTATTAAAAAGTTGAAGGCAAGGAACATGTGCAGTGGTCCACAGTCTGATTTTTTGTTGTTGTTCTCTTTTTCCTTTGAGGCAGAGTTTCATATAAACCAGATTGGACTCCTGATCTTCCTGTCTCCACCACCTCAGGTTGTTCCCAGTAAATGTTTGCTGAACTAAATTACTATCACAGTATAAAGCAGGGGGAGGGAGTCCTAGAAACATGGATACAGAAGTGTGTGTAAACAGGCAACTGTTGATATCAATAAGATCTCTACTTGTTTCTAGGTTTCCAATGCACAAATGTGTTCCATATTATGAAACCTCTTTCTGTTACAAAACATAACATTCTCATGTGGTACCTGATTGTCAGTGGGTAGGGTCTGTGAAACAGATGTTCTGCTGGTGTGTGATAAAAGCTATTATCAGAAACAAAGCTTATTATCTTAGTTATTAGTTATGAAATAGTTACAAATCAGAATTCAGAGTTAGAAGAACAATATCTGAGTTTCTGTTACCCTATTGTTTATCAATATGCTTTATGAAATTACTTGACTTTATCAGTTAAAAAAAAGCATCTGGATATCCCTTCCCTGACTATTCCAATGTTTATTTTTAAGTTATGTGCCTATGTGTGTCTGTATGTGGGTATGTGCCTGAGAGTTCAAGTAACTAGAGTCAAGAAGAAGGCGATATATGGCCTGGAGCAGAAGTCTCGGGTGACATAAGCTTCCCAGTGTAGGTCCTGAGAACCAAGCTCAGGTTTGCAAGAGCTGTAAGCATTCTTAACTGCTGAACCAGCTCCCCAGTCCCTTAGTTTTATACCAATTAGTCTCTTTTTAAAAAACTTTTAATATTTTTGGTTTTTTGAGACAGGGTTTCTCTGTGTAGCCTTGATATCTTAGAACTCCCTCTGCAGACAAGTCTGGCTTCAAACTCAGAGGTCAGCCTGCTTCTGCCTCCCAAGTACTGGGATTAAAGGTGTGTACCTTCATGCCTGGCTTAGTCTTTTACACATCAATATTTTACATACATAAGAGTTAAACTGAAATTATACATCTTCTGACTCCTTTCATTTTACTTTTTTATTGTGTTTATGAATACATCTAAAATCCCCATTACTCAGGAGACTGAAGCAGAAAGATTGCTTGGGACAGAAGGTCAAGATCTGCCTGGCCTGGACCATACAGCAAGAACCCACCTTAAAAAAAAAAAAGTCAGTTGGGAGGCAGAGGCAGGTGGATCTTTGTGAGTTTGAGGCTTACCTGGTCCAGGACAGCCAAGGCTACATACACAGAAAAACCCTGTCTCAAAAGACAAAACAAAACGAAAAGGCAAGTGCTACCTATATGTCAGCCATCACACTATATTAGTGACTGTGACTAACAGCATATACCAAAATCACACAGGAAACTTTGACAGCTGTAGGTTCCTTAAAATAACACCCACACCCTCAGCTTTAGGTACTTTTTTGGTCTACTAAAAATTGGCAGTGATTGAACACTCGCTGGGAAAATACCCTACACTGAGCTTCATTCACACTTTTAGCCTCCTTTTAAAATTTAATTAATTAATTTATTTATTTATCATACAGTATTCTGCCTGCATGTATGCCTGCCGGCCAGAAGAGGGCACCAAACCTCATTATAGATGGTTGTCAGCCACCATGTAGGTGCTGGGAATTGAACTCTGGACCTTTGGAAGAGCAGCCAGTGCTCTCAACCATTGACCATCTCTCTAGCCCACCTTGAACTTTTTTTTTTGAGAGAGGGTCTTATGTAGCTTAGCCTGGTCTTGAACTTATTATAAATGATAAAGTGCTTAAAGTCCTGATCCTCTTGCCTTAGCCTTCAGAGTGCTAAAATGGGAGGCGTGCAACACTATGTCTGGTCAGTGCCAGTGCCTTCTGCATTAGATATGCTTTCTCTATGTGGTCCTGGCTGTCCTAGAACTCCCTCTGTACAACAACCTAGCCTCAAACCCACAGAAATCCACTTGCCTCTGTCTCTCAAGTGCTGAGATTAAAGGTGTGTACCAGCAATACTCAGCCAGTAGAAATATTTTTAAGAGCACTCCAGATGATTCTAAGTGCAAACTTGAGCTACAGAAAATTTTCAAATGCAACTTATAGCCTCCATCCTCAAGCTGTGAATCTTAGCTCTTAGTAGGAGTGAGCAAACTTTAAGCAAAACAGGTTATATCTACTTCCTCATGGTGACATGAAAGCTAAATGAGATAAATCATGTAAAATGCTAAGGTAAGGGCTCAGCTTCACCTTAGCAGGTCAGGTGCACAATAAATGTTAGTTGCATTTGGCAAATTATTAAACTAGACAATTGTTAGTCAGCAAGAGAATCATGCAGGAAAAAGACACTTGTCATACTTAGTGTCAAGGACTCAAGGGACTATTGTTTGCTGAGCCCCATTTCCAAACAACTACATCTAGGTAGGTTAGGATTTTACATTTCTAGCCAGGTTTGGTGGCATACACCTTTAATCCCAGCTGAGGAAGAATGATCTCTGTAAGCTGGAGGCTAGCTGGGTCCATACAATGTGATCTCCCTCCCACCCCCATTAAAAGAAAGACAGAGAAAGAAAAGCCAGGTTGTGGTGGTGCATACTTTTAATCCCAGCACTTGGGAGGAGAGGCAGGCATATTTCTGCATTCAAGATCAACCTGGTCTATAGATTGAGTTCTAGAACAGCCAGGGCTACACAAAGAAACCCTGTCATAAAACAAAACCAAAAATAAATAGAAAGAAATTTACATTTCTAACAAGTCTCAGCTGATACTGATACCATTGATCCTAGGATCTGATGACATTATTTTAAAACTGGATAGAGGGCTGGAGAGATGGCTCAGAGGGTAAGAACAGTTGCTGTTCTTCCAAAGGTCCTGAGTTCAATCCTCAGCGACCACATGGTGGCTCATAACCATCTATAGTAAGATCTGGTGTACAGGCAAATTGTTGTATAAATAATAAATAATAATAAAAAAAAACTGGATAGAAACAGGGCTGGTGACAAAGGACATTGTCTGTTCTTCCAGATGACTCAAGTTTGATTCCCAGCATCCACATGGCTTTTAACTCCAATTCCAGTGGATCTGATGCCTTCTTCTGGTCTCTGAAGGCACTGCATTCACAAGATGCATAGATATACACATGCAGGCAAGGTACTCATGGATAAAAAAATTTAAGGGCTGGAGAGATGGCTCAGAGGTTAAGAACACTGGCTGTTTTTCCAAAGGTCTGAATTGTCTCATCAACCACATGGTGGCTCATAACCATCTTAAAGGGATCTGGCGCCCTCTTCTGGCTTGCAGGCACAAGTGCATGCAGAATACTGTATAAATTATAATATCTAAAATCTTTAAAAAATTTAAAACAGACTAGAGAGAAACTACTGCCTGGTAACACGTGCAAATTGACGTACCCATTTTTTAAAAATCATGAAATACTGTGTAACTACCATTACATATGAAAAAAAATCATTTTGCTTAACCTGTTCATGAAACCTAGGACCTGAGTTGGCCCAAAGAAGTGTTTAAAGCAGTATGACTATACAGTACTGAAAGGATTACAATGCACCGGAAATGTGGAAGCATAAAGATTGTGAGTTTGAGGTGACCCTGGATTACATATTCAGTTTCAGGACAGTCTGGATATTTATTGAGATACTGTCTAAAAAAAAAACTGATTAGAGGGAAAAAAGGGCAACAATTATTGATTAGTTACAATTATTCTTTTTTTAAACATTTTTATTTTATATTAATCACAGGTTATGTACTTTGTATCCCAGCCGTAGCCCCCTCCCGCATTCCTTCCCTATCCCCCCCCCCTTCCCTCCTTCATCTCCTTCCTGCCCCTTTCCAAGTCCACTGATAGGGGACAATTATTCTTTAAATAGTCTTACGGCTACTGAAAGAATTGTAGCTCTTAAAAAGAGAGCAAGGACACCTCTTGATTCTGATAGCGTTTTGCCTCTATAAAAAAGGGCACGGCATAAAATGTAACTGATCTTTATTGAACAAACACTATACTAGGCAACCTTAAGAAACGTCTCTAAATTCATCTCAATCCACTGTTCAAAAGGCATTATATTGTGTTCACTGCAGTAAAGAAATAAACCGGGGCAGAAGTTGTCCAAACATTGAACTAATTGGCCCAAGCTCGAACTCATAACCACACAACTTCACAGCAAGGACTAATATCCTACCAGCATCACCCGTGGCTCAAAGTTCAGGGTGAGATCTGAGGGACGCAAATCAATGGGGTGAAAGGTTAACAGGAAGTGGCTACAAGACTAGCAAACCTTAATGTCTCGACATGACGAAAGAGGCGTTTCTAAAAATAATCTGACCTAGTTTTCTCAATATTCTTTCAGCTGGTAAAGCCGTAAAGTGTGTGGGAAATCTGGAAAAAAAAAACCCAAAAACAAAAACATGAAACTCAGCAGAACTTCCCAGACTGCCGCCAAGACCCGAAAGAACACAGACGCATGCGCAGCATCCGGGTTCCCGGAAACGTGTCTAAGGCCGACGTGGCAGAAGGAGTGGCCAAGCCCTAGAGCATGGGGCGGAACTTCCGGGGACGACACGCCAGCCCCCTCGGAACCGGAAGTCGAGCCTGGGAGCCTTGACGTTAGGAACGAAGTCGAACCTGGATCTGGAGCCGGGTGAGGAGTGGCATCGCGAGGTTGCGTGGTGGGGAGGAATGCTGAGGAGAGGCCAGGGTATTTCTGGCCTGATCGCGGTCCGGTTTTAGAGGAAAGGGAGGAGCCTGGGGGCGGGGCCTGGAGAGAGACCCTCACCTCCCGCATTTGTGACCCGGCTCGGGTCGCGGATCCCCAGACCCCTCCCTTCACCTCCTGGCCCGGGTTCCGGCTCCCGCCTTGCCCTCCCAGCATGTTGAAGGGCATTAGAAGCTTGGTCTACTGCTTAATGAGCCGGCCCTCATCGTGGCCCTAAGGGCAGGCTTGGCTTCCCGATCTCGATCCCTGGAGCTCTCAAGCCTCCGCGTCTCGGGTACTTTCAGAGTTCTAGGAAGCTTGCCCCGCCCCTTTGGGTTGTCACCCTCGACTGTCTACCTAGAATGGAGTCTAGATTAGAGTTTTACTCCGAGCTTATTCCGTCCCCCTCCCTCCTTCAGGAAGTTAAAGGGAGAGGGACATCTCCCAAGCTTAGTGTTTGTGGCATGTACAAGGTTTAGGCTTTGGGATGACAGTTCCTAAAATGGCTTTGACTTTACCGAGTTTTCAGTCCGGGAGCGATTCAGCGTTCGGGCTTTCCTAGCAAAGAGAGAGGCCCATTGTCCTACTGCAGCACCTGAGAGGTCTCACTCTTTCTGGGCCTCATCTGCTTGTAGAATAATTAGAATGATAAACTGCTTAGATTTGCTGTCCTCTTCTTGGAATGATCCTTGAAAGGACCTCCAACTCATCCTTCTGTTGCTGGGCAAGATTGTAATACTTTTGATAACGACCTATCAAACAAACATTAGAACAGAAACAGAATGATAGGTATGCTTCTGGAATTGGAATACCCATAGCCTTCCACTTGAGGGATGAGATGAATTATATTTGTCATGGAATATTGTTACTTTTTTTTTTAATCTTTTAACACTTCATCTGTAAGGTTAATACACTCTTCATGGAAAGACTGGGGTCAGAGTAACATTTGGATTATTGTAGGTCAGACAAAGAATGTTATTTCTCCCAAACAACTGCTCTTCAGTTTGTCTTTTGTTGGGAGAGGGATTTTTAGTTTATCCATTTTTTACTTTTTGCCTTTACCGTTTAAAAACAAAACCCAGTACATTTGAAGTTACTCAGTGTTATGGATGAATGGGTGAGTTGATGGTAGAAGGAATGAATGGAAAGTGGAAACATTGTTTTATTTACCTGTAACATCATGGTAGTTATCAGTCAGAGGACTCTGGTTGACTAGACACTGAAAATCATACCACTGGAGAATGGCGGCTGCTGTTCTGTTCCATTAGGTATGTCTGAAGTTGAAATTTATACCTCTTGGCAGTGACATAACATGGGGTTCACAATAACAAAATCCTTGCTTTGAGGAAAGTGACTGGGTACTGGCTGGGGCAGGAAGTTTCTGAGATCCTGTGGTGGTGTGGGAACAGTTTAACTGATCGCTGCTGATAAGGTCAATCCCTTTTTGTCTCTTACTTTTTTCTCTGAATAGTTGCTTTTTCTTTAGAGAGTTTGTCTTCACTGATTATTTTCCTTCATCAAATAGGTGAGATCAGATCGGGGATGCTCTCATAATGAATGTCAACCAGTCAGCTCCGCCCGCTCCACCGTTTGGGCAGAACCAGCCCATCTACCCAGGTTATCATCAGTCCAGTTATGGTGGGCAGTCAGGACCTGCAGTCCCTGCTACTCCCTATGGAGCCTACAATGGCCCAGTGCCAGGCTATCAGCAGACACCTCCCCAAGGTATGTTTCCAGGTTCCTTTTGAGCTAAGGAAGGGAACAAGCAGTCTTCAGGTTAGATTGTATTTGCTCTAAGGAAGGGAATGAGCAGTCTTCAGGTTAGATTGTATTGCTCTAAAGAAGGAAATAAGTAGTCTTCAGGTATTGCTCTGATGAAGCTGCTTAGGGACTGTGATTGAGGAATATGAGTCTGTCTCTCTGAAAAGAGGGCCCTGTGAGTAGACTCTTTCATCCTGTTTTTACATGTGTGACTGTTTCCACTTGAGACATCTAGTGGTAATGCATCTTCCAGATTCAGTTACAGCTCACTTCTGTGGGTGTCACCCCAGACTGCCTCACCTGGCTGCATTACTAAGAGCTAGATGGAAGAGTTGTGATCAGAGCTCTTCCATTGCCTGTTGACTTCAAGGTTCCCTGAAGTCACTTATTTCTCATATGTGTTGAGAATGCCTCTTATTTTACTTCTGGTTCTTATTAAAATTACTCTGAGACACATTTGTCTGTACATGCCTCTGGGAGGAAAAGTATATTTGTATGTCTGACTTTTATTGCTCCCTGAATCTTTTACTGTCTTTCATTTTCCTTTGCTTGGGTTGTCTCTTCTTGGATGTTATGTAGTATC
This sequence comes from Pachyuromys duprasi, assembly GCA_028658305.1. Taxonomy (NCBI): domain Eukaryota; kingdom Metazoa; phylum Chordata; class Mammalia; order Rodentia; family Muridae; genus Pachyuromys; species Pachyuromys duprasi. The sequence continues at coordinate 87,096,780 of CM053766.1, forward strand.
AGTGAAATAAGAAAACTTGGTGTTGCATTAGATTCTTTGTGTGTGTCTTGAGGGGGAGGGTTAAATATAGGCTCATGTATACATGCTTTATCATGGAGCTGTGCTGCCAGCCCTCAGGGCTTTGTTTTGATACTTTTTTAAGAAGAGTAGCTGGTCCTTTGCAGACCTGTAAAGTTATTAATAGTAGACTTTTTGGTTAGGCTGGCTGAAGACTTAGAGTGTGCAAACTTTATTAGTCTTTTGCTGTTGTTTTCTGGACAAGGTTTCTCTGTGTAGCATTGGCTGTCTTGGAACTCTCTCTGTAGAACAGGTTGGCTTTGAACTCAGCCTGCTTCTGCCTCCTGAGTGCTGGGATCAAAGGCGTGCACCACCAACGCTCAGCAACCAAACCCTATGTTGTTTAAGAGAGTAGATTCCACCAGGCCTGTTAGGACAGGCCTGTAATTCTGGTTATGAGGGAGCCTGCAGCAGGTGAGTTACAAGTTCAAGACCTGACAGGGCTATAGAATGAGTCTAAATCCAGCTTAAGTAATAGAGTAAGATTCTGTCTAAAATAAAGTGAAAAAGAAGATACAAGTCATTAGCAAACTGCTTGCCTAATGTATGAGAGCCTAGTTTCAATCCCTAGAACCACCAATAAATAAATAGACAGATATATAGATAAGACGGGTAGGGTAGGATTAGAGGCTTGAGGTGGCTCAGCAGGTAAAGGTGCTTACCATTAAGCATAATGACCTAAGTTCAATCCCTGAGACCCACATGAACACAAGTTGTCTTCTAATCTCCACATATAATAAATACATAAATATAATTTTATGGGGGATTAGAGAGATGGCTTAGTGGTTAAGAGCACTTCTTATTCTTGTAGAGAACCCAGGCTCAATTCCCAGGACCCACATGGCAGCTCACAAGCATCCATAACTTCTGTTTCAAGGGATCCAATGCCCTCTTCTGACCTCTGCAGGCACTGGTCATGTATGTGATACACAGACATACATATGAGCAGATCACTCATACACATGAATACATAATCTAATAAATACATAAATCTAATAATAAGTACATAAATACAACTTTAAAGAGTTAAAAAGAGTAGATTTAACAAAGAGGAGAAGAAGATACCAGTCAGGCAAAGCATGGATAGGTTTTGAGAATGAACGAAATATTACCATTTTAATCACATTGAAAACAGTGAAGTGGTAAAATTAAGTCTCGGTTCTTTAGAAGTGCTGTGTTCTGGGGTGGGACTTTGACTGGACAGAGTCCACTTCTGCTCTGTTAGGTCTGACTTATCAGAATGGAGTTTGTCACTCTTTTGAGAGAAGTTTGTTATTGAAGGGAAACCTGCCTGGTTCTGTTATGTTTTGTGAGCAAGTTCACTGAATCTGATCTCTCCTGAGGGTCAGGAACATTTCAAAAGGGATTTTCCAAGTAACTTGTCACTTCTTGTGTTTTATGCTGAAAGTATGGCTAAGCTTAGTGGAAGTAGTTTTGATGGGACACCTGATCAGAAAAAGGACAGAGCCCAGCTTTTGTGAGAATGTAAGTAACAGCATTGACAATAGGATAAGCCATCTCACCTTTTTTTCTTGGAGAAAGAAAAAGGTCTTAGACTTGTGAGCACACTACTGAACATGGAAGAGAGCAAAAACAACATGAATAGGATATATAAAATGTACAAAGAGGGGATCAGAACAGTCTCTGGGAAGTGCCTTTCTGGTAGTTGGTATAGCTCAGTGAAGGAACACTTTGCCTAGCAGGCATAAAGGCATGGATTCAGTCCCCAGCACTGTAAAGCAAACAAACTAACAACTCCTCAGCCACCAGTTTCTTGAATTTCTGGTCCTCTTGATTTCCAGATGTTAGGCTTATAGGTACAACACTATGTAGTTTATTTACTATTTTCTTTCTTTTTTCTTTAGTATTATATAAATGTAGGTTTATTGGTTGCAGCAAGGGAGGGGAAGGGAAGTGCATACTGGGGAAGGGACAGCAGGGGAGAGAGACAGCATGTATGTATTTTCTTTGGTGCATGTATGTATTCAGAAGGCAGAAGAGGGAGTTGGCTCATCTGGAATTGGAGTTACAGATGGTTGTGAGCTACTACCATGTGGATACTAGGAATGGAACCTAGGTCCTCTGCAATTAGAACCCAGGTCCTAAACCACTGAGCCATCTTTCTAGACCCTGCCAGGCAGTTTTTTATGTTGTGCTGAGATTTGAATTCAAGGCTTTATACTAGGCAAGCAACTGACCACATCCCCAGACTCCTGGTTTCTTTCTTATTTTTCTTTCTTTTTTTGAGCTTGAGTCTTAGATTGAGTGAGAAAGTATATATTGTTAATCAGAGGAAAGTCTGTGTTGTGTTGCTCTGAATAGCTTCATCTTAATATGTCGGAGAACGTAGCCTGTTTGTTGAACATCCACATGCCAAATACTGCCGTAGTGAGAATTGCATGGTGTCCTTTTTTCTATGCAGCTGGAGAGTGGGATCTGTGAAAGTTTCTCTTACTGACTTTTGCTTTGCATTCCTGCCAAAAAGCAGAGGAGAAAGTTATATCCAGTCATTTGGTTTCTGTCCTTAACCCTCAGGTGTGCCAAGAGCCCCACCTTCCTCAGGGCCACCTCCAGCCTCAACAGTGCAGGCCCCTTGCGGTCAGAATACCTATGGCCAATTTGGCCAAGGTGACATACAGAATGGACCAAGCTCCTCAGCTCAGCTGCAAAGGTATGTACTGGGAAAGCCTAAAGACAGAGTGATGAAAGTAGCTTAGCAATGTTATGAGGCTCTATTTTTTACCCTTTCTCTCATATTCTTTATTCTCCTCCCTCTATCATGTTTGTCTTCTTATAATTATTTTTTATTACATCTATATATTTTGTATGTATAAATGATACGTGTGTGGGCACGTGTACCATGGGGTGCATGTGGAAAGTCAGAGGACAACTTGTAGGAATCAGTTCTTTCTTTCCAGTATGTGGGTTCTGGGGACCAAATTCAAGTCTTTACGCTTGATAGCAAACATCTTCACCCGCAGAGCCATGTTGCTGGTCCTTTTTCCAGGTTATAGGTGCTATTGATGTCTATCCCTATTAGGATCCCATCTTAGTTCCTACTGATGTCTAGCCCTATTAGGATCCCATCTTAGTTCCTGAGTTCTTTTCCATATTATCTTTTGACCTGAATTTTCCCCCTTTACCAGACATCTATTTCCACAGTGAAATTTCCTGAATATTTCCTCATGAACCTTTGCTAAAGAGGAAATGAGAAGAGGGTGCTCAGGGTTGTCTGTGTCTGTCTCCCTTTTCACTAAATCAGGCACTTAGTAGGACTGATTGGTTAAATTTGTTCATGGCCAGTTATAAGAAGATTCAAAAACAAAGCTGCATAAATGATGAGACCCTGATAAACTTCTCTTTGCATAAGAGTCTGTTAAAGGAGGGCATTCATGTCTGTCAGAACGCTGTGTGGGTCCTGGTAATAATTTAAAAAGTGTGACCACGAGCTGGGTGCACTGGCGCACACCTGTAATCTCAGCACTGTGATGTGAGGCAGAGGCAGGCAGGTCTCTGTGAGGCCAGCCTGGTCTACAAAGCGAGTCCAGGACAGCTAAGGCCACACAGAGAAGCCGCCTTGAAAAGCCAAATAAATAAATAAATAAAGCGGTATGCACTTCTAATTGCTGAGCCATCTTTCTAGCTCCAGCAACACTGTTTTTACTCACCCAAAATTAGGTTTCTCTAGTGTGGGTAAAGCCCTGGGTTTGAGCTCTAGCACTGCAATTAAAAAAAAAAAAAAAAAACTCATAAAAAGCATGAAAACTCAAATATATATGTAGAGTAAAATGTTTAGATGAGTTGCTGTGCTTTATTTATTTATTTATTTATTTATTTATTTATTTTCCCCTAAGACAGGATTTCTTTGTATAGCCCTGGCTGTCCTGGAACTAGCTCTATAGACCAGGCTAGCCTCAAGCTCAGAGATCTGCCTTCCTCTGCGGCTCAAATGCTGGGATTAAAGGTGTGTGCCACTATCACTGAGCTAGCATTTTTTATTACATATCTAAAATTTCTGTGTGTGGGTACATGCATGATAAGTGTAGAGGTCAGAGATCACTTGTGGGTGTTTTCTCTTCTACCATATAGATTTGGCGATCACACTCAGGTCAGGCTTGGTGGCAAAAAGCCTTTACCTAAATTGTGAGCAACCTTATTAAATCAGGTTGTGGCATGTTTAATGGAATAATGTTTGTTTGAGACAGGGTTTCTCTGTGTAGCCTTGGCTATCCTGAAACTTGCTCTGTTGTAGATCAGTTTGAGGCTGCCTTCAAACTCACAGAGATCTGCCTGCCTCTGCCTCCTGAGTGCTGGAACTAAAGGTGTGTGCCACCACTGCCTAGCTCAATGGAATAACATTTAATGGGAACATCACAGTTAAATTTCATAAAAATATGAAGACTCCAGAAAGTGTTTGTTCATAAATATATATGTATGTATGTATATATATATATGTATGTATGTATATATATACATATGTTTCTGTTTTTAAAAGGCTAAAAAACTGACAAAACTGAACTGTACTGCTTTAAATACAAGAGGATGATAATTGAGAATTAGGAATAGTTACCCCTGGGAGAAAAGGGAGGGAATCATGAAGAAGATATATGTAGGGCCTTTTGGTCTATACTTTCTGATTTGCTTTCTAATGCAGCCATTGCTGCATTAGAATTGCTCAAGTATACATATCTGTGTTATGTCTTATAAGTTAAGGTGGGAATCAGTTTTAGACTCTGTTTATAGTTTGTTTTGTTATGCTTTCAGTGTTTTATTTGCCCATCTACTCTGTCTCACTATTTTGCTGTAGAGTTAGATCAAATAGAAAAACTATAGATGTAATATATAGGTATGGTGGAGCTTTTGACAGAATAGCACTGGGCTATTGATCCACTGATAGCATTGATCCACATTATTAGAGCAATATAATTAGGCTAACAAGACTTATTGAGCATCTGCTGTGTAGTTAATAACAGTATGTTAATGTTGTGGACCACAAAACAGTGCAAAGCCCAACAAAGAGCTTGAGGTGTAAGGATCACTAGTAAAAATACTAGTTGAAAGCAATACCATGGATGGGAGTAGTGGGCTAGTTCACCATTAGAGTTTGTGCTTACCTAGCTTATGCAAGTCTGTGGGTTCAAGTCCCAGCACAACACATACATAAAAGAGATTCCAGTTGAAGGAAAAGTAACAGGCTGGCTGAATGAATGAGTGGATGAGTGTTAAACTAAAGAACAGATGGAGGTGATCACATGTAAAGTATTAGCTATTTAGTGTAAATAAATTAAGGCAGGGAGGGGCTGGGAGATGGTTTGGTGGGTAAAATGCCCGATGACCTCAGTTTGAACACCACAGCCAATCCCAGAGGCATGGTGCTCACCTGTAACCCCAGCACTCTTATAGAAGATGGGGTGTGGAAACAGGAGAGTTGGGCAGAAGCTAGAGGGCTAGCTAGCCTGGAGTGTGCTTTGCAGCAGAAACTAGAAATCTGCTTCAACATGATGGAAGTGGAGAACTAACATCTGAAAGTTGTCCTCTGACCTCCACGCACTCACTAACCCTAGCACATATGTGGGCATGCGTGCACACACAGTACTCCAGAGTCAGAAGCAGAGCAGGTGGATCTCTGTGAGTTTCAGGCTAGCCTGGTGTACAGAATGAGTTGCAGGACAGCCAGAGCTACACGGAGAAACCCTGTCTCAAAAACAAGAACAAAATACAAAAACCTAAATAAACAGAAAAAGCTGAACAATCAAATTGTATTTATCAGTCTCACATTACCTAAGTGAGCGCTTGCTGTAAGTGTGCTTATGTGTGCCTTTCCTTTCAACTTCCTCAGGTGTAGATCACAAAACTGAGGCAGTTTGTCAACACAGGACTGAGGCTCAGGAGACGCTAACTTCTCTATAAAGTGTTTGCCCAAGAGTGCTTGGTGTGTGTGGAGTGAGCCTAGTGGAAAGTAAGCTTTTCCACAAATCTTATTTGTGTAGACAATCAAGAATGCCATTTGGCCACAACTATACAGGTATGAAGCTTTCAGAGAGCTCAGGATGAACATAACATGCCAGAACACAATGTAGCTTCCTGTAATGGTGGGGAACTCCACCAGCTTTGACAGACAACTCACCTCTCTAGTCATCGCTTCCTTTTTTTTTTTTTTTTTTTAATAGGCTCCCCGGGTCTCAGCAGTTTGGATCCCCATTGGCTCCTGTGGTCAGCCAACCACCTGTGCTTCAGCCCTATGGCCCACCCCCAACAAGTACACAGGTGACTGCACAGCTGGCGGGAATGCAGATCAGTGGTGCTGTGGCCCAAGCCCCTCCCCCTTCTGGGTTGGGCTATGGTAAGTACTGGTGGGACCAGGATGCTATCATCTAGTTTTCAGAGAGATTTGGTTCTGGAAATTTTTTATTTCCTGTGTCTTTGAGCCCAGATGAAGGGACAGTCTTTTGTTTGTTTGTTTGGTCTTTGTTGTTGTTGTTTGGTGGGAGCAGAAATAATTTACCAACCGAGGCAGAGTGACCGGGCCCCCACCTCCACCTCTTCTGTCTCACAGGCCCGCCACCATCATCGGCCTCAGCCTCAGGAAGTTTCCTTAATTCTGCTCCATATGGCTCCTATCCTCAGAGCCAGGCTCCTCCCCTTAGCCAGGCTCAAGGCCATCCTGGAGTCCAGCCTCCCCTGCGATCTGCCCCACCACTGGCTTCCAGCTTCACATCCCCAGCTTCAGGTGGTCCTCGGATGCCTTCCACAACTGGTCCACTCCCACCTGGACAGGGCTTTGGGAGTCTCCCAGGGAACCAGGCCAACCATGTGTCCTCGCCTCCTGCTCATGCTCTGCCCCCAGGCCCTCAGATGCCTGGCCCCCCAGTACCGCCACCACCTATGCACTCCCCTCAGCATCCGGGTTATCAGCTGCAGCAGAATGGTGAGTTTTCTCCCCACCGTCTGGGTAGAAGACAAAGGCTTCAGCTCTTCAGGGTTTTTGGTTTGTTTTGGTACTGGCTTGCCAAGTAGTAAATTAGATGGACAGCTTCAGGGTACCATTACTAGGGTGTGAGGTTTGTAAGACATTTTTCACGTCTCTTAGTTCATTTAGATAGTATGGCTTTTCTTTGGCTTCCTTAGGCACTACTATACCTTATAATCTCAGTTATTTTCCTGAGGCTTTAAGAAGAGATAGAGAAGGGATGTTGCGTTTTCAACTTTGTAACATTGTCTCTCAGGTTCCTTTGGACCAGCCCGAGGCCCTCAGCCTAATTATGAGAGCTCATACCCTGGAGCACCTACCTTTGGCAGTCAGCCTGGGCCTCCTCAGCCACTGCCTCCCAAGCGCCTGGACCCTGATGCCATCCCCAGCCCTGTAAGTAGGTGCTTACATGGTCTTGGGGAAACACATGTTTGTCTGCCAGAGGAGCAGACTGACCTAGATGAGATGTTTGCTTGGCGTTTTCTGATAGCATTCCCTTTTCAGCCATCTTCTTTAAGACTTAGAACTTAGATGTGATGTCTAAGCCTTTGAAATGGAATTTGAAGTTCCCAAAGTCTTTTAGGGCAGTTTAACTCCACAGCTTTATAGGGAAAAGGGGAACCAAGAGTGATCAAGAGAGTGGTAGAGCTCTGTGGCTCTTGGGCATAATGATAACATGGTCATCTTTGCTCTTCTGTGGAGTAGTGGCCAGTTCCCACTCCCTTAGATCTAGTAGAGCATCATTTGTATTGATGTCAGAGCAGGTAGCAGCTCACTGGATCCTCTCTGCTCCTATATAGCAGTGTTGTAGATGATATCCCCCAGTACTATTGATTGGCAAGCCCCTGTTGTGTGGATGGGGAACAATCACAGCGTATGAAGGTAGTGTGCATGTAAAGTCCATTGAGGAAGCTGCTTCTCCCCAGAGCCACAGGAATACTCAACCCCTCCTTACCGGACACGGGTAGAGTAGTTTTTCCATGTAGGGCCTGTTTTATATCCTATCTGTAACATCAATGTTGGTTACCTCTTCATACTTAGCCATTGTCATATTCCATTCTGTTCTCTTCCCTTCTTCCTTTGGGGAACTACCATGGCGAGGAAGCCTATTGGCTGAGGGGAACCCAAGAAGACAAACAGATCCCCCTTCTCTCCTCCATGGTGGGAAGGAGAGTCTAGCTAGACAGCTGAGGCATCTCCCAGCATGAGAGTTCTTGGGCATAGGCCTTCTCAGGAACTTTGTTTCTCGAGGGCTTTCCCATTAGGGCCTCCTGCTTTCACTACTTGACCTTATCTTGCTCCATTGTAAGTCTGAGTCACTGAGGCCTTCTTGTGGGGCCTCTGTGTTGGGCTAGAGAGACTTGGGACTCCAGATCCACTGGGCCCCTGACTTCTGAAGTCCAAGCTGGGCTCCAGCTCTTCAAGTCTGATTCACCAGGGTTAGAAAAGTAATATCTGCCTCTTGTTCTTTTGTTTCCCTCCCTGTATATCCCTGCTGCCTTTATTATTAAAACACTAAAAGCAACTTAATGAGCTGCCTCCTCAGCAGAAAACCAGGCACAGAATAGACCCTGATGCCATTCCTAGTCCAGTAAGTGCAGGGGGTGGGAGTATGTGCTTGTTATCCCTGTGTTAGTGTCACTCATGCATGCCTGTGACTTCACCTCATCCACCATGTCCATCCCTTTTCATTCTCTTCCCTGAACCCTTCTAGAGCCTTGCTTTTATAAGCTGAAGGATATGCATGCCCTAAGTCACAATGTATGCAGGAGATAGCAAACTGTTAGCAGTGCCTTGAGTATGGGATGGTGGATGGCCAGCCTCTACAGGTGGGCCTGGTGGCATGTTAATCTTTAGTCTTGCTGGCTCCTCCAGGAGCTTGTGTGTGGCATGTGATGGAACCAGACAGAATTGAGCAGCAGATCCTTCCAGTTTGGTTAGGAGAAATGTTTCGGTGGGTGGCTGTGAACGTACAGGTTCATGGCATTTCTTACAGGGGAAGAATGTGGGCCACCTCATCAGGAGACTTTAGACTCTGGTGTATCTCTAAGCTTCAACTCTTTCTGTTGCGGGATATAGTCTTATTTGCCCTTTACTTTTGTGGTTTTACTAAATTCATCTTGAAGTAACTGACCAAAGGTCATCAGCTTGAACAAGGGTCTGATTACCAGCTTTGTATATCCTTTTTTGTGTGTATTCTCCTCAATGTCTTGTCACAGGTAGAGGTTTGAGGACTGGGCCATAAGGATTGGGTACTTACCCTCTCTTGTGTGGACCCCCTGATACTCACCTAAAGGAAGGCAGCATTTGCCTCCTGACCTTACCTGATCATTTCTTGCTGTTTAATTCTCTCCTTCCCGTGTTCCTTGTTAATTTCATTGAGTTTAGAACCATTCCAGGTAGATTCATTTCTACATGAGTTTCTGTTATCTGTTCTCCTTGGTCTTACTCAGTGTGTCTTGCGGAGAAGAAGGGAGGGAAAGGTTTGATGGGGATGGAGAATGGAATCTAATCATGTCTTATGGTTTGGGATCAGAGTTGAAGCTTTCCTGGAGTGGGAGGAATAAAAGGGTACTTAACAATGATTGGAGGCCAGGGGCTGATTTATCAGAAAGTCCATTCTCACCTAGACCCACCCAGCATCTCCTTGATAACTGCTGCAAAGTAGAAGGTCAGCATTGTGGCATTCTATATGGTCTCCAATAGGAAAGCATGCCTGGTGCATGAAGTGTTTTTTGGCAATTTATTTGTTCTTGTGCTATAGTTGTGGCCTGCTTTTGTCCAATACTTTTTCTTATCATATTACTTATTTCACTTTTTTCCTACAGATTCAGGTTATTGAAGATGATAGGAACAACCGGGGTTCAGAGCCATTTGTTACTGGTGTACGTGGACAGGTGCCACCTTTAGTCACCACCAACTTCCTGGTGAAAGACCAAGGTGAGAAGAACTTTAATGTCTATTTCCATAAGACAGCTAATTCTCTAAAGCTATCAGCTATGGATCATGCTTTTATCAGTCTTTAACTAGAGACCAGTGTCTCCACCTTATCTCTGCTCCCTCCTCAGTCCCTCAGGGGGCTAAAAGCTACTGCCAACTCTTAACATGTGTGGAGGTGGAGTGATTCACCAGTGGAGAGCTGGTATCAGGAAGCCTTCTATGATGTGACTCATATCTTTTGCCTTCAGGGAATGCAAGTCCCCGGTACATTCGATGCACATCCTATAATATTCCTTGCACATCTGACATGGCTAAGCAGGCTCAGGTGCCTCTGGCAGCTGTCATCAAGCCACTGGCAAGGCTGCCCCCAGAGGAGGTAAGTCTGGGAAGGGGAGAATACAATGAAAGAGAAAGAGGGAGGGGATAAGGTTTCTTTCTCTATGTGATTCTGGCTGGCATGGAAGTCACTTTGGTTGGGCAGGAGGCGACAGCTAGTATCTTTGGTGTCTCTCTTTCCTAGGGCCCAAACCTGGTAGCAGTGATAAGGATGAAAGCAAAAGGCCAAACAAATTACTTTGTGAGACCAGGTTTGTAGGAGGAACAAATGAAAAGAACCAGAGCCAGCTGTATTTTGAGGCTTACATCTGTATTTGTAGCACTCAGGAACCTGAAACAGGAGGCCATGCAGTTTCAGCCCAGCCTGGAGACACAGTAGACTCCATCTCAAAACAAACAAAAAAGAGCTAGGCATGGTACTCAGGAAGTAGAGACACGCAGACCTCTTAGACTTTGAAGCCAGTCAGGGTTATATAGTAAGACTTTGTCTTAAAACAAAACAGGTAGGGCCAACCTAACTTCTAGAGGCAAGACAGCTGGACATAGGAATTTCTTTTGTGTGGTCACATCTCTTGATGATGACAATAAATGTGTTATTCTGTGTGTGTGTATCTTTAACCTTGCATTGGGTTAGGTTGGGTATAGGAAGGCATATAAAAGAGAAGGTGCTATTGTATCCAATAATCCACCCCTCACCTGTCTTGGGCCCTCATCTGCCAGTCTAGTACCTGAAAGTAGCAGTTTTTGTTTTGTTTTTTTCAAGGCAGGACTTCCTGAACATCTGTGCCTGGGACTGTAGATCAGGCTGGCCTTGAACTCAAAAATCTGCCTGCCTATGCCTCCCAAGTGCTGGGATTAAAAGCATGTACCACTATGCCTGGTAAAAGCATTTTTAAATTAGGTAGCTGTTTAAAGAGTTCTCTAGAACTGGAACCTCAAGGCTTAGTGTATGTTGTGGGTGCTAGTGAGAATGGTTAGATGCTGTTCTTGTATTTCTAACATGACATCTATCTGAGACAACAATAGGTATCACAGAATTCTCTTGTGAGTGATGGGGGAGAAGTATCATAGCTATGCAAGGAAGGAGGCAGAAGTCATCTCTAGGACAGGAGTAGAAATCCTGTATAATCTTTAGCTTTCTTCTCAGACACTCATGGTAGCCCTTGGCATGCTATGGCCAGTTTCATAGGCCCTCTTCTTTTTTTAAAGATTTCTTCATTTATTTTAGTGCTCTGCCTGCATGTACACCTGCACACCAGAAGAGGGCACCCAACCATATTATAAGATGGTTGAGAGCTACCATGTGGTTGCTGGGAATTGAACTCATACCTCTGGAAGAGCAGTCAGTGCTCTTAACGTCTGACCCATCTCCCCAGCCCTGGCCCTCTTCTTTTTAAAGAAGAAATTCATTCTGGGATAGAAAACTGATCACTGGAGTTTTCCCAGTGATCAGTAATACCCTTAATGTCCTCATTCTCTTTCACTGTATTCCTTCCCTAGGCAAAATACCTGAGCCATGCTGTCTCTCTCTTTAGTCTGTGTGATATGTTGCCATATGTCTGATCCTATTGTAGCTTCCCTCCACCTGAGACCCTTCTTTTTGTTCCTTAGGCTTCACCATATGTTGTAGACCACGGCGAATCTGGCCCCCTGCGCTGTAATCGCTGCAAAGCATACATGTGCCCTCTCATGACATTCATCGAGGGAGGGAGGCGCTTCCAGTGCTCCTTTTGCAGTTGTATCAATGATGGTGTGTTGTGGAGGCTGAGCTGTGTGGGGAAGGCTTGCATCCACATTGTTCTCTTTCTAGTTAGATAAATGAGGGAGCGTTTCTCAGGAGCTGGGGAGGTAGGGTACAGGTGAGAACAGGGGGTATTGAAATGATGTGAAGCAGCTTGGCTAAGAGTTGGCAAACTTAGGTTGAGGGTGAACCTTTTGAGTAACATGCTGCATCTTCCCCACAGTTCCTCCCCAGTATTTTCAACATCTGGATCATACTGGCAAACGTGTGGATGCTTATGATCGTCCTGAGCTGTCTCTGGGCTCTTATGAATTCTTGGCCACTGTAGATTATTGCAAGGTAACGGAGTGGGAGAGGAGCAGTGGGTGGAGGATTGTGGGAGCCCAAATCAGCTGTTATCATTTCCTTTACCCTGTCATGGTCCCCTTTTATGCTCCTTGCCTTCTAGTCTACTGGCCTGCTTACTGTCTTCCTTACCTTCAACGTTTTTCCTCTACAGAACAATAAATTCCCCAGTCCTCCTGCCTTCATCTTTATGATTGACGTCTCCTACAATGCCATCAGAACTGGTCTTGTTCGGCTCCTCTGTGAGGAGCTCAAGTCACTCTTAGACTATCTGCCAAGGTGAGAGTTGAAGAAGTACTGCTTTTCTTTGGTTAATGGTAGATGTCTGGGTTGACTGAGCATTATGTCTGGAACGAACATTATATCATAAAATTGTGGGTGGTGAAGAAGGTGGCCAGTGTGAGTAACAGTGTCACCTCCCACAGGGAGGGTGGAGCAGAAGAGTCAGCAATCCGAGTCGGCTTTGTCACCTACAATAAGGTGCTCCACTTCTACAATGTGAAGAGCACCTTGGCTCAGCCACAGATGATGGTTGTATCTGATGTGGCTGACATGTTTGTGCCCCTGCTGGATGGCTTCCTGGTCAATGTCAGTGAGTCTCGGGCAGTTATTACCAGGTAAGAGCCAGATGGTGGAGCCATCTGGAGAGAGAGTGGGAGGGTGCAACCACAGAAGGCCCGGGAAATGAGCAGGATTTATAGATGGGCGGGGAGCTAGTCCAGGAGTTTTCAGTCTGGGAACCAGCTAACTTCCCAGTTAAAATCTGAGTGGCAATTTTGGTTGTCTGTCTTTTCAGTTTATTGGATCAGATTCCAGAAATGTTTGCAGATACAAGAGAGACAGAGACAGTCTTTGCCCCAGTTATCCAGGCTGGGATGGAAGCTCTGAAGGTAAGGCAGGAGTCCCTGGGAACCCCTCTTCTGCTTTTCTCTGACCATGTCATCCACTGGGTAACAAGCCTAGCAAGTCAAGTGCCACACAGTTAGTGTCTAATACATGACAAAGATGAGGGAACAGTAGATGAATAAAGGGAGGAATGGTCAAGTAATTTTATCTTTTTTCCTAGGCTGCAGAGTGTGCAGGAAAGCTGTTTCTGTTCCACACTTCCTTGCCCATTGCAGAGGCCCCAGGGAAGCTGAAGAATAGAGACGATAGGAAGTTGATCAACACAGACAAGGAGAAGGTGTGGCTAGGGATGGGGAGGGGCATTCCATTACAGAGGAAGGTGCTAACTTTCCAATGTCAGCTTTTCAGTGTCACCCAGGTGGACTGGGATTACGTTCTGCCCTCTCACATGTCCCATTTGTGACTGCCAGCCCACTCACAAAATTCTTAGTAGACTTGACTAGACTCTTTCCTTTTCTCCTTTTCATTTTTGCTTTTTTTTTTGAGATGGGGTTCCAGCTATGTAGCCTAGTCTGGCTTGGAATTCACTATGTAGCCCAGGCTGGCCTCATACTTACAGTGACTTGTCTCTGCCTTCTGTGTGCTGAAATTATAGGTGTGCCCAATCACACCCTGCACATTTTCTCTTTTTCCTTCTCCTCTCTAGTGTTCCTTTTCCTTTCTACTTTCTCGTACTGTTGGAATTATAAGGTGGTAGAAACTGTGAGTTTCTTATTTTACATATATAACTATGAAGTTGGGCAAAGCTTTTTGACATTTCTTCTGTTCCCTTCCAGACTCTGTTCCAGCCTCAGACAGGTACCTATCAGACTCTGGCCAAAGAGTGTGTGGCCCAAGGCTGCTGTGTGGACCTCTTCCTCTTCCCTAACCAATATGTAGATGTGGCCACACTCTCTGTTGTTCCCCAGCTCACTGGAGGCTCTGTCTACAAATATGCCTGCTTTCAGGTATACAGTTCTGGGTGTGGAAATATCTGCTTATATTTGGAGTGGTTCTTTAGCTATTAATGGTGTGTGTTGTAGTAAGTAATAATTGAGTGTTGGGCTATATAATTTTTATTATTACAGGTACATGAAGTTGAGCCCAGAGTATAGTGGTTAGGCACATGCGTCTTAAAGTCAGTCCTGGGTTGGTACTGAGGTCCCCCACTTAGTGTCCAAAGGTAGTCACTTAATGACTCATCTTTTGTGACTCATCTTTTGTCCTTTAATCTGTAAAGTAGAATTTACTAATTATGATTTATTTACAGAATTAAATAGTTGTATATAAAGTACTCTATGTGCTACCTGGTTTGTCATGAATCTGTAAAAGCTTCATTGTCATTGTCATCCTTTTTTGCACTGTTACTATGATTAAGAGGGCTTGTAGAATGGAAGGGGTACAGGGAGACTGACTGTAGGGAGACCTGTGTGGTCAGTGATGTGACTCTGGGCCTGGGCTGCAGGTGGAGAATGACCAGGAACGGTTCTTGAGTGACCTTCGTCGGGATGTACAGAAGGTGGTTGGCTTTGATGCTGTGATGCGGGTTCGGACAAGTACTGGTGAGTTCTGGTTGAGGCTAAATCTAGTTGAGGCATATGTCCTATGTTTAGCCCTGACCTGTCCCTGTGGCCTCAGGTATCCGTGCTGTAGATTTCTTTGGGGCTTTCTACATGAGCAACACAACAGATGTGGAGTTGGCCGGACTGGACGGCGACAAGACAGTGACTGTGGAATTCAAGCACGATGACCGGCTCAATGAAGAGAGCGGAGCCCTGCTGCAGGTGGCAGGCGGGGGAAGGGACGGGAGGAACGTGCTGGGTGCACTCGCCGGGAGAGGATAAGGGTGGGGTAGAGTTGTGAGGGAGGGGTGTGAGTTCCCCCTTTCTCCCTTCCCCTAGTGTGCCCTGCTTTATACCAGCTGTGCAGGGCAGCGTCGGCTCCGCATCCACAACCTGGCCCTAAACTGCTGCACCCAGTTGGCTGATCTGTATCGAAACTGTGAGACTGACACGCTCATCAACTACATGGCCAAGTTTGGTGAGGGTAGATGCAGGGCAGGGTGGGGCTGGGGATGAGAGAAAGGTCCAGGATGGTTCAGCACTCCTGGGTAGGTGTGACGGCGAGAAGATGCATGTGATGGGAAGCTGACCAGTGACTGTTGTCTCTCTTCTTCATGTAGCATATCGAGGTGTTCTGAATAGCCCTGTGAAAACTGTGCGTGACACTCTCATCACCCAATGTGCCCAGATCCTAGCCTGTTACAGAAAGAACTGCGCCAGCCCTTCTTCTGCAGGACAGGTGGGCAAGAATGTTAGTTCAACAAAAGCTTCTTTTAGACAGATTTCTCATGATCATTGACTTTATTTCCATAAATCCCTTAGTTGATCCTTCCTGAGTGCATGAAGCTACTCCCAGTTTACCTGAACTGTGTGCTGAAGAGTGATGTTCTGCAGCCTGGAGCTGAGGTCACTACTGATGACCGTGCCTATGTTCGACAGTTGGTTTCCTCCATGGATGTGGCTGAGACCAATGTCTTCTTCTACCCTCGGCTCCTACCACTGGTAAGAATGATGATTGGAGTATGAGCCACTGTACTAAGGACAGGAGCAAGTGGGATTACCTTATTACCAACATCAAGGAATTTGTTTTTATGTACATTTCATATTACCATCTAGAGACTTAACTTTCTTACTTTGTGTAAGGGACTGTCTTGTAGTTCTTGGTGACTTTTTTCCCTTTTTATCTAGACAAAGTCTCCCCTCGATAGTACTACTGAACCACCAGCAGTTCGAGCCTCTGAAGAGCGATTAAGTAGTGGCGATATATATTTGCTGGAAAATGGTCTCAACCTCTTTGTCTGGGTGGGAGCAAGCGTCCAACAAGGTGTTGTCCAGAGCCTTTTCAACGTCTCCTCCTTCAGTCAGATCACCAGTGGCTTGGTGAGAACAGGGTGTCAGGGATAATATGGGTGTGGAAAAACACTTTGGTGATTTGACTGTGGGTCAGTGAAGTCATTCTGCTGGTCCTTTACATATCAGAGACCACTTGGGGCAAGGGAAGGTGCTGTCAAGTTTTTTCGGGCTTCCTCATTTCAGATATACCTAAATCTGTTGCTCCCTCTCGATTTAAAAGTATGCTGTCATAGTAATACATGAATTTTTGTTCTAGAGTGTTTTGCCAGTTCTGGATAATCCACTGTCCAAGAAGGTTCGAGGCCTCATTGATAGCTTACGGGCGCAGAGAATGCGGTACATGAAGGTAACACAAATGTTGTGTGTTCTGCAGTGGTAGGGGTAGATATTAAGCCCTAGGCATTCTGTATATGAGGCAAGCACTCTTAACACTGAGCTACATGCCCAATACAGTAACACTGCTCTAAATCCTGTATTTTTTTACCTTGTCAAGTGAACAGGAAGGAGCTTGAGGAGGGAGAGTATGAGTACTTCATTTCTATTGGCCCTTCCTCATAACTTGCCTTCTGGCCGTAGCTTATTGTGGTCAAACAGGAAGACAAGCTGGAGATGCTGTTCAAGCACTTCCTGGTGGAAGACAAGAGCCTAAGTGGAGGTGCATCCTATGTGGACTTTCTCTGTCACATGCACAAGGAGATTCGGCAGCTACTGAGCTAAAGCAAGTGGGTAAATGGCATAGGGTCCCATGCCAGTTTCCAGGAAGTACCCCAGGATGGCAGAGAAATCGGGACAGTTCCATATCTTATAAGTCATGTAAGCTGACCTCAGTTGACTTCTTTTGGGGGGGAGGGCGAGATATAAGGTGACACCTTCTTTCTGGGCTCAAATACCCTACCACTCTGTCATGTCCTGCTGATGGAAGGTGCCCCGGGACCCTTACTCTACCCTCTTTCTCCTGCTAATCCTGTTGTAATGAATGTAGTTTCTCAGTTCACAGTATATGATTTGGTGTTGGGGGTTTGGAGGCAGCCAGGCCCTAGCAATATTGTGTCCATTTGGACCAGTCTCCAAGTGGAGAGGGGCAGGCAGGAAGAGAAGTAGGAATCCCAGGGTTGTTACAGAAGGTGGCAAATTCAGCTCCGTGTCATCAACAACTTCCTATATTAGGGATAAAATATACAGGTGCACAAGAGCTTGGGTACAGACCATAGGTGGTGGAGAATAAAGTAGTTGGTCCTTTGGGGGTCCTGGTGGTCAGTAGCAAAGGCATAGTTACTGAGGATGGATGGCTACTTGACTCTCTACTTAATTGTGCGTGCTCTCTCTCCCCTGCAATGATTGGTGAGCACTTCGTGGACAGAAGCACATAGCTAGAGATGAATGAGCCTGGGGACAGAATTGCAAAGCATATTAACACCCAGGGGAGGTGGCAGCCTCCTTTGCAGATGGAGAAGCCCCAATACTGGATGGTTCTATAGAGAGCCTGATGGTCAACTTGCAATACCTCACAGAGCCAGCCTACATCCCACTCAGCTCCCACCAGGAACACGGCTTCTGTAAACTGGGCGTTGTTGGGGAGAGGCAGAGATGGCTGGAGCCCTGTCTTCCTGTGCCAGGACGTTACCGGGCTTTGGTACTGACTGAGTGGCTGACAGTTATCTTCCAACTCCAACTGGCTGGAGCAGGACAAGGGCTAGGATTGACGGTGGTCAGGCTTGCCTGCTCCCAGCCCGGGATGCCCCTGCTCTGGACCTTTCATTTCTTTTCATTGGTTTATTTTTCAATGCATCTTTAATTTGTAAAGAAATAAAATAAGATGTAACCAGTATTCCTTTCATTACTTGGGACCTCTCCCAGCTCTGCCTGTGACTGAGAGGTTGACGCATGCGCCTTGTGCCCCTATGGCGTAGGACCTGGTCGGCTCCTACTCGTCCACAGGGAGGAGTTTCCTGGTGTCCGAGTGGGTCCGGTGAGAACATGGCTGCTAGCTGCACCGAGACCGTGCTAGCCGCCTTGGGGGTGCTCAGTGTCTGTGCGGCCAGCAGCCCCGCATCCCCGGCTGCGGGGAAGAAGGGTGGGGAGGCAGAGTGGGAGGAGCCGTGGGATGGCACGGTTTTCCGGCCGCCGGCTGCACTAGGCGCAGTGGGGGTTGCGCGCGGGCCGGAGTTCCCGCTGCCAGGGAACACGGAAACGGCGGACCTACCGGTGCTGCTATGGTGGAGCCCAGGTCTGTTTCCGCACTTCCCAGGCGACTCGGAGCGCATTGAGTGTGGGCACGGCGCGTGCGTGGCCTCCCGGGACCGACGGGCGCGTGCCGACCCGCGGACGCGCGCATTGCTCTTTTATGGCACTGACTTTCGCGCGGCTGATGCGCCCCTACCGCGCCTGGCGCACCAGAGTTGGGCACTCCTGCACGAGGAGTCGCCGCTCAACAACTTCCTGCTGAGCCACGGCCCGGGCATCCGCCTCTTCAACCTCACGGCCACTTTCAGCCGCCACTCGGACTACCCACTGCCGCTGCAGTGGCTGCCCGGAGCCTCCTATTTGCGCCGGCCTGCGCCTCCGCTGCGGGAGCGCGCCGAGTGGCGTCGCCGCGGTTACGCGCCGTTGCTCTACTTGCAGTCCCACTGCGATGTGCCCGCAGACCGGGACCGCTACGTACGGGAGCTCATGCGCTACATCTCGGTGGGTGAGAGAGTGGCGTGCGGGGAAGGGGGTGGGCGGGCGAACGCGGCACCTTGCTGACCGCGGTGCTCTGCCTCGCTTAGGTGGATTCCTATGGTAAGTGCCTGCAGAACCGCGAGCTGCCCACCCTACGGTTACAGGACACAGCCACGGCCACCACCGAGGATCCAGAACTCTTGGCCTTTTTGTCCCGCTATAAGTTTCATTTGGCCCTGGAAAATGCCATTTGCAATGATTACATGACAGAAAAACTATGGCGCCCCATGCATCTGGGTGCTGTGCCTGTTTATCGTGGATCACCTTCTGTGAGGGACTGGATGCCCAATAACCACTCCATCATCCTAATAGATGATTTTGAGTCCCCTCAAAAGCTAGCAGAGTTTATTGACTTTCTGGACAAGAATGATGAAGAGTATATGAAATACCTGGCATACAAGCAACCTGGGGGTATTACCAACCAGTTTCTTCTGGACAATCTGGAGCACAGGGAGTGGGGAGTGAATGATCCCATGTTGCCTAACTACCTCAACGGCTTTGAGTGTTTCGTCTGTGACCATGAACTGGCTCGGCTGAATGCCGAGAAAGCGCATGCATCCTCCCCTGGGGACATTCCTGTCCCCGAGCCTCACATTGCCCAGACCTCACACATGGACTGTCCAGTGCCTACTCCTGGCTTTGGCAAAGTCGAAGAGATTCCTGAGAATGACAGGTAGGGTTTGCTGGGATGACCTGTAGCTGTCACATCACTTGTTTTCTTAGTGTGTAGGGGACTGTGAAAAAGATAGTGCTGGAGATTAAAGCGGGGTGGGGTGGGGGACCTCTACATGCCGAGAAAATACGTTTCCACCCAGTCAAACACCTCAGCTCATTCTGAGCATTTTGAAAGAACCCCCTCCCTGCATTTATCAATTAATCAGACATACTAGACCCAGGCTGGTCTCAAAGTTGTGATCCTTCTGTCCCAGCCTCCAAAGTGCTGAGATTACAAGAGTCAGGTACTCTTGAAAAGCATACTCATGAAAAGCATTTACGTATTTTTTGTGTGAAGTTAGAACCTTGAGTATGCTAAACAAGCACCCTACCATTGAGCTACATCCTTTTACTTGCATATATCCTGATTTATTCATTCTAGACAGAAATGAAGGAATGCTTTCAGTAGATGTATCATTATTGGTCAATGTAGGGTAAGGGGAAATGAGTTGAAAGCAGAAAGAAGGTGTGCATGGGAGATGGAATGGAAAAACATTGAAACCACATGCAGCAAGCTGCCACAATTGATTTGAAAAGGGATTACTAGACTAGCTCGAAGAAAGGGACCTCCAACAGTGGATGGTCCAGAGGGCTGCTTACAGTGGGGTCTTGATGGTGGAGTCTTTCACTAAGAGTTTTTTTTTTAAATTTATTTATTTTTATCTCAATCACAGGTTAGGTACTTTGAATCCCAGGCGTAGCCCCCTCCCTCATTCCCTCCTACCCTCCCACTCCCTCCCTCATCTCCCTCCTCCCCGCCCCCTCCAAGTCCACCAACAGGGGAGGACCTCCTTCCCTTCCATCCAACCCCAGCTCATCTTGTCTCCTCAGGGCTGGCTGCAATGTCCTCCCCTGGGATTCACTAAGAGTTTATGAGTTTATGCTTAACACATTGACTAGAAGAAAAGTTAAAGCATTAAGGAAATAGCCAGGGATGGTAGTACATACCTGTAATTCTAATGCTAAAGAGACTGAGGCAGGAGAATCTGGAGTTCAAGGTAATAATCAGCCTTATACACTGACTTTGAGACCAGCCTGGGCCATGTGATAATCCTGTCCCTCTAAAAAAAGAAAATTCGGGTTATGCCTTTTCTACACACCTTTATTTAGATTTTTAAATAATGGTGAAGGTTAACACCTTTTAAAAGGCTCCCTTGCTTTCCTCTGGAATAGTACCATGCTCAGGACCCTTCTGTGGCCCTTTGCACTTACTCCACATTTGAGAGTGGAGGCAAGTCAACAGTGTCAGCTACTTAGGTGCACTATGATGTCTTTATGTTTATGACCTACTTCCTGTTCCTTGGTCTAGTATTAGTTTTACTCCATATCCCCTTTCCTTCACAGAAGAGTCTTGTCCTACCCAGAGGCCACAGTATCTGCTTAATGTTTTGTTTTGTTTTCAAGCCAGGATTTCTCTATGTAGCTTTGGCTCTTCTGGAACTCTCTCTGTAGACCACGCTGGCCTAGAACTCAGAGATCCTCCTGCCTCTGCCTCCTAGGTGTTGGGATTAAATGTGCCACCACTGTGGGCCCTGTTTATAGTTTATTTGGAAGCACTTGAAGAAGGCAGAGTCTATTACTGCTGTGGCTCCCAGTTCACCACAGTCCTGTTTTGTCATTTCAGCTGGAAGGAAATGTGGCTACAAGATTATTGGCAAGGTCTCTATCAGGGGGAAGCTCTCACCACCATGATCCACAACAACGAAACCCAGCAGAGGAAATTTTGGGACTATGTACATCAGATCTTCATGAAAAGGAATAAAAATCTCTGATTTCCCTTACATAATAGCCTTTAGCTTGGAAGACTTAAGGAGACTGCTTTACCTTCGTACCTAAGGCATATCCACTGCCCATTCTTTAATGGATATCATCTACTCTGTAGTGATGTGCTCACTGATTCTCCAGCTCTGCACCAGAGATGGAGTGCTAGGCAAGTACTCCCACCCTTTCTACCTGAAGGGTGTGAAGCCAGTATCTCGGCTGTAGTAAGAGAGCTTCTCCTTAAAGAGAGGCAGAAGCCAGAAGCAGCCGTTCGACTCAAGGACACTTCTTATAACTGTAGCCATTTCATCATTTCAAATATGGGCAGGATGGGTCAGGTTATGATCTAAAACTTTCATTATTTAGTACCTGTAAATACTGTTCATTCCTCATCTTTACCAGTTATAATACTGGTGAAGAGGCAGAGTGGGGGTAGGGTAGGGCAGGTTCTTCTCTTCTCTGCTTTTTTTCCTTTTGAGATTGCTTTCACCGAAAGGCCCAGGCCAGCCTTCAGCTTCTGGGCCTAACTGACGATACTTGCCTCAGCCTTTAAGTAGCTGCGGCTAACAGGTGTACAGCGCTATGCCCAGCTCTGTACTGTTACTTTAAAAAGACTTGTATTGCGCCTGTAATCCCACCACTAGGGGAGGCAGAGGCAGGCGGAGCTCTGAGTACAAGGCCAGCATGGTCTACAAAGCAAGACCAGGACAGCCAAAGCTAAACAGAGAAACCCTGTCTCCAAAAAACAAAAACCAAATAAACAACAAAAAACTCGCATCATCTTTAATATCAATGTCTTTCATTTTAGTAGCTCTTTTGTGCTTGCTATTTCCTGTAAACGCTGGGAAGATGGACAAACAGTTCCAGCATTCTAACTGCTTGGTTTTCTTGTTTAGCGTATGTTCGGGATTCCTTCTCATGAACAGATTAATTAGCTAATATGACACTGATGTCAATTCAGTGTATTGCCATTTTGTAGGGCGGGACAGCTCCATTCAATTCATTACTCATATTCTTCCAGGTAACTGTATGGTGCTGAGTCACAGGTTTTTGTGGTTCTGGGAAGGCAAGTACTCTACCAATTAAGTTATAGCTGATCCTAATACTGAGTTGTGTTTTTTGTTTGTTTGGTTTTGTTTTTTTCATTAAAGCTAGCCCCAAACCCCTAATTTAAACAGTGAAGAAGGCAAGGGATT
Organism: Pachyuromys duprasi; assembly: GCA_028658305.1. Classification (NCBI taxonomy): domain Eukaryota; kingdom Metazoa; phylum Chordata; class Mammalia; order Rodentia; family Muridae; genus Pachyuromys; species Pachyuromys duprasi. Next base: position 87,119,361 of record CM053766.1, read on the forward strand.
TAAGTTACCATTAAGTGGCTAGCTAAAAGAAAACTTTAGGTTTGGGGTTGGTAAGAGGGCTTCACTGTTAGAGCATAGGCTGCTCTTCCAGAGGACACCCATGTAGCAGCTGACAACTAATTCAAGTTCCAGGGGGGATTTGATCACTCTTATGGTCTCCAAGGCACCAGGCAGAAATGTGCTGCACAGACATACACGTAGGCAAAACAACCCCCATATATGTGCACAACAACCACAACCACAGTTTGGGAGATGCAGACCAGCTGCATGCTGCTGTAGCTTGACCAGGACACAGGAGCTTTTGCTGGGGAAATAGGAAAGAACACCATGGACCCTAAACCTATGCTTATTGTATTAGTTAAATTTCACTTGGAAAATCGGCTTATCAGTACATCTGACTGTAAGCTACAGATAGCTCTGAATCTATATATAGATAGGCATTTGTGTTAGATGCTGTAAGCAGCCAGGCTTCATGGTTAGTGTTGTGACATATAAAGATGTGACCAAGAACAGCTTTAACATACCTTGGAATTAGACTGCTGCAGTTTTTGTTTTTGTTTTCCCGTTGTGTGTGTTTGGCTGGAGATGGATCCCAAGCCCTGCGCATGCTAAGCATTTGCTCAGGCTCTGCCTCTGAGTTATGTCCCCAGACCTTTATTTTGTTCTTTAGTCAAAAATGCTTTCATAGTAGCATGGAGATTGTTTAACCTATTTTGTTTCTTGCAGAGAACAAGAGAGAAAGATGTTTAAAAAAACACCTTAGATGGGTGGGTCCATGAGTGCTAGGCTGGCTTGGGCTGTCTCAAGAAAAGAAAAAAATAACATTTTATAGTATAGGTGGGCATGGTTACACACACTTTTAGTTTCAGCATTCTATTACTTTGGGAGGTAGAAGCAGGTGCATCTTTGTGAGTTTGAACATCATAGTGTTTCAGACCAGCCAGAGCTATATGGTGAGACACCCTGTCTCAATAAATATCATAGTACAAAAGGTCAGACAGAAGATTCTGTTTTCAAGGGTATCATCCATTTCATTGCAGGTGCTGATTCCTATAGCAAATTAACCACTATACAAGTGCAAACATAGATCAGATCTCAGATGTCATATGTGGAACGAGAAACGTGATGGATATGCAGGTCCTCTCCATTCTACCAGCTCACTCCTTTAGCACTTTTATTCACAAAGAGAGCCAGCTGTTCATGAATGGTTCTTGTTGGACAATCAAGCTTCTGGATTTGCTCAGTGCTTCCCAGACACTCTTTTATCCCTATCATTCTGTAAACAATCATAAAAGACCAGGACAAATCAGGTGCTTCATTTCCACAAGGGAAAGAGCTATGAATAACCACATAGTACTCACCAAAGAAAAAGCATTATTTTCCATATGGGAAAAGCAGAGTAAATTTTTTCTGGTTTGGGACTCAGCTGCAGTGTATACAGCAAGTATTGGCTGCAGGTTCTGGGTAGAAGTTTCTGATAGTCTTTTATTTACTACCAAAGTATGGGGTAGAACACAAGGCTGATGGCAAATGTTACTATTTTTTTTTTTAACCTTCAGTTTCATCTTATATAATAAACCACTTTTTACATAGTGTCTTCTACCTGGTTCCTTTTTTATTACACTTGTTTATTATGTGTATGTATGTGGTAGCTTGTATTACCCTGTGCATGTGTATGTCAGAAGACAACTTGGAAGAGTCAGTTTTCTTTCTACTATGTGGTTCTAGGAACTGAACTTACCCACTGAGCCATTTTGCTTGCCTCTATTTCCTTATTTTTTAGGATTGAGGGTGATAGAATTTGAGACTTGCCAAAAAAAAAAAAAACCCTCAAAACAATGGTAAACATTTATTTAATATTTTTCCTTTTGTTTCATTATTTTTAGTTCAATTAAAGGAAAATACTTTTTTGTTTGTTTGTTTCTTTGAGGCAGGGTCATGGTATGTACCCCTGGCTTACCTTGTGCTCATTATGTAACTTAGGCTGGCTTCAGACTCCCAATTGCTTGGATCTGGCATTAACAACATATTAACAATCAAGGTACAGGTAGAAAGGAGCCCTTTGAAGTGGATGATGGAAACCAAGTCTTAAGTACTCTGGAAGAGCCAGAAACACCGATAAGTTGTTGAGACAGGGTTTCTCTTTGCTATCCTGGACTTGATTTGTAGACCAGGCTAGCCTTGAACTCAAGAGATCTACCTGTCTCTGCTTCCCTGAGTGCAGGAATTACAGGCATGCGCCACCGTGCCCAGCTTCCAGAAACACTCTTAAGCTCGGAGCTATCTCTCCAGCCTGAGCTAATGTTTTAAAGTAGATGTTGGGGTAGGTAAGGTCACAAACATTAAATTCATATTGTGATGGGTGCTGGTAGGGTGTGACTAGAGAGGGACTCTTTGGTATGAACTGAGTGTTAATCTTGAGATTCACCAAAGAAACCAACTCTACCATTTTGGGCCAAATTTCAAGCAAGCTTTATTAAATATTAAATACTGACCAAGAAATGGACTTTGGTCGGGGGCCATTTCCCACCTGAGAATGGCTTCAACCCAAGGCACGTGACTCAGGAAGAAAAACCATCCATGCAGGTTATCAAGGGAGAATTCCAAACATCTGTGGAAAATAATTTCAACACAAATGTACCCATGCAAGTACATCTTATAGTAGACATTATATAACAACTACCTGATGGTTGGGTTCCGCTTCCATTAGTAGAAATGTTTTGGAAGTTCATCTGCAAATGCCATAGGAATCCATAGCACAACCTCGGACTGTTCTTTCTCTCTTTTTTCTTTTTTTTTTTTTTTGGTTCTTCGAGGCAGGGTTTCTCTGTGTAGTCTTGGCCGTCCTAGACTCGCTTGTAGGGCCTCCATCTCTGCTGGAATTACAGGCGTGCACCACCGCGCCCGGCTGGATTAGGTTTTTTTGTTTGTTTGTTTTGTTTTTTTAAAGATTTATTTATTAGGTATACAATTTTCTGTCTGTCTATAGACCTGCACACCAGAAGAGGGCACCAGATCTCATTATAGATGGTTGTGAGCCACCATGTGGTTGCTGGGAATTGAACTCTGGACCTCTGGAAGAGCAGCCAGTGCTCTTCACCTCTGAGCCATCTCTCCAGCCCCATTGATTCGGTTTTTTTAAATAATTGAAAGGCAAACAGTAAGTCTGATAAATCAGCCACAACAGGAGGTCCATAAACAGGAGGTCTAAATGAATGTAATAACGTTAAGTGTTACGTATGTTATACATAAATGTCATAACCTCACCCTACAGTGCGGTCACGCCAAAGGAGTAAACAGCAGCTACAGAGCAGTTGTTTTAAGAGTTGTGAAAAAGTAACCACTCTTTTTTTTATTATTTATTTTGTTTTTTTCGCGACAGGGTTTTTCTGTGTAACCTTGTCTGTCCTGGAACTCACTCCGTAAACCAGGCTGGCCTTCAACTCAGAGATCTCATTCCTCTGCCTCCCGAGTGCTGGGATTAAAGACGTGCGCCAGCACGCCCGGCAAAAGCAATCATTCCTATAGATTTGTTAAAACAAAAATCCTTTCTAACCCAACATCCTTAACTCCAGCCTCAGGAGTCCCGACGCCTTCTCCACCAACACAGCATTCACGTGGCATCCACACGGGGCCGCACAAACAAGTCGCAGCCTCGGACGTGGAGCCCAAGCGTCCGGCCACGACCCGAGCCGGCAGAGGGGCGGCGCACAACCTAGAGCACGGTAACCTGGCCGCGTCTGCCGACCCGCCCTGCCAAGTTAGGATCAGGAAAGTGCGCGCAGAGTTGTCGGTGCACGCCTAGCGCGTTAGGGTCAGGAGGGGTCACGCACGCCGCGGAGGCTACTGGGAACGCCGTGCAAAATGGCGACTCCCAGTTTGCGGGGCCGCCTGGCACGACTCGGGAACCCGAAAAGACCTATCCTGAAACCCAATAAGCCTCTTATCCTAGCTAACCGCGTCGGGAACCGACGCCGAGAGAAAGGCGGTGAGCACTCGGAGCGGGGGTGTCTGGGTAAGCGCGGGGCAGAGGTGTAAGTAAGGTCGGCTTGTTGCTGAAGGTACTCCAGTTCTTCCCCTCCAGAGGCAACCTGTATCACGGAGATGTCGGTGATGATGGCTTGCTGGAAGAAGAATGAATTCAACGACGAGGCGTGCAGAAAAGAGATCCAGGACTTCTTCGATTGTTCTTCCAGAGCTCAGGTGACCGCTGTCTTCTAGAGTACCTTCGTGGGAAGAGAAAGGGGAACACAGACAAATGCTTCACACGGTCTCGTGTTAAGTTATGGAAAGAGCCTTTCATTCATCTGGGACTTTAGCGCTCTCGCAAAATGAGAAAAGCTAAGTTTTGACGATGGTTGAGCTTACTAATTTGCTAGCTAGATTAGTAGCTTCGGAAGATACAATTATTTATAGGTCCCAAATCCTTTAAATGCCCTTTTTGTTCCTTTGGGATCCCCCCCCCCGCCGCCCCCGCCCTCGCCGTGTGTGTGTGTGTGTGTGTGTGTGTAAGTAAATGCATGCATGTTCGAAGATGCAGGGGCTCATCTGTGGGCACCAGTGCCGGTCAATGTCTAGAATTTTAGTCCATTACCTCTTCCACTTTATTCTTTGAGGCAGGATGTCTTGGAGTTTGGAGTATTAGAAAATTTATGGGTCTAGATCAGAGTAAATTGAAGAACTGTTACTATTTTTCTTTCTGTTGTGTTTTCAGGAAGCCCGAAAGATGAGATCAATTAAGGAGACTCTGGGACAGCCTGAGAGTTTACCTCCCCACAAAATGACCAGCTTGTTACAGAGATTTCCCAATAAATCTCACCTCAGCTGAAAATGGAGAAACATTTTCAATGAACTATCATTTCTGAGAGCTATACAGAGGCATGTTAGGGATGTTTGCCTTTGCACTGCTGTGCATTTTTGAAGGGTAAATTGAGGCAAAATATTGAACTCTGCTCTTGTGAATGAGTCATGTCCTGGATGCTGTCTTGAAATAAAACCTTCTAAAAAGAAATTGGCCATTACTTCTAATTAGCCACACCCCACCCCCATCCTGAAAATGAACTTCTTGGCCCTGGCTTTTCCCAGCCTTAGGCAAGCACCCAACCACTGAGCTAACCCTCAACACTCACTCACTCTCTCTCTTTTTTTCTTTCTTTCCTTTCCTTTTTTTTTTTTGTTTTTGTTTTTGTTTTTTGAGACAGGGTGTCTCTGTGTAGCCTTGGCTGTCCTGGACTGACTTTTGTAGACCAGGCTAGCCTCAGACTCAGAGATCCACCTGCCTCTGCCTCTGCTAGGATTACAGGTGTGCATCACTGAACCTGGCTGCATTCCCTTTCTTGAGACACATACTTTCCCCTAGACCCTGGAAGCTCTTTAATTCCTTATATGCTCCCTGTTCTTTTTTCCTTTCTTTCTTTTTGTTCTTTTGAGACAGGGCTTCTCTGTATATCCCTGGTTGTCCTGAAACTCTGTAGACCAGTCTGGCCTTGAACTCAAGAGATCATCGATCTTCTACCTCCCAAGTGCTGGGATTAAAGGCATGCTCCACCATTTCCCAGACCAAATATGCTCTTTCTTCTTTCTTTCTTTTGGCTCTTTGAGCCAGGTTGTCTAGACTTGTAGACCAGGTTGGCCTCGAACTCACACAGATCTTCCTGCCTGTGCCTCCTTGAGTGCTGGGTTTGAAGGTGACCACCATCATGCCTGGTTCCAAATATGCCCTTGATGAACAAGATGGATGTCTTGTTGCCTTTCAAGTCCTTTATACCATTTAGTGCTTTTCCTTTCAGATACATGAGGATTGATGAAGTCCCTGTATATGCAGAGCTTTTTAAAAACATTTTATTTATTTATTTATTTATTTATTTATTTATTTATTTATTTATTTATTTATTTATTTATTTACCATAAGCTGTATTTAGTACATGCTTCACAAATAGTATGTCCAAAGTGCTTGCTGAAGGAAATGCATAAACTGATAACCCAGAGGTTCTAAGATATATTTTGTTTGATTTGTACAATTAATATTTTGGAGGGCTCAGAATTTGCTACTTTTGCAGAAGACTGACATTTGGTTCCATAGCAACAGTGCTAGGTGCCTCACCAGGGGACCTGATGCCTTCAAGTATACTTACAAACAGATACACAAAATAAGTTTCATTGGATATGGCATACATGCCTTTTGTCTCAGCACTTATGTCTGAGCAAGGCCATAAAGAGTCTCTGCCTCAAAAAACAAAAAAATCATCTTTTAAAAAGTTGCTTAAGAAAAAAAGCCTGGTAGTGGAGGAGCACACCTTTAATACCAGCACAGAGGAAGGCTGATTTCTGAGAGCTTGAGGCCAGCCTGGTTTACAGAGACTTTCAGGACATCCTGCATTACACAGAGAAGCTCTGTCACAAAAAGCCCCCAAAACAAACAAAAAATTTTTAAAAAGCAAACATTATCAGTGAATTAAATACTCTGCTTAGTCTTGCTTAATGACTAAATAAGCAGTACTATGTTGTAGAAGGGGGATATTAGACTCTTAAAGGTTTCTCTACTCCCTGCTAGTTCCCAAATAATTGATATGGAGAGACTATAATTTGCTTTCCAAGCTTTAATGCACTAGAGCTGGACAGATTTCAGCCCTCTAAGTGATCTTGTCTGCATCCCATCCAAAAGAATACATAGCCCCAGACCAATCCCCAACAGTACTATGTTGTAAAATGTTCTGAGATGCGCATGCCTGTAATCCCAGCATTTAGGAGGCAGAGGCAGATAGATCTGTGAGTTTGAGGCCAACCTGGTCTGCAAATCTTTTGAGTCCAGGACAGCCAAGGCTTGTTACACAGAGAAACCCTGTCTTGAACAACCCCCCACCTTACAGAAAAAAATTTTTTGAGGATATAAAATTTTTTCACTTCCCCTCTGACAACTATTTTTTAAATAATCAGGTAGAGCTGATTATCATCTGTCTCAATAATCCAGTGACTTTTTACTTAACTCTCCCAAGTTAAGACTTGGTAGGAAATTAACTTCATTGTAAATTACTGTTTGTTTACTTACATTCTGCTATTTGCTGAAAGTATTTTCTGTCCTCTGATAGTTGGAATAATTTGTGTAGGATTTTATGTATGGTTTGCCCCTTCAGGCATAGTTTAGTTAACTTTTTCTTAGTTAATAGCATTAAATGTGATAAAGAAATGAGAAGTCTCCATGGTCTAGTGTGATAATTACTAAGGTAAAGAAGGGTCTTTTTTAAAATTTATTTATTATATATACAATGGTCTGCCTGCATGTGTGCCTGCAGGCTGGAAGAGAGCACCCTATCTCAGCCCCATTAAAGGTTAGGCTCATAACCAAAAAGGAGTTAAATACCCTGCCCAATCTTGGCGTATAATTTATAAACAGTACTATGTTACAAGTTTGTTTTATTAAAGCCTTGATAATTGTATTTAAACCTAAGTAATTTGTAATTCATAAATATCCAGGCGAGGTGGAGGGCATCCATGGACTTCACTAGACTGATACAAGGTCTACATCGCGCGTGTACGCACCGTATACGCAGATTAAAAATCCCTAGATTCGAAGGCAGTACGGAGGAAAAGGACTACCATTTCCTGAAGTCAAATCAAATGATTTCTTTTCTGGCGCTCTGCTTTAGACTATAAAGTGGCTGGATTATGGGCTCTGAACTGCAACTCCCAAGAGGCGATGCGGCCTCGGCCTATCCCGAGGGGGTGACAATAACCTATCCAATGTTCACTACACTGTCCTCTGACAGCTAACTATTCTCGACCTGAACAGCGGCTGTTTCTTCGTTGGGGGCTTTACGGGCACCAAGTAATTGCTGGAATCTGTAGCTGTTCCGTATACCTTTGGGAGCTGTGTGTGAGGGTGGGCTCGAGAAAACAGCAGGCAATGCACACACGTGTCCCCTACACCCGCCCGTACGCGGTCCAGTCCCCGAGCACGCGAGGGCGGAAGTGGTGATGGCCGGCGCGGCCGGAAGTTCGGATCAGCTGATGGGGGAGGCGGCGCCGCAGCCGCCTAGAGGCCCTGGCCGCCCAGCGCTTCGTCCCGGCCTCGAGTCTCGCAGACTGGCCACGATCCCCGCTCGCACCTCGCTGTTGGGTGAGGCCCGGCCCGGTGTCCCTCCCAGGTCCGAGATCCTCGCCCGGCACGGCCGCCCTGAGCGCCCCGGCCACCCCCAGCCCCGGCTCGCCCCTCAGGCCCCGGGCCTCCCCTCAGTCCCCGGCCGGCGGCCCAGGCCCCGGATCCGCTGGGGGAGACCCGGCCCCGGGGGGTGCGGGCCCCATGGAGCTGATGTTCGCGGAGTGGGAGGACGGCGAGCGCTTCTCGTTCGAGGATTCCGACCGCTTTGAGGAGGATTCACTCTGTTCGTTCATCTCCGAGGCCGAGAGCCTTTGCCAGAACTGGCGAGGATGGCGCAAACAGTCAGCGGGGCCCAATTCCCCCACTGGAGGTGGTGGCGGAGGTGGCAGTGGCGGTACCAGAATGCGAGGTAAGGATGAGCGGGGAAGGCTGCGAGGGGGATGGGAGCAGGCTGGCCCGGCTTAGGCCTTGAGCGGGAGCTGTCCGGCCCGGGAGCTGTCCTAGGCTTAGAGCAGACTTCCAGGACTCGCTCTTCTGTCCTTCCAGGGATGGGTGGCATCTTCACATCACAGAGGCCGGGGAGAGAGAAAGAGGGAGAAAGAGAGAAAGAGAGAAGAGAAAGAGAGAAGGGAGAGGGAAGGAGGGAGGGGGAGGGAGGGAGGGAGAAACTGCGCGCTCACCCGCGCGCGTTCACGCAAGCTTGTGTTGTGGCAGAGAACATCCTGGCTTGGCCAGAAAGATCTTTTGTTATTCCTTTACGCTTTAGAAACCGAATATGGGAGAATACCTTTTCTCTGTTTTAAGAATGCTTAACCGAATTTGGCTTTTAGCAAACCAGAAGTAGGCAGACAAGAAGGTGGTTAGGCATGGACTGTGGAAAAGTGACCGCTTGAGGTGTGTCACTCTATGGGATGGGGCATTGGTTGCTTTGCTTCCAGAATGTTGATCTCTCCTTATAAGCTGCACCAACAAAGGATTCCAGCAAAAGGAAAGAACCTGTCTAATGAGAAGAGATGCCATAATTCATAGCGTTAAACTAGAGATTTGCTCCTGGCATCTGTTAGAAGCCAAAGCTGGGACCAGTGGATGGGAGCCTTGGGCTTCCAAAGCTGAGCTCCGGGCAGGAGGTTGAGCAATTATCTTGGGGCTATCCTCATGAAGCACTTTCCCTTTGTGTTTCATTCATTCTTGGTCTTCCAGTGAAGTCAAGGATTAATGCTGTAAAGAATCTTGCTTTTGGAGGGGGTAGAAAGGAGAGTAGAGATGAAGAGCCTCACAGGCTTAGCAACCATCACACCTTTTCCCTGCTCTGCCCAAAGCAGTTTTGTTATTGTTTTGTTTTTTGTCCTGGTCCTCAGTGGAAGCTGGCTTTCTTTAGTAGTTGAAAGGATTCAGTTATGTGTTCTAGCCAGGCCATTCCAAAAGATCTGTTCTGCAAGCTGCAGAGATTTCTGGTACCCCTTTAGGACACAGAGACATTTGCCTGTGCCACTGTTCAGAAGTGGTGGTATTCAGCTTCAGTTGGAGAGAGAGAGCATTTGCTGAAGTGTGTGTACACATACGTGCAGATCATAAGCAGTTTCAATGTGAACCTTTTGTGATCTCCCTGCTTCGTTGAGAGTGTGGATTGTCTGGGGGTTTCAAGCTCTCTCACTTTGGGGGATGGAAATGAAAACATAGAGATAAAGATTTTCAGCATATTGATACCTTCCTGCATAGGTTAAGATCTTTTTTCTCTTTTTTTCTTCCCTCCCTTCCTGCCATCCTCCTGAGAGAGGATCTGGCTGTACAGCCTCGGCAGGTCTTGATCCTCCTACAACAGCCTTTCAGACCTGGCCTGAATACACATTTTTACCCCCACAACCCCCTCAGCCACCTCCAGTAGCTAGCTCATAAAAGGGAGGCTGCTGTTTTTGAAAGGTTCTTTTCAGTTCTGTGTTGTTGTTTTATCAGTTTTTTAATATAGTCATTTGCTGTGAGATCTGTAGTCTGTTATATTATTACTGCTTTTTGTTAAAACAATGTAGAAAGGCCTTGAGTGCTAACTCCATCCCATTCCAGGTGATTTCAGGAGCAACAGCCAGGTGCCCTGGGATAATTACCTACCACTGGCTTCCAGGACGAAAAATCAGACGTTAGGTACCAGAGGCCTTTGTAGGCTCTTTTGCTTCTTGAGGTCCCTAATTCTGAGTTCTGGCTTATCTTCCCTCCTTAGATGGGGCCTGCAGTCATTTAGAGAAAAAGTGATAAGTAAAAAGACAATCAGAGCTGAATGCCAAAGAGACAGTAGTGCAGTGTGATGTGGATCTGTGGAGAATGTAGGGCCTGGTGCTGGTGCCTGTGAGTGGATTACCTGTTGGAGTCCTAGAACATCCTGTCTGGCCACAAGGTTTCTGGAATCTCTCTGTTATTTTCTGTTCTGGGCCTGAGCTGGCCAGTTGACTGTGTGTGGCTGGAGACTGCCCAGCTCCCCTCCCAGAAGGAGTTTTAAGGGTTATTATATCCTGATCCTGACAAGGACACTAAGTGTGCTTGCTGCTCTTCAATAGGATCTTTATTCAATTCCCAGCACCCATGTGGGATGGCTCACAACTACCTGTAATTCCAGGCCCAGGCATTCTGACAATTTTTTCTGGTCTTCATGGGCTCCTGCATGCACATACACAAACCCATACAAAGACACATAGTGAAAAAGTAAAATTTAAACTTAAAAATGTAGCCCATTGTGGTAGCGCACGTCTTTGGGAGGCAGAGGCAGGCGATCTCTTGAGTTCAAGGCCAGCCTGGTCCACAAAGCAAGCTCCAAGACTGCCAGGGCTACAAAGAGAAACCATGTCTTGAAAAACAAAATAAAACAAACCTTCAAAATATATATTTCTAAGAAGAGAGTGTGTGTGCCCAGGGTATGGCACTGGTACCAAGTAATTATGGCCCTCTCTCTTTCATCATCCCAATCTTTGTTTTGGAAGATGGATTGGTAATCCCACTGGTGGAGCTGTCAGCAAAGCAGGTGGCATTTCACATCCCATTTGAAGTGGTGGAGAAAGTTTATCCTCCAGTGCCTGAACAACTCCAACTTCGAATTGCTTTTTGGAGTTTCCCTGAGAATGAAGAGGACATTCGGTGAGTCCAGAGAACTGATAACGGGCAACAGAGTTGTTCTGTCTCACACTGGCTGCTGGGCTTTCTGCAGACCAAAGGAGACACTGTGATTGGAACTGCTAAGAGGAAGATAAGGGAAAGGGGGAGCGCCTGGAACTCCCTCCTAAAGAATTTCCTCCGACAGAGCACGGCGGTCTCTCACAGTGTCTGTGGAAGGTTATTTGCTATGTCCTCTTCTTCCCTCTAGTCTGTATTCATGCCTAGCCAATGGCAGTGCAGATGAGTTCCAGCGAGGGGATCAGCTGTTCCGAATGAGGGCTGTGAAAGATCCATTGCAGATAGGTAAGGATTCCATCACGTCCTGTGGTGACCTTGCTCCTCTCCTCACTAGTGTTCAAGATTAAGAATCTTTGTGGCTGGGTATGGTTGCACATGTCTTTAATTCCAGCACTTAGGAGGCAAAAAGCAGGTGGATCTCTTATGAGTTTGAGGCCAGCCTGGTCTCCATTGTGAGTTCTAAGACAGCTAGGGTTACAAAAAGAGACCCTGTGTCAAAAACAGAAACAGAGCGAAAACCAGTGTAGACTGAAGTGTGTAACTGAGCACGGGGCAGGGTTGGCGGCAGCTGCTCTGACCATGCCCTGTTTCCCCAGGCTTCCACCTGAGTGCTACAGTGGTGCCCCCGCAAATGGTCCCTCCCAAAGGGGCCTACAATGTGGCTGTGATGTTTGACCGCTGCCGGGTCACTTCCTGTAGCTGTACCTGCGGGGCTGGGGCCAAATGGTGCACCCATGTCGTGGCCCTCTGTCTCTTCCGCATTCACAACGTGAGGCCCTCCCAATTTCTCCTGGCCCTATCCTAGGCTCCATTCCCCCTTCTCTGCTGCATGCCTGGCCGCAATGTGAGCCCCTTTACCTCCCCTCTCCCCATCTGGTCCCAGCTTCAGCTCCAGAACCTTTTCCGAGATGGTTCTGTTTCTCTTTGCTCCTTCAGGCGTCTGCAGTCTGCCTGCGGGCTCCAGTCTCAGAGTCCCTGTCTCGGCTACAAAGGGATCAGCTTCAGAAATTTGCTCAGTACCTTATCAGTGAGCTTCCTCAGCAGGTGGGTGAGGTTGGCATGTCGTCCCACCACTCGATTTCAGGCTTAGCCTTAGCCTTCTTCTTATGACTGGCCTCCTTGGATTCACTCTGCCCTGTTCTCTCTGCCTTTGTTCCTTCCCCTCAGATTCTCCCGACAGCCCAGCGTCTTCTAGATGAACTCCTTTCCTCCCAGTCAACAGCCATCAATACAGTCTGTGGAGCACCAGGTGAGCAGTAAGAAAGAAAAAATGCTGCTAGGACAGAGCGTCACTTACTGAAGGCTCCATAGTGTTAGCTCATCAATAGGTGACTGATTGCCTGCAATTCCCAGATCCTACAGCAGGGCCCTCAGCTTCAGACCAGAGCACTTGGTATTTGGATGAGTCAACACTCACTGACAACATAAAGAAGACCCTGCACAAGTTCTGCGGCCCCTCCCCTGTGGTATTCAGGTAACTTGGATCTTTGCATACTAAATCTGTGGTGAGTGGGCACTTTCCTTAGGCCACTGATAGAGCTTTGTTCTGTTAGTGCACATGTCTCCTACCGTCTCATCCCTGCACTAGCATGGTACCTGGCACTTGGTGTCAGTGATGCATCCATGATTGTGGATTCCCATCTGGGTAGAGCCAGAGCCAGTTTTCTTCCTTTGGCTAATCATATTGATGCAGATGCAGAGAAGGGTCAAGAATTTTGTCACAGTTGTCCTTTTCCCCTTCACTCTGTATAGGTCAGGATCTCCTTTAGGGCAAAGCCCTACTCTGTTTTGACCTCCTTCATTCAGTAGCCCTCCCTTAGTCACCATCTTCTCTGTTGTGTTTACAGTGATGTAAACTCTATGTATCTCTCTTCCACGGAACCTCCTGCTGCTGCTGAATGGGCATGTCTGCTGCGCCCTCTGAGGGGCCGAGAGCCTGAGGGTGTCTGGAACCTGCTTAGCATTGTTCGAGAGATGTTCAAGCGAAGGGACAGCAATGCTGCCCCCTTGCTAGAAATACTCACTGACCAATGCCTCACCTACGAGCAGGTAACACCTCAGGATGGGGACTGTGTGCTAGTTCCTTCTTTCCCCCCCTCATCTTAATCTCTTTTTTCTGATAGGAGCATGGAAAAGGGTATGGTTTTTTGTTTTTTATTTTTTTATTTTTATTTTCTGAGTTTTTGTGTACCTCACAGCTCTCTTTGCCTCCAGATAACAGGCTGGTGGTATAGTGTGCGCACCTCAGCTTCACACAGCAGTGCCAGTGGTCACACAGGCCGTAGCAATGGGCAGTCAGAAGTAGCAGCCCACGCTTGCGCAAGTATGTGTGATGAGATGGTCACACTATGGAGGCTGGCTGTGCTGGACCCTGCACTCAGCCCTCAGCGGTGAGTCTTCCCCAGGGTTACTGTATTCTGACAAGGCCAGCCCAGCACAGCATAGTCACTGGTCTCCTTGAGTACAAGAATCTCTGTCTGTCTCTGTCTCTTTGTCTCTATCTCTCTGTGTCTTTCTCTCTCTGTCTCTGTCTGTCTCTGTCTCTGTCTCTCTGTCTCCATCTCTCTGTCTCTCTTTGTCTCTGTCTCTCTATCTCTCAGTTTCTCTGTCTCTCTCTCATCTGGGGGACTGAGGAGTGTTGAGCACTGGTTCCTGGTGCTTTGTGAGTCCTGTGTCTGACAGGCTTTCTCCCTCCCCTAAATAGTACCCAGCTTTCAAAATTCATGACTGTTGCACTGATTCCTTATGGGGCTTAGCAAGAGCAGCCCCTCGCCACTGTGTCCCTTCTTTATGCCTGTCTTTGAGAATGTATTCCTACTTTATCTGCTCCTTTCCACTCCCCGTGCAGACTGCTTGTCATCTTCTAGCAGCCTCCTGCTCTTTGTTTCCACAGCCGCCGGGAACTGTGTGCACAGCTGCGTCAGTGGCAACTGAAGGTGATTGAGAATGTCAAGCGGGGACAACACAAGAAGACCCTGGAGAGGCTCTTCCCTGGCTTCCGGCCAGCAGTGGAGGCCTGCTACTTTAATTGGGAAGAGGCCTACCCCCTTCCAGGTGTTACCTACAGTGGCACTGACAGAAAACTAGCCCTATGCTGGGCCCGGGCCCTGCCCACTAGGCCAGCAGCTTCTAGATCTGGGGGTCTGGAAGAGTCCCGGCCCCGACCACTTCCTACTGAGCCAGCTGTAAGGCCCAAGGAACCTGGCGCCAAGCGCAAAGGATTGGGTGAGGCGGTGTCTTCACAGCGGGGTCCCCGCCGCCCATCTGCTGAAGGAGATAAGGCTTTGCATAAGATGGGTCCAGGTGGAGGCAAAACCAAGGTACTAGGCGGGACTGGCAGTGGGGGCAAGAGCTCAGCTGGCAGTGGGAGCAAACGACGGCTAAGCAGTGAAGACAGCTCCCTGGAACCAGACCTGGCAGAGATGAGCCTAGATGACAGCAGCCTGGCCCTGGGTGCAGAGGCCAGCACCTTCGGTGGATTCCCTGAAAGCCCTCCACCTTGTCCTCCCTCAGCTGGCTCCAGAGGGCCCTCCACCTTCCTTCCTGAGCCCCCAGATACTTATGAGGAAGATGCTGGTGTGTACTTTTCAGAAGGGCCTGAGCCTCCCACAGCCTCTGCTGGCCGCCCTGGCCTGCTGCCTGGGGAGGTCTGTGCCCGAGATGACCTCCCTTCCACAGATGATAGTGGCAGTGGACTCCATAAAGCCAAAGAAGCAGCTCCTATAGTTGGAGAGGATGATGATGACTACCAAGCATATTACCTGAATGCCCAGGATGGGGCCGGAGGCGAGGAGGAGAAGGCTGAGGGTGGGGCTGGGGAGGAGCACGACCTGTTTGCTGGGTTGAAGCCACTGGAGCAGGAGAGCCGAATGGAGGTGAGGGGGCTGAGGAAGAGAGGGAGGTTGGGTTTCATCTTTGGAATGACTGAGAGGGGCCCAGTGGCTCTGGTTGGAAGTGTCAAGCTAATTAGCATGGCTGTCACCATACTGTGGGATACTGTAACTAGCTTCTGGGTCTGCAATCTGCCCTCCCTACTGCTTCCACATTGATACTTTTTTGGGTATTTTTCAGATAGTATGTCAGCATGCAACTTAAAAGTCTTCTGTGGTTGCTTGCTGCCCTTAGATTAAAAATGAAGGTCCTTGGCATGAGCTGTGGGCTCCCCTGTCTGGTCTTTGCCAGATTCTCCAGTGTTATCTTGCCGTTGTCTCTCATCCTCTATGCAGTTCACTTATCCCTGGAGCTTGCCATGTTCCCTCTGGCCTACATACTTAGGTCCAGATTGGTCCTTCTGCCTGGAATTATCTCACTAGGTTTGGTTAGCTCTTGTTCCCTCTTCAGGTCTTAAGAGACCTTAGAGTTCTGAGAGAGAGGGACACAAGGTTGATGAACTGAGAATCCCCTCTGTGCCAGGTGTGATACCAAACACTTGTAATCCCAGCACTTAGGAGGTTGAAGTAGGAGAATCTCAGCTTCAGTTACATAATGAAACCCTCATTCAAATAAAACAGACCTTGTCTTCTTACAAGTATCTCTCTGGGCTTCCCAGAACCTCTCCTGGCTTTCCTAGCCTACTGTATCTCAGATGCCTGCCCCTTCACAGATAAGAGTAGCACTGCTCTTCTGTGCCAAGTCCCTATGACCCACCCTATCCAATTGTCCCTTTTGACCTTTCTTAGCAATACTTGTTATCACATGATCTTGAATGTTGGCGGTGTCAGTAACTCCAGACTGAACTCCTGTGGTATGCCCAAGATCAGCACAGCACCCAGTGCTTTAGGAATATTGTGCTACATAATTATGATGCTCTCCAAGTGAAGGTCCTGTGTCTTTTGGTCCTATGTCCTGTAGGTCTTATTTGCCTGTGCTGAGGCCCTGCATGCCCATGGCTACAGCAATGAGGCCTCCCGCCTCACTGTGGAGCTTGCCCAGGACCTGTTAGCCAATCCACCTGACCTCAAGGTAGAGCCGCCCCCTGCCAAGGTGAGAGAGACTTCCTTCCTCTACTTTCCTGGCCCCATTTATCCCTGCTCCTATTCCCCACCCCAAGTGAGAGCCTCCTTCTATCTCCACTGAGGTAAATCAGACTCATTTGTCCAACTCTTTGCACTTTCCATTTAGGGCAAGAAAAACAAGGTATCCACAAGCCGTCAGACCTGGGTGGCTACCAACACTCTGACCAAGGCAGCCTTCCTGTTGACAGTGCTAAGTGAGCGCCCAGAGCACCACAATCTGGCCTTCCGAGTTGGCATGTTTGCCTTGGAGCTGCAGCGGCCCCCTGCTTCTACCAAGGCCTTGGAGGTTGGAGGCTCTATCTGTCTTGTCCTTAATCTTTTCAGATTCTTACATCTTGATCTCCATTGAAGTATAGGAGGTCTGAGTTTCTTTCTGTACTCTCAGGTAAAGCTGGCGTATCAGGGATCTGAGGTGGCTGCTTTGCTCAAGAAGATCCCTCTGGGTCCCAGTGAAATGAGTACCATGCGGTGCCGGGCAGAAGAGCTTCGGGAGGGCACACTCTGTGACTATAGGCCTGTGTTGCCCCTCATGTTGGCCAGTTTCATCTTTGATGTTCTCTGTACTCCAGGTAGAGTGTATGCCCCTACAGTAAGTGGAGGGAAAAGGGTAGTTGTTTTTGTTTTTTAAGACCCCCCCCCCCAATAAAACAAAACCAAACAAACCAAAACCCAAAAGTTCTAAGACTGTCAGAGTCATCTGTAGGACCCAGCTGGCAGCTTTGTGGGTAGGTCTTGGATGATGAGGGTCTTGGATTCCTTTGCATTCTTTCTCTGGTACTTTTGTTTTCTTGACTTAACCCAATTTCCGTCTAGTGGTTTCTCCCACGGGTTCCCGGCCCCCAAGTCGAAACTGGAATAATGAGATGCCTGGTGATGAGGAGTTAGGATTTGAAGCAGCAGTTGCTGCCTTGGGTAAGCGTCTTGTCTTGAGCGTGTTCATGAGCAAAGCCTGGGTTAGACCTTGAGGAGTTGTAATGGGAAAGTCAATTTGCATGTGTGAACCAACTGGTGAGTGCTTATTACATAGTAATTTAGAGCAGGGATTGGAGAGCTGGCTCGGCGTGAAGAGCACTCACTGCTTTCCTGCAGGACCCTGGTTCAGTTCCCAGCACCCACTGGATGGCTCACTACTATGAGTGATTCCATTTTCCAAGGGAGGCTTCCGTAGGCACTGCAAGCACATGGTACATACATGCATTTAGGCAAAACACACACATAAATTCACGTAAATAAAACTTAAATGTGTGTTTCATAGGGTGGGTGTTTAAAGGGTAGCAAAATAAAAATCTAAAGAAAGGCCTCAGAGAGGTGACAGAAGATGAACTGTAAGTGTAAAAGTTCAGGGAGTTATAGACAGGAAATTGCCAGGAATAGATTTAGTTCTAAGGTTATGCCTGCAATCCCAGTTCTTGGGAGGTAGAGGCAAGAGGATCAGGGTTCATTTTTACTTATTTACTTTCTTACTTATTTATTATACAGAGTTCTTCCTGCATGTACACTGCACAGCAGAAGAAGGCACCAGATCACATTATAGGTGGTTGTGAGCCACCATGTGGTTTCTGGGAACTGAACTCGGGAGGACCTTTGGAAGAACAGCCAGTGCTCTTAACCTCTGAGCCATCTCTCTAGCTCCAGGAGTTCATTTGGTTACATAGCAAGTTTGAGGCCAATCTGTACTACATGAGATCTTGCCTCTAAAAAACAAAACAAAACAAACAAAAAATCACAATCAAAAAGTGCATGGGCATGGTGGGTACATACCTTTAATTCAAGTAGAATAGAACAACAGGTTACAAGGTCTTGAAAAGCAGACAGAGTTTTAAGGCTGCATATGTTAAGCAGTGGGAGCCTTTTTCTCATGAGCAGATAGCTGGTCCTGTTTTGTATATTTTTGCTGGCTCTGAAGCTATAACCACTCCTAATCCTCAAGAGGCCCTTCTCACAACAGGCATGAAGACAACAGTGAGTGAGGCAGAGCATCCCCTCCTATG
This sequence comes from Pachyuromys duprasi, assembly GCA_028658305.1. NCBI lineage: Eukaryota > Metazoa > Chordata > Mammalia > Rodentia > Muridae > Pachyuromys > Pachyuromys duprasi. The sequence goes on from CM053766.1 coordinate 87,137,624, forward strand.
TGAAGGCACACGTCGGGAGAAGGGTGACCTGGCCTTAGCACTCATGATCACTTACAAGGACGACCAGGCCAAGCTCAAGAAGGTGAGGGACTGAGGTGCTGGGTTTTTGCCAGGCAGAGTGAGCAAAATGTCACTATCTTTCTTAGAAGTTTCCAGTATAATGACAAAAGTACTGGTCTGCCTGTAGGAGGTTAAGTAGAGCATTTTGGAGACTTCTCATAAAGAACAAGAGACCAATGGTTCTTATAGGTATGCTTGGGCATGAGGTGGAAGAAGAGAAGCAGAGAGCATAAAGTCAATCATTCATTTATTTCAATATTTATTGAATATCAGTATGTTCAATCCTCAGGTAAGTGTTATGGAAGATTCCAAGACATGTAAGCTGGGAGGTTATCCTGTAGTTAAAACTGGGGAAGACTTCCTGAGGAGGTAGCATTAGGCTGCTTCAAGAAGAAAGGAAGGTGACAGAACTAATGAAATAAAGGCCATCATGTCACTGCTTGTCTTTTCTCCAGATCTTAGACAAACTCTTGGACCGAGAAAGCCAGACACATAAGCCGCAGACACTGAGTTCTTTCTACTCATCTAGCCGTCCAGCCACAGCCAATCAGAGATCTCCTTCAAAGCACGGGGCCCCATCTGCCCCTGGGGCCCTGCAGCCACTGACTTCAGGCTCTGCAGGGCCTGCTCAGCAAGGGAATGTGGCAGGAGCTGGGCCAGGTTCCACTGAAGGCTTCACAGAGAAGAATGTGCCTGGTGAGGTGGGGCGCTGGCTAGGGCGGGTGGGTGGTACAGTCATGTTGAGCCCTTTCCTGGGCTCATCCTGGTATTCTGTTTTCTTACTCAGAAAGCTCCCCACATTCCCCCTGTGAGGGCCTCCCAGCTGAGGCAGCGTTGACTCCACGGCCAGAGGGGAAGGTTCCTAGCCGTCTAGCTCTTGGCAGCCGTGGAGGCTATAATGGTCGAGGTTGGGGCTCTCCAGGGCGGCCCAAAAAGAAGCACACAGGTAGGACAGCCTATGGGATGGCATGGAAGGCAGGCTGGAGATTGACTCCAGGTACTCCTGATTTCCAAGACTGACTTGTTTTGGGGTTACTAGGCATGGCCAGCATTGACAGCAGTGCCCCTGAAACCACGTCGGACAGCTCTCCCACCTTAAGCAGAAGGCCACTTCGAGGGGGCTGGGCCCCTACTTCCTGGGGTCGAGGACAAGACAGTGACAGCATTAGCAGCTCTTCCTCAGACTCCCTGGGCTCTTCATCCTCCAGTGGAAGCCGCAGGGCTAGTGCCAGTGGAGGGGCCAGGGCAAAGACAGTTGAAGTTGGCAGGTGAGTATGGAGAAAAACCCATTTTTCTAATCTAGCCCATCCTCGAAAATCATATTCCTAGTGTGACCCAGCTGTTATGCCCTAACAGCCTTATCTAACCCTGGTCCCTCCTAACCTACTTGAAAACCATTTTGAAGAAACTCCAACCCTGACCATGCCCCATTGCTCCTTCAGGTGTTACAAAGGCCGCCGCCCTGAGAGTCATGCTCCCCATGTACCCAATCAGCCGTCAGAGGCAGCAGCACACTTCTACTTCGAGTTGGCGAAGACAGTTCTCATCAAGGCAGGGGGCAACAGCAGCACTTCCATTTTCACACAACCATCTTCCTCAGGAGGCCACCAAGGTCCTCACCGCAACTTGCACCTTTGCGCCTTTGAGATTGGGCTGTATGCCCTTGGCCTGCACAACTTTGTTTCTCCTAACTGGCTCTCTCGTACCTATTCTTCCCATGTGTCCTGGATTACAGGTAAATTCAATGTTGTGATTTGCATACAGGATGGAGGTGAATGGGAAGGGTCTTGTCTCCGTGACATTGCTGATCTGCTGAAAGATACTATCCCCAGACCACCAGTGGTGCCCACTTTGCTCCTTTTTCTTTTCCCTAAAGGACAGGCAATGGAGATTGGCAGTGCAGCCCTGACTATACTGGTAGAATGCTGGGACGGGCACCTGACACCCCCTGAGGTTGCATCGCTGGCTGATAGAGCATCACGGGCACGGGACTCCAACATGGTGAGGGCAGCGGCAGAGCTGGCTCTAAGCTGCCTGCCTCATGCCCATGCACTGAACCCCAATGAAATTCAGCGAGCCTTGGTGCAGTGCAAGGAACAGGTATTTTCTGCTGTCAACCATCTGGGCATAGGGGAACTTAACCCAGCATTTTCCTCTAAAAAAATTATCTTTGTGGTGTGTGTACATGATGGTATGGATTATGTGCTGGTGTGTGTGGAGGTCAGAGGGCAGCCTGTGGGAGTTTGTCCTCTCCTTATACCGTGTGGGTCCTAGGAAGCAAACTCAAGTTGTCAGGCTTGGCAGCAAGCCTCTCCCCACTAGCTGCTCTGCAGCCTTCCCTCCCTCCCTTCAGAGGTCTAAGTTGCCCAGGCTGAGCTTGAACTTAAAATTCTGTTTTTAGCCTTCTGAGTACTTGGGACAGGCTATTATTTGGGGTTTAGTGACCCTCTCTTAATTCCTCCATATTCAGGAGTTTATGGAGAATCATTTCACATATTATAGGCTGAGTATCTGTTCAGTTCAAGGCTAGAAGTGTTTTGGATTTTAGGTTTCAAGAGTATTTTCCTATACATGAGCTTGGGGATGAGAGCCAAATCTAGTTATGAAATTTATATTTCATGTATTATTTACACACACAGCCTAAAGGTAATCTTGTTCTCACCTCTTTCTCTTTAATGTATGTATGTATTTATGTATGTGTGTATGTACATACATATGTGAAATTGGATCTGGGGCCTCATGCAGGCTAGGCAATCAACTGACTTAAAGTCTTCAGCCTTATTTGTGCATGAAAGCATAATTTCATGGTATTTTCCACTTGAGGTATCATGTCAGTGCTCAAAAAGTTTGATTTTAGTGTTTCCTAGTTTCAAATTAGGGATACTCAGCAGTAATATGAATTCACATTTTCATACTCATCCTTTATATTCATCCTATTATATTCATATACAATGTGCCGTATTCTATTCTATATATATTTATCCTGTTATAATCTTAAAGCTAGGATGATTCCCATTATACACAAACAAATAGAGGCTTCCAGTTTAGAGCCTAAGATGATCCCTGAGAATGGCCTGGGTGGGAGGGAACAATTATTTGTTGAGTGCGTGCGTGAAGCACTCACCGCTGATACTGTGAGCGTTGACACTGACCTCTGATGCCCTTCTCAACCAGCCCACATTCCTGGATAAGCCCTCTCCCCCTAATCCTCTGGTCCTTTCCAGGATAATCTGATGTTGGAGAAGGCCTGCATGGCAGTGGAGGAGGCAGCCAAGGGCGGGGGTGTCTACCCTGAAGTGCTGTTTGAGGTTGCTCATCAGTGGTTCTGGCTCTACGAGCAGACAGCAGGCGGCGCATCCACGGCCCGGGAAGGGGCTGCAAGCTGTAGTGGCGGCGGGCTGCGGGCTGCTGGGGAAGCTGGGCGGGGGCTGCCCGAGGGCAGGGGTGCCCCAGGGACTGAACCTGTTACCGTGGCTGCAGCAGCAGTGACAGCAGCAGCCACAGTGGTTCCGGTCATCTCAGTGGGGTCCAGTTTATATCCAGGGCCAGGACTGGGGCATGGTCATTCCCCCGGCCTGCACCCCTACACTGCTTTACAGCCCCACCTGCCCTGCAGTCCTCAGTACCTCACCCACCCAGCTCACCCTGCCCACCCTATGCCTCATATGCCCCGGCCTGCCGTCTTCCCTGTGCCCAGCTCTGCATATCCACAGGTGAGACTACTTTTTTACTGGTGGTCGAGGTCATGTGGGAGAACACTAGGCGCTCATAGGGGTTGGAGTAGAGTACTTTGGGCACATATAGGGCCGTCCAGGAGTCCTGGTGGTGGGAAAATGGGGGACCAAGGCCAACGAAGAAATGTAGGAATGTCCACTTGTTATCTAACATGACTTGGTATCTGCTCTTCTCTCCCATCTATGATATAGGGTGTGCATCCTGCATTCCTGGGGGCTCAATACCCTTACTCGGTGACTCCTCCCTCACTTGCTGCCACTGCTGTATCTTTCCCTGTCCCTTCCATGGCTCCCATCACGGTCCACCCCTACCACACAGAGCCAGGGCTCCCACTGCCCACCAGTGTGGCCTGTGAGTTTCGGGGACAGGGAGCAGGTGAATGGAGGGGAGGTGCACTGGACATGGGAGGTAGAGAGGGAATCTTCTTGGCACCCCTTCTCTCACATGGCTTTCAATCTACCCTCAGTGAGCAGTGTCCATCCAGCACCCACATTTCCAGCTATCCAGGGTGCCTCACTGCCTGCCCTAACCACGCAGCCCAGCCCTTTGGTAAGTGGAGGTTTTCCACCACCAGAGGAGGAGAGCCACAGTCAACCAGTCAATCCGCACAGCCTGCACCACCTGCACGCTGCTTACCGCGTTGGTAAGAAGCCCCTGTACTCCTAACGACAGCTGGGTGAGGGGCTCTTCAGTAAACTCTCTCCACTAGCTCTTCATTTGTTTACTGTGGGTCAGTATCAGGTTGGGGTGAAAGGGGAAGGATACATCCTATTGTGTGCCCAACTGTTTCCTAGGGATGCTGGCACTGGAGATGCTAGGTCGCCGGGCACACAACGATCACCCCAACAACTTCTCCCGCTCCCCCCCCTACACTGATGATGTCAAATGGTTGCTGGGGCTGGCAGCAAAGCTGGGTAACACGTCCCCTCCCCAGGACCATTGTCTCCTGACCTGCTTCCCCTCCCTTCCTATCCCAGACCTCCTTCCTAGCTCTTGCTCAGAGTTGAGGCCTTGGTCGGGTATGTGTGTGAGCCTGGTGGGTGGAGGGTTACCTCAGCTCCTGGGGTGGAGGGAGGCTCTCTGTCAGGCCAGAGCTGAGATCTGTAAGTGGGTCCCTAGGGCAGGGGTGGCCACCCCCATCTCATGCCCCTCCCCCTGCCCCCCAGGAGTGAACTACGTGCACCAGTTCTGTGTGGGGGCAGCCAAGGGGGTGCTGAGCCCGTTTGTGCTGCAGGAGATCGTCATGGAGACGCTGCAGCGGCTGAACCCCATTCATGCCCACAACCACCTTCGAGCCCCGGCCTTCCACCAACTGGTGCAGCGCTGTCAGCAGGCATACATGCAGGTGATAACTCAGGAAGTATGGAATAGGGTGGAGTACCCCCTGGGCAGAGCCCTCAGCACGTAAGGAAGTTGGGTCCCCAGTTGTGTGTGCTTTGTGCTGAGATTCCCCTCCAACCCACCCTCCAGTACATCCATCACCGCTTAATTCACCTGACCCCTGCCGACTACGACGACTTTGTGAATGCAATCCGCAGTGCCCGCAGCGCCTTCTGCCTGACACCCATGGGCATGATGCAGTTCAACGACATCCTACAGAACCTCAAGCGCAGCAAACAGACCAAGGAGTTGTGGCAGCGGGTCTCCCTAGAGATAACCACTTTCTCCCCCTGAGTCTGGCCTCTCTAAGGCCCTATATAGGGACACAGGCCTGTGGCTATAGGGGCCCCTCACGCAGAGGGAGTGACTCTTGGCTGGACAGATCATCTCCACACAATTCCCTGGTGGCCCAGACTGGCAGCTGCTCCTGGGCTGTAGCTTGGGGCCAAGATGTCTCAGACCTTAGAAGCCTAGGGCTGGGGGAGACAGCCTTGTCTGGAAGAGGGCGTTGGGTGGCCTCTGGTATTTATTTGGCATTTATAAATATATAAACTCCTTTTTTACTCTATTTTCTGGGTCTTTTTCTTCTTCCTTGTGTGGAAAGTCAAGTTGATACCTGCTATAGTCTAGGGTTTTTTGTTGTTTTGTTGTTTTAATTGCAGTGAAGCAGACAAAAACAGAAAAATAAGGACCTTTATTAAGGATATTTCTAGCCCACAGCTAGGGCTCATATTCAGCTCTATGAGCAACTGTCCGACCTCATCCCCATTCAATGTGAATGACACTAGGGAGGCCAGGCCACAGGTAGATCCCACTGACTGACTTAAGGGGTCACAGCAAAGGCCCCTCTCACGGGTAGGCATAGACAGATTAACTGCTGGGGATGAAGAGGGAAATCATTGAATTAATACATTGTTCTACCCCTTCCCTGGACCTTCTCTTCCTCACCTACGAGGTTCATAGGTACATAGGTACCTAGTACTATGTGGTACCAACGGAAGCCCCTTTATTAGGCCCCAAAACTATGGGAAAGGGATGGATGCCCTTCTCTTTTCAAACATTCCAATACTAGGGGCCACTGAGGTAGAGGATTAAGGGGCAAGGCCACACTAATCTCCCTGTGGGCCCTGCTCTAAAGCTGGCCCTCAGTGAAGTTAGCAGGCGTTTTGCTGGTATGGAAAGACTGGGGCATCAGCCCACACTGGAATGCTGCAATTCTTCCTGAAGCCACAAGGGGGCTGGCTGTCCAAGCCGACTCAGCAGCTTTGATAGCTCCAAATTATGGTTCCGGAAAAAATCCATAAGGAAAAGGCGAGACTGATGGGAGAAAAAAAGTGAAGGAGAAACAAACAGTAAAGAGGGCAGCGTGATCAGATTCTAGAGGTGAAGTGGCAACCGAGGCCCCGGCTTCACTTACCTCCATATCCATGTCTGGGTACCTCCGGCCTTTGCTTTTCCCTAGACAGCGAGTCTTACCACCTTCCAGTCCCTGGCACCAAAATCCTTTATCTTCATCAAACCTACTCAAAGGAACAGGCCATTAGGTGTCAGGGAGAAGGAAAATCCAAGCCCCACAAATGTACCCTACCCTTCCAGGCCACAGGGAGAGATGTTGTCTCTTCCAAACAGGACCTCTTTCCCTTTCCCTGCAAAACCTTGGCCTTGGTTCATGCTCTCCCACCTGAGGGTCCTCGTGTAGTTCAGAAAGGGGGTGATACCCAGGAACTTCTGGATGGTCTCCATTGAGGCTGCTGGGTTGGTGCGAAGCTCCTGTCCATCCACAATCAGCAGCTGAAGGGACAGGGATGTGGTTCCCTCCAGATTCTTAAGACTGGGCTGAAGGGAAGGATACCCTAATGAGGGCTCTCGGGAGACTGTACCTGTCCAGAGGGATAGTAAGTCAGCCAGCGCTGCAGATGGGTGGAATAGTAGCCAGGAACAAGACAGCGGTTCTGCAAGGAGCGAAGTACCAGAGGGGCCTGAGAGGAAGCTGAAATCACCTGGTAGAAGGTATAGTTCAGAGCAACTGGGTCTCCGTGTGCTCGCTGGTGCTGCCGGACGAAGAACAAGAAGGGAGAGGGCTGTTGATTGGACAGAATTATTCTGGCCATCTTCTTGTCTGGTGACAATAGCGTAGCTACCCTTCCCTAAGGGGCAAGTTTAGTTTTCCTACTCTTATTCCTTTGTGTCTCGCAGCTACTACCTTCTCCACCTCCCCCTCAAGACCTAATGTGCCTCTAGTGTCAGGCAAACCTGGTACCAGGAGTAGGCCCTGTCAGCAGGGTTGGTGAGCACAGTGATGATCTTGGCTCTTGGCAGAAGGGCAGCCCCCCGCCGTGGTACAACCTCCGAGTCAAAGTAGGTGGCACTTTTTTCAAACAGGAAGTCAGTGCTGGCATTGGAAGGTACAGGAAAGAAGTCCATGTACCTACATAGTACCATAGGAAAGAGAAGAGAAATCTCACTTGCAAGACCAGATGCTCGTGTGCTGGCAGGAGCTGCCGTGGGTTAATTTTTGGAGAAGGCAACACTACTCTGAGGAGCACTCAAGGGGACCCAGTCTCACCAGTCAATACCCTTGTGGTAGTTAGGGCCATTGAAGAACTGAATTTCCTCGAAGGTGCTGGGGCTAGGAAAGCTGCTTGTCACAGCTGGATGCAGGCTCAGGAAGAAGTGAATAGCTGTGGTGCCTGTTGGGAGGAGAAAGAGCAGGCTGTTCCAGGAAAGCAGCCAGCTCAACAGCGTGAATTTGAAGGAAGTAAGAAAATACTCATTTATGGGTAGTAAAACTCCCTTCAGCCAAGTAAAGTGAGAGAAGGAAACCCTGGGAGAGGCCCAAGCCTGGGTTAGACAGGGCTTTCACCCTCCACCTGATTAGACTCACTTGCAGACTCTACCCTCCCTAGCACTCAGGACTGAGTCTAGAGCGTCAAACATGGTTCGTGCTCTCACACTGAACTGTGGCCTCCAACCTCTTTACTTTTCTTATTTTGAGATTAGGTCTTACAAAATTGCCCAGGTTTCCTTAAATATGCTCTGTAGCCTGGCAGGCACTGAAGCTGATACTCTATTTCTGCCTCCCATACTGCTGGGATTATAAGCCTGAACAACCAAGTAAGTCTCTGGTTATCTAATGGACTTTTAAAAATATTTTAAAATATATTTTTATTTTATGCGCATTGGTGTTTTGCCTGCATGTATGTCTGTGTGAGGGTATCAGATCTTGGAGTCACAGACAGTTGTGAGCTACCATATGGGTTCTGGGAATTGAACCTGAGTCTTCTGGAAGAGCAATCAGTGCTCTTAACCGCTGAGCCATCTGTCCAGCCCCATCTAAGATTTTTGAGACAGCCGAGGCTGGCCTTACTTGCTGTACAACCCACAACAGCCTTGACTGTATAGCAAGTGAGGTCTTCTGATTCTGCCTGTTCTACCATACTGGCTTTATGCTGGGACTGGAGCCCAGGGTTTGTGCATGCTCAGCAAGCAGCTCTGCCCTATTTATGTATCTTTTTCACTCTCCAGATGGAGCCAGGTATAGTGGCTTATAAATGGAATCCCAGCACTTGGAAAATTGAATCAAAGTGATCAGGGGATTTAAAGTTGGCCTGGTGACATGAGACCATCTCAAAAACTAAACATTAGAAAAAAAAAATCCACAGATGAGAACTGGCGTCAGTTGAGTGGGACAGTCACAGCATGCGTAAGACCCTGGGTGTAACTCTCAAAACCCTAAAGAAAAATACAGCTGCCACCACAGCTGCCCCTGGAAAGTCCTGCACACATGCCCTGTAGCAGTAGTTTTTACACAGGGTCTTCTAGCACCGGCTGCTGGTGGTGGTGCATCCCTGTCATCCCAGCACTCAGGAGGCAGAGGCAGGCAGAGCTCTGAGTTCAAGGCTAGCCTGGCCTACACAGTGACTTTCAAGACAGCCAGAGCTACACAGAGAAACCCTGTCTCAAGAAAACTAAAACCCAAATAAAACAACACACTGTGAAAATAACCCCCTCAAGCTGTCCTGCACATACATGCAGTCACAGGAAACTTAATTAATTAGAAGCAGGTACAAGAAAGCAGCGTAAAGTAAACTGGCTATGCATAATTTACCTGTCTTCTGTGGTCCTACAATGAGGAACTTGGGGAGTCGATCACAGGTTTTCTCCTTGGACCAGATATCTTTGTGCCTCTTGTCATCACAGGGATTCTGAAGGTTAGGCCATAAATCTGATAAGGATAATCTCATAAACCCTGACCCCCATCTCTGGTCAGCCTGAGCGCCATCCTTACCTGCCAAAGGGGGCTTCGTTCCTGAGGAAAAAGTTCAAAGTACTTTTGTGCAAGAGGGACAGGAGGAAGGGTCTGGAGGCGCAGTCGTGTCCAGCACTGCAGAAAGCGCACCAGGCTCTCGAAGGTGTACAGGCCCAGCCGGTCATTCCCATAGTTTGACAGATGGGTCATAAAGACGCTGATCTGCAAGATGCCTGCACGTGAGCCTTGAGAGCTACCCTATCTCAGAATCAGCTTTAGTGAACAAAGGCACGTGCTTGAGAACACTTTGGCTCTCTAGTCTTCCCTTTTGGCACCTTACCGGGTTAAGCAGCACCGTCAGAAAGAGTTCTCCACCTCGGATGCTCCGATCTAGCTCACGAGAACCTCCAGGATACTCATTATAGAAGATTGTGTGAGTGAAGAGGCCACATGTTTGCCGAGGGAGCACCTGAGAGGAAAAGAAAATATAGGGATAGATGAGATTTGAATGGTAAGACAGATAGCAGATTAAGGACCAAAGTTAGGAGGCACTGGAATTCCCTGAATTTACAGAGGCCTGGTTTGAAGTTATAGTAACAAAATTTACTATTTGTATTATCATATTTTGTGGATGCCTTGGTCTGGTACTTGAGGAAGCACAAGTCCATGCTGGTTGAAGGCTGTCTAAATGTTTGAAATTTGTAGTGGGACTCCCTCACCATGATGCCATTGTGAATGAAGCCACGGCGGTAGCGAGCAGGGCGGAGATGGGGATACTCCTCAGTGCTGGTCACCTGGATGCCCCAGACAGATTTCCAGGCCTCATAGAGCTGCGTGTGGATGGGGTACACGCCAGAGTGGTGGGGGGCCACAGCGTAGCCCAGATCCGTAGGAATCCCATGCTCCTGGGAATGGCATAGACTCTCACCAGGACCTGGTGAAGTTTGGGGAGTAGAGGGTAAAGAGGGTGGGGATGCCTCCAAAGAAAGAAAACTGGAAAGGGTATCCACAGGGAGGGTTGAAAAGGAAACATTAGTTCTGGGAGAAAGTACAGGAAAGAGATTCAAGAGTCTCACCAAAGCAAACTGTTTGTTGAGCCTCATCTGGTCAGCCAGCACTGAGCGGTTGTGGAACAGGTGTGGCTGCATGTGGCTCCACATGTGAGGGAACCACCAGAACTCTCTTCGGTGCTTCAGCAGCATGTCGTCCCCGGCGTCTTCCTCTTCTGTCCCTGTGATCACACATTGACTGCTAGGCCCTCTGTTTTGTAATAACATTGACCATCTTCCATCCTTTAGACATCACTGACCCTCGCCCAAGGCTTAAGGTTTTCTGTTTGCTTCACTGTCAAAGTGTTCTTCAGCCACTTATTCTAACCCAAATCATCACTAGCTCATCACTGCATTAAGTCCCCAAACTTTGTCTTTTTCTCCAACTTGTGTGCCCAGGGTCAATACTAGAGACAAATTGATAAGAACAGGGCAAAAAGCTCACCAGTGTGATAGAACTTGCCCGAGAAGCCCAGGTTGAATGTAAAGTTGGGAACTAAGGTCCTGAGTTTGTTCTGGGTGGTCAGCAGAGCCTGGGAGGATAGTAGAGAAATGCCAAAACAGGAGAAAACAGATTGAGTGAGAAACACATAGTAAGCAGCTTTCTTTCCACCTATAAGAAGCATACTATACATACTATAAAATGTGTCTATGACCATCTAAGAATCAAAATAGGGAACCTGACAGCCAGAGGCTGTAAATGTTCTAGCAAAATAAACAGAAGAAAGAAACACTGACCTCAACATCAGCCACTTTCATGCGAGTGCCCTCTTTGCCCACAAAGATGTCATCAATGTCCACTAAGATGTAGCGGTCAAGGTCCAGGCAGAGGCGCTTCCCAGTGAGGTATGCGACAGCGTCAACAAAAACAAGTTTATGGAGCCAGAAAGAAAGGCCGTGTCCGAACAGCACCCGCTGAATGCCATCATGAAGCCCCAGGTCCTGCACCACAGTGGGGAGACGGGCCCGCCGAAGAACAGGTGCAGGCACAGGGAGCTCAGCTGGCCGATGGCTGGCGATAAGCACTGGTTCGTAGGTGCTATGATTGGACTGGAAGACGGTCCAGTCATCACCTGGCAGCGGTCCTGGCTCCACACGGCTAGGGCGGGTGAGATGTAGTAGCGGGGCAGAAGGGTTCACTTGGTAGTCCCGAAGTCCCAAATTTGAGTGTAGGAATAGGGGAAAGCCCTTAAGTTGGGCACTCAGCAGGCTATGTTCATGTGCTCGAAAAAAGCCAATGATGCCCACGCCATATTCCACACAGTACTGATCTAGCAGTTCTCGACTCCCGGCATCCAAGTTGACATACTTCAAAAGGTTCTCATAGATGACCAAGACATAGCGGCCACGGGTATTATCAGTCAGCGTGGGCATATCCCCTCGGCCAGGTGCTAGCTCAGTGCTATAACGAAAACGACTAGACTCCAAGATGGCCACAATCTCCTGCCCCAATTGTGAATATGCACTTTCTACAAACACAAGGACCACAGGTTCCGTTCGCGTTGTTTCTGGAGGCCTCGGGGGTCGAGGTGGGACCGGTGGCCTTGCAGGACCAGGGCCAGCTGCCCCGCTGCTACTGCAGTCTCCCAAGGGCAGAGGCAAGGGCTCCTTGGCCTTGGGGCTGGTAGACACGTAGTAAGCCAGGAATCCCATGGAGACAAGGCTGAAACCAATCAACAGCAGTATGAGGCGGTGCAGTTCCAGTTGCCGAGCAGGGCGTACCACCTTCCACAGTTGGAGCATGGCGAGGAGGAATGAGGGAGGATGGGGACTACCTCTGGAGGGAGTTCAATGGCCTGGGGCTGTCTTGGTAGGGCAGAAGAATAGGAAAATAAGGGGAAGGAATTCTCTTAGGGTCAGTTCCCTGACGAGATAAACACAATTCCTTCCATACAGGATAAGGGAGGCAGAAGGAGCAACAGGGTCTACTGGACAGAATCCACTGGTCTCAGGTCACCATGGCCTCCTGGCCCATGCCTCAGGCTGAAACTTGAGCTCCCTCAGCTCTGGTGGAGGTTCTTACATCAGAGATCAGCAAAGTTCAGAAGCTTGGCCCCCACAATCTGTAAAGTAGAGAAATTGGTCAATTACTTCTTCCTTTGAAAGCTTGTCATTAACCATTATCCTTAGCCCATCTCTTACCCGACGCATTTTTGATGATCTCTTCTGTGTATGTGCATGCCTGTACACATGTGAGTGTCTGTGTGTGTAGAGGCCAGAGGCCAATTTCAGTGTCTTCCTTTAGTGCTCTTATATTTTTGAGACAGTCCGTCATTGAACCTGAAGTTCTCTGCTCCAGTTAGAATGGCTGGCTAGCAAGCCCCTGGTTTTATCTCTCCATGCTGGGGTGCACGCCACCACATTCCTGGCTTTTCATGGGTACTTGGGAGTCCAAACCCAGACCCTCATGTTTACCAGCAAGCACTTTACCCACTGAGCTCTTTCCCCAGCCCAGACACTTTATTCTTTAGAAAAAAGTAAAACTTCTATAGAAGAATACAAGCTGAATCCCATACCCACAAGGCTTCACAGCTTGTTCTCTTTCTTGGAATACCCAAATGAATGTCCAAATTCTCCTAAGCTCAAGCTAGGGCAGTAACTCACATTAAGAAAGAGCCTATCCACACAGACCAAACAGCCAGGAGGATGAACAGAGGTCTACTCTGACAATTCCCATCCTGTGACTGAGAAGTTTCCCAATGAGCTCCCTATAACAAATGGATGGCACATCTTAGAAGTCTCATGATCCAACGAAACATCAGATAGAAGAAACTCATGAGTCTTAATCTTGATACATCAAGCACACCCATTACCACAGCCAACAGCACTAACGGACTTGCAGTCATGTGGACACTATGGTGGGGGAACCTGAGAAACACTGAGAGTTAATTATGTTATTATCTTCTGAGCCCAGAACTTGAGGGGATTTTCTTTCCACTACCTGTGAGAAATTGTCCCCTGCCTTTCATTCCACCCATGCCAGAACTGGGGGAAAAGAGACAAATGCACGCCCAGGGAGGGGCATGCCATCATTAGCACACGAGAAAAGTCAGAAAGCTGAATCAAGGGTCACCCCCCATCCATTTTCATTCTAAGTCTCCATCCTAAATTAAGCAAACTATTACTATATCCCCATTGGCGACTAGCACAGGACGGTCCCTGAGCTAACCTGGATAGATATGAGGGACTGAGTACAGCTATAGAAAGTGAATCGACGGTCAGACAATCAGAAAACAGTTTTAAGGGAATCTAACCTGACAGTTTCTTTTTCTCAAACAGGCTGCTGAAGTTACAGTCACTTTTTTATTTTAGCCATTCTTAGGCAGGTCAGTAGCTGTAAATCCCTCTCTACCACCCATTTCAATACATGTACCTCAGGGGTGATTAGGCACAGATAAGATTCCTTCAGAATCTAGAGATGACTTATTTAGAGTTCAGCATTGGCATGACTAAAACTAATCAACATAAGAGAGCTGGAAGACAGAATAAAAACTGTGATGAGGGGCTGGAGAGATGGCTCAGTGGTCAAGAGCACTGGCTGCTCTTTCAGAGGACCCAGGTTCAATGCCCAGGACCAACATAGCAGAACACAGTCATATATGCAGGCAAAACACCAATGCACATGAAATAAAATAAATTTAAAAAAAAACCCGATAGGACTGGAGTCCTAGTGTAGAAGCAAAGCCCAGGCTTATGTATGTGGGACTCTAAATGCAAGGATGGAAGGGGAGGAGAGGGAGGGAGCGAGGAGGAGAAAGAGGTCATGGGAAGAACTGAATTATTTTTGTTTGTTTGTTTTGTTTTTTTCAAGACAGGGCTTCTTTGTGTCCTGACTGTCCTGGAACTGACTCTGTAGACCAGGCTGGCCTCAAACACTCTCCACCTGCCTCTGCCTCCTAGGTGCAGGAACAGCTGCATTCTAACAGAGAAAATTTTAGGGAAAATGGTAGGGAGAACTCCCAGAGAGAAAGTTGTACTTTGAATGTATCATCTATATTAATAATAGTCTCTATAACCAGGTGAGGTAACACTCAGGGCGGCAGAGGCAGGCAGATCTCTATGAGTTAGAGGACAGCCTGGTCTACAAAGTGAGTCCAGGACAGCCAAGGCTACACAGAGAAACACTGTCTCGAAAAACTAAAAAAGAGGGAAAAAAAGTATCTATTGAGTGTTGGATATTCGTCTGAGAGCTTGCATATACAATCATACCTAGACTTAAAATGGTTTGATTTATTCCAACATTCGAATAAAGGCAGGCGTTAGTAGGGCATACCTTTAATCTCAGCACTTGGAAGGCAGAGGCAGAAGGATCTCTGATTTCCAGGCCAGCCTGGTCCACAGAGTGAGTTCCAGGACAGCCAGGACTACACAGAGAAAGCCTTTCTGGAAAAACCAAAGCAAACCACCACCAACAACAAAAATCAATGTGCAAATAATAAACATTTAGTATAAAGCATACTTCAAACTGGTTTGGGTTGTAGTCTGGATGCTGGTGATGGAATACACAGCCCCGCTAGACCAGTTGCTCTATCTGGAGTTACACCCCCAGGCCCTACAATTTTAACTCGTTCCTAAGGTAGTAGATTTATACACAATAGTCTTCCTGTGATTTGAGAAACTGCAAGTTCCTACTCAGCCACACAATCAGAAGGTTAAGCAACTGACTTCACACAGCAAAGGGCATTGATGAGCTGCTGTGGTCAGTAGATTAGGTGTGCTACATGCATTTTTAGTTTAGGATATCTTAAAGGTTTATCAGGGTGAAAGCCACTGTAAATCAAGAAGCACCTGCTTTTAAAACCAGCTCTGAGAGGAAGGGAAAACACACATAACTAGTATTAGTTCCACTTTACACACACCTAATTTCAGGCCCAGAAAAGTTTAGTAACTTACCGAAGATCACAAAGCTTCAGCTTCGCAGATGAATGAACTGGGATTCAAAGGTCAGGCCTGTCAAACTCCTGCGCTGGAACCCCTGCATTTTAGCTTCATACCTAGGGGAGGCAGTGAGGTTTAGGGAGGGGGTCATGTGAGAACTGTTCGGGGGAAGCAGTAGGATGACTAATAGTGAAGGAAGAACATGTGTGTGGCAGTGGAAAGTTTCTGAAGGAGAAACCCAAGGGTCCTCAGCCAAAGTGGGCGGCAAATACAGGGTCAGGGAGGGTTGGAGGGGTGGGCCCACCACTGGATAAACATCAGGGCAGAGGCTGTGAGAGGAAGGCATACCGACTGGGGACCTGGCCTTGAGGATGGAGGGACCCTCCTACGGGAACTCCGGGGTCACCCAAGAAATAGGGAGCCCACAGGTGGGGAAGCTGGAGGGGCAGGGGCAGGGGCGTGGCCGAGAGTTGACATCCAGACAAGCACCAGCTGCAGGAGCTCCGCGTGACCCGGGTGAAGTGACCGGAAAGAGGCAAGTGAGGGGAGGCCCGCGGCCGGGACACAGGGCAGGGGCGCGCAGGGCCGGATGGGGGGCCGCCCAGGACGACCCTGCAAGCTGGTTACGGTGGCGACACTCACCAGAAGTCTGATGGGAAAAACTGAAGGCGAGCGTGGACGGGAGGCTCAAGGATGGCTCACCCGCAGGAGTGGGCGGCGTCCCCGCTGTCCCCGGGCCCCGCCGCGTCCCGGGGCCGCCCGGCTTCCCTGCTCGCGGGGCCTCGGGCCGCGTCGCGGCGGCTCCGCCATCTCCGAGCGAACCCTCCGCCGCAGCCGGACCCAACTATGGCTCCCACCAGGGGGAGAGGCGGCGCGCTGCGGCTCGAGGTCCGCGCGCTCTCTCAGCGTGGCCGCCGCGTCGCTAGGATCTGAGATAAGCCAAGGGCCCTCCGCGGTGCTCAACCCAGCCGCAGCCTCCCAGGCCTTCGGCCTCGCGCTCGGCCCACCGGAGCGGACCCCGTCCTCCACGCCGGGTGGCACAGTCTGCGGAGCGTCGGGGCGGGCCCAGGCCCAGGCCGGTCCACTCAGCCCCGCTAGGGGGAGGGAGCCCGCGCACCGAGGGCGGGGCCGCCTCCGACTCGGGCGGGGCGAAGTCGCGGTCCACCTTCTAAGAGCCTACTTCCTCCCAGCCAACCCCTCAACTCCGACTCAGCAGTCCAGGCTGAGTTTATGAGAAGTTTTCTTCCTTGCGCCCCAGGG
Source organism: Pachyuromys duprasi (assembly GCA_028658305.1). NCBI lineage: Eukaryota > Metazoa > Chordata > Mammalia > Rodentia > Muridae > Pachyuromys > Pachyuromys duprasi. The sequence goes on from CM053766.1 coordinate 87,154,235, forward strand.
GAATGGATGAAAAGATGTTTGTCTCCTAGTGAGGCCCTGTTACGCAGGCTACTAAAATCCAAGTCCATGGCCACAAGTCTCCAACAGCAATAACACAATGGACTGTTTAAAGGTTATTTTATTAAATATCTTCAAGGTTTCATTGTAACAAAGCTATGAAGGGACTACCAACATTCAGAACAAACACTATTTTTAAATTATTTCTATGTCATCATGCAAAAGTTCTGCATCAAATGCCTTCCATTTCCTGTTTAAAAGGTGGTTTGTTTAAATAGTCTATTAATAGTCTATAGATGCTGACATTAGCCCCAGAAGTGGAGTAAGAACGCTAAGAAGTGGGGCTGGAGCAGCCATATGAAGCTATGGGTCTCAATGAGCTCTAAGACCATTTGTTGTCTTCAAGCCAGCAAAACCAAACCCTGTGGGGAAGGTATTTGTGGGCTGGCACTGCAGGCTGCAGGGCAGGAAGGGACTAGGGTCCAGGGTCTGAGGCATGCAGGTGGTGCTTGAGGAGCCTGGCTAAATTCAAGCACCAGCACCCGTGAGTTTGTTCTCTTCTCAGCTGCTTCCAAAGTCTGTAGTTCTTTTTCCCCCCAGCTCCTGTGCCTCCTGAAGGCCAGCCAAGGAGCCGAAACCTCCCCCTCCCCCAATGCAGATAATAGAAGTTGTTTGGTGGGAGGGAACCAGACTATGGCCAATTGCTCCTCCATTATCTTCTGTTTTATGCTTACGTTACAGATCTCTTCTTCCTGGAATGGAACTCCTTGAGCACAGAGGGGCAATGAATGCAGGAGCCTTGGCTCTGACCCCTTTTTTGGGTACATGCAGGTGAGGGGGGTGATGCCCATGCAGACTGTCCAGCAGAAAGTCTGTACTTCAGTTGGTCAGTAAAGAGCCTCTTCAATGAGGACACTCCTCACCCAAGCAGTCAGTTCAATCTCAAACACAGGGAAAGAGATGGGCGTGCAGCATGGAAGAAGGGAGGCAGCCCAGGGGGCAGCCAGAATGCATAGAAACAACCAACTGTTAGGCCACTGCCTCACTCCTCCCATTTCACAGGGGCACTTGGCAGAGGGCCCAGATGAGAGTCAGCATGGGGACCACCACCATGAAAATGCAAGACAAAGATGGTCCAGATCAGCACAGAAACAGAACTGCCAAAAGTGGCAAAGGAGCGCTGGCCAAGGTCTGGGTTTCTCCTTGTTATGTTGGGAAAACCAACAGGAGGCAAAGTAGCAACCCCTCCCCCCTACCATCTGCAGAAATCAGGCCTTAGTACCAGGCCCACGTGCATTGTGCATCCTATAGACATGGATGAGTGAGGGCATGTCAGACTAACGTGAGGTCTCTCATCAGTTTCGTAGCGGACACACTTCTGCAGCACCAAATCTCTTCTTGCCTATGTCAACTGGAACGGTAGAGTAAGTCCAGGCCTTTGGTGCCGAGGCCTCTGCTTGGCAGCCGCCTCCGCAGCAGACTGGGAGTGCTGCGTTCTCTCCCAAGTAGGTCCAACAGCCATGGTGTTTTCTTCCATCTCATTCTAGGTGTCACTGCATGTTCTGAAGAAGTCCACTCTTAGACCTGGGTTTCAGGCCACCTCTGGGCTGTAACCATACCATGGCTCCTAAAGCTCTGTCAAGAGTCCTTGCCTGGTTCCCCCGAGTCCATGGGAGCCTGAGGCCAAGCTCACCTCTTCAAAGCTGGTGGGGGAGCCCACTGTTTATGCTTGGATAAGCGTCACACAAACTCCTGCCTTCTTGCAAGCCCAAGGGCTATCAGTTGTTTTAAAACGCATCATGGTATGAATTCCATTCTCTCTCTCTCAACAATTTCTTTTTCTTTTTTTTTTTTTCTTAAATGTAAAAAACACCTCGGTACAGCAGAGACAGACACGAAGGGCGGGCGGGAGGGCTGCATGCAGGGGCGTGCATTGGCTGCTGCCGCTTTGTAATTTAATTGTTTTAAACCTCAAACGAACAGGACTGCCGCTGTCACTCAGGCCCTCCAGAGTCACTGGCTTCGAAGGTTCAACCTCCAGCTGGAATCTCCTTATGCCCCTGTCAAACAGAACGGAAGGTGGTGACAGAACAGAGAAGGACAATGAACACAGATAAGTTCCTGGGATTTTAGTATACAAGGCTAAGTCACTTGAGTGGGCAGGGCATGGAGGGAGAGGCTACTGTTTAAAGTATCTGAATTCTCATGATCCATGCAGGAATGGATGTAGAACCACTATCCTCCTCTTTTGATAACTAAAGAAACTGAGGCTTAGCAGGGGGAACACTGCATGCAACAAGTCTGGAGTCTGATTACAGAGCACAGCGTATCAAAACTACGCTGCCCAGTCTTTGCTGCCTCTTTAAGATGGTTCATACCTCTTCCTGGATTGCTACCTCCGACCCTTTCCTTCCTCCTCCTCCGACCTCGGCTGTCCCAGGCCACCGCTCCCCTACCCAGGCCCTCCTCTCCCGCCAGGTGCACCTGTGGCTGAGCTCACTGCAGCGGTGCGGCAGGGGCCCCTGAGCAGTGATAGTGGACGTTGAGCCACTTGCCATCCCGGCGGTGCCACACCCGGGTCTCCTCTGACTGGCTGGTGCGAGGCCGACCCTGCCCGTCGATGTACTGGGTGAGGCGGATATAGGCGATGCAAGCTGCGTCCTCCCCAATCACGTGGACGTGTGGGTTTAGGATGGTGGTGTGGATGGGCTTGCTGTTCTTGGACAGGACTGCAGGGGGCAGGGTGTGGGGGGGAATAGGCATTAGGCTTGGGCACTCACATATTCCTGCTAGGCTGCACCTTCTTTACTCTAGCTCCAGCAGCCATTTCTAGAATCCCCCCATATTCCCAGCCAGAGGGCAAGGTCCCCTATTACATTAATTTCACCCAAAAGAAAGAGGAATGTGGGTAACAATAATAGCAACTAGTCTTTTCATTAGGTATTATGCTGAGGTGTTACATGCAAGAGATGAATTTCTTCACCGATACTATTTTCTTCACTATGAGAAGGAGAAAAAGAGTAAAATAAAATATTTAAACTCAGGACTATGTGGGTCTAATAAAAGCCTGTGGTTTTTCTATTTGGCTAGTAAGATATTTAAAAGTCCTAAGCTTATTTTGCCCCTAAACTAAGGCTGAAGAGAAAAATCATAAAAGCAATACATTCAAAATCAATTTGTGACTTAAAAAGGCACATTAAAGTTTGAAATCCCCAAAGCACCCAGCTCAAGATGTCACCCAGGTTCCCAGGGTTCTCTGGGTTTGGGAAAGCAAAGGGAGTTAGAATGCTATTATCAGCACCTGCCTTGCACTTGGTGATGCTTCCACTCGGATTCCCTTTAGTTCATTTCTATGCTACAGAGGCTGTTAAGAGATTGCCCTTAGAACTAAAAGAAACACTACTTCTGGCTATCAGAATTACTTAGATAGCTAAGGGATTATGCAGGCAGCTATGGATATGGGGAGGCAGTATGGGGGTGGGAAATAGCTACAACATAAAACTCAGGGCAGAATAAGAGTTGCCTAGGATAAAGCGGACAAGAGGAAGGACAACTGAAGAATGAGGGTCTAGGAAAAGTGAAGAGATGGATGGTGTGATGATTCAATTCTGGGACTTCCAGGAACTATTCAGACTCTAAACTTCCCCCATCCAGATGCCTGGCTCCCTCAGTGTCCAGAGTATCCTCGCCACAATGTCTGATCTCACAGATCACCATTAGTGCTGCTACTTGCTTTTACATTCTTATCCTGTTTTTAATTTCCTTTACTGTGAACCCTGCAGACACAGAGCTTCATTACTACTTGCTGAGATCATGTTTTCTTAATCTTGGAGAGTTTACAGTCTGTCTTGGAGAGAGGTGATGCTTAAACGAATACAGTGACCCTAATGGTGATGATCAACAGTGCCTTGATACAGCCGGCAACTGAATGGGCACTCAGCTTTGGAGCAGTGCCATTTCAAAGCTAGCAGGGCACAAGGAGGCGAGCATACAGAGCAGAATGCAGCAGGAAGGCCAGAGAAGGAGAAGGGTAACTAGGGTAAAGGGTGGGTGGGGACAGAGGCAGGGGTAGAGGGGCAGGCAGGAGTATGTCAGCAGCACGAACCCACTCACGATTCTCAAAGTAAAACTTATGGAAATCCATCCCCTCCACGAGGTTACCAAGGGCTTCTGGCTCAAAGGAAGTGAGGCCTGGGTCACAAATCTTCCTGCAGAAAAGAGGGCCGGGGGTGGGGTAGAGGGCAAAAACATAGCCCGTCAGGCCTCTGTGGGAATTATGTGCCTTCTTCATCAGCTGTGTCTGTCGCATAGCAGGTTAGCTACTGGCCACACCGGACAGGGCAACACTCTTACTCTAACCAGGACCATGCCTGAAGATAACCTAGAACCCCTGCACAGATGTAGCCCATGGCAGCTTAGTATCCAAGTGGGTTCCATAGTAATGGGAACAAGGACTGTCTCTGACATGAACTGATTGGCCTGCTCTTTGATCACCTCCCTCTGAGGGAGGAGCAGGCCACAGAGGAAGACAATGCAGCCAGTCCTGATGAGACCTGATAGGCTAGGGTCAGAAGGAAGAGGAGGAGGACCTCCCCTATTAGTTAGACTTGGGGAGGGGAATGGGAGGAGATAAGGGAGGGAGGGTAGGATTGGGACAGGATAAGGGAGGGGTCTACAGCTGGGATATAAAGTGAATAAACTTTAATTAATAAAAAAATAAATTAATTAAAAAACAAAAACAAAGACAACACTCTTGAGGGTTTGCCTGCAGAGCCACTTAGCAATCCTACCCATTCACCCAGTGTCAGGCTCAGTTGTGGGGAGTCTACCTGGGTGGGATCCTAGCCTAGAGGCTTAGGGGCTGACTGGGACACAGCTTAAGATCCAGTCTGCGTCTCCCAAAGGATCACAGATAGTTTTTGGGAAAGAGAGATAGGTGGACTTGGGAGACAATATCTCAAGGCAATGGGTCTTTACTCACGTGTAGGCCTCAAAATCCCCATTGTTGATAGCTTCAATCAGTTGTTCTGTGATCTTAATGATCTCCTGTTTTCGCACTGTCGGGAGGAAAAATCCACTGATTTACCCACTAGGCAACTTCCCGAGGGACAAGAGAGCCGTCCTCAGTCCTTCAGGGATCCCTTGTGATCTTTTTGTTAAAGACATCCTCCTCCTCTGTCTTTTAAGGCCCTGTGCAGGAGGAGTAAGCCCACTCTTCTCAACCCCCTTCGGGCGTCTGCAGAACCAAGGACTACCTCCTTTCTAAGCCCAGCCAGTAGTTGTGGGTCTCTGGCCTTTGCCACCTTCTCCATCAACAACCAGGTTGCAGAAAAACATCTTCTTTTTAGCAGCTAAGTAGCCTATCACATCATGAACCCTCTAGTCAGTTTCTGTATTCCATCCTTAGCAGGCTTAGCAACTTTAGATATGGCTGTTCTGCCTCTAACCACTTCTCTCACCGGAATAGGCTCAGCCATGCTGCGGTTACTACCACACTCATAGCCCTTATTCAGTGGCCCAGAACTTAGTCTTAGACAACCTGCCTGGGAGCAAAATATAAGCTAGAGATGAAGTTCCCAAAGGATGAACAGAGAGCTAGGTTGGATATTTGGTTCTTTTTACACTACTCATCTCTTCCACAGGGTTTTTCGGGATAATGGATCTTGGGACCATGTATACCTTTGACAGTCTCTCACACAAGAGATTAGCTACATTGCCCTTGAATAAGCTTCTGGAAAAACAAAACAAACAAACAAACAAAAAAAACCACCCCAAAACAACTAGAAACCTATAGCAGTTCTCATACAAGGGTGTGTTCCTACAGAAAATCAAGACAAGACTGAGAGGCAGGTAGGTTGGTGCCCTCCTTCCCTACCCAAGGGGCACATGGTGACATCCTGCTCTCAGGGTTAGCTCACTTACAGACAGAGCCACTATTAGCAGGGGGTGTCTCTAGCGTAAGGGCGAGCTTGGACTGAGTTCAGGCTAACCCTGACTGTAACTGGAGCCCCAGGCTGGTCCAGGCCACAAGCCTTTCCTCACAGGTGCAAGAGGCTGCAAGACAGATAAATGCGAGCATTAGAACAGTACCAGCATGACATAGCTGGGCCAGCACAGCCAAGGGGAGTATCTGGGAGGGGCCAGCATAGCTAAAGGTGCAGCCAGGAGGGACCTCCACACAGACCACTACTGGTGGGCAGCCCTATGTGAACAAGAAAGGGCTTTGGGGGGAACTAATGAGCTCTATTCTTTTTCCAGAGAAGCAAGCAGGTATGTCTACGTAACACTTCCCTATGAGTTCTATCAAATTAATCTGGAGGACCTGACTGGGGTCCTGTGGGTAAAGAAGACTGGATTTAGAAACTCTGTAAGGATAGACAATGTGGGGCAAAGAAACCAAGAGAGGCATACTTTAACACAGAACTACAGACATAAACATGAATCTCAGGAACCCTGCCAGCTACTTGAAGTGGGGACCCCCTCACTGGCCCCCACTTAACAGATAAGGAAACTGAAGCTCTTGGAAACTAAAGATACTTCACAGACTTTTGAAGGTAGCACTGCTGGAATTTATGTTTCTTTTGAGACAGGGTCTCACTGTGTAGCTAGACTAGACTGGCCTTGAACTCAATGGAGATCCTTCAGCTTTAGTCTCAGCCTCCTGAATGCTAGAATTGTAACTGTGTATCACCACACTTAGCTAAGATTCAAAATTAGGTCTGTCTCATTCAGAGCCCATGCTTTTCATATGGCTGAGACTCAGAAAACACTAAACCCGATACAATTCCTAGGCTGTTGCAATGCACCATTACCCTTACTCCCACCCTCACAGACCTGACTTCTTGTTCTTCCTGGCTGTTGCCAAAGCGAGGCGTGCTACACATCCCAGGGACTTTCTACTCCCAACTTCCACACCATGTTTCTCCACCCACTCTTCTCTTCTCTGGGCTCCAAACTGAGGCCTGTCTGGGACGAGCGCTTCCAGCAGGTGCCAGCCCCTGGCAGACACCATGTCCCTAAAGCTGACTAACAGGTATCTGGGCTAGGCTGACTGCTCTTTGGGGAATCCCTGAGGGGCTTCAGGAAGAGCCAGGGAGTCGGAAGCCAGAATGTGCCTCCCTCACACTTACTGGCTGAGGAGCAGAGAGAAGGCTGGGGCTGCATGCCTGCAGAGGGGGCTGTTCTGTCCCGGGGGCTCCGTCCTTCGGGCACCAAGCTGCCATTCCCAGTGCGGAGCGGGGCAGCTAGCCAGCCAGGGCAGGGCAGGGCAAGGCAGAGCAGCCAAAACAAACAGAATAAGGCAGGTGAGCGAGCAAGCCGGACAGGACCCAAGCCACTGGCGCTGCAGAGCCGGGGCAAGGTGATGCCTGGGGCTGCTGTGGACACCGGACCACATCCCACTCAGCTGCCTCTGCCAGAGAGGCCTCCCAGTGGGAACACTGCAAAGGTGCAGAGACCTAGGCTTGCAGCTTCCAAAGGAGCCTTAAAACAGCCAACACAAGGACCCCTGCTCCCAGAAAAGACATTCAGGAGGGCTAGGGCACGAGGCCACAAGTCTAGCAGTAAAGACGCCTCGTACTCTGTCAGCACCACACTGATCTGACTCTCCCAGCAGCCCTGGAAATACTGTTTGCACTAACTTAAATGTATACGCTTTTGATGTTTTGGGGTCCCAATATGTGGCGCTGTCCTTTTTTTTTTTTTCCTGATGGCCTGGCAGAAGGTTACTTATTGAAAGCACAGGCAGAAGTTCTAAGAGGCTAACCCAAAGAACAGATGGAGATTCCACTGGACTGGTTATATTCTGTATAGCTCTTGGCATCCTGGCCAGCCCCAAGTTTAGGCTAGTGGTCATGACAGGCCTCCAAAGACAACTGAATGTATCTGAATGTAGATCTGTTCTAATTCTGTCACTCCTGGCCAGAACTCTGGACCAAAGTCAATCGGGAGCTGTCCTTGGGGTTTTTGTCATTTTAATTTTTTAAAGATGTATTTATTATTTATACAGTATTCTGTCTGCCTGTGTACCTTAGACCGGAAGAGGGCATCAGATCTCTTATAGATGGTTATGAGCCACCACATGGTTGCTGGGAATTGAACTCAGGACCTTTGGAAGAACAGTGCTCTTAACCTCTGAGCCATCTCTGCAGCCCAGGATTGTTGCTTTTTGTTTATCTGCCCCCCCCCTTTTTTTTTGAGGGGAGAGGTGCTGGGCTAGGCAAGTGTTTTCCCACAGAGCTATACCACAACCCTTTGTCCTCATTTTAAAACGCAAAAGTTCTATATTCTAAGAATTACCTTGGTCTTGGGAAAACCAGGACCTATTTCTGCAGATGCCTCTGCTTTGGGATGCCACCTCATTATCAACAACAGGAACAGCTCTCTAAGTCCTGACCCTGGAAACAGTTAATTTGGCTAGTCTAGATTTTGGTAAAAAAGAAGTCTTTTTTTTGCTTCATCTACTAACATCACATGGGGGACCTCATATCTCAGTTCACGGAAAGCAGCTTTTAGGTCAAGCCCTCCTGTCAGTATAAGGAGTCATCAACCCTAGTTCCAGGGACAGAGAAAATAGATGCCCTGTCCACACGGAGGTACTTGGGTCACGGCTGGGGTCCCTTCTCCTTCAAGGGCTAGCACCTACCTTTGAGGTCTTCGTCTTCTGTAGTGGTGTTGCAGCTCTCCGTGGAGCCCTGCGGGCAAAAATAACATGTGTGTGAACAGCCCATGGAAGCTTGGAGGAACAGGGACAAATGGGTTCCTATAAGAGGTGCCTTGAGGAGCTTCTACTTTCACCCTTGCTCCTTGGTGAGAAACGCCTCAGGTCCCAGTATCCTTCCCGAGTTTTCCTATCAGGAAAGGCACCACATAGTCACTCATGCTAAAACTTTGATCATCATTTTTCTCTTTCTGTTGTATTTTCATCAGTCAATCCAAAATAAAACTCCGCATTCCTTCTTTAACATGAATCCTGTCTCTTACCTCTCTTCAGATGCATAACTAGCTACACTTTGCCCAAGTTGCTGGCATCTCGTCTCGCACCTGAATCACTACCGCACTTCCAGGTCTCCATACTGCCTCTCCTGCCTTCTCCTTAGAATTCTTATCTATAAAAATGTGGTCACAGTGAACTTAAAATACTAGATTTTATCTCTCACCCGATTAAAAAAAAACTACCAGTAACTTCTCTTTGTTGCAGGAGTACATGTAAACAGTATCTCTAGGAATAGTGGCACACACCTTTAATCCCAGCACTCAGGCAGGGGTAGGCAGATATCTGTCAATTCAAGGCTAGCCTGGTCTACATAGTGAGTTCTAGGACAGCCAGAGCTACACAGGGAGACCCTGTCTAGAAACAAACAGTCCTCCTAGCCCCACACACAAAGTAAACCACCCTGAAAACCCTGCCTGCTTTTCCAACTTATTCACTCTCCTATCCATTTGGCCCTCACTCACTAAGCTCAGATCTGCTTGGTTCTTTCAGGCATCACCCAGGCCAAGTCTCTGCACTTGCAGTATCCTCTGCCTGGCAGCCTGCCTGTCTGTCTCCTTCCCACTGATGTTTCATTTCTAGCTCAGATAATCCCCTCTTGAGAGGCCATTCCCTGACCACTTAATTAAAGGCCGTGTTCACTCTCTTTACTTTGTGCCCCTTTCTTCAGAGCACTTATCACTATTGGGTTTCATCTTATTTGATTATCGGTATGTTATCCAATGGGTCTTCCCCCACCCCAAATGAAAATTTGTTCTGTCCTCTTGATAACGCAGAGCCATGGTATTTGGTAATGTTGGTGGGAAGTCATACTAAGGAGAATACTGGCTGTACTCTTTCCTTTTTAGGGTGTATGGTACTCACATATGTATGTATGTGAGTACATGAATGGAGGCAGAGACTGACACTATCTGTCCTCTTCAATCGCTCTCACTTTACTTACTGAGGCAAGGTCTCAGGCTGAACCCTGAACCTTCCAGTTCAACCTGGTTAGTCTAACAGCCAGATTGTCTGGGAGATCCTGTTTCTATCTCCCACATGTGGGCCACCATGTGGCTTTTATGTGGGTACTGGGGATCCACACTCTAGTCTTCAGGTTTGCTCAGAAGTACTTTATTCACTAAGTTATCTCCAAAGCCCCTTCTCACTAAACTTAACCCACAGAGTTAACTATTACCTCCAGCCTGGACTCCCCAAACACCTCCACCTTGGGGTGCAGCCTGCATGGAACATCCATAGAACTCTCACACCCCAGTGACTTGGTGGTCACTCACTCACCTTGACCCCATCTGTAGCATTGTGCACCACAGTGGTTTGTGGTTCCTGTGAGAGAAGACAAAAATTACCCTCCTGATTTGGGGACTTAAGCTCTTCCCTGAGGGACCCCTCACACCCTTACATAGTTCCCTTAGAGACCCTATGATGACCACTGAGGCCTGCCCACCAGCCATCCCTATAAGAAAAAAAATACTGGCTCAACTAGGGTCCCAGAGAAGTAGGAAAGCCTGGACTTAGTTGATGGCGATGACTGGCAAAGAGAAGCTTGGAAGAGGCAGGGTCTCAGAAAGCTGAGAGGATGGGGCCTCGGTACTTGAATCTTGTTGGGTCTGAGGGTTCTTCCTAGATTGGAGCCTCATGGGGCAAATACACAAGCAGAGCTGTGGGATTCAGAGCACAGGTCAGGCCCTGCCAACAGTGTTCATCAAGGGGTTCACAGAAGACAGGGACACAGGGAAAGCAGAAAGATAATGTCTCCCAGTGAGGCCTAGGATGCCCCTTTGGCAAGCTCAGCTTAGGGAGGTACCCATTTCACCCACCTTCTGCCTGCCCTAGATGGCCCTATGGTACCACACCAGTTAGCAAGAGGGTCCACAGGAAGTAGAAGGCATGGCAGGCATGATCACTTGTCCCTCTGTTCCCAGTCTCCCCCTCCCTAGCTCATCAGCTAGCCAGCACTAACAGTGAGAACTCTGTGATACTACAGTATGTGCTGAAGAACCCAGAGAGAACTGAACAGAGGGGCTCTCCAGAACCAGACAAACACTGGGGAAGCCCAGTCCTCCTTCCTGTTCTTGATTATGCAAAGGAAAGGTTGAGGCAGGTTCTACAAGGCGGCCTCTAGAACTAATGATCAGATAACAAGAGAACTTCTACCCTGTGCTGTTTGAAGCAACTCACCTCCCTGGGCCCCATAGTAGACCCACTAGGGGTCCAGCTTGGGGGTGGGAGGCCTAAATGGCAGCCCTGACCACTCTTTCCCCCAACAGCGAAAGGAGCAGGAGCAGTGGTTCCGCCATGCAGGATGGAGCATTGCCACGCAGGAGAATGAAGGGCAAGGGGCCTGCAGGGCAGCACAAAAAGCAGTCTTCTCTATGGGAATCAAAAAAAAAAAAAAATGACAAAAGCTGAGGAGTCCTAGGGAGGTAAGGCAAGAAGAGAAAGTGGAAAAGGAGCAGGAGGCAGCCAGGGTCAGAGGCGGAGAAGCCGTAGTCAGAGGTACCATGGCCGTCTGCAAGGGCGCGGGCTCTTGGGCTGGGCTTACGAGACTGTTTTTGTTGTTGCTCTGTGGCTGAGACAAGAAAACAGATGGTTTAGTTTCTCCAGAGTCACCAAAGCTGGCCAGGTTTGACTCCCAGACCTCCCTTGTCCCGTAGTCTGGCCCAGAGGTACTAGGCCTGAGGTGGCAACTGTAACACTATGCAGATGGGGAGCAATGGTTAGAGAGATGATTAGAGAAGGAAAATCTGGGGAGCCCCAGAGACTTAGCTCTGAAGGCATCCTCACTGTAGGACTAGCCAAAGATTTGTTTTAAAGCATCTCTCTAGAAATTTCCACTTTACTCCAGGTGCCATGTCACTACATAGTCACACCAAATGCAAAGAAATTCAGGACTTTCTTCCCACATGACAGGTGGAAAAGATGGTGACTTAAAACAGAAAACAATAACCAAAAAAACCTGGGAACTCTGGCTCCCCTGTTGCCCTTCCCCTTGGCACCTGCATTTCCTTTCTCCCTTAAAATACCAGCTTGAGGCCTTATATGAAAAGAGGAGGAAGGAAATGAACAGGAATACCTGGCCTATGGGGTGATTTCCAGAGAGGAGAGAGTGGAGCTCAACTCTGGGTATAAAATATAGCCACAGATCTCAGGGACCAGGACTGTACTCTTCATCTTCCATCCGATAAATCTTAGACTTGATCAGTTGGAAGGGAGGGCAGAGCTCCAGGGAAGGGCAGGCAAATCTCAGTGGTGGCTGTGGCTGTAGTCCCAGCACTCAGCTCCCAGCAAAGAACAAGCCGCCCAGCAAACCAATATCCCTAATGGCAACACGACCACCAGGGATATTCCTTGCCTTTTAAGACATTATAGAATGGGCACAGCCAAGGAGGAGTGTGCAGGGGCTGGAGAGGGAGGAAGAAGACTGATCTCCAATGTAGGGAACCACACCAATGCTCTCTGCTTCTTCTGATTCCCTGAGCAGTTCAACCTGGTCTCACTGGTTCCTTCCAAGTGTCAGCCACAAAGGAGCAGCCTGATTGCCTGAGTTCTTCAACAGGCACGGAGACAAATGTGCCTCTATTCAGAGTGTAAGTGAAGACATGTTGATGGCCAGAATTTCTCTTCTCCAAGGACACGCACAGAATGCATCTAGACTCTTCTACATCTTGCCCAGAGGCCTCATGGACCAGATCTAAGCTATATAACCCCAGCTTGCTGTCAGTGGCTGAGATACCCTCAAACCTGGGGTGAGGCATGGAATCTTGAATCAATATCAAGTACTACAAGATGCTACTGAATTCTATAGGCTGAAAAGGAGTCCCTGTGTAAACCCCTTCCCCCATCCCACCCCCAAATCACAGCAACTGCTATCTTTTGTTTCTATCCTGAGACAGCAGAGGGCAGAGCTCTCCTGGCTCCACCATTGATGCTGACTTCCTGGTTGGGACCAACTGGACAAGGGTGTCCAGCCTGCAAAGCCCGGCTGACATTTAGAACTTTGCAGCGGATAGTGGATGAGCACTCCATGTAAGAGAAGATGTATCTGCAGAGGACTGAGCTAACGCCCAAGGAGCCAAACCTCTGGTTGTAATGGATGATTTTATAATGACTAGGCTGCTGTTCTCTTGATGCCCTGTGTCCCATGAAAAAAGATGCATTTATTGTAGTCTTTCAGTATAGCTGTTCCCCCTGAAGGCTGGGTGGGCAGGCTACAACCATGGACTAAGCAAGAAAATAGGATTGTCACATAAGAACAAGGTTTAGAGCCAGGAGCCAACCATTAGCTTTTCTCATTACATGGCTGTCTACTGAAGGTCGGGGCCCCAGGAAGCAGCGGCTCACACCTGGTGAACAGGCCTTTTATCCTGAGTGATGCTCTCTGCCTGTGCCTGCTGCCTTTTCCCAAAATCCCTACCAGCTTTACTCCCTGCAACGGGCTGCAGGAGGCTACCCAACCTCCACAGCAAGGAGTACCATACCACACTTTCCAATGCCCATTTTGAGGCCACTGGGTGACCATGGGCAATGGCCCCCGCCTGGCAGGACAGGCCACACCTGCCCACACAGCACAGACATGCAGTGAGGATGAGTGACGCACACGCACATGGCAGAATGGGTCTGCATGCCTGGCAGGCGGGCACAAGCAGCATGAAGTGGGCAGATGGGTGGGCAGGCAAGGCTCACCATTAGGTGCACGCTGGAACTTGACTTCCTTTTCTGGACACACCACAGCAAAAGGGAAAGAGAAGGGGAAAGAGGAGGTAAGAAGAGAAGCACAGAGACATTGCAGGTTAGTGCACCAGCTTGAACTCTGCATCAGGGGAAAGAGGAGGAAAAAAGGAGGGGGGAGAGGAAGATGGGGGAAACAACCCAGAGTCCAGCACCAGAGGGGTTAAAACAGTGCACAGACCACAGGCACATACACTCCTCCAGCTGCTAGGGAAGACCTCTTCCATTGGGTTTGCAAACACAGGAAAGTTAGTGTACTCCGAGAAGCACATCCTGTTCATTCACAAGCATACGTGTGTAGTAACTGACTGCGTTGACAGGCCTGGCACACTAACAAGGGCACTCACTCTCTACAGCTGCGTCGGGCTGAAGGTGGAGCAGCTACCAGAGAAATAACAAAGCTGCTAATGGATGTTCTCAGTTTTAGTAACACTTGACTTCTGAACTCAGACCTCAATGAAGCCGTGAACACTATTCAGATAAAAAGATGGCAGACTCTTTATCTTACAGTTAACATTTGATATTTTATTCCCTGTCAGCATAGCCATGCTGGTTTAAAAGACATGCATGTTCTATTGCTTCTTCTCTAATTACTAGAAAGAGAAACACACGAGTGCTGGAAGCCATAACTAACTCCTCAACCTCCACTAGATGCTCAGGCCTCAGGTTTTGTGTGAAACAAGAGCATCAAAATCAAGACCAAACAGAACACTGAAAGTACACCAGAGTAGAGTAAGAGGTTAACAGTAATTATAACTTTTATAATTAGCTCACTGGGAGACAGAAGTCTCCTTGGAATATGTCTGCTGTTTGACTTTTGTACATTCACTTAATGGTATCCAATACCACTTACTGAGGGTTGTTCTGGGCGGCATAATAAACATATCTGAGAAATGGCTTTTGTCCCCACGGGACCAACATTCTACTTTAAGAAATACTTTCTGGAAGGGAGCTACTAATATTTAAGAGAATATTTCAGAGGATAATAGGGTAAGTGGGAGTATGTGCACATGTATGAATATGACATAATGAAACCCATCACTATGCATAATTTATATGCAAAACATTAAAAAATAAATTTGTCCATAATTTGGATTTGAATTAAAGGAGAAGAAAAACCTATGGTAGGCTTCCTTTTGCATTAGCTCTTTGTTCTGTTTTGAGATAGGGTCTTGCTATATAGTCTATGCTGGTCCTGAATTTGTAATTTCTCTGCCTTACTCTGTGTAGTTGTATCATTGGTATGTGACACCATACTGGATTTTGGCTTCAAGTAGCTTAAGATGCCTCTGACCAAGAATTAATATGGACTCCTGAACCCCCTGCCTTCACCTACTAAGTATGTCACCACATCCAGATTGCATTAGTCTTTTGGATATGCTCAAATATGAGATTTATTTCCAAAATTATCCCTCAAAAGAAGGGAATTTCCTTACGTGTGTGTGTGTGTAATGGAAATTCCCTTGTGATTTTTTTCCCCCTTTGACAGGTCCTCACTGTGGCCCATTCTGACCCTGAACTTACGGCATTACCCTAGCCTCAGTCTCCTACATAGTGGGATTCCAGGTATGAGTCACTACACTAGCTAGTACTGATGCTTTGAAGGAAGGGCCATTATCTTACCTGCCTTTGTAAGTGTCTTAACAGAAGCCTGGCGTTTAACATTAGATTAATAAATATGTCCTGTGCTGACCATGTTTGGTGAAGGTGGCTTTTCCTCAAGCTAAAACAGAGTACATGTCTCTAATGTTACCTCTAAGAAGGTATCAGTACAGGCCCAACCTTGGTTCCGGTGATTTTCAGTGGCTGTTTGTCTTGCATTGAAATAAAACCTTTCAGCTGCTGCTTTACCTGATGGGTAATATGTTCCTAGCTTCTTCCGGGTTTGCTCTGTTCTTCCTACACTGTCCTCCAGGCAAACCAGTCACCCTTTTCTGAAGCTGTTTCCCAGTACCTGTCTTTCAGTTTTCTGCCCATCTTTCCAGGGCTTTGCCCTCAGCCACACATAACTGGGCTCCTTCTCAACTAGAACACCAGAGCAGTGTTTAAATGCCAGATCACTTTTAAGGAACCATGTCTGACTTCTATTTAAAAACTACATAAATTTAAAATTTTACAGTTAAAGGGTTCAGGCCTCTTTTTCATACTCAATTAAACCAAATGCTCAAAGAATACTTAACTATGACTTTTGCTTTTTTTCTTCTTTTTATTTAAAAACAAACAAACAAATAAGCTTGGATGGTTACTCTGGCCTAAAGCCAGCTAAGCTGTCCAAGGGCCTCACAGAACCTGAATATTTGTCGTTCCCTTCAGTCCTGTCTTCAAAAGTGGAGCTCACTTCTCTACAGACCCTGGGTGACCAGCATCGACCTTTAAAGAAGCCTGACAGATCTCAAGTTCTCCAGTTCAAAGCCATGGGATCTGCTCAAACCGACATCAGCTGTAGCAAACATCTTGCAGAAACATCCAAACAAAGGAATCCTTTCTATAGACAAATTAGCTGAAGAAATCAGGAAAAAGCACACTGGAAAGGGAAGACATATTACCTTTGACTTACTAATATTAATGAATGGCCTATGTGAAAAGTATGGAACATAAAGAAAAATCACAATAACAGAAAAATGTTTAGAAACCTCGATGTTACAGAAATTCCCATCACTTAGCGAAATATGATTAAACACTTTAATGCGTTTTCTTCTGTTGGTTTTATTTTCCTGTCTCCATATTGTATGTTGAACAAGAATCTACATTTGTGTTGTATTTTAAAAAATACAACTTAGGCGCTGGAGAGATGGCTCAGCAGATGACTTGATGCTATTGCAGAGGACATGGGTTTAGTTTCCAGAACCAGAGCCAACTCTTAACTGGCTACTCAGTTCCAGATCTGCCTGAACCATCTCTCCAACTCAAGATGAACAAGTTTCTAATGGTCTATTAAGTGAATTTCTCATTATTATTTAATCATTTATTTATGTCTGGCTTTTAAAACACTTTCCAATCCTTTCATATAATGTCATAAAAAACATCTTTCTGCTTTCAGCTTTTCCTGTTTTGTATTACTTCTTTAAAATACTTAGAAGAAAAGGTAGTAACATCTGTATAGCCTTGACAATGTATTCTTACAACCATCACTAACTTAAACCAATAATAATAATAATAAAAAATGGCAACTCCCCCCACCTCCTTCATGGAGTTTTCCTAGGTCGTCCTGGAACTCCCTCTGTAGACCAGGCTCATTGTTTCAATTTGCATTTCACTGATAGTGAGGCTAAAAAGCTGTCATCCTGATCTATTTCCCACTTTCAGATGACCAATAAATCTTCTCAGAGAATTTTTCTTTTTGTTTAAGGGGTAGGGATTATATTTGTTAAACACTTTAATAAAAGAATTTCCATGCCACCACACATACTGCGAATATTTTCCTACACCCCTGTTTCCCACACCCCTGTCACGTGCTAGTACTAAGGACTGGGCACGCGAGGCAAGTGTTCTATGGCTGATGTATACTCCTAACAGTTGTAGCTGGTCTGTTAACTTTGCTCATTCCTTTCTTAAACAAACACTTGTTTCTTGGCCTCTTAACCTATCACAATAGTGAAACCTTCTCAGAAAACAAAACAAACAAACAAAAACCCCAAAAACCCATAGCATTAAACTCATTTACCAAATACATAGCAGGGTCAGACATACAGAGCTAGGTTCTCCACACACTTTCCTGTTTACCCAGCCATTCTGTCCACACAGCCTTTTCCTCAGCACTTCAGCAGTGTCTAGCATTGTTGCGCATCTGTACATTTCCAGTATCTGTTCTTTTTCCAATGCCTTTGCTCAAATCTTTTTCTAGGGCCTTTCTAACATATAACTCTATTTTCCTTCTATCCTTTTTTTCACGTTTAGACTTATCTGGGAGAAGGAATGCATTCAAATTCAATAGTTGATTTTTTCTCCCATTCAAGGTCTTTGGAATCTAAATCTCAGGCTACATCCTGAAGTCAATTTTTGAAATATTTATTCTTATTTGATGTGTCTAGGTGTTTTGCATTCATGTGTGTCTGTGTACCAAGTGTGTGCAGTGGCCCCGGGATCCTCTGGCAATGCAGTTATAGACAGGTCTGAACTGCCACAGGAGTGCTAGGGACTGAGCACAGGTCCTCTACAAGAGCAGCTCAACCCACTATTTCTTTGGTTTGTGTGTTTTTGTGTGGTATAGAGGATCAAACTGAGAACCTTGTATATGCTAAGGAAATACTCTATCACTGAGATACACCCCTGGCTCTGGAGACTGTATATATTATAATTACCTTCTTAGGTTAATGTTATATGGCTATACTAGATAGTCATCTTTGAAACTATATTAAAAATGTTGGGTCTGTCAGAAACTGGGTTCATAAAGATGAACACGATGGCACAGGCCTAGAGTCCCAACACTGAGAGGCAGAGGCAGGAGAATAAAGAGTTCAAGGCTAGAGATGGATGCTTTCCTGGGCTATACCATGTTCCCAGGGCCATTAGAAACATTTCCTTTGGATTCACCACTTGTTCTTATCTATGAGACCAAAGCAGAAGTCATCCCACCTGAACTGACACTTTTCTCATAACCCCTTTGTCCAACAGTCAAGGCTGGAAACCTTGACATTGGCTGATGAATCTTCCTTTCCTTGCTTCCATCTCTCCTTCCAGGGTCTCTCTATATAACCTGGCTTACAATGTAGATGAAGTTAGCTTCAAACTCACAGAGATCTACTTGCCTCTGCATTTTTTCCCTCCATCTTTTGGTTTTTTGAGACGGTTTCTCTGTGTAGTTCTGGCTGCCCTGAACTCCTGCCTCTGCCTCTCAAGTGCTGGGATTAAAGGTATTCACCACCATGCTCAGCTAATTATTTTTATTTATTTATTCTTTTTGAGACAATGCTGTGCCATGAGGCTCAGGATAACCTGAACTTTTGACCTTCCTACTGCTGCTTTCACCGTGCAAAGTTTACAAGAATGTACCCCAATGCCCAACCCATGGATTCTTCTAAAGCCACCCACACCCAGTGTGAGCCTTTTTGAGCACACCGCTAATCGTAGCAGGTATTTCCTGTGTTATGGGTGTAGCCGGACCATGACTTCAGGTAACCTCTATTCCAACTTAGAGAATCTGGTCAATAATTCTGAATATTTTCCCTTGATATCCCTGACCATCTTTTCTTATGAATCTTTCTTTCATCTCCAAATGAAAACATATCTTGACAGCTCTGCTCACAGCTTTGTTTCTCCCATTCACCCATGTACACTTAAGACAGCTCTATTTTCCTTGTTACAGTGCATATGAAGGCTACATCTAGCCCTTCAAGCCTCTTATCATCACTCTTACCATAGCTCCCTAAATCCGGCATACAGTATTTCCCACAGTCTAGTTCAACCAGATTAATAAGGGGCTGTTTTGTTTCCTGCAATGCCAAGGAATGAAACCCAGGCCTTGCTGTTCTCTACCACTGAGCTATAGAGCCCCGCCTCTACAACCCTACGCATAATTCTGACTGCTTTTTCCTCTCAAGTTGTCTCACTCTTAATAACCTCCTACATCAGCTTCCCAAGTACTATAATGACAGGCATTCGCCACCATGCCTATCTTCTATCTTTCTTTTTTTGTTTTTTTTTTTCCTTTTTTATTTTAATTTTTATTAATTATACTTTATTCACTTTATATCCCCCCATAAACCCATCCCTCCTCCCCTCCCAACCCTACCTTTCCTCCCCTTTTTTCACACATGCCTCTCCCCAAGTCTACTGATAGGGGAGGTCTTCCTTTCCTTCCTTCTGATCCTAGTCTATCAGCTCTCATCAGGAGTGGTTGCATTGTCTTCCTCTGCGGCCTGGTAAGGCTGCTCCCCCATCAGGGTGACGTGATCAAAGGGAAGGCCAATCAGTTCATGTCAGAGGCAGTCCCTGTTCCCATTACTATGGAACCCACTTGGATACTGAACTGCCATTGTCTTCTATCTTTCTACCATGTATCTTGCATTCTAGTTGGACAGAGAACATCACTATGTATGAGAACTCATACAAATGTATTTTGTTGTTTTTATGTTATAAAGGTAATGTGTCTTGTTTTAAAGAAAATGCATTCAAGTGTGAAGAGGAAAAAAAAAAGCTGTTTTCCTGTCTTGCCTTCACCTCCAACTCCATACCTCAGAGACAATTGCTAAATGGGCTTACCTTCCTGTGCCCCTTAAGCTTCTTCCCAGAGCTTCTTGGCCTGGACCATCTAGTTGAGGACCTATTTTCCTATTTCATTTATTCATCTTGCTCATGCCTAGAACCAGGGAGCTGGGAAAAGGCCCAACTTATGCTTCTGTTAGAAGTTATGGTTTGGATAATTTCTTGGTTTGAAATTCTCCAATGTGTCAGTCAGTTGGTGGGTCTCAAGACAGTATGAATTCCTATCTGGTTTCCAGCCTCAGGGTACTTCTGTCTCCAAAGTATCTGTGCACCATTTATCCTGCGGGTATTTCCAGCCACCTTTTTTTTTTTTTTTTTTAAATCTCAGCCAAGTCACCACTACTATAGGCCCTCTTATTCTCTGACTCACACAGGAAAACTCCTTTACCAGATGGAAATGATCTGTGACACACCATGTCCCTTCACTTACAGAAGCTTGAGTCTGTCAGGGGCATCTGACCTGGGATCTGGAAGTGGTTTACAGAAAAACAGCAGAAATAAAGTAGTGGCTTCTGGTTCCCAGTACAGTGCCCTGCCTGAGTTACTATGGCATACTGGCTTACTTTGATTAAAAGAGATTATGCAAAGAAAGACATGATTAACCAAATGGCTCAAACAAATCAGAAACTTAGAGAGTCCAGCCCTGGAGATGAGGCTGGTGTATAGGAGTCAGGCTCAGCTCTAGGAAACTATAACTATAACCTGGATCATCCCCCCCAACATCTTTCCCATCTTCCTTAGGTGAAGAGACAAATATCCCTTCTTCCCTCTCGGGTCAGTAGAACTAGCTGTCCTGAGCACAAAGGCTTAAAACAAAACAGCAAGGACAATGTTCCTAGAGAAAGGGAGGACAAGGTGCCTAGAGAGGGCTAGAGATATACCTACCTTGACACCGCCATCTGACTTCTTGTTCAATAGGCTTTTGGCAGCTGTGAAAACAAAGAGGCAAGTCATGTCTCCTGCACCACATCCTCTCTTCAACCTGGCAGCCAGATCTGCAAGAAACTGCTGCACTAACAAGGGGCCAGAAGCCTCCACAGCTACTGAAAAGGGCCATTCATTCCAGTAGCTCCTCCGCAGGAAGGGCATCTTGAGGGTTTCAGAGCCATGGCACTCTAGGACCTTCTTTGCCATGATGAGGGCTCAGTGGAAGCAGACACCCTGTGCTTAGGAAGAGAAACCACATTTGGTACGAGAGCTTCCGGGGGCACTGGGAGGGCTGTCCTCAACAGCTTCTCCCCAGGCCAAGAAACAGAGCGCCAATGCGAAAGGGTGAGGGCTCCCATTCTAGACACCGTGGAAGTCCTCCCAACGGAAGGATGCAAGACATCTCCGGAGTTTTCTCAAGAAAAATAGTGTCACAGTTCACGAAAGAGACCAGACGTGAGGACAGACAGTCACAGACATAGAAACCAGGACCACCTACAGGAGGGTTTTGCCAAGGGGCTGAAGCCGTCACTGGGCAGGACCTCACCAGTTTACCGGGCTCTAGCTATCGCCCTTTCCCATTCTCTGAATCCATGAGCAGGAAGGACTGGATAGAAGGACTGGATAGAATTATGAGCTGCCAGATTCCAGCCAGCCACAGGTGATACACCAGGCAGATGGTGACACAGGAAGGCAGCAGACAGAGGTGGGAGAGCTCTGAGGTGCACAGGGAGATAGGATCATCTCAACCTTCTGCTCCACCTCACTGCCCTAGGTTCCTGTCTTGGTTCTACCACTCAGTAGCTGTGTTCTGTGCCTGAGCATGATACTCAAATTCTTTACTTATTTGTAAGATGAAATGAAATAGCACCTAGGTCACAGGAAAGTAGTGGGTTCCAATGGGACCATGTCTAAAGAGCACTTAGCAGAGTGCTTGGCATGTAAGAGCCATTGATTGCTACCATCGCTGACTACCGCCACTGTACGCTGTTCTTCAGGTGGCCGTTCCTATCTAAACCATGTTCAGTCTTTCTCC
This sequence comes from Pachyuromys duprasi, assembly GCA_028658305.1. NCBI lineage: Eukaryota > Metazoa > Chordata > Mammalia > Rodentia > Muridae > Pachyuromys > Pachyuromys duprasi. Next base: position 87,176,119 of record CM053766.1, read on the forward strand.
AGTGAGAGAAAGAACATAACTTCATCACAACATCTTGTTTCTCAAAAAAGGGCCATTAGCCTTATTGCTAGTCATGTTGTATGTGGACAAAAAAAGTTTTAATGTGTTAATAACAATAAACCTGACCATCTATTGTTACATTTATCAGTTGGTTCTCAACTCAGGATGCCCACTAGAATCACTTGGAAAACTTTAAGAAACACTTATACTTATCCCATCCACTAAGGATTCTTATTTTGTCTGGGGTGGGACCTGGCATCAGGATTTTATTTTAAGAGCTCCCAGGTGGCTGGTGGTCCTGTACAGGCAAGAGCTGAGAACCTACAACATAAATGTTCTTAGGTATCTCTGAATTACTTGTTAAGACCATTATAGAGATCAGAGATGAGAGAATTAGAGGAGGGAGAGCTGACATGATTTGCTCAGTGTATGACAGGGCTAGAATTTAAGCCAAGGGATGGCTGATCCTACAGATTCTGTACTGCACAGTCTTCTAGACCTGAAAGTCTATAAACTTCTGGCTTCACAATTTTGAGGCTTTCTCTGAGGGGTCTTAAATGGTGCTGTAAAAGTCTAGTCTCTGCACCAGACAGCTTCAGGTAATGCCCAGGTTTGTTTGCAGGTCAAGCCCTTGGGCCACCTGGAGGAGAGGCTCCTACTGCCCAATTCTAAGTCCCCAGGCTATTGCCTCCTGAGAGTTGGCAAGCGCCCAGCATGCACGGCTGGTTAGGGGCCTTCATAACATCAATGTGCTTGCAGATGCCAAGTTAGGTGGTCCGTATGGCATGCCCATCTCAGCCCGCAAGCATGGGACTCGCCTCCCTGGTGAGTGGGCCTGGCATGCTGGCCCTACTGTTGGGGTGGCAGGGAGCCAAGGCAGGCGGTCGGGGAGGACTCATGCCACGTACCTTGCCCGGCCAGGCCGGCGGCGCTCGCGGCAGGCGAGGCGGGGGCGGAGCTCTGCCTGCCAACTGAGGGGATACAGTCTCTCAGTGCACAGAGCTGCGGCAAAGCCACAGGGGCCAGTCAGCAGCGAGCATGCCCCAGTATGAGGCGGAGGCACTGGCCGCCCACGCACAGCAAGGCCTGGGTGGCATGGCCAAGCCAGCCGAGCTGGGGTACAGGAGGCATCAGGGGCAGACTGAGGAGGCAGGAGCAGCCAGCCCTATAGCTGTCTGGGGGCCTGTGAGGCTTCAACAGGTTGAAGAGAATACCATGCCTCTACTTCATGGCAATGGCTTCATTGCTTGTCCCATGATTACTTCAAGTTAAGAGCTAGCAGGTAAAAGCCTGAGCTGGTAGGAGGCATGTACCTTTTCTGAGAAAATCAAGCTCTGTTTTAAATGAGCCTGTTAGCAGAGTGTCTGGAGCACAGAACATGTCCCTCACCACATTCCAAGTAACAGAGGGATTGGGGAATGGGAAGGCTCTCACAAGGCCCGTTGGCAGCTACCTTTATGGATAAGCCCCAGGTTCTTCCTCTCCCTCTAAGAAGTTAGCAAAGAGAGGTAGCTCTTCGCAGTCTGGATTTCACTGTTCCCTGGAATGGAGATGCCCAAGAAAGGAGTCCCAGAAACTAAACAAAGGCTGTCAAAGTTAGATGTCAACATCTGTCCAATACTACTATACCCCATGGATCAACTTGGGAAACAGTCTAGTTTGTGCCGAAAGAAACAAGTGACTATCCTTCATCACACCTACAGAAGTCTCTGCCTGTAGCCCTGTCCTCACCTGTCCCAAATTTAGGGCAGAAGAAGCCAACATGGAATGCTTGCAGGACTGTTTTGTTTCTATTGTCCCTTCTGAGCTAGGATAAAGCAAGCTCAAAGGCCAGAAGGCTCTCACAACAGGGTGAGTCAATGCTCTTTCCTAACAGAGTCTGACTGCCTGAAACCAGGACACTAATTTCCTGAACTGGAGAGGGAGGCTGACATGCAACCCAAAACCATAGGACAGGGCACTTGCTTCTGACGGGCCAGACTACATAAGAAGCAGCAGTCTGTCTACATGTTTCTTTAACTTAGAGGAGAGGAAACGTCACTCTATAGGCAATATAGAAATGTCCTTGGGTGTCCTCTAAGAAGGCTCTGAAATCAAGAAAATAAAACCAAAAGTCCTTACAGGGTAAGGAGCACCATGGGGGGAGTGAGACAGGAGAAACTACTCTATCTCTATGGGAAGCAACAAGCTCCTGCTCGCTAATCAGAGGAGACCATGACCTTTTAGTGTGTACTCAACATAGGAATAAGCCTCCAAACCAAGGTTATCCTAGGCACACTATCCAGTCCTGACATTCTGGAGCTCTGTGGTCTAAGGCAAGAGTTTATACAGACCTAGCTCTCCTGCCTGAAGCCCCCTTCAAGCCAGAGCTCTCCAGAACCAGGTTCTAGCAGGATCTGCACTCAAAGACAAAGCCCTGCCCAGAATGGCCCCCTATTGTAATGGTGGGTGGCTGGCACTCCCTCACAAGCCCCTCTCCATGGCGGTGCAGGGGGTAAGCAAGGGAAGGAGTCTTGTTAGAAGGATGAGAAAGGGGGATCTTTAACCAAAACAGCGAGGCTGGGGGTTAGAGGAAGGGAAGACCAAGGGCAAAAGCAAGCTGGGAAGAGACCTCTCTGTCTTCAGTTAAGACTTGACATTAATCTTTTCCTCACAGAAAAGCCACTGTGCTCCCAGCTGAGGGCAAACAATGATGGTGGGGGTGAGAAACGGGGCAGAGGGGACTGGAATGTCTTGCATCTTAAAAAGAAATGTCAAGTGTGATTTACAAATTACTGGCCCAACTCTGCCAATTCCTCATGCAAATTAAGTGAGTTCCTTTACCTACCCACCACTGGTTTCTTCACTTTTATAGCTAGAGATCACTGTACGCCTTGCTGAGAGTATTGTCACAGAGAGCACTGTAAGCCTCAGTAACTGTGAAAAGTTTAAACACCTGGAATAGTTTCCATTTGGTGCCTCTTATTGGACACAGTGAAGTAAGAGGTGATCTTAAGTGGGTGCAATTGAGAAGACACACTGTACCTCATCTTTCTTTTTACGCCAGTGCATTCTTCAACACCCTAGACTGGTTAAAACCTTGAAGCACTGAGGAATCTTTGCTGAATTAGGAAGGGATGGGGATAAGGCTCATGGGAAGCTGGTCAGGCTACTCTTATGGTTCCAAAGAAACAGAATTCATAAATTGGAGATTCAGAAAAGCCCTTCCCTCCACATCTGAAGAAACTGGGTAACAGACACCAGCAGCAGCCACCCTCAAAAACGGACCCTCATCTGTCCTGCTCAAGGTGTAGCCTGACATACCTATGCTGCCCGGACTGAGCAAGTCCCATTCTTGTCCCACTCACCTTGGCAGAATTAAAGTGCACAGCTGGGAACACATACCTGAGAAGTTCCTGGAGACAAGCATGGTTGTGAGGATGGCACCCTGGGGAAAGAAGAGAGTCCTGTGAGTTCAAACGGACTTTAGAGAAGGGCAGCCTGGCCTCAGGCAAAGGCAGCTCTTGTCCAGAGCCTAAAGACATGAGTTTTCTGGTATCCCAATATGAACAATCTTTACAACTCAGTTTCAACAAGAGGGGGCCTTCACTGTGGGCCCAGGTAGGACCTTCACTGTCAGAAAGCCCAATTTCGAGAGACCAGGGATCCAGAAGTAAGGCTCACCTTCAGTTTTCTTCGGGCATTGAATTTGCGCAAGCACTCCACTGTCTCTTGGCGATGCATCATGGATGCCACTGTAGATCGTTGCTGGAAGTCAAACAGACAAGCCCATGAGATTCCCCATCACAGACCCTCCACCCCTTACCTTAGTCCCATATCTCCTGAGCACTGACGACTGTACCAGGATGGGGTCACACACTCTGCTACCTAAGTGCTGACCAAACGAGGTCACAGATGAGAAAAAGCCTTTAGAACTAAAGTGCCACCACCAACTCAAGGTTATGTAGGGACAATCTGAACGAGAAAAGCACCAATAATTGATTCTGCATGAGGTTGCCAACAGAGCTTTTCAAGGCAGCTGAAAATGAGAATATCCGGTGTGATGTGATCCCGGCCCAGTGACTTCTTCAGCGACTGTTTACTGAGTACTTGCTGTAGTCCAGACCCTGTAGGGGGAGAGAGGCTCCTGCTCTACAGAGGGCTTCCCAGGAACACTCATCATATCCCACAAGGTCTTAGATGAAACCGTGTTCTGAAAAGCCAAGAATTACCTTGAAGCAGAAATTATCTTTGTTTTTTCTGAGACAGGGTCTTGCTGTCCTAGCCCCAGGTTGGCCTCAAAGTGCTGGCATTATAGACGGGTACCACATGCCCAGTTCTTTTTTCATCATTTTGGAGGAATTTTTTTCCCCAATGTATTTTCTTTTAATTTCCTTGCCTCCTTACCAGACATGGTCTGTATTTCTCAATGACTCAGAATCATAACGTAAGCATCAGTTAGTATGCAGTAGTATAATATAGTGATGTTCCTTGGGGCTACAGAGAACTATAGGACTGTAAGTGGTCGGGCCCATGACTTCCAACTTACAGTACTTCTGTGATTCTTGAGTGCCTGAATTGAGCTGGTCATCATCCTATGATTGCTATTTTAGTCAGCCCGGTTGAAAATAAAATGCTAGGGTTTATGGCCTCTAGTGCCCCATAGTCCTTGCCTTTGCCCCGGACTCCCTCCCTTTCCTGGCTCTCCAAAAATTCTCTTCACCTTCTCTACCTTTCCCCCCCACCCCTTTTTGTTGTTGTTTTTGGATAAAATTCCCCACAGAATAAGAGGCTACTATTCATGCCCTGTTTCTGCTTCAGCGTCTGAGTTTCCCTATCCACAACCTAAACCCAGTCTCAGATGTATCCTTCCTTGTGCCCAGGGTAGACCTCTGACCCAAGCTCAGAAATCCCTCTCCCCCTTTGCTCTCCAAACTCATCCTTCTTCAATCAATTTCCCTCTGTATTGGAGTCTTTATATTATATTCAAACTTCCATCAGACAAAATCTTAAACAAACAAACAAAAATACTAGAATTGGAGGGCATTACATTATGTAAAATGAGCCAGACCTACATACAGGCATTACTTACTAAGGTTCCCTCTCACACATGAAAGTTAAAAAAAAAAAAAAAAAAAAAGGAGGGGGAGGTTGCAAGGAGGATGGCTCATTGGTTCTGAGCACTTGCTGTTCTTGCAGAGGACCCAGATTCAGTTTCCAGCACCCACATGGTGGTTCAGAACCTTCACCACCATCCGTTAACTCCAGTTTCAAGAGATCTGACACCATCTTCTGAGCTCCCATGAACACTAGGTATAGACATAGTGAACACACATACATACTTGCCGGCAAAATACACACGCACAAATTAATCTCTTTCCCTCTCTCTTTTTAAAGTAAACCTGAAAAGTAAAGACAAGTAGCAATTCTTGAAGGCTGGGAAGAAGGGTAGTAGACAGATGGGAGTTCTGGAAAGGAGAGTAGACTTAAGGTATGTGGGGAGGTGGGGGCACTGAACAGTACATGGTGTAGGCATGGCCTAAATTATCACAATTAACAGTGGATATTTATAAGCATAAATGCATAGTAACAAAGGAAAACACAAAGCTTCCTGACCCATGTTCTTCCTCTAAGGAATACTGGTTATTTGCTCCTTCATTGCCTGGCTTCCCAGCCTTTTCAGCCTCACTTATCTGCAGACAAAAAGTTTTTCCCTATCATGTTCTACTGTCTCTACAAAATCATAAAACCATGGCCTCTCATCAGTCAGAGCTAGCAAGACTTCTCTGTCTCGTTCAGCATCTGGCTGCTGCTGCTCTGAAGCCCACTTGTTCCTGTGTCTTCTCTGATTATAGAGTCTTATTCTTAACCTCTCTGCATGACTCATTTAACTCTCCCTATCCTTAAATGCTGGTATTTAGCGGCCACTCTTTTCTTGCTGAAGCAATACAAGCTCACAGTGAGAATCTACTCGGACAAGAACAATTTCATACATTTCCAAATCCTCAACATCACCTATGAAGAAATGACAGGCCACATTTCCAACTTCTCACTTCTTATCTCTGCAGGCCCCTCTCTTCCACATCTCACACCCTCTTTTTTGGTGCTCATATGGAACCCAGGGTTTCATGTATGCCAAGAAAGCATTCTATCACATGTCTAGACCATACAGCTGTATTTCTCACTGCCCACTAGGTACCTCAGCTGGTGGTTCTTTAACACCACATTTACTACCTACAAAACTAAGTCATTGTCTTTTCTTACAATCTAGTTCTTCTGGGCCTATGCACTGTACAACCATTTGTTCACTGACGAATTAAATTGAACAATATACACCGACTTGTCCTCTGCTTCACTCCACTTTAGCGTTCAAACCCAGACACTAAATTCTTCAGATTCTCTTGAATTTGATGGCACCACCCACTCTTCCATCTTCATTCTCAGTTAAGACCTCACCTGGCCTTGCTTAGACAGTTGTGACAGCTTCTTGTCTCTCTGCCTCCAGCCTCATCAATTCCATTCTACAGAGCTTTCAAAGTGACATTAAATGCAAATATTATGCTCTTTTAAAAAGCCCTACTCAACTCTTCAGGCAGAAGCTGGTATGTCATGCAATCTTTTTTTCTGCCTCATTCTTTCACATTCCTAGTCATGGTCTCACTGAAAAATCAGACTACTTAACATTCCTTACAGGTGACCATTCCCTGTGGCCTCTTTCTGTCTCCACATAAAGCTATCTGGAAGGTAACATACAGGGGACCCTGGGTCATCTGCCAAGAACCAAGACAGAGATCACTTTCTCCACAAAACCTTCTGTGATCCTAATGCCTACCTGGGGCAGTAGACAGCCCTGAATTTGTTACTTTGTGTGTGTGTTTATCAGGTTATAGGCATGAGTGCTTGTTTTGATGCCTACTTCCCCAAATCATGGTAGAGACCATGCCCCAATTCATCCCCAGGAACTCGTGACCTGCAAAAAGGCATTCAATAAACATGGGAAATGACAAATAAACAAATGCATCATCGTTCAAGATGCTATACCATACCAGACCCTTTTCTTTGTCTGGAAACAGTGGTTTCAGCTTGATGTAACTGTGTATGAAAACAGTATATCAACCTACACAGACAATCTAGGAGTTCCTAGGAACTCAGCCCAAGAGCTTCAAAACTCAGCTTCAGGAACATACTTCAATACTTCAGAAGCCTCTTCTGTTTATTCACTGGGTCCTGGTCAGTGCTGAGAACCAAGTATATCCTAAGCTTGGGACTTTACACAGGGTTCCAGCTGTTTTCCACCACCAACTACCTGTCCTAATCCAAGAACAGAACCAAATTACAGCCTCACAAGAAGTGTGAGAGAGACAAGTAAAGACCTATCAGTACCTTTTGTGCCCCAAGAACCCCTGATGACATTTATTGGCCTTAGACTCCACTCATCCCCATGAATCCTTGCGCACAGAGTATAAAAGAGTACATAATGGCCACCATTCCCATCTCCAAGACCAGGGCAAAGACACTTACACAGACCCATGGGTGCTTCAGAGCCTGGTCAGCTGTGATGCGCTTTGCTGGGTTTATGGTCAGCATCTGGTTGATCAAGTTCTTAGCTTCAGGAGTGACTGTGTCCCATTCTGGTGATGGGAACTGAGGAGCAGGAACAGGAGAAAGGAAATTTGTGAGGCTACTACCCTGAAATGTAGGCTGTCTTTATTACAATTCCTATAATTGAGATACTCTGTGGTACCCAGGAGTTGGAGAAGTCCTGGGAATATCCCAGGATCTGGGTTAACTTAAAGACTTGGAAAGGAAGAGAGAACAATAATGGTTAGAGTGTCAATGTATTCTATCAGTGAAGGAAGGGGCACTCCGGCATTTTCTGCTTCAATTTTATCTTTCTACTAAAAAGAAAACAGGCTTTGCAATGTGCCTAAGGTACCAAAGCAGTGGAGGGAGACTCCAGAATTCTCCTTATATGATATAATACTCAATGTAGTTTCTATGTTTTTTACTGAAGTAGACCAAGGGACTTCAATGAGTTCCTTAATTTTATAGCTAACAAAGAGGATTAAAAAAAGAAAAATCTGTTCCCTGTAAATAAGGTGGCAAGAATTGAGTCCTGTATGCCCATCCTTGGGTCCTCAAAGTCCCCTGGCACCCTGTTATTGAACGACAATAATGCCACTCCCTTGGACAGACCCTTAGGGGCAGGGAATCTGTCCTTCTAGGAGTGCCTGCTCAGTTCTCAGAAAACCCATCCTTACATCGTAGGCTCCAGCTTTGATCTGCTGATACAGCTTGTGCTGATCCTCATCCCAGAAGGGAGGATAGCCCACCAGGAGGATATACAGGATGACCCCTGCGAGACAGAATACACAGGTCACTGGGGTCAGTCACCTACCCCTGAGGAACCAAGAAAGGCCATGCAGGGCTCAGAACCACCCAGAAAGCAAGGCCAGGCCAGAGTTAGAGGTGGATGCCAGCCAGTAATGCTGTGCCACTGTTCCCTCCTGCTGTGCCTCACTCCTTAAGTCACAGACTTCGAGGCATGGGCAAATCCTTCTCCAAGAAGGATGCAACATAATCCAGAAAGTTACTTGGAAGAGGGCATCATGGGAACAGCCCTCCCAAGGGAATGAGAGCAAACACCATGATTTCACATACAGCAGGCACTTGTGGAACCCAGAAGGAATGGAATGGTTTTCTCTCTCTCTTTTTTTCTGTCATCACAGAAAGCCAAGGGCCCATAACACCAGAAAACTCAGGGTGTGGAACGGGCTTACCGCAGGCCCAGATATCCACAGGTTTTCCATAAGGATCTTTCCTCAAGACCTCAGGGGACAAGTAACCTGGGGTGCCAGCAAAACCTGTAGCAGAAGAGAGGGTAGAGGCATACTGAACCCAGTTTCTCTTTTAGTAAGTCCACTTCTATAATTTCCCAAAGCCCTTCTAAGGCCTGTTGCTTTTACTGTAGAAGCTCTCAGAACCCAGGCTGCAAAAGATGACAGGCTGGGCTTCGTGCAGTGTCTGGAATCTAAACCAGAGGGCAAGTACTTGTGCCTACCAGGAACTCAAACACCTCCCCAGAGGCAACAGGAATGCAGTGCTGACAGCAGCCAGACTCACTGTACTGAGTCATGAGGGCTAGGAGGGACCTCTGTGGCCCCCACCCTCCTCCACTTTCTGAAAAGAAAGGCCAGGACCATTAAAGGCCTGACTTCTAGTTCTGGAAGAGGAAGGCAGACCAGGAAAAGGATGAAGGGCGGAGGCTACATTCCCGGAAAACAGGGTCACCCTTACCAAACCAAGCCTGCTGCTCTCCCTGCACTTCGATGGCGAGGCCAAAATCAGCTAGCTTGACTGCAGCACCCTTGCATTTACTTGCCAGCAGCAAGTTCTCAGGCTGTAGAAGGAACAAGGAGAACCTTATGAGATACCCACCCTGGAGCCCAGACGGAGCCTACTAGTACCCTTACACAGTACCACTACCTAGCACCAGATGGCGCCAGCAAGTCACAAGCAGGATGCAAAGAAAGTCAGCCTGGTTAAGTACCTTCAGGTCTCGGTGGACAATGTCATGTTGGTGGATGTGGTTAACACTCTCCAGGATCTGGTGTATACAGTGGCTGGAAGAGCAACACAAGAAATACCAGTGCAGGGCTAAATCACACTCACTGAACAAGAAGCCAGAGCCCTGGGCCTTAAATATTATCTAGCTCAACCTATTTTGTTTTTATTTTTAATTGAAAAATAACTACTTCTGAAGGACAATATAATATTCTGATACATGCATACCACCTCAAGTATTTATTCCTTCTAGTGAGAACATATAAAATCCTTTTTCATATGTTTTAAAATATTGCCAGGTATAGGCAGAACATACCTTAAATCCTAGCACTTGGGAGGCAGAGGCAGGCAGATTACTGAGGTCTAGGCCAGCCTGATCTACAGACTAAGGTCCAAGATAGCCAGGGCTACATAAAGAAACCCTGTCTCAAAGCACAAACCAACCAACCAAATAAAACACTGCTAACTATTGCCACTAGCTGTGCAATAAGATGTGGGAATCCATTCCTCCTATCTGACCACCAACTCTTCTTTCCTCATCTAACCCCACCCACTCTGGCTTCTGCTAACCACCATTCTTCTTTACCCCTATAAGATCATCTTTTTAGATTCTGCATATAAGTAAGATCATATGGCATTTGACTTCCTGTGACTGGCTTATTTCACTGAACAGACTGTCTTCCAGGTTCACCCATCCCATCATAAATGACAGAATTTCCTGGCCTTCTTAAGGCTCAATAGCATACACTATTCTTTTTTTAATCCATTCATCTGCTGATGGACATTTAGGTTGTCTATATATCTTGGTTATTGTGAATAATGCTGCAATGAACGTGGGTGTGTAGACATTTCTTTAACATATTGATTTTAATTCCTTTGGGTATTTACCCAGTAGTGGGATTGCTGGATCATATGGTAGTTCTATTTTTAGTTTTTCTAAGAAATATCCATACCGTTTTCCAAAAACGGCTATACTAATTTATAATACCAACAGTGTATAAAGGTTCCTTTTTCTTTCTTTCTTCCTTTCCTTTTCCCATTTTGAGGGAGAGCCTTCCTGCTATGCAGCATAAGCTGGCCTGCAACGTGCTATGTGATCCAAGCTGGCCTTAAAATTATGATCCTTCTACCTCAGCCTCAGGCCTGCTGGGATTATGTATGGATTTATGCCATGACACTCAGCTAAGAGTTCTCTTTTCTCCTCATCAACACTTCACAGAAAAGGAAACTGAGACCAAGGTAAACTTATGTGGGTTTTCCAGAGTGACAAAGCCTTAAGGCGACGACTAGATGTCTACTGCAGCTTATTTTGACTACAAAGGTCCAAAACAACCAGTTTGTTCTCTAGAGATGGAAAGATGCTAAATGTTCCTAAGGAAGGTGAGAACATCCGACATCCTCTTTCCTCATATGCAAACTTTAACCTTAGAGAAGTTTATGTTAACTTGGGAAGCGAGCTAAAAAGAACACATGCCTTCACTTCCTCAGACATTCACTGAGTGACTCTTACGTTGTTTTCTTATACTACCTAAGATATTAACTGCTTCTAAAGTTTCTCATCTAGTAGGGAGATAAGACAAGCTCATAGATTCCTTCCTGAAATAACACTTTAAGAGGGCTCTAAATAGGGTGTCTGCAAAGCATTTCTGACGATTCTGCATGGGAAAAGACAACCTAGCTCCGAATCACACTCTGCTGCTGTTTCTTAGAGTAGATTGTTCACCTTGCACACTCTCCTGCCAGTTCAGTAGCTAAATCCTGGTAGCAGGTGTGAGTATCCTAGATCAATAGTTTCCAAGTATGGGTGAGTGTGTCCTACAAGAGACATCTGGCAATGTCTGGAAATAATTCTGGTTGGCACAACTTGGAAAGGGGAAATCTACTGCTCAGGGATGCTTTTACATTCTCTTTGTGCATAGGAGAAACCTTCATAGCAACAACAAAAATTATCTGTGCTAAAGGTCAGTACTACTGAGGCCGAAGAATGCTGGTAAATGGCCAGTCAGCAGCCTCCAGCAGGTGTGCAAGGTAAACCTGCAGGATATCCAGGTGTGCTGGCCTAAGTGACCTGCACTTTGTTTCTCTAAAATCTGTGGCTCCTATGAGAGCCAAAGGACCAATGGATGTTATGAGACCTGGAGACAGGCTCAGGGCCTCCTACAGCACAGAGCCCAAGAGTTTGCCAAAGGAAGTTTAAGACTGAGCTGCAGAGGCGAGTCTCCACAGAAATGTATAATTAGAACAGAGCCCGGCTAGCAGGGAGAGCCTTCTGGCCAAAAATGGCAAAAGTGCGAAGTGTCCCAGCAGAGCCAGGCCAAGCCCACTGGTACAGTCCCCCCACCCGCAAGCTCCCTGAGCTATCACCGCCTCCTCCCACCCACAGCCTGGTCCTCCCCTGCTGGCACTGGAATTCATCTCTCCACTTGAGAATTTTCCCCAGGCTGAGGCATCTGAAGTTGATCAGCAAACATCGGCTGTTCAGGGTTGAGAAATTCGTGAGGAAGCAGAACTCCCCCACTCTCTACAGGCAGCCTGAGCTGCCATGATCCAGATAAGCTGTAGGTTGTAACGAGGAATAGCTAAGGCAGGTCACACTAGCACCTGTGTGCCAAGATGCAGGTGGACCGTGCTGTGTCACACAAGAGCCATTGGCTTTGACAGAGAGAGGGGCTGAGCCATCGGACCGGAGAGCACTTCTCTATGCTGAACTGGTCATGGTGATAACATGACAAGGTGACAAAGGCTGAAAGCTCCTGAGGAAGTTCTCCAGTTTCATACCCTTCAGGACAAAATGCTTTCTCTGACCCCCCCAGTCCCGTATGTCAGGACCTTGCACACACTACAATCTGTCAGAAGGAGGAGGAGAGGAGCATTGGGCATGTTTGTGAGCACGTAACAATGGCAGGGGAGGTACTTCTGAGGTAACAGGAAAAAGGAGACCTTGAAAGAGGCTTTGAAAGAAATTAATCTGGAGATGTTGAATTTCCAACTTCTGATACTGTGCACAGAATGCAGCTCTACCACAACTTTACACACTCTTGTCCCGACTAGAGTCCAAAGATGATCCAAATAAAACACAATCCCACCCCCCCAAAAAATTAGCCAGGATTTCTTTCAATCCTACACTCAGGGCTTCACCTCAGACATGGAGGGTCCTCACCTAGCATCGGCTTCGCTGTAGTACTCTCTGGCCACGATGTCTTCAAACAGCTCCCCTCCAGTAACACTGTAACCAACAGAAGAAATGGTCAGAGGAGGCAGTCCACCGGCCAACCCCAGCACCCAGCACTCGGCACTAACAGAATTAAACAGGCAAACGGCTTTTAGAGCCATTCCAACTCCCCATGCACTTTGGGAGCCCAGAACATGTTCAGCCCTTCAACAGCACAGAGCTTCTCTGTGGGCTAACATAGGTTCTCCCCTTCTTGACAGTTCCGTTTCCTTAACCTGATACTAACACTAACACTCAGAAAGTGATGAAGACACTGGGATCTAAGAAAAACATTCTAACTACCACAAAAGTCATATGAACATGATCATATGGCAGCGCAAGGGCAGACCTACTGCTGAAGCTGAAGAACAATGAGACCACAGGCACAGAAATTCAACCACGACATACAGGGCAGAGCTTTCCAGGAGGTAAAGAGCCACTCTTAAGACACTAAAGTAGAAGAGAGACCAATGGAACACAGTTCATGACCCATAAAAGCTACCTCCAACTTCCTAGGATTTTTAAGGACATGCGAAGAGTCATTATTTTATTTCTCCACTAAGGAAAACATGTCAAGAAACAAACACATCTGCACAAGGTTTGCATAGAACAGAAAGGAGGGAGCTGGGTCATCCTGGGGCTCGGGCACTAGAAGACAGTGAGTGAACAATGAGGCCCGCTGGGGAAGGGGGCAGGCCTTTGGGCAGGCACATTCAACCCCCTAGAAACTCCCTGAGCCCTTTTCCTCAGGCAATAGAGAGGAACCCTCAACAGAGGCTAAAGATGCAGTTTAGCCTTTCCCAAGCTTTCAACGTCAGCCAGCTGGAGAGAAAGTGGCACTTACAGGTCAAACACGAGGTAGTGAAACCCTTCTTCAGAAATACTGTCATGGAGACGCACTGTAAGAGAGGAGATGGGAACAGAGATTAGTAGAAAGGAACTCAGAAATCCTATTCTCTGTAACAACCCCACCCAGCCCCATCCTGTCAACCTCACAGGGATTGCTTCTGAAGATGCTGTAGAGAAAAGTGGCAATGTGCCTAGTACCAGTCAGGCTGTGGGTACACAGCCACAGCAAGAAACTGGCGCTTGGTTTCCAGTGTGGACTGAGGCAAGAAATAGAAGCTTCAAGGCTCAGAAAAAAATCAGTCAGATGGAGAAGAGCAAGACGCTTTCTAGAGGGGCCAGTTCTACAGAAGGTGCACCTAAGACATGACGTGTGGCACAGGATTCCACGCTGCCAAGATGGGGAAGCCTGGAGCTCTTTCAAAGAAGCAAATGGGAGCAGGAGGGTGAAAGGGTGGGAAAAAGGTAGACCCATCCAAATGGCTCCTGGAGCGGGCAACACACATGCTCAGGCAACCAACACAGTAACTGTTTTGAGACATGGTCTGTATATACAGCCTCAAACTCAGTATGTGGTTGAGGACAACCTCAAACTTCTGATCTTCCTGCCTCTACCTCTCAATGCTAGAATTACGGAAATGTGCCATCATGCCTAATCAATGTGGTGCTGGGGATCTAGGACTCCATGCATGTAGGCAAACACTCTACCTGCTGAGCTACATTTTCTGCTCGTCCATATACTCAGACCCCTTATTTCTGAGACAGAGCTCCACTATATAGCCCTGGCTGGCCTAGAGCTTGTAATGTAGACCACAGTGGCCTCAAACTAACTGAGATCTGCCTGCCTCTGCTTTCTCGGTTTTGGGATTACAGGAGCAGTACAGCACTATGCTTAGTTCTTATTTACTTTTGAGATAGAGCACTGCTGTGTAGCCCAGTTGCTTGTGGTAACCCCCCACGTTACTGTCTGGAATACTAGGACTACAGGCATGTACCAACATGCCCAGTCACAACAACTGTTTAGTCAATGTATATATTACGTGGGCCAGCCTTGGGGTAGATGTATGTCATACACTACTGACTCTACACGCATGTCTTAAATAATACAGTATGCCAGGCTAGTGATGGCGTTTGGGGGGACAGAGTGTCCAAGGAGTTTACCCTACCCTGGGGTGACTGATACTTCCATTTTACAGAAAAGAACCATAGAGGCTCAGACTTCTGCTTCTTGGCAAAGGTTAAATAGTTACTAACTGATGGGTCTTGAACACCAAAAGCTAGTCCACTGGATTACAGCCTCTAAGAAATGTGGGTCAGCAAAGCAACAGAGTCAAGGAGAGAGTGCTCACAAAAGTACCTGTAACAGGACCACAGATATGTCTAAGAGGGCAGCAGGTAGACGCAGCTCAAGTAAAAGGGAAGGCTGGCAGGCACAATCCCTTCTCAATGCCTGCCTCTAAAGAACTTGGGCAAAAGACCAACGTGATGTCTTCTGAGGTCTCTCTTGCTCTGACTACAAAGCCACCCTGAGTCAAATGCCAACCTTGAGCATCACTCTCATGCTAACAGGACTTGCTTTGGCTGCCTATGTGGATGCTCTTATCCTTCCCCTCACCCAAATGCTTCCTATAGGGAACCTTTGGTTTCAAAGGACCCCTCCATGTCTTTGATCTCTGCTCCAATCCTCAGCAGTTACAGTAATACCTTCCAGAGGGTTTCAGGAATGGCCCAACACAAACGCAACTGGTGAGGTGCTTGGGCAGAAAAAAATCATGGTGCCACTTCCTTGGCAGGCCCAACTGCTGCCTTTTCCAGTGTCAAAGCATCTCCTAAAGGCTGATGCATTTCCTGTATCCCCTACAAGAGAGGAAGCCAGAAGCTGCCACAAGGTACTGGACATCACCACAGCCCCCTTTCTCCTCACTTCAGGAATGAGGATGGATCCAGGGCTAACAACTGCACTGCCCATCTGTGGATCTTATCTGGTTCTGCAACCTTCCTCACTTCTTAACCTGTGGATGATGGCTTTTCGGATGGAAAGCAGGAACCATAGTTAGACCCGATGCTGCCCTCCAACCCACCTAACCCAGGCTCAGTCAAGCTACACAAAGCACTCCTCTAGCCTCCTCATTTTACTTCTCTGGTCTCAGTCAGTGCCTCATCCTGAGTCCTTTTGCAGCTGCTCCCTTGCTTCCAAAAGGACTTTCCATTTAATTAAAAATTTGCTATTAAAAAGCATTAAAGTGTGTAATACAAATAATCCCCTGGAAATCAGCTGTCCCAGAAGCCAAAGACCAGCTTCATTAGGGAGCTGACTAACAGCAGCAAGATGCTGAGCTGACAGGACAGCAGGTAGGATGATAACAACCACTCCCAACGGGAGCCCAGGTGCCCTGCCCTGCTGGGCTTGGCCTTGAGCCTTGAGGTTGGCCTCACCTGGACAACCTCCTCCCAATACTCCACTCCCCAACCCCCAGCACTGCAGCCCTAAGATAACAAGGCCAGGCGCACAGACAACCAGGCTTTTGCCCTTCTGGAGGAAGGCCACACACACAGTGCAGGTGGGTGGGGATCAGCAGAGGAGCAGAAACGTCATCCTTCCAGGCCACCCAGCCCCAAAGGTTCTGATGTAAGCAGGAAGCAAGACACCAGGCATGCCAAGACAAGGGGCCCTGAATGAGAACTGCTATATTTTTTCTTTTTCGTTTCAATTTGTAAAGAAAATTAACAGGAAACTAAGGACAAGGAAGGGAAAATTAACTGTGCCATGTTAAGCACAGCTGATCTTGATGATTAAAATTAAAATGGCTAAAATTTAATTAAGCTATTCCTATGTGCCAACCACCGTGTTACTTTCTTGAGACAATGTCTCCTGTAACCGAAGCAGACCTTGAACTTACTACATGGCTAAGGATAAACTTGGACTTCGGATCCTCCTGCCTCCTCCATCACCTCAGTGCTGGGATTATAGGCATGCACCACCACAGCTGGTTTATGCAGTGTTGGGAATTGAACCCAGGGTCTTGTACATGACTGGCAAACACTGTACCAACAATCCCAGCCCATGTGAAGTGTTTTATGAGAATACTCTGCTGAATTCTTGATTTAACTGTCAGACAACTACTTATGACATCCCCACCTGAAGAGAGAGAGAAAAGGGGCTCCAAAAGAAAACAGTTCAAAGTCACATTACATAGCAGAACTCGAAGCAACTAACTTGGCAAACTAACATCAAGATCCTTAATATCACAGGATAACAAAGAACCATTTTGTCCATGCTCTCAGGTAAAGACGCTCCGCTACTTCCCGGCCAGCTCCGGCTATTCTAATTGGTTCAAGATATTCATTAGGTGACTACCCTGAAGCAGACTCATGGCTATGAAGAGACGAATCCAGGCCCTGCCACTACCAAGCTTACCCCATGTAGAAGACGGGCTTTTACTAGTAATTATACAAATATGTAACTAGCTACTTAAGCGGCACTATGGACACACTGAATAATGTCACCTGATGCCCAGCCAAGAGGACCGAACCAAGTCTACAGACAGGAAGATCTGGGGGGAAATATAAATCAGGACTGCACTTCAGCAATAAACCTATATAAATACGCCTCTAAAATCAGTGGGAAAGGGACAGACTTAAATAAGTTTTACTTAACATTTTATACTCTCATGGACCAAACAAAAATCTACAAACCAAATTTTGTGAATGGCTATTTCTAATTCTTCAAAAACCACCAGCAATCTGCCATTTTTATTTTAAAAGTCTTTCTCAAAACAACAACACTGAAAAAGTATCTGTTAAAAATTCTATAACTAGAATTTTTAACTCTCTAACTAGGGCTAGAGAGATGGCTCAGCAGTTAAGAGTGCCTACCGCTCTTGCAGAGGGCCCTGGTTTGGTCCCGGCACATACACTGGGCAGCTCACAACTGCCTGCAACTCCATCTCCAGGGGGATCCAATGCCTCAAGCTTCTGAGGGCACCTGCATTCACACCCTGCCCATTCATGCATGCACGCACGCACACACACACACTTAAAAATAAAATCAGGCATGCTTTTTAAATGCCCTTAATAATAACACAGTGGGAATGGGATCTCAGAACTAAGTCTGTCCCCCAAAGGCAAGTTGTGGCAGCTCTCAGCCTCCCAACATAGGGAGGCTTTAGGACAAGCTTAGTCACAACTCAATGTTTTTTTGTTTTGTTTTGTTTTTTTCTTTGCAACTGTTTTTGCTACATTTACTATCAGCTGAATGGGTCCTGGGCCCATGGTTTAATGCAGCCAGGCTTGAATAATTTATCAGCTGGGCTGGAGCAGGGGGTGAGGGAGCTGGGATTCAGAATCTCTACTTTCATGTTTATGATCTTTCAGAACCCTCTGCTGACTCCATGAAGGGTCGTAAAGGACAAAGCAAGCAGGCAGATACAGGTTAAATAATTTGCTAGGGTCACAGCTTCTAAGTAGAAACTCAGAAATCCAAACCCAGTAAACCTGGTTGCAAGCAAGGTCACAAACCGATGGACTACAGACCAAAGCACTGACATCACCTGGAGACCTTGAAGCTAATCGAAATCTCAGATCCCCCCGCCCCCCACCATCCCATACCTACTGAATCAGGATCTGAATTTTGACAGGATCCCTGGCTGATTCATAAGCACATAAGAGTTTGAGAAGCGCTGCTTTAAACCACAAACGTTAGGCTGTGATTGAAACTGCTGGAGCAGCTCAGTCTATTCATTAGAGGAACTCAGAGCAGAGAGCAAACAGATCACAGGTAGCGCGCACTCCATTCAGACTTCAGACTATCAACACTAGCCAGCTCCTCTGCTTAACTCCTACAGCCAGCCAGCCACTCTCCCAGCACTCTCTGAGTTCAACAGGGTACCTTACACCCAACAGGCATTATATTTGCTTGTTTTTAATTAACTCTATGTTTTATAACAGTGTTAGGTTCACGGCAAAACTGAACAGAAGGTTCACATACTCCTGACTCCCATGTACAGATTTTCCACTATGAACATCCCACACCCAGGATTTGTTATAGCTGATGGACCTACAGTGACACATCATTACCCAAAACCTACAGTTTACACTAAGGTTCACTCTTCCAACAGGTTCTTAACTCAGCAAAGAATATGTACTAGGGGAAAAACTGGAATCGCCTGGCTCCTTGCACCAAATACTCATGCATTTCAACACTACAAAGTCTGACAGCAGCCAGAGGCTCTAGATCCGTTCTCTGCTTTTAGCCTTTTCAATTGTGCACAGCTACTGGGTAGTCTGCTTGTCTCCCTTTGGCATGTAATTTAAAAAGCCAGAGCCAAAAGGGCCATAGCTTTAAAGGATGCAGTAGCAGAGAAACAGTGAATTAAAGGCACAATCAGTCTCCTCTCTAGCCACAAGCCAGATTGGGATCCATGGCAACCCCTGCCTTCTGGACCCAGAGCTCAGCCACATCTCCAGCAGTCCTGGCTCCCAGCAGGAGAGCGTTCAGCCAGACAATACTCTCAGAACAGTCCTGGCTTGCCCTTCAATCTGCCTACTCAGAACCAAGAAACTGGTCATTAGACCAACACATCCCTCAGGACACATGAGCATCATAAAATAGAGGCACAGTTTTTGCCAATCTGGTACCAAAGTGACTATACTATGCTTGCTTTAACTACGCTTGACACCTTGCCAACAGTGCAGACTCACGGAATGTATGGCTCCTCCCTCGGCCTTTATTCTGAGCTAAGTGCACAGGAGAAAGGGTACCAAACCACATAAAGTAAGAGGTCACAGACTAGATAAACTTATTTCTATAAATAATAAAAGGAAGGCTAGAAAGTTTTTTAGGCTAGGACCCTACTTTTGCCCTACTTGTTGATTTCTCAATTGTCATTATTGTACCCTCACCTTTTCATGGTCAACCCCACATGTCACAGACGAAGGAGAGGTAAGTCAGTCTCCTCTCTCATTGAACCCCAGCCTCTCTGGTCTCCATTCATAATTGCTATCTGAGTTGGTCACAAGAAACACAAACTCAAGTTATTGCCTGAGCTAGTAGGTAGCTTTATTGGTGTTTTTGTTTCATTTTAAGACACGGTCTTACTATATAGCTTTGCAGGCTTGGAACTCACTATGCCCCCCCCTTTTTTTTGATCTATGCCACCCTGGCCTCAAATTCATAGAGATTTGCTTGCCTCTGCCTTCTAAGTACTGGGATTAAAAGTGTATGCTACCTGTCCCAATGGTGGGCAGTAGGTAGCTTTAAAGTCAGGCCTGTTGGTTCAAAAGGCAAAGAAATAAATTTTTTTTCAAAATGTGGAATATCATTTTAAAATATTATCAAATAACAAAATTTGTTTATATAAATGAACTAGCCAAATTTTGTGATTGAACATGCCTTACTTTGTGACTGTTGTTCTAGGGTTCTTCTCTCTTTTGCCTTCTATCCACAGCAACATACTGGTCTCCACTGTATCTTTCAGGTGAAGAGTCTAACCTCAGAAGCAACACAGGAACTCCAGCAGCTCTAAGGCCAACAAGAGTCCCTGGCTTAAGGGATGCTGGTGGTGTAGAACACCCTGAACCAGGTAAAGCGGAACACCGGCTATGGCAATCAGCTTCAGGTGTAATCCAAGTTGCTGATTGTGATCTATAAAGCCCTGCATGGTTGGAGTTCTTGTTACCTCAGGGTTGTTCCTCTCTCCGTGGGCTGGAGCTTGACCTCAGCTCCTCCACATAAATGCTCACACTGAGCCCTGAGATCTGGGAAGCCAGAGGCTGGGTAGCTCTAGAGGCAACATCAAGCTTCTTCAGCACGTTGCCTCTCAGCCCTAGCCGCCAAGAGCTACGCAGGCAGCCTCCGGGGCACTGTGGGAGCCTTGATATTTAGGCCATGCCTGAGGAGAACACGCGTTGTCCTTTGTGATGACTCAGGGATTTCAGGAAAACCTAGGAGATGCTCCCTGCCTCAAGTCAACACTGGGGTTTCTGCTCAAACACTGCAGTCAGCCCAGATTCTGTCTCTTCTATGAGGAGCAAACAGATCAGGGCCAACACTCTTGGCAAAGACTATTTCAGCTCAACAACGTAAAACTGAGCCAGAGTGGGCTATGGTAGGCGAGCCTCCTCAGGCTTTAGAACAACCAACAATGTGCTCTTGTACCCCAGTCAGGGTGGGAGCTGGGGGGAAAAGATCCTCTCAAGTTTTTCTCCTTCCTCATCTAAGCAGCCCTTGCCATTCCTTCTTCAGAGAAGCCAGGCAGACAGGCAGTTTGCTTTCCTGGCTCTGCAGAACACAAACAGGAGTGCCATGGAAACCCCCAGAGTGTGCAGGACACTGCGACGGGGACAAAACTCTTTTAGGTTCAGGAACAAAATCCTGAGCCTTTCATGGAGGCTGTGGATGGCCTCTGTTGAGGGACTCTGGCAGACTGGTAGCCCGGAACCTCACACACTGAGGACTCTGGATTTCAGCCCAAAGACAGAAGGAGAAAGAGAGTCTGAAACTTATTCAAAAGCCTCACATCTCAGCCCTGAGATGGCACCATAGCCAGGGAGACACTCAGGTCTCTAAACAAGAAAGTCCTAGAATTCTGACACACAGCTGCCATCCTACTTGAACAAGAAAAGACAACAGGTGAAGCTCTAAGACCATAGGTAACCCACACATGCAAAGCCAGCCTCTGTTCTCCCTGCCTTCTGCGATACACTCAGGCTCTGCTGGACACTCACCAATGTTTGGATGTTTCAGAAGTCGGCATATCCGGGCCTCTCGTTCTAGTTTCTGATGATCTAAATGGAGACAAAAGAAAACAAAAGTCATCGGCCATCCATTCTAGATCTGGTTGCCTGTCCACTCATATTCCTTTAATTCTTGGGCACCATCTAGGCATTTTTGGCAATTTGCTAAGTTAACACAGCAAGTCTGTAGCAACTTTGTAACATAGTTGTGACTGCCCTTTCCTGATGAGGAAATGAGACTGAAGAGCTTAAACACCTTAAACCAGTGAGGAGCACACAACGATTTAAATCTAGGTCTCTAGCTAAACCTTGGTCTTCTTCCTCTACAACAGATATTTCACTGAGCTGTGGTGTTAGGAATTTGGGGGTGGGAGTGGAAGTGGTGGTGGGGGTAGAACACGCCTTTAATTTCAGCATTTGGGAGACAGAGGCAGGCAGATGTCTGAATCTGAGGCCAGCCTAGTCTACATAGTGAGTTATTTTATGAGTAACAACAGACCTCCCTCATCCAAGATGGGTATTTCAATACCCGAAGTTGATAAGTATGAAATTCCAGATAGTACCAAACACTACATAAGAGCACTGTAAAGGCAGGTATGGTGGCCCATGTCTGTCTTTTCCGTGCTCAGGAAGTAAAGGCAGAAGGAGTACCAGTTCAAGGCTAGCCTAGGCTACATATTGAGACAATGTCTCAAAACCCATGGACTAGGGGATATAGCTCATTGAAACAGAACTTGTCCAAGTATGTACAAGATCCTAGTATCCTTAGTATTATAAAAATAAACAAAACCCACAACCAAAGCAGGTGATCATGCACACCTATAACCCAGCACTTCAGAGGTGGAGGCAGACATTCAAGAAACAAGATGGGGAGGGGTGGAAGCACCGAGGCACTCCAACAGCTGATTAATCTGATAACCAAGAAGGCCACTAAGTGACTAACGGGCAAGTAGCGTATGCTGTGTGGATGCGTCATGTCCTGAGTGGGATGGAGCAGGATGGTAAGAAGTTTTACCATGTTACTCAGACAACATGCAGTTTAAAATTTATTAGTTGCTTATTTCTGGAATCTTGCAGAACTTTGGATCATAGCTGATCATATGTGACTACAACTGGATACAGGAAGGCTAAGCTGACTTGTACTGAGTCTGGACACAGCAGTCAGCATGCTAGTTCTACATGGATTCTCTTCTAACAACCCTGAAACACAGTGATGCTGACAGTGATGATGTGGGTGATCAAGGTAATGATGAATTAAAATAATACTAATTATACGGTCAGTGAGATGAGTCAAAAGCTCCTGCCACCAAGCTTGATGAACTGAGTTGGGTTCCTGAAACCCACACAGTAGAGGGAGAGAGCCAACTGCCATGGTTATTCTCTTATCCATTATTACACCCATATGCTATAGCATATGCACACGTGTGTGCACACACAAATAAATAAGTGTAATGAAAATATTTTAAAGTAAATAAAACCATAGCAGCGATTAAAGGTTTGCTATGCAAGTGAGACATGTTTTCCTTTACCCTTAAGAATACAGCCATAACTATGATGCCCATTTTACAGAATGAGAAACGAGGACATAAGTCCTGCTCCTCTTTGGGATACTCTTGGCTACCCACTGCTTTGGAACTTAGCTTCTCTGCACTCAGACCTACCATTACTGTTTCAAGGAAACAACTAGAATCTATTGAGTCTTCAGATCCAAGGGAGCTGATTCCTTCCTTCCACAGGAAGACAGAGCTCCAGGAAGCAGAATTCTCCACAGCAAGAAGGCCTTGAAGCCTCCTACCTCCACCTACTAGAATTTGGCCAAAGTCAAGACTTTGATAAAGCCCTCCCCACCCTTCTTGGCAGGATGTGATCTCCCCTCTTATAACTATCTCCCCATTCTCCCACTGTATTCTCAGACTCCTCGTATCCACAACTGCCATCTTCTGGTCGTAAGCTCTTCAAAGAGGGTTCAGGGTTTTAAGCTGTACTTGCTGGAGGTCTTTATGTACACAGGGCTCAGTAAGAGCTTAACGGGGACAGCAGCAGTAATAACTACCACACGTTAAGCTTTACTGAATGCCAGGCAGAGTCAGGGATTCTCAACAGTTCATCCTACCAGAAACTCTGTGACGCAGGGATCTGTTTTGCTCCATTACCTAAATAAGGAAACCGAGGCTTAAAAACAGAAAGTAACCTGCCCAAAGTAATACAGTCAGAAAGCTGATGAAAGGTGGTATGGCTTAGACCACTCATTCGCCACTGCTCTTGCCATGACAGAAGGAAGAAAAGTGGGAATATCAACTGAAGCCTCCCAGGTTTGGGGGTACAGAATCCAATCCAATCTAACTCTCCAGGATAAGCAATTCCTCCCCTCTTTCTCTTTTTAAGGCAGAGCCTTATATAGCCCAGGTTGGCCTCAAGCTCCCTATGGAGCTGAAGATGAAGACCTTTAGCTCCTCAACCTCATGCCTCTACCTCTTGGGTGCTATTACAGTTGCACACTACCATGTAGGGCTTATGCAGTGCTGGGAATTGAACTCATGGCTTCATACATGCTAGAAGAACTTTACCTACTGAGTTCCACCCACAGCCCTCCTGTCTCCATTGACGGTTTCTCCCCATTTCACCTCTGCCCTCTACAGGAAAACGTCTCTTTAAAGTATCCTATAATCCCTTCAATGGTCTTATCAAGAAGAGGGTATGATTAGTTCTTGTTTTTTTGTTGTCGTTGTTTATTTTTTGAGACAGGGTTTCTCTGTGTAGCCCTGGTTGACCTTGAACTCACTCTGCACATCAGCCTAGCCTGCAACTCAGAGATCTGCCTACCTCTGCCTCCCAAGTACTGGGATTAAAGGCGTGTGCCAACATGCCCAACTTGATTACTACAATTTTATAGATGGTAAAACCAAAGTCCAAAGAAGTAACTTAAGGTTCAACAACAGGAAAGGACTCAAATGCTGGCCTGTCACTCTGAGGCACTGCAAAGATGACAGACTAGAAGGGATTCCCTTACAGTGTTTTCCAGTCATTCTCCGCTTTATCCTAAACCTTCCCTCTAGCAACAGCTCTTTGTTAAAAGAGGTGGGGACAGTCAGAGATCAGTTCCTACTACTCAGCTAATCCATCCGAGCAGCCCAAGATCTGGGTCAGGCCTCTCTTCCCACCTTCAGGTTCAGCATGACCAATGACCAGGGTTTGGCCAGGGGAACCCTGGATAATTCCCAACATGTCCTGGTATCCCTTGGTGCCAGGTAGAACAACATAGTTGCAGACTTCAACCAACTGAAACACTCAAGGAAGCAACCAAAAACCTGCTTAATGGGAGTGTTGGGCTTGCTCCTCCCATATCTGGCCATATGACAGGACAAACCTACATTTTCTCCCAGCCCTGGTCTTGAATCAAGGAATCAAGCAGGCCAGCCCTGCCAGCTGCAGATCTACCCACGCTATCTCTGACCACTTACCTCACCACCCCTTGACCCATGGCTCCTGGGCAGGTGTGAGAGAACAGCATCTTGCAATGTGGAGGTGGCAGCTGAGAGAAGGCCCAGAAGATTAATGTTTATCTCCTCTCCTAAGTCTCTTACTGGCTAATGGTTACGGACCCACAACAGTGGCAGCGCTAAAAACAAGGACAGGTGCTCTGGCTTCACTAGTGACTCAGAGCAAAGAGAAGACAAGAGGCTCTCAGCTCTTGAAGGGGCTTGCCTAAGGTCCAGAGAATTTATCTTTCCACTTAGTTCAGGCCTAACTCCAAGGAACCAAGCCTCATTCTCTTGGCAAGGCTCATGTCTTCTTGGAACCCCAGAGCTGTGCTCTGAGTCTAAGCCACAAGCTAGAGCAATTAACACATTGGTTTTGGAAGGGCTGACACTCCACCAAATTATTAAATGTGCCTAAGCCTCATTCATACCTTCAAAAAGTAGTTATTGAGTCCTTCACCCCTAGAGGCACTGTTCTGAATTCAGGAAAACAATGATGAATAAACTGATCAGAAATCCCTACCCTCATGGAGTTCCCATTCTATGGGGCAGGAAATGGTGGTAGGGGGCACAGACTCAAGAAACTCATTAGATGCTTAAGTTAGTGCTAGACAGACAAAGCAGGGCAGGAAGAAAGTGTTAAGTTTAAGTAAAATATGCAGGAGAAGCCTCAGCAAGGAAATGACATCTGATTAAGACCCAAAGGAGGTAAACCAGTCACTTACTTTCTGAAGAAGTTTCACCCACCCACCCATCCATCCATTTATTTATGGTAAGACAGAATGTCCTTGAATTTAGTATGTAACCAAGAATGTCCTTGAACTTCTGATCTCCCTATTCCTGCCTCTTAAGTACTGGCATTCTAAGTACCACCACACCTGTGAACTAACCTAGGACCTACTACTTGCTCCATATGCACCCTCTCAACTGAGCTACAACCTCAATCTGTAGCTTCATACTTCCAGAACAGAAACAGCAATACCTGAAGTTTAAATGAGGTAATATGGTACAGTACTTAGCATACCGTTTACAACTGTCTGGTGATAAAAAGAAAACGGTCTCTTGTACTGGAATGTGCAAATGGCTTTTCTTTTCTCTTTGTCCATTTTTGCATGTATACAGTTATGTGTGAACATTCATATGAAGGCCTGAGGTTAAGTCAGCCCCCATGCCCACACACAAACATACACAAAGATTCTCTGTGTAGTCCTGGCCTTCCTGGAACTCACTCTGTAGATAAAGCTGCACTCAAACTCAGAACTGTGGGATTAAAGGCATGCACCACTCTGGTTACGCTTTCTTTTTATTTACTAAAGCAGGATCTCTCAATCAAATCTTCCAGAGGTTGTGGGTCTGCTAACCAGCTTGTTCTGGGAGTTCCCTATCTCTGTCTTCTGAAACTAGAATTACAGGCAGGTCACCATGACAACTCAGCATTTACATGAGTTCTTGGAGATCCAGACTCTGGTCCTCACACTTCCTCAGCAAGCACTTTGACTACTGAGCCATCATTTCTAACTGTGTGCTCATACATACTGCCAGAGAGAGACAGTATCCCCCTCCCTCCCCAACCCTGGACAGACACTGAATCTGCATACAGCAACTGAAGCCCTGACTTGTTCTTAAGATTCCTGTGAGATCCTTCGTTGCCATCCAGAGTTGAAGCCTATGCATGTCTACAGCCTGCAGAAGCAAGCAAGCAAGAGGTGCACTCAGACACAGTGCCATCCCAGGGAGTGCTTGACCACAAGATGCCTCCTCTTCTTCGGTCTTGCTGACCACCCTGCCATCCCAAAGTTCTCTGCTCAGGGAACCATGTGGTTTCTGCCTACCACTCTCTTACACCATGCATAGCCTAACCTCTCCCCATACCTCCTGCTCTATAGCTGTCTCAGGACTGACAAGAAAAAAAGGACTGTTCTACACTAGCAGGCACAGTAAGTGATTTGTAGAGTACCTTTCTTGAACACAACATTCTCAACACTAAAAGGGGTGAAACCATTGAGCTTGTTTGGTCCATGGTGGTGGGACTAGGCTTAGGCTTGGCATCTCAGGATAAGGACAAACCAGCAGGAACTCTTGCCACAAAGCCAGCCTCCTTCCTTTTTACAATGACTACTTCAGAGTAACCTGGACCTTCCCTAGATGACCCTCCTTTTACCCACCTTTCTGTAGGGCTCCTCCCACCCCACAGCCCAGCCCCCCCTTCCTGTTTAACAACAGCCACTTCCCGCTTTGCACAGGGCCACTTCCTGCCCGCCTGTGTGCTATTGCCATGGAGACCCACCCTGCAGTCCTTCAGCCTAGCTACAACCACAGGCAACCCTCTTGCAAAGTTTTCCCCCTTCAGAGCAATAGGTGGCATCAGGATCAGAAAGCAGAAGCAGCCTTATTAGGAGCCTGTTCCAGCCCTCCTGGCCCTGCTTGGGCTTTTCCCCAGCCATCTACCTCATGAGAGCCAGGCTCTAGGAAACAAAGACAACTGGAAATGCTGCCTCTTCAACCTTCTGCCCCAGGGTTTCAGGATCTGGTCTAGGACACCACAATTTTACAGGTAGGGCAGCAAGGAGTGACCAGATATAGCAAGGGAAGCAGAAATGAGTTATCAGATGGCAAGGCAACTGCAATAGCATACAGCACAGGGCACACAGAAACCCAGAACTGTCTCTTCCTTCCAGCCCAACAGAAGGCTACCCAAATACATCTGCCTTCACTTCTTCAGCATTGGAGGACCAGGAGCACTGGCCACTGATTCTCCATGTCTCCTGCAAAGGATCTGTGCACTGATTTAGCAATGTTTCTCTAAAACCACAAAAGCCAGCAGCAGCTTCAAATAAGAGTTCTGCTGTCACATAAACATACAGCCTTTTGTAAATAGGAAAAGACATACAGTCATACTGTGGCTATAAAGACTCTTCCTGAGTTCCAATCTCAAAGACATCTTTCCCTCTGCACATCTGTGCCTTTGACCTCAACATCAGCTGTGAGAAGCTCCCAGCAGCCTCACTGATTTCTGACAAGAGCTGGAGGTGGTCTCATCTAGCTGACCTCCTGAGTGCCCCCACCTGAGTGCCCTTCACAAACAGCTGACACCCTGTTCCTATGGCCTCACTCTGAGGAGCAGAAACAGGGCAACAACGTGCTTTCATGTCACAATCCACCTTCCCCTGCGCTTATAAACAACCTCAACCCTTGAACACCAATGAGTGAGAATCTCAAGACACAATCCCACTGACCTCCCCGTGACACCATGATGTCAAATCCCTTCCTCTTTGAAGGTGCAAAGAACCTCCAATTAAAGGCAAAGTTGGAAAGCTGGGCATGGTGGTGCACACGTATAATCCCAGCACTCAGAAGCAGAGGCAGGCAGATCTCTGTGAATTTGAGGCCAGCCTGCTCTACAAAATGAGTCCAGAACAGCCAAGGTTACACAGAGAAACCCTGTCTGGAAAAACTAACTAACTAAATAACTAAAAAACTAAATAAAAAAATGGCAAAGTAGGTCTACCAAGTAAGCCCGGAGACTTCTAATTCCTTCATAAACCTGGATCTAGCTAATGGTTATGAATACAGGGTACCAGGACCTGAAATATGTCCATGTTACCAGAGGCTCTGTCCCTTACATAGCACACATACAAATATTCTACCTTCAACTTGAACTTGAACAATTCCAATCAGGCAACAGAAAGTCCTGAGCCTCACTGTGGCCTCTGGCTCTCAAGACATAGAAAGGCTAACTAAGGAGGGAAAGGCAAGAGGCGCCAAGACGTGCCCTAAAGTTCAAACCCCAAGTCAGCTTTGACAGAGAAAATCCCCATGGGGTCACTAACAAGCCCCAAGAAGGCAAGGCTCTGCCTGTGGACACTCTGGCTACTTTTAAGGGTCAAAATGGGGTCAGCTCCATGACCCTAGTGGGTGCCCCTTCTCCTTTGCCCACTGTTTTGGTGACATTTCCTTCATGGTAACCAGTCCCAAGTAAAACATCCCAGGAAGCAGCCCCTAAAAATAGCTCCTCCCAGGGCAGCAGCAAGAAAGGGGGAGGGTAAAGAGAGGGAGGAGAAAAGAGGGGAGCAGATGGGAATCTGCTGATGGTGAGAGGGCCCAAGAAGCAGAGATGATGTATGTGTGTGGGGAGTGGCTAGAAATGCCCTCACCAGAGTCCCCCCAAAACAAAAAATGTGGGTAGAGAAGATTGAGGCAATAAGGGGAGGTTTGTTTTGTTGGGCTTAGCGTTATCTAGGGTGCTGGATGGAGAGCTGTGGGATGACACCAAAAGTCATTACAGAACAAAGGACAAGAACCTGTGATTACCAGAATACAACCCTAGCACTTTGGAGGTAGAGGCAGGAAGATCAGGAGTTCAAGGTAATCCTTAGCTACATAGTGAGTTTGAGGTCAGCATGGGCTACTGAGACGCATCTTAAAAGAAAGAAAAAAGAAAGAGAGAAAGCAAGAGCAGGAGGAGAAAAAGCTCAAGGGAATTCAAGACCATACTGTCTGAAGATGCTGGTGTCTGATAATCAGGAAAACTGTGTATATTCATCTAACACCCAAAACAAACCCAGAAGAAATCTTTAATGCCTTGGTTTCCATAAGGAAACATCTGTCTGGCTATGTGCAGGTGACAAGGGCCTCTACAGAGGCACTCAAGAGGTGCAAAGTACCTATCTTTTTCTGTCACCACTCTCTGGCACCCCTGGGATCAGCCCCTGTCCATCTGCCAAAGCTGTTCAGAGAGTAGCAAACATGGAGATGGGGGGTGGGAGCTGGTCACCCCAAGCCCTCCCCTTCCCTGCTCCAGCCTCAGCAAAGAATGGGGCCAGCCACTCCCCTCTAGGGTTTCAGCACAGCTTCTGACAAGGATATGATGACAAACAGCAGAAAGAAAATCAGGGTCCTATTTTACAGAACAGGACACATTTTAACCTCCATCCCCACCCAACACAGCACCCCAGTTCCTTCTGGGAAGGTGAATAGTAGGACAAGGTGACAGGTCAGTGTTCTATAACTCAAACCTCACATCATGATTGCATGATGAAAACAGCCAAGTAGAAGGCTTGGCGCAGAAGCAGGACCTCCACCGTCCTCCCTCAGGCACGGCAGGAAAGAAGGCAGCAGAGTGCAGTCACTTATATTCAGGAAACCATTTCTTTGTGTCTAGAAAGCAACTTATTTTATCCTCCATTGAAAAGTTTGTTTTTACACAAAGCTCCTAAATCTCTCCTTGAGTCCCAGAGGTCCAGGGCAGCAGAGTCCTTCTAACTGCTCTCTTTCCATTCCTACACCATCCTGTCTTCTCCTCCCCTTACTTCACCCAGATCCCTAACAGGAAAGTGTTACTTGGAGATACCACAGGGGACACAAATGTCATGGGGGCTACTCAGGCCAACACCAAGGGGGTGGGGACTTTCAGCTGGCACCATTCAAGGGGATCCCATTTCAGTCCCCAGGGCCAGCTGGACCCAGAAAGGGACAGCCTTTACCCTTCTGGTAGCCAACATGCCACAACATCAGCCACTTGGCCTGCCATAGCCTTAGACACAAAGTGACATCCCAAATGAGGGATGCAGAACAAGGCCCCTAATCACAGATCAGTTCATGTACACATGACAACAGAGTGCACCTGACACACCACCTGAAGAAGGCTGGGCAAAGGTGTGCCGGATGAATCCCAGGAGACAGCATGAAGGGCTCTGGTTGTTGCTGCTACACCGTGGTTTTGTCTTTTTTGTCTGTTTTGAGATGGGGAGTCTTGATATATATCGTAGGATGGCCTTGAACTTGTGGCAATCATTCTGCCTCTAGAGTACTGGGAATTAATGGCCTGTGTATCACAAGTAACATTTACTCATTTCTTAAAAAGTGGCTCATAGATTACCTGAAGCGTGTGTTAAAAATGCAGATTCTGGGTGATACCCCAGGCTTCAATCTTAAAGCAGCATTTCTGTAGATAGAAGCCAGGAAGCTGCTGTTTTAACCAGTGCTCAAAGTGAGCTTCATTGGCACTGAAATTGAAAGTCACTACTTAGAGGAAGTCCCAGAAGTGGTCCTACAAGGCCATGAGTGATGAGAAAGGAAAAATCATAAACTACACTGCTTATGCCCAAAGCACAAGTCTTTATCCTCATCTGTTCTCTCCAAAGCAGCCTGGCTCCCTGATCAAAATGGAGAAACCCAAGCCAGCACCAGGGTTCAAGTGCTCCAGAAACTTAACTCTGAGTTTCCTGGGAGCGAAAGCCAAAAAGCAACCATCTAGCCCTCTTAATTCATATATGTGTGTGTGCGTGTATGTTCAGTGCGTATCATGTACTTTGCTAGGGCCTGCCTACATGAAAGGAACAAAAAAAGTAAGGTCTTTTTCCTCACTTCTCAGGTCCTCGCGAAGAGGAAGGCTTTTCTTATACCTAGTTTCAACAGAATTTTTTTCACATGAAATGTACAGATAGACAAATAAGAAAGGAAGGAAAGAAGGGAAGCAAGCAAGCAAGCAAATACTGTAACAGATTTCATAACACTGTCTCTGGTAGCATCCTTCCTAAGGCCAAGGGCATTACTCCAGTATCATTTTCAGTCAAAGGATCTGAAATCCGAATAAATAATCCAAATACAGAGGTTTCTTCTGATGCTCCAAGGATAAATTCTAAGCTAAGTAGAAATCAGAAAGGACCATTTGCTGCCCTTCAACTGTAGCAATACGAGGAAAAGGCTCTGGATATAAGCAAAGAAAGCAGGATATAAAATGTTATGCTCCACGAGGTGAAAATCTGTATGCATATGAATAAAGATAAGAAGGGAATATGAAGATTTAAAAATAACAAAAAGACATAAGGGCTCAGGCTCTTTGGGGGTTTGCTCTTCAATCTTAAAATAACGACTTATCATTGCCATCACCTGGCCCACTAGATCCTACATCCAATCCTATTTTAAATGCCTCCTTCAGCCTAGTAGAGCTAAGCTTAGAACCATAGGCTCTCCTGTAAGAGTCCCAACTCTCCACCCATCACTGCACTGAAGTAAAAACAATGGTGTTACATGACTTTTAGTGCCCATGTGGACAGGCCTGCAGATAAAAAACAAAGCAACGCTCAATGCACACCTGTATGTTCATCCTACCTGGTAACTTTGCCACCAATGTCATTGTCAGAGGCTACAAGGACAAGAAAGTACAGCCCACAAGAAAGCTTCCTATCCAATCTGACACCCCAAAACACTAAGTTGTCTCTCTTTAGGGCCTCTTGGGCTACCTCATTCTGGACAATGAGGAAAAGCAATTCTCCACCTTTTTTTTTCCCTTTCAGCTTGTAGCAAAGAAAAATCACAAAGAAGGTAAATCATCAAGGAACCCCAGCAAACACAGCAAGCCTCTTCAGACCTTCACATAGGTGACCCTAATGGGCAATGACATTCCCAAACACAGAAATCCAACACCTGCGGAGCCCTAGACAGACAGACAGCAGCAAGTGAAACCCAGCCCCAGCTACAGCACCTTTATAAAATATACAGCGTAAACTGAGAGGCTGCAAGGAAGCCACAGTTTTCACTCCTGAACCCCATGGGTACCAGCCCAGTGTGGACCTTGACCCAGCCCCTCTGACAACACTCACAGCAGTACACCCTCCTCCTACTCCCTCACCTCCAAATAGCAATGGCACCTCTGCATTCCTGACCCCGCTTTTTGGCATCTGAGCCCATCCACCAGCCGCCACGAGCCTCTGTCCCAAAGTTAACCCGGTACGTAAGCCAAAGCCTCAGTCTTGGCATAACCATCTCTCAAGTGGGGGAGTTGCTGCCTGGTATACATGATCTTATTCAAAAATTCTCAAGTTGAAAAGAAAAGCAGAAAAATTAAATCTCATCCAGGGAAAGAAGAACATGACAAGTTTGGAAGGCCAGAATAAGGTAGAAAGGCTATGAGGTAGGGAAAGAAAGGGACACTATCCCAGAGCTTAGGAAGAAGTTCAGGTGGATACGGAAATAGCAGGAAATGAAAGCCTAAGGTTGGTAGCTCTAGTCACTAAAAC
Organism: Pachyuromys duprasi; assembly: GCA_028658305.1. Classification (NCBI taxonomy): domain Eukaryota; kingdom Metazoa; phylum Chordata; class Mammalia; order Rodentia; family Muridae; genus Pachyuromys; species Pachyuromys duprasi. The sequence goes on from CM053766.1 coordinate 87,208,953, forward strand.
CAGCTACCTTGAGATCCCGAATTTTCAGCTCTTAACATCCTATCACTCTCTCACTCCTGGACCAGAGGACACTGGTAATGAGCAAAGCAAAGTGCTACATGGTCAATCAGAGACATGAGATATCAGCCACATTTCTGATACCCCTCATCAACTAATACCTGCCTGCACCTTTCATTCTTAGTCAGCATGTCTGCCAGAGAACCCAACTACTGTTGTCCCCCTCATCCCAGAGGAGGGCATCTGACCACCCACATATCTCTATGACAACCACTGCCTTGGACTCAAGGTACTCGATGAAAACAAAATAAACAATTCAACTTTACAGTCAATGTACATAATAGTATTAAGACAGGAAATGGAAGCAACCAAACAAACCTTGGTAATAGGAGAGACACCCAGACCAGGTGGCAGATACAGCCTTGTGGAACAGGCCACAGAACAACCACCAGCAGGACAGAAGCCACTGTCACCTCTCTGGAATTCTAGAGCTTCTGGGTGCTTGGGACATCTTATTATCTTGATGCCCACGTCACTACTGGCCAAAGACCACATATTCCCCAGGACATCTGTCCTGGGAGTCCTATTGCCCAGCCCTAATTTCTTTCTCTTTCTCTAAGTCATACAACCTTTACTGCTGTGCTGCATCTTGAAGCTTTCCAGGACCTGACCTCTGCATTAACCAGACCAAGTCACCTCACACTTCACACGCTGCTGGGTCTACACTTATCAGATGAGGTAAGCTTGGTGAGCACCCAACACCAGCTTCAGAGATGTGCATCCAAACTGTTAAAGGCAGGCCCTGGCTTCGCAGCCTTAAGTACACAACAGACTCTCACAAGTGAGGCTCTAGGGCCCACACGTTAGGTTCCTCACACACTGAGGCACTTCAGCTCCTGCTCAGACCAGACCACTGGGATTTCTAGACCATAAGGCATCATAACCCTCTGCCCAGGACAGACTACATCTGCTGCTTCACCACCAACTTTGTAATTTGATCAAAAAAAGCAATCAAGTTCATCTGGCAGGATTTGTTCCCCAGAAGCCCTCGCCAGTAGCAGCCTCCCCTGATGTTTACAGATTTCCTTCCCTTGGGAGTCTGTTCTGCCTCCTGGTGGGCAGGGGAGGATAGAATCATCAGAACTGCTCATTTACTGCATTTCCATCCTAAGTCACCAACAGGGCACAAGGGCTAGACCAAGTCTTCAGTAGCCAGCACTGCCCTAACGGGCTCTAAGCACCCTAAATTAAGAGTTTTTCATTCCATACCACCTATCACCTCTAGATTTGCCACTGAGAACTTGAACTTCCTCAACATCTTTGGTGACCACTCCAGCTACTTGTATCTCTTAATTTTTTTTTTTCCTCCTGAGCACTTCCAATTCCCTCACACCTCCTTGTCTGGCTTCAAAGTCCACCCACCTTGAAATTCCAAGTCATCACCTGGCACTAAAACACACCCTCCCTCAGCTCTCAGGGCATCTGCAGAAGTCTGATCTCTGGACAGATCCTCTGGGAGAGGCCCAGACAGGGAACACTCACCTCGGGCTGACAACTTCTTGGTATTGATGATTTTTGCTGCATATTCCTGAGTAGACGTTTTCTTCACACACCTTCGGACTACTGAGAAGGCACCCCTGGAGGGAGAAGTGGGAAGAACTGGGACATGGAGCCAAGCAAAGTGACACAGACATACTTCAGACAAGGACAGCAATGCTCCCACCGCCAGACTTGTAGTAACAACCAACAGCTACCATAAGGAAGGATAAGGCCACCCCATGGCATTAAACAAATGTGGGTGGAGTACCACCTGGCTCCTACCCCATCATCTCTAGTTCCTGGGCAAAGCAACAGCCTCAGCCTCAAACTGTCCACCAGGAACTGGTGGGCGATGCTTCAAATCCACACCTGCTGCACCTCACTGGCAGCCTTGCAGTCCCAGCAAAGGCAACCAGAGAGAGAAAGCACAGGGAGAACTTGTCCATTCTCTCAGCAGAAATAACTGAGAGTAGGGGAAAGGGAGATTAAACGGAAGGTATGATTTCCTGAGAAATTTCCCTTAAGTCTGGGAAAAAGTGAGGCTCAAGATCCGCTAAACTGGCTTAAACACAGAGCAACTGTGCTGCTTAACTGACAGCAGGGAAACAGAGGAAGGACAACTCTGATACTGACAGTAGTAGCTCCTCTTCCTCACGCTATGTTCCTCTACATGACCCGCCAAATGGGCTTGGATCTTGGGCTCTGGAAATATCGGGGGGGGGGGAGCAGAGCAGGGGCTGCAGTGGCCAGGCTCCGCACCGCGGGTGGGGGTGGCGGGGACCCGGGCTGCGGCGGCGGCTAGCTCAGTGCGGAGGGGAGGGGGATGCGGCGGCTGCGGCGCACGGCTCCCAGGACCACTGCAGGGATGGGGGGAGGGGCCGGGGGTGCCGCAGCACTGCCCAAGAGAGAGGTTGGGATCCTGGAAGCGGCACTAGCGGGGGGCGGGGCCCAGCACTAACCATGTCCCCACACCAGAGCACCGCAGCCGGGCTGGTGCTGCAGAGCTGGGCAGGGTCCTGAGTGCCAGGCACGCGTGATCTGGGGACCGGGACCAGAGCGGGCTCGGGAGCCCGTTGGGGGAAAGGACGGTGGGCAGGTGGGGTCGAGGGAGGGAGCATCTGAAGGGTGCGGGAGGGGCGGGGCTGAAAGGCGCCCTGGAGCAGTCCCGGGGCTGCAGTTCCCGTGGCAGCGCCGGGTGCAGCTGCTGCAGGGCGCGGAGGGGGCTGCGGGACCGGGAACCTACTAGGGTCAAAGGACCCCGAGGCAGCACGCGGGAAAAGCTGGGGGTGGGGCGGGTCGAGGGGGCGCTGCAGCGGCCGGTGCAGGGCCGGGGGGCGGGGCGAGAAACCGCATAGCGCCTAGACGCCTAGGCTAGCGTAGGGGGCCGCCGCGCGTGGCGGGTGGGCCGTACTTGCCGAGCTCCTCGAAAAGCTGGTAGTCGTCGGTAAAGCGGGTGCAGGTGGCGGTGGTGGCCATACTGGCGGGCGGGCAGACACGGAGGTGCAGCCCGCGCCGACGTCGGTGCACAGTCACCGCCGCCCGGCCGAGGGAGCAAGAGGAGGAGACGGGGCTGAGCCCGGCAGCACCGCGAGACTTTACCGGAGCGAGCGAGGGCGGGAGGTACACCCCCGCGCCCGCCCGCCGGCCCCGCCCCCAGCCCCGCTGGCCCCGCCCCGCCCCTTGGGAGGAGCCTCCCGCCGTCGGCCCCGCCCCGCCCCGGGAGCTGCCAAACTGGGCCCCTTGCGCCAGAGGGCTGTGAATGCGGGGTCCCATCTCCCAGCCACCCTCTGGGATCCACCGATCCTTTTAGTTCGCTACTCGTGGGCTCCTCCAAGTGGGGACCCTTCAAGAGCTCAGAAACGAGAGTGCGAAAGTGGTTTCTGAGCGGTGTAGGGTCAAGACCACCGAGGTCTGGGGAGAGTATCCCACACATGGGTTCCAAGCCTGCAACATGAACCAAGGAGAAAATGCCAAGGTCAAAGAACTTGTGTGAGACTGTACACTGGGAGGTCTCCCCAGACTTTGCAGAGCCAGCTGCCAGCAGCCTTCCCTCAGGGTGCCGATATTCTGAACTGCTGCAAGAATCAAGGGCATCAGTAGAAAAAACAACCCCAAAAACCTTCAGCCGTGGTTTTATCAGGGAAACTAGGCCAGGGGGCAAGATGTTTGCTTGCTTTTCTTTTCTTTTTCTTTCTTCTCTTTCTTTCTTTCTTTCTTTCTTTCTTTCTTTCTTTCTTTCTTTCTTTCTTTCTTTCTTTCTTTCCAGTTATTTATTTTGCATGTGTATGTGCCTGTGGAGATCAGAGGACAACTTGGGGAGTTGGTTCTCGCTTTTCACTATGTTGGTTTGGGGGATGGAACTCAGGTAGTCAGACTTAGCACAAATGCCTTTACTCACTGAGCCTTCTTGCGACTTGTGTAATGCTTTCCTGCATTCTGATCTTAGAGATACATGTTCTCTCCTAGGTCAGTAATAAACGATAAACCTGAGAATGTCTTTAAAAGGCTTTGTGCATTGATAGCTAAAAGCAAAAGATGAGCGCAGACTCATTTTCTTGTGGGGCATCCTGTACTGTATTTTACAGGACTTTTATCACATTTGTAATGATACATTTGCAGGTATGAGTGCTAACACACGTTATTGAGAACTCTTCGATCATACTACTTAGCTTGATTTCTGGACCACTCATTGACCTTAAACAATTCATGCAATCTTTCTGGGCCTCAATGACCTTATTTGAGAAGTGGGAATAATGGTATAGTATATTTCATAGGGCTGTGCACATTTGCTGGGTTAAATAACATATAGTACGTAGAATAATCCTTGTACCTAATTAAAACTGTCTACAAATACTATTTAGTACTTGTCTTCCCACTAAACTGCACTCCAATGGAACCACTGAATAATCAGCTCCAGACCATTCCTTAGTGTTAATGGGATGGCAGGAGTTACAATCCACCCCATCCTCCATTTCTAAGAGTACATGGGACACAGTCAAGTAACTGTCTCTGGAGGAGAAACAGGCTGGGCAAGTTCCCGATGTGCCTCAGCAGCTGTACCCCAAGTCAGGGGCCATTCCCAACTGGGCAGAGTGGAGCTCAGCCAACTGCTGCCTCTCAGACTTGATTACAGCAGGATGCCCACTGGGAATCCAGCCTTCTCTGTCAGCAGGCTGGTGCTGCCACGAGAGGCAGCTGAGAGGTATCCTGGCCTCCCATGCTTCCCTCTGGAGGGGTGGGAAGAGCAAAGTGCTCAAGGAAAGCTTCCCTTTCTTTCCTTACCCCAGATCCCAGGGAGCAAAACAGAGGGGTGACTGGAGAATAGGAGGGAGTGGGGTTCAAGAGGAAAGCATTAACTGAGGGAGGAGAGCAGCGAAGAACCAAGGTTCGGGCTGAGGTGACAGAGCAATGTACTCTACCCCTCCACATGGCAATAGGAAGTTAGGTGTAGGGGCCAAGGCCAATTCCTACCTCTAACCAGCAGTCCCAAGTCCCAGCATAGGTTGGTAGGCTAAGGAGTTGTGAAGTTGGGAATGCCAGTAAGTCTTCCGTTTCTATCATCTACCCTGGAGGCAGAAGCAGCCACTAGTGGAGCTCCAGCAATGGAGGCAGTATATCAGCTTTTCATCAGTGCGCCCTTCCTCAAGGCAACTTGGTTCCTGACCTCTAGATGCTGATATGTGAAACTGCATAACGTAAGGCAGAATGAAGAAGAGGAGAGAGTTCACAACAAGCATAGACTAGTGATAAAATGGGATCTTTTAGGGTTACCCCAGAGGAAAATGTAAAAGCAAGTCTATAACCTGACTGGTCCTATGTGCTTGCTGTGACGGATTTGTTGTCCCAAATATGGGGAAGGGAACCACACTGGCCATTTCAGGGTAACTTTATAAAGCACTGTGCATCTCTGGGTGAAATGGAAAATGACACAGGAAAATACTGGGTGAAAGCTTGAAAATGACTCACATTACTGTGTAAATGGAGCTACCTGTTTTTCAACAAATGTTTGTCAACTACCTACTATGTGCTTGTCACTGCCTTTTAGTGAAGTAGCCTAATAAAGTGGATATTTATAATTTATACAACTAGAAACGCCCATTCTGTTCCTTTTCCTTTACATCTCTACCTTGATTATTTCTCCCCTCCTTCACTATTTCTCCTGATAGTGCAGACTCTGTCCACTCTAGCAACTTGGAGCCTATAGACACTTCTGTGTGCTCACACAAACATACCCTCACAAACACCCTTCTTGATCCCCATTGCCGTAGCACCCACATAACCTCCAGCTACCCCACAGCAATTAGACAGACAATACATACAAAAAAGCAGAGCTTACTAGCTCCCTGTGCATCAGTATCTATGGCAACCTCATGGGGTCTACAGGCTGCGCTGTTCCGGTTGTGGCCAGTCCCCTGGGCAGCACTCAGGCAGAGCTTGCTCAGAGCTCCTGGAACAGCAAATAACACAGGAAATTGATGCCTTAATAATCACCAGAGGTACCCCACTAGGTGCTATTCCTCCCTTTTGTCTTGAAGCCACTGAAAATTACATATTGCCCTCTGAATGACAGATACTTCCCTTCTGGATTTTGGAATGTGATTTTAAAGCATGTGAGAATACTTACTCTTCCAATGTAAGGAAACCAGCAGTTGGAGGTGAGGTATTTAATTGAAAGGGGAGCCAGGTGTGGTGTCATGCACCTGTAATCATAAAATGTTAGCTAGTTTGAGAACAGCCTGGTCTATCTAGTGAGTTCTATGCCAGCCAGAGATACACATGAAACACTGCCTCAGAACAAATAACTAACTAAATAAATAAATAAGTGCAAGGAAGATGATGTCATTAAAAACAAAGAATGGTCACTTTCTGGGCGATGTAAAAATCAATGCTGGGAGAATTAATTCAGTCTCGTATCCATGGTGCAGGGAGTACAATCCACACTACCCTAAATACTAAGGATTATATGGCCATGCTCCAGCTACTAACACACAAACTACACATACATCTATAGATATATACACATATGTATGTAAATATGTTTGTAGTGTGTAGTTCTATGATAATGATGATGATGTTTTTTGAAACAGGGTTTCTTTCTGTAGCCCTGGCTGTCCTGGAACTCCCTCTGTAGACTAAGCTGGCCTCAAACTCAGAAATCCACTTGCCTCTGCCTCCTAAGTGCTATGATTAAAGGCACCACTGCTCGGCTATTATTATTATATTTTGTCTGCCTGTTTGTGCACTACATGCAAACCTAGTGTCCTCTGAGGCCCAAAGAGGGAGTCATATCCTCTGGAACTGGAGTTACACATGATTATGAGGTACCATGTGGGTGCTGGGAATTAAACCCAGTTCTCTGGAAGGACAGTCAGTGGTCTTAACCAAAGAGCCACCTCTCAAGCCTCTGCGTGTAACTCTTGGTCAAAAAGAAGTTTAAAATCTGAGGATGTTTGAGATGGGAGTTGTAGCATGGATATGAGGAACTGAAGTGTGGAGTGGAGTCTGAGGCTCCAGGTTGAAGTGCTGAGCTCAGAAATGTGGTGAGTTGAAAGATAACCTAAGGTGAGAAGCCAAGGTTTCTGAAATGCAAGGAGGCTGTCCATGCTACAAGTGCCCAGTGGTAGAGCACTTGCTTAGTGTGTGCAAACCTCTGAGTTTATCCCCAGCCAGAAAGAAGAAAGAACCCTCTTCCATGTTCTAGCCAAGAAGTCCAGAGGGTAGTTTACAGCCCCTCTCTGCTCCCCCGAGTTCTGTGTTTCTTGTCCCCTCTGCCATTCTTTTTTAGACTAGGTGTTCGTTGAGGGCAGGAAGTATCTAATCTTTCCCATTAAAAGCTCAGCACCTGACATCAGGCAGGCACTCATTAAATATTTGTGAAATGAATAAAGGACAGGGGTGAGGTGAGTGGAAGGTGGAGCGCAGTGGAGAGGTAACAGCACCTTATTAGAGACAAAAGGAAGGTGCTAAGCAGCCACCCTCCGCCTGCACTCGCCCACACTACCAGGCAGGAAAAATGGCGTGTGCAGCCCCCTGGTGGCTGGACGTGAGGCACACAGGGACGTGCAAGAAGAGCTGCAGCTGTCAATAAAGGAAAAAGAAAAATGATGAGGATGGTGAGCCAGTGAGCCATTCCTCTAGCTAAAACTTTCAGAGAAAGAGACAGGCTGTTTCCTATGAGGCACATTCATTAAGCATTCTACATATGCCGCAACTATTTTTGTTTACCTTACCACTGCCCTGTGAGTACAGAAGCTATCCACTTCATCTTAAAGAAAAGGAAGCTGAACCCTACAAAGTGAATTAGATTACCCAAGGGCAATAGCTACTAGGAGGGGGCAACCAAGGTAAATCAACTGAAAGCCAGTCAGTAGAAATAATGTATGTTCAAAAAAAAAAAAAAGAAAGAAAGAAAAAAAAAGAGCCAGGCATTGGTGGTGCATAACTTTAATCAGAGCACTAGGGAGGCAGAGGCAGGTGGATCTCTGAGTTCCAGGCCAGTCTGGTCTACAGAGCTAGAGCTAGTACCAGGACAGCCAGGGCTACAAAGAGAAACCTTGTCTTGAAAAAAAAATTCCTTCTACACACCCATCCATCCACACATTCATCCATCCATCCATTTGACTGAACACTTTCCTATTCTCTTCTCACTTGGAACACACAGAAAAGAACAATCCAGCAATTTCCATCCCTTGTGGATGGCAATGAACCAAGAAACGTAATATTAGACTCAGTACCACTGCCAAGAAAATAAAATCAACCTAATGGTGTTAGAGACCTGGGTTTGATTCTAGCACCCACATGATAGCTCACAGTTGCCTTTAACTCTAGTTCCTAGGAGTTAAATGTGATCTGGCTTCTTTTTTTATTTATTTATTTTTATATCAATCACAGGTTAGGTATTTTGCATCCCAGGCATAGCCCCCTTCCTCATTCCCGTGATCTGGCTTCTAAGGGCACTGCACGCACACATAAACTCAAACAGACTCACACAGGTACACACAAATAAAAACTATCTTTAAAAACTGTCAGCATATTTGGGGGCAGAAAGGAGACTCTAATGTAGAGTGGGCAAAATACAAGAGGTGGGAAAAGCATCTACAGGCCCTAACTAAATTCCACTGCCTGTTTACATCCGACCTTGTGTTCCTTCTGAGCCCCAAACTCTGTAGCTTCCAGGAAGTCCACATGGTGGACTGTTTCTATGCTTACCCACACGTGAAACCTGCAACCCCAGCCCAAGGTGAGAAGATTCCTCCGCCAAGGACAGACAGAAATCTAGGCCTGAAGCTAGATTTCTATTATACTGTTACTTGGCCACCACAAAAGAGGGTAGATAATGTTGCAGTGCCCCAAAGTCTCTGGGGGTGATATGACCCCAGAATCCATAGACAATATCCCCTCAAGTCCACCTATTTTTGACAAGTTTTCATTCTAACTACTATAGAAGAAAGATGGTTCAGAAATAGAACCCCTCCCCCCACAAAAAAAGAGTTACTGGAAGCAAGAAGAAAATTATGGTAACAAACAGGACACAAGAAAACAGGTACATACCACTAGCAACCTGGGTGTCTTTGAAAAATGTCTGTCTAAAATTGTTCTATCCATAGCACCCCCTTTGCTTGTCTTTCAGTCCTCTGTTCAAATATTCCTTTCTCCAAGCAGCAGTTAGAGCCCTTACCCTTTGACCGGATCAAATCTCTGTAATGACAGCCCCCAAAGTACCAACCACCATTTCTTCAAAGTACTTGTTCCAACTACAACTTTATACCTGTTTCTGTTACTACAGAACTCCTGAGGTCAGTGCCTGATATGGTTTTCTTTCTTTCTTTCTTTCTTTCTTTCTTTTCTTTTCTTTCTTTCTTTCTTTTTTTTTTTTTTTTTTGAGACAGGATTTCTCTGTGTAGCCTTGGCTGTCCTGGATTCGCTTTGTAAACCAGGCTGGCCTCAAACTCAAAGAAATCCACCTGCTCTGCCTCCAAGAGTGCTGGGTTTACAGGCATGTGCCACTGTGCCCGGCTTTTGTGTTTCAAGAGAAAATTACTCTGTGTAGCTCTGGCTGTCCTGGAACTATGTTGACCAGGCTGGCCTCAAACTCAACAGATCCACCTGCCTCTGCTTCCTAAATGCTGGGATTAAAGGTGTGTACCATTACCATTGCCTGGCCAACTTTAAAATATTTATTTTTATTATTCTTAAGAGTGTGTGTATATGCCAGTGAGTTCTGATACTTGAGGAACCCAGGGATGTCCAAATCCCCTGGAGCTATGGTTATAAGCACCTGTGAGCTGCCTGATGTGGGTGCTGAAAGGGTCACTAAATAGTAATTACTATTAGCTATTATAATTATTCTCTTTGCCAGGCCTTTTCTGTTTGCTTGCTTGCTTTGTTTTTCTTGAGACAGTCTCTGGAGCCTTTGCTGGTCTGAAACTTGCTGTGCAGCCCAGGTGGTCTTGAGCTCCAGGTACTCATCTTGCCTCAGCTTCCTGAGTGCTGGGTTCATAAGCCTGAGCCAACACACCAGGCCCCCTTGCCATTCTCAGCCAGTTCCTCATCCACCCCCTAGTTCTCTTGGGCCTGACATTGACATGTTTACTGACAAACATGATTAGCCGGCCAAATATCTAGGTTCAAAACTGTAGAATCAACCTTGACTCATCCACTATCTCAATTAGGGGCAGAGCTATTTTTTAATTTTGACACCATCACTTACTAGTTGTGTGACCTTGGGCAAATTTTTTGGACTTCCTGAGCTTCATGTCCTTTGTCAATATGGATGAAGAGTTATAACTTTAAAATTGTGAATTTTAGCCTAGGCCTGTAATCCTAGCACCTGGGTGATGGAGGCAGGAAGATCAGCAGTTTAAAGTCATCTGAGGCTACATAATGAATTTGAGACCAACCTGGTCTACATGAGACCATGTCTCAAGAAAAAAGTTTTAATTTTCATTATAGGATTGTCATAAAAACTTAATAATTATAGTATTTGTAGGCTAATGCTTTTTCTGATAGTACTATTAGTGTACACTTTTTAATTTTTAAAACAAGCTTTCTAATCTTGTATGATGAACACAGATTACTTTATTTCTTATATTTCCTGCTCATAACCTCATCATCTATTTTAGTCTCTCAATTTTTGTTTTTGTTTTTGTTTATGGGGCTGGAGAGGTTGACAGCACTGGCTGCTCCTCCAGAGGACCTGGGTTTAATTCCCAGCATTCGGGTTTAATACGCACATGATGGCTCTCAGCTGTCTGTAATTCAAGATCCAAGGAATCCAACACCCTCTTCTGACATCAGGCACAAACACACACACAGCTATGTATGGAGGTAAAAAATCCATGCACATACAATAGAAGGTTTTTTAATTAAAAATATTACTATATATTTTTAATTCTCTTCCTTTCTTTTCTTTCTTTCTTTCTTTCTTTCTTTCTTTCTTTCTTTCTTTCTTTCTTTTTTGTTAGTTTGAGAAAGGGTTTCACTTTGTAGTTCTGACTGGCCTTGAATTTGAGATAATTCTCCTGTCTCAGCCTCCCAAGTGTTAGGATTACAGATGTGAGCCACCACACCCAGCTAATTGTATTTTCAATAAAGTAGTTTACGGTTTATTTATTATTAGTGTGAAAGAGGGATGTGTGTGTGTTCATGGAAGTCACAGGCAACTTTTATGGAGTTGATTCTCTTCTTCCATCTTTACATGGGTTCTAGGGATTGAACCAAAGTCATTACATTTGCATAGCAGGCACTTTACCTACGAGACATCTCACTGACCTACAGTGGAGGGTTCTTATTTGTTTGTGGGTTTTTTGTTGGCAGCTTTTCATTGTGGAGTTGTTTCTTGCAGATATATATTTACTTATCTCTTAAATATTATCTTAATCTTCATAGCAACTTTGAGAAATTGACTTTTAGTGAGGATGACAAACCTAAGACACAGATAAACTGGTGGTTCAAGTTTCCAGTCACAAAGCAGGATGGTGAAGTGTTTGAGACCAGCCTTGGCCACAAAGCAATACCAAGTTTAAGTCCAGCCTGTTCTACTGAAGCTCTGTCTCAAAAAAACAAAACTGGGGCTAGAGAGATGGCTCAGTGGTTAAGAGAACTGTCTGCTTTTCCAAAGGACCCGGGTTCAATTCCCAGCAACCATATGGTAGCTCACAACTGTCTATACCACCACTTCCAAGGGTTCTGATGCCTTCATACTAATGCACATAAAAAATAAAAATTAAATAAATTATTTTTTTAAAAAAACAAAAAAACCCCAACCAGACAAAAATAAAAACAAACAAAAATCCCAAACCCTCAGGCACAGAAAGCATTCTTGATTTTTCTAAACTCAACCTTTGAAGTAGTTGGCAGTTAATATCGAGCTCATTTTATAACTGTTGAGACAGGGTCCTGATGTATAGCTGAGGCAGAACTTAAACTCATGGTCCTCCTGCTTCATCTTTTCAAGTGCTAAGAGTACCAAAGTGACTTACTTTAAAACTGCTGTGGCTTATTTTATTTTATTTTGACATCAAATATGGTGGCTCTACTTTTTATCCCAGCACTTGGAATATTGAGGCAGGAGGATTGCTGGGAGTTCCAGACCAGCATGAGCTACTTAACAAGTCCCTATTTCCAACAAACAAAAGCTGAACAAAAATTTGTTTTTGCTCTCTCACTGTGATCATAGGGTTCCTTAAGGGCAAAGATCCCTCTCCCCATAGCTTTCAACAGAGCACAGTGTACTGTACATGATGCAAGCCTTTGCATAATTAATTTGTTGAAAGGATGGCCTATTATTCTGATAGGGTCCTCTTATCTTGCTGGTGGTATGATCTGACTGCTCTGTAACCTCAGTCCAGGAATGGAGAACACAGAGATCCTGCCTCCACAGAGGTGAGGCAGCAAGGCTCTTTTCTAAAATCACGGTGATTCTGGTGTCCACTAGAGGCCGCTTTATGCCTGGTTTTAGAGAGCCAGTAGGACTATAGAGTTACTCAGCTGGTACCTCCCCCTCACCCCCCAAGAGTCATTTACAAAACAACATTTCCCCTAGAATCCAAAGCACAGAGATAGTCTGTGGATGGCTCCAGCTTCAGTTTCTTCCACTCAGATGCTTGACTATGGAATGGGCTACAGAACAAAAGTTGCCAACAGTGGCTGGAATGTACTGGCAACTTCTAGTTGGCCTTCTATCATGCAAAATTCACAAAGCTGCATGAGGATCTACTGACACACGAAGTGTGTTAGACCAGCTTGTGAACAATCCAAACTGTCTGCACCACTCATAGGAGCTAACAGGGAACGAAGGCAACCTTCTAATTACTACATTGTGTGATAAGCTGCTGACATGAGGTCTGTTCCAGAGATGGTTCTCACTTCACTGTGGATTATTTTATGGGACATCAGGCTTTAGGGAAAACAAAATAAAACCCAGAGACAAAGAAAAATAGCTACAGTTGAAAAAAATCAGTGCAGGGCACGTGTTGTTCTGGAAGTGAAAGGGTTCCCAGGATCCCCTGGGCAGGCTTGAGGCTTCACCAAGCAGCTTTTTTTATCTCTTGTCTTCAGATGGTTTGGGTGATTTTTTTTGAGAAAGGGAGCACATTTCTGAGATTTTGGGGTATAGCCTAGCCTGAATGGTTTCTTTCTTGGTTCTTTTTTCCTCTCTTTTTTATTCATTATTATTTTTGATTGCAGTGCTGGGGAGTGGGGCGGGATGATGAGCACAGGGCCACACACATGTAAGGCAAACATCCTACCACCGAGCTACGTTCCCACCCCCTTGCTTGATCCACTTTGTTCTTTCCCCTCAGATTGTCTGCCAACCAGTGTATCTCTAAGGCACACTCTTTAACCCAGAAGCCTGAGATCAAGGAAGTCAGAACAGAGGTGGGGAGATAAGATAGAGAGACACAAACTATAAAAGTTGGTTGCTATATAGTCACTGCTAGGGACAGATGTCTGGAAAGCCTAGAACCACACAACTAGAGATCTTTGCAGGAAGGTAGGAACTTAGGGAATGAGGACAGGCTTTGGCTGTCTGCTGGTGACCCCAAGCAATATGGAATTTCATGAGACTGTGTTCTTAAGAGTGAACCCTACACAGAGCTTGTTGGTGGTCTGATGTGGCACTTCGGGACCATCACAGCACGCCTTGTCTCCCCTCTCAGCTGATGTGTAGGAAGGGTTTTTCTGTTTCCCTCATGCCCCCTACCCAGGGTGTTCTTGCTTCCTTCTTTTCTTGTGGAGACTTCCAAGATGAACCTTTAACTTACGATAGTGGTTTCTCAGAGGAGACAGAGAAAGGTAAAAATTCTCCCCCTGCTTAGTGGTCATTCTTCTGATCTTAGACAAGGGACTCTGAGGACCATGTGCTCAACATTCCTGAGAAGCACTTCTGAGTCAGAGCCCCAGAAACAGCTGAGGCAGCTTCAAGCTGAAGTCTTGGCTCTCTTTCCTCTCTTTCTGTCCAAAAGCAACTCCCTCCCTAGCTATTTGGATGTGACCAGAAACCCAAACAGAGCCCTGAGGTAGAAGCCTGGCTCAGCCAAAGTCTATAAAATAGATTTGGTCTCTGCATCCCCTCTTGGGGTGCAGCTGTGTGGTGAAGGCTTGTCTGTATCCAGGGATATCTATAGTATGAAGTCCAAGGGGCAATAGGGACTAACCTAGCGCCCACAACTCATGACTCTCAATGCAGCTATTGTCGGGGCTGCCTCTAAGGAGGGGGTCGTAATTAAGATTTGGCTTGAGTTAAGGCAACATCATTCCCTGGGCAATCTGCCAGCACCTCCGTACTGCTTGGGCGTGGGGCCTGGGACATGCCATAGCAATGCCAGAGATCTGACTCAGGGGAGAGGCATGAGGGAAACAGAAAAACCCTTCCTACCCATCAGCCAAGAGGGGAGACAAGGCGTGCTGTGATGGCCCTGTAGTGCCACACCAGACCACCAATTCGTAAGAACACAGTCTAATGAAATTCCATATTTCCTGGGGGTCTCCAGAAGACAGAAAAAGCCTGTCTTCATTCCCTAAGTTCCTACCTTCCTGCAAAGATCTCTAGATGTGTTGTTCTAGGTGTCTCAGTAATTGATTCAGGCCCTATTTTTACCACTTTTTAAAAGACAGTGACCTTGGGCAAGTCACTTACTTTGTTGAGACTAAGATTCTTCATTTTTCAGATGGATGAATAATAACCGCCTGCCTCATAGGACTGCAGCAAGAATCAAATGAGATCATGTCTATGAAGGCACCCTGAATAGTAATAAAGCACATTTCTAAAAAGGTATCATTATTGAGGCGATTAATACTGACACAGGAATTATAGCCTTTGGACCCTGAATCTTGAAGTCCTCCTCTTTGGATTTTTGTTCATTTGTTTTGTTCTGGCAAGATGCTCTGAAGCCAGTGTTGAAATCCCAGTCCAGTTCTGGGCCCAAAAGCCTTGACCCAGGCAGCTTCTTGTTTCTGCCTCAAAGCTGCTACTCCTAAGCCCAGCTCTGCTAAACCAGTTCTTTCCCTTTTAATCAGACTCCTCCAGTCCAGTTTGCCTGCAATGATGACAAAGAAACCTAAAATAGCACAAGCTTTGCAAACACTGCTGGAGACTGGGCTTGGGCATAGTGTGTTGCCTGTCACCCATAGGCCTGTCTGGGCATCCCAGCCAGGTGCAGCCCTGAACCCTCCAGGGCCTAGTCTGCCTTTCGTTTTTGCAGTCCTATGATGACACCACCTCCTGTCAGCACTTTGGGCTGTAAACTGGATGACTACCTAGAAAGCTGGCTTGCCTAGAGGTGCCATGGAAGGGAGATTTCTGTTCCTTTTTCCAGAACATTCCCATTGCTCTCTTGGGCCCTCCCTTTGTGCCAAGAGGCCAGGTAAGCCTTGCTAAGAGCATATAGAGCCGCAGCTGTTGTGGCCTTGGTAGGGGTGCTGGCATAGGTACCAGGAAAGTGTGATTCTGAAGACCCAGCAGCCAGCTGGCCCTGGCATGTCACAGTGGCTACGGAACCAGTTTGGCATGCAGCTACTTGGGTGCCTCCCTGTGGGTCACTGTGCCTGAGATTTCCCAAGGGACTTCATATGACTTATCCAGGTAGGAGTGGAGGCTGCTAAGTCTAGTTTGATAAGGAAAAGCCTGCAGCGAGGGCTGTAGGTAGGAGCCGCCATGCTAGCAGACAACTTTACTCTGAGCTCTTCTCTCAGTCCCCTTTACAAGCAACCACTTCCAGGTAGCAGGATTCCTATCTTCAGGACATTCTCATGAAGTTTCACCACTTTCCCCAGATATACACGGTACACATGTTCCTTCTTAGAAGCAGGGAAAGTGCTGTTAAGAAAGACAATGTTTTAGTCTAGATCAGAATCCCAAACTGATGGCCCACGGACCATATACAAACTGTTTTGCTGATGTGCAACTTTGTTTGTTTGGTTGGTTTCATTTTCAAGACAGGGTTTCTCTGTGTAACCTTGGCTGACCTCATACTCAGAGTTCTGACTGCCTCTACCTCCCAAGTGTTTTTGAAAAAGGGTCTCACAATGTACAGCCCAGGCTGTCATAGAACTCACTATATGGTCCAGGCTGGCTTGAGCACAGTCCTCTCACCTTAGCCTCCCGAGTGCTAGGATAATAGTCATGTAAAGTCATGCTTGGCTAACATGACACTTTTTAACTAGGAAGTTTTAACTTAAAAAAATCTAAACTTAAGAAATTAAACAGTAAAAAATCAAGTAACCCAATTAAAAATGGGGTACAGAGTTAAACAGAGAATTCTCAACAGAGGAACATTGAGTGGCAGAGAAACACTTGAAATGCTCAACATCCTTAGTCATCAGGGAAGTGCAAATCAAAACGACCCTGAGATATCACCTTACACTCATCAGAATGGCTAAGATCAAAAACACAAGTGACAACACATGCTGGAGAGGATGTGGAGAAAGGAGAACCCTCCTCCATTGCTGGTGGGAATGTAAACTTGTACAACCACTTTGGAAATCAGTCTGGTGCTTTCTCAGACAATTAGGAATAGTGCTACCTCAAGATCCAGCTATACCACTCCTAGGCATATAGCCAAATGATGCTCAAGTATACAACAAGGACATTTGCTCAACCATGTTCATTGCAGCTTTATTCGTAATAGCCAGGTGCTGGAAACAACCCAGATGTCCCTCAGTTGAGGAATGGATAAAGAAATGGTTGTACATTTACACAATGGAACACTACTCAGCAATTAAAAACAAGGAAATCATGAAATTTGCAGGCAAATGGTAGAATCTAGAAAAGATCATCCTGAGTGAGGTATCCCAGAAGCAGAAAGACATACATGGTATATACTCACTTATAAGTTGATATTAGACATATAATATAGGATAAACATACTAAAATCTGTACACCTAAGGAAGCTAATTAAGAAGGAGGACCTTGGGTAAGATGCTCACTCTTCATTCAGAAAGGCAAATGGGATGGACATCAGAAGAGGAAAAAAACAGGGAACAGGACAGGAGCCTGTCAGAGAGGGCCTCTGAAAGATTCTACCCAGCAGTGTATCAAAGCAGAGGCTGAGACTCATAGCCAAACTTTGGGCAGAGTGCAGGGAATCTTATGAAAGAAGGGGAGATAGAAAGACCTGGAGGGGACAGGAGCTCCACAAGGAGAGCAACAGAACCAAAAAATATGGGCACAGAGGTCTTTTCTGAGACTGATACTCCAACCAAAGACCATTCATGGAGATAACCTAGAACCCCTGCACAGATGTAGCCAATGGCAGCTCAGTGTCCAAGAGAGCTCCCCAGTAATAGGAACAGGGACTGTCTCTGACATGAACTCATGGGCTGGCTCTTTGATCACCTCCACCTGGTAAGGGGAGCAGCCTTACCAGTCCACAGAGGAAGACAATGAAGCCAGTCCTGATGAGACCTGATAGACTAGGTCAGATGGAAGGGGAGGAGGATCTTCCCTATCATTGGGGAGGGGTGTAGGAGAAGAAGAAGGAGGGAGGGGATGGGGAAAGGGGTTACAGCTGGGATACAAAGTGAATAAACAATAATTAATAAAAAATAAAATTTAAATTTAAAAAATTCAGGTTTTGGGCTGTTGAGATGGCTCAGTGGTTGAAGGCATTTTCATCAAACTTGACAATCTGAGTTTGATTCATAGGGCCCACACTGTACAAAGAGGGAGCCAACTCTTGCAAACTGTCCTCTGACCTACATGCATGTGTGCTTGCACACAGGAGAATACATGCAATTTTTAACATGCAGATTTCCACTTATTTTATTTATTATTTTATTTTTGCAATGGGGTTGAATTCATGATATTGAACACAGTAGCCAAGGAGTCTATTAGTGAGCTACATCTAAATCCTCAAATATTTGTTAATGTTTTTTTTTTTTTTTTCAGAAATGGACCCTGCACCAAGGCTTCGGTGTCAAATACTTATTTGGAAGTAGATCTTAGAAATTTACAGTAAGGGGATAGGAAGTAAGACAAGTAAGGAAGGGAAGCAATTGATAATGGTTATAAGAGTTATCAAGGAAGTTACCATCTTGTAAGGTAAATTTGGGGAACTCTGGGATGTATAGAATATATAGCTCAATTTTATATCATCCAAGAAACAAAGGTACTTGAGTAATTATCGACCAAATTCATCAGTCATTGATTTGTATTTGATCTTGTATAAGCAAGGAAGGAAGATCATTCAACCTTTTATGCAGTAGTAAAGAGTAGGCTCCAGAGGCCAGAGGAAGCTGCTGTTGACAACACCTAATACAATACATGATCCAGACATGCTGTGTGCTGATGTCAGTACTTAAGAAGCTAAAGCAGGAGGATTGCTCATTTAAGTCCAGCCTGGAAAACTTAGTAAGACCTGATGATAAAAAAAAAAGTGAAAAAGGGTCAACGATATTAGCTCAAGGTTAGAGAATTTGCCTGGTATGTGTGAGACCTGGAGCTCAATTCTACTTGGCAATAAATAGGAGATGAGTAGAAGTTGTCTCATTAGACAAAGAGCCCTCCATCCTGCCATGTTCTCTTCCCGACTTCCCTCTATGTGGCTACAGAATCATACCCAAAGTATAAAGAGAAATAAATTTTCTCTTTTCCTTTTATTTCTGTAGGGAATCAGGTAACCCAGGTTTGCCTTAAACTCTCAACCTCCCTAGTGTGGGATTATAGGTATATACTACCATGTTTAGCTGTCCTAGTATGTTAAAAGATTTAAAAATAATTTTGGAAAGAAAAAGAGAAATAATTTTCTATATTTTATTAGCTTTTGTTCTGCTTTGCTTTGCTTTTTGAGTCAAGTTCCATGTATGAAATATCTCTGTGGCCAAGGATGATCTTGAACACCTGTTCTCCTGTTTCCTTCTTTCTAGTACAGGGACTACAGGCCTGTGCCACTATACATGGCTTAATTTCACACTTCTTATCTCAAACTGATTTTAAGATTTACCCTCTCTCCCACAAAGACATATAAATGCAGATGGAAATCCATCTTATTGTCTGTCTGCTGATGGAAGCCCCCAAAGGATAAAAAATATTCTTCTTTCTTACATTGCTGAATTCTCAGAGCCTAGCAAAGAACTAGACATAGCAGAGTACATAATAAGTACTTAATGAATGTGTCTTGGATGGATGGATGGATGAATGATGGTTGATGAATGCAAAAGGTATGATCAAAGCTATAAGGACCAGACTTGTACAGGACGCTGACATTCAACTTGACTTACTACTGCTGGGGTAGGGGAAGTGAATGAAGGAGAAGAGGCAGTAGAACTGTTCTTTGAAGATGTCTTAAAATGTGTTAGATTCCATGTTCTCCTTTTCTTCTAACAAAGAACACTGTATTAGAGCCCTCACTGAAGAAGGGCAGCTGCTTCTGAGTCACTGCATGAAACTGCTATTTTGTCTCGGGGTTCGGACAGCACCGCATCTCAACTTGAATTTTTACCCAACGGCAAACCTGATGCAGCCCCCTGCATGACCTGTTCCTGACAGGCCTCTGTTCTCACTCAAAACTTCAACTCCACTCCGAACCTTGAGTTCGACCACCATTGCTGGTGCCAGACCAACCTTGATTCCCACCATTTTTTTTTTCCAAGATAGGATTTTTCTGTGTATCCCTGGCTCTGCATATCATGGAACTCACTCTGTAGACCAGGTTGGCCTCAAACTCAATGATCCTCCTGCCTCTGCCCTCTGAGTGCTGGGATTAAAGGCATGTGCCACCATGGCCAGGTTGGTTCCTATCTTGACTCAGCCTTGGCTTCACTAACCTAGGCATATCCTTATTTTTAATGCCGAGTTTGCTCTACTGAGCATTAGCTAGGGGAACACCACTTGGTTAAGCATTTTGTAAACCATTTTGGTTGGACTGCAACAGTTATGGAAGCTAAAGCAATTTGATTTCCAGAATTAACTTGTTTCTCTAGATTCTTGTTTTCCTGATCTGAAGACAAGACCTTGAGCCCCTGTAATGGCCAGCTAGAAGAGATTTCATCCATCCTCTGGCATTCTTCAGCTCACCATTCCTGTTAACCTATATCAATGACCTACCAAGAGCTAAAACTAGAAAGAGTTTAATCTCTTTTTCACCACCACCCTCTTCCTGTGAAAGCTGTAATAAGGGACTGGCACTCTATCATATAGGCCTAGCCTCTCCTCAGACTACCTGCCGTGCTACTGTCTGCTTTTTTATCTGTGTTATCAATAACTCTTCTAATAGACCTCTTAATGCCCCCCCAAATGTGCTTCAGCATCCCCTTTGAACTCCTTTGAAACCTTTCACTAATTTTTGCTTATTTCCTTCCTTTATTTATGTAGATACATGTCTATAATTCCAGGCTGGCCTTGAACACATTATGTAGCCAAGGATACCATTGAACTTCTGATCCTTTGGCCCCTATCTTCTAAGTGCTAGGATTACAGGCATAAATCATCATGCTTACTTTTATGTTGTGATAGGGTCTGAACCAGAAGGATTCATGCATGCCAGGTGAGCTCTCTGCTAACTATAGTACACCCTTTGTCCAATGTAATTTCACTTACCATTTAAAACTCTATATAATCACACACATTCTACAAGTGAGATAATAAAGCTTATTGTGAAAAGTGTTATAAAGTAAAGTGGAGAATGCAGAAGAGAATCAGATTTTCTGGTGGTAAATGAAGGGCCACAGGAGTCAGAGTCACACTGAAACCACAGATACACTAAAAACATTGCATAGTTCTTCTCCTGGACTATGTGAATAAAGTACATATGAAAGAAACATAAAAGTAGACAGGTATAGTGTCCCATGGCTTTAATCACAACACTCGGGAGGCAGAAACAGACAGATCTCTGTGAGTAGGCCTAACTTGTCTACACAGTGAGTTCTAGGACATCCAGGGCTACATAATAAAACTCAGCCTCAAAAAAAAAAAAAAGTATCTAGACTTCAGTCCCAACTCCAAAGTATACAATATCTATCTATCATCTATCTATCTATCTATCTATCTATCTATCTATCTATCTATCTATCTATCCATCCATCCATTATTTATTTATATATTTTTTTTGCGTAGCCCTGGCTGTCCTGGAACTCACTCTGTAGATCTCACTGTCCTCAAACTCATAGAGATCTGCCTGCCTCTGCCTCCTAAATGCTGGGATTAAAAGCATGAGCTACCATGGCACAGCTTTCTTCATCTTTTTCAAAGAAAACAGAATGAGGTGATAGGAAGCTGCTAGGGGCCTAGATTTTTTTCCAGCTATGTTCCCAGCCAAGCATGGTGGCACATGCCTATAATTCCAGCACTCGGGCAGCAAAGGCAGGAGGATTGCTGCAAGTTTGAGACTAGTATAGTAGCCTCAACTTCCCCCACACCCATGTCTGCATGCCAAACACACACACACACATATACACACGAAACACACACACCCTGAAAGAAGTAAATAATTATGTAAAAAGATTAAGAGAAATATGGCTGAGGGCTGGGAACATATCTCAGTTGGCAGAGTTTATGTCCGGCAATCAGGAAATCTAGAGTTCAATCACTAACATCTCATAAAGAAAAGTATTGTACTATGCCTACAACCCAGCACTTGGGAAATGGAGGCAAGATGATCAGAAATTAAGAGTTTGAGTTTGAGGCCAGCCTAGCCAGAGACCCTGTTTTAAAAACAAAAAAGAAATAATGTGGAGTATGGAAAAAAGAGAAAAAAAAGCATGATTGGCAGTTTGATTTACAAGTGAATCTTAAGATGGACGTTTTCTTTCACAGCCACGTGAATTTCCGTGTTTAACCCTCAGAGGACATGTGATGGGACTCTTCTAGGATTTTAAGCCACTTCATGGTAGTCTGCCCACAGTTGCCCTCTGAGGCTTCCTGCCTGCCTTTAAAGCTGACAGACACCGCAGTGAGTCAGTCCTACCAATGCTTGACTCATTTTTGACCTAAATTTGGTGATCAAATACAATACTCCAGAATTTGGAATTATGGCTCAAAAGTTATGGTGTGGGAACATGGTTAGAGACTCTTTCTCTCTCTCTGTGGGGGGGGGGTGTTGAGACAGGGTCTTACTAAGTAACTAGGTTACCAGACTAAACTCAAACTTGCAGTAATCCTGCCTTTGTTGCCCAAGAGATGGATTTATAGGTTTATGCCACCATACTTTGCAGAGAACATAGCTAGAAAAAGATCCAGGCCCCCAGCAGCTTCCTGTCACCTCATTCTGTTTCCTTGTAAACGTTGAAGAGAACTACATTTAAGTTAAAATGAGAACTTGAGATATAACTTGGTCAGCAGAGTGTTGCCAGCAAGGATGCCCAACACCAAATATCCCAACACCTTGTAAACTGGGTGTCATGTGATATGCCTGTAATCCTAGCACTCTGAAGGTAGAAGCAGGAGGATCAGGAGTTTCAGAACAGCCTCAGCTGTTCCAGGCTAGCAAGTTCCTGGCTAGCCTAGCATTCATGAGATCCTGTCTCTAAATTAATTAATCAATCAACTAGTTGTCAGAAAGACTTGGATTCAAATTCTGGGTAACCTCTTGATGGCTGTGCAACCTTGGTCAAATCACTTAACCTCTATCAGTGCTTGCTTCCTCATCTATAAATCAGAGCCACAGAGCTCCATAGCACTGTGCGGGACTTGGTAACACAGGAAGAGAATTCTGAGCACCATGCCTGGGAAAAGAAACAGTAGGAAAATTAAAGTTAGTTTATTTTGTTTTACTGCTCTTCCATTTGAACTTGGAGACTCAAACTTGTGAGGCAAGCCCCCTCCCATTGAGCAGCACCCCACAGTGTCCATGTGGAGTCCAGAGGACAACTTGCAACAGGCAGTTTTCTTCTTCTACCACGTGGGGCCTGGGTATCAAATCCAGACCATTATACTGGGAGTTAAGTACCCTTACCCACTGAGCCACTCATCTGGGTCAACTTCTTTGTCTTTTATGTCTGACCTCATACTATAGCCCTTGTATTCTGGATGGGTTTTCTTTTTCTCATTCCAAGTCACATTTCTGCAAGTCTTTGTTGCTATATTCTCATGTCCTGGGTCCTTAAGTCTCACTCTCAGAGCCTGGTAAATACTCGAGTCGTGGACTTAGCTTATTTATTTATTGTTTTAGCAGACAGGGTCGCTCTGTGCAGTCCTGGCTGTTCTGGAGCGCACTCTGTAGACCAGGCTGGCCTGGAATTCAGAGATCCGCCTGCCTCTGCCTCCCGAGAGCTGGGAGTACAGAGGTGCACTACTGCTGCCCCGTTGTTTTTGTTTGTTGATGATAAAATAATATATAATTTAAATCATGTTTGCTTGTTTGTTCTATAGTACTACATAAGCACAACACAAAGTTTCTTTTTAGACAGGTGTGGTGGCTCAGCACTTAGGAAACTGAGCCAGGAAGGTGGTAAATTAGAGTCCAGCCTGGACTGCACTGTGAGACCATGTAAAGAAAAAAAATTTAAACCTTTAAACCATTTAACAAATGTTATTTTAAAAGTGTATTACTTTGAGGGTCATAAGGCAACAAGCCACAGTGCATGTGTGGAGGTCAAAAGGTAACCTGCAGGGGTCAGCTCTCTTTTTCTAGTATGTGGATCCTGAGGCTCAAACTCAGGCATAGCAGCAAGTGCTGCTACCTGGTGAGCCATCTCACTGGCTCCTTTAAACTATTTTAAATGTACACGGTGAGATGGCTCAGTGGTTACTGCACTTGCTACAAGCCTGTCACCTATGTTTCATCACCAGGACCCTCATGCCTCTTGTGACACAAGAGTGCCCCTCATACATGAAATAAATGTAAAAAGTGAGTGTACACTTCAATGGCATCAAAACAATCATCACCATTAAGTATTACAGAACTTTTTCACCATGGAAAGTAGAAGGTCTGTACTCATAAATGAAAATCTCCTTCCCACCTCCCACCCCCCACCGGAGCACCATTCTACTGACTACATGTTTGTTTATTATAATGAGCAGAATCATGTGCCATGTGTCTGGTTTGTTCACTTAGGACAATGCTTTTAAAAGCCACCAATATTGTAGCATATGTATAAATTTCCTATACCAGGTGAAATAATATTCCATGCATGCACATGTCAAATTTTGCCTAGCCCTTCTTCTATCAGACATTTTCATTGCTTCTGCTTTTTGGCTATTGGGAATAATGCTTCTGTGAACATTGGTAAAAAAATGTCTGTTTGAGACTCTGATTTCAGTTCCTTTTGGTGAATACCTAGAAGTGGAATTGTTTTCTATCATATGGTAATCCTGGGATTAGCTTTTTGAAGGTTTATAAAGCTGCTTTCCACAGTGGTTGCCTCATTTTATATTCTACCAGCAATGCACAGGATTCCAGTGTCTCCATAGCTTCACTGACACTTATTTTCCTTTTATATGTGTGTGTGTGTG
This sequence comes from Pachyuromys duprasi, assembly GCA_028658305.1. Classification (NCBI taxonomy): domain Eukaryota; kingdom Metazoa; phylum Chordata; class Mammalia; order Rodentia; family Muridae; genus Pachyuromys; species Pachyuromys duprasi. The sequence continues at coordinate 87,233,380 of CM053766.1, forward strand.
TGCTATGTAGATGTTCATGCGACTGCATGTACAGGTGTGTGTACAAGTGTGTACACATGTGTACATATGTGGAGTGCATGTGGAGGTTCTATTTCAGGTATCTTCCTTCACTGCTCTCCACCTTATATTTTGAGACAAGGTCTCTCATTGAACTTAGAGCTCATACACTGGGCAACGTCTGGCTGGTGAATCTGCTGGTCTCACATTCCCTCAGAGTGCTGGGGTTAAAGATGTACCCTCCATGCCCTGCTTTTTATGTGGGTGCTAAGGACCCAAACACAGGCCTTCATGCTTGCAGGCAGAGAGGGGTGGGAGTGGGAGGATCAGGTGGTAAAGAAAAGGGGAAGAGGTGGGGGCATGGGAGTAGAACGATTAGATGGGTAGGGGGGAAAAGGAGGGATCAATTATGAAGGGGAAGAGAGGCAGAGAGGATAGGAGTGGGAGGATCAGGTGAGAACGGGGAGGGGAAACAGGGTTGAGGAAGGAATGCAGGGAAAGAAGCTAGAACTGAGGCACATTTGAGGGGTGGTTTTGTTGTGCCTGAATCTCGAAACCTAACAAGTAGAAACTTCCTAAAACATATGAAGGTGATCATAATGAAGTCTCCAAATAATGAGGGAAATAAAGTGCCGATTAGCTGCCTCTTGTCACCAAATGAGCTTCCAGTACCGGGGCTGGGTTACACCCAATTGAATTATGGTCAAAGGGGTCTCACAGAAACCCTCAAACAACCCAGGCTGTTGCCAAGACAATAGGTTGCTTTCCAGAAACTGACAGCAAGGTCCCATTGCTAAAGACAACACCAACACAACTCATTGAACTTGGAGAGGTTGAGCTGGTGCTTACATAGAACTTTCACCCTACATACTAGCGTTTTTGGTATAGAAAGGTACTCTGCAGGCTACCAAAAGAGAAATGTGAACACCAAACTAGCCACAAATCCTTAATCTATAGTGATGCACTGCCTGAAAAATATGCTAGGGCAATGGTGGCACAAAACTTATGGGAGGACTGTACCAGAGTAGACACAGCTAGCTGAGCACTGAACAGGGCTTTGCTTAGTTCTTCTTTGCTATTGACTGTGAGTGTGATGTGAATAACTACTTGGGTTCCTCGACCTTCCCCAAAAGATGGCCTAAAACTGGGAACTGTAAGTCAAACCAAGCCTTTCTTCCTCTGCCCTGCTTTTGTAAGGCTATGTTATCATAGAAACAGAAATAAAATGAGATCTCTTTAAAAAAAAACTTATGGGAATAATAAACTAATATTTGATTTGACTTAAGACTCACTCCTTAAGATGGAATCCATATCTGACCTTGCTTGGGTGACTAAGAATCAGAGACCAGATGGCCTAGAGACCTAGGGTAAAACCAAATACTACTGGTTTAAACAAAAAAAGTAACAACAAAGTGACTAATAATGATATTCTGCTATACTCACAGATCAGTGCCTTATTCAGCCATAATCAGAGAGGCTTCCTCCTGAAACAGATGGAAACAAATACAGAGACTCACAGCCAGACATCACACACAGAGGCCTTAGAATACACAGCTCTAAATGGGCTGTCTCTGTCAAATCCATTCACTCAGAGTTCAGGGAACCCGCAGAAGAGGAGGCAGAGTATAAGAGCTAGAGGGGATGGGAGACACCAAGAGAACAATGCCCTCTAAATCAGCTGAGCAAAGCTTCTATGAACTCACAGAGATTGAAGAAGCAAGTACAGGGTCTACATGGGTCTATACAAGGTCCTCTGTATAAATGTTCTAGCTTTCAATGTGAATGAGTGAGTCTCTGATTCTTGTGCCTTTTTGGGGGGCTCTTTTCCTTTTGTTGGTTTGTCTTGTCTAATTTCAATATAATGTGGGGTTTGTTTGTTTTATCTTTTTTATTATGTTTTGTTGTTATCACTTAGAATTCTGTTCTTTTCTAATGAAGACAAAAAGGGAGAGGATCTGGATGGGAGGGGACCTGGGGAAGAACTGGAAGAATTAGATGGTAGGGAAACTGTAATCAGACTATGTTGTATGAGAAAAGAACCTATTTTCAATAAAAGGGGGAAAATGGCAACAGCCAAAACCAGAAGAAAAAAAATGGCCCCTCATATATTTGAATGCTTAGTCACTAGGGATAGCATTATTTGAAAGGATTAGAAGGATTAAGAGGTATGGCCTTGTTGGAGAAAGCATGTGACTGTGGGTAGGCTTTAAAGTTTCAAATGCCCATGCCAAGCCCAGGGTCTTTCTCTCTGCCTTTAAATCAGGATAGGGATCTCAGCTGCTTCTCCAGCACCATATCTTCCTGCTGTGCCTGCATCCGTGCTACCCACCATGTTAATAATAAATCTCTGAAACTGTAAGCAAGACCTCTTTCTTTTATAAGAGTTACTGTGGTCATAGTATTATAGAACACAACAATAGAACAGTGACTAAGACACAGGACATGGTAGTATATGCATACAACCCCGTCACCGGGGAGGTCTGAAGCAGAAAGGTTAGAAGTTCAAGATCTTCCTCAATTATATAATATGTTTGGACCAGCTACATCTCAAAAAACACTGCCCTTCTAGTGTGTATGAGCTTTTGGAACACAATACACCAGAAAGAGTGTTTTATAGGTAGCTCAGGTCTGTTTCTTATTCCAAAGACCCCAACTGGGTCCTCCTAGCTCTGAGAACTCCCTGTGATATTGAAACCACATAAAATACAAGTATCCTAAGTGTGTGTGTGAGAGAGAGAGTTATTAGAGAGACTTATAGGCTGTGGTCCAGCTAATCAAACAATGGCTGGCTATAAACAAAAAGTCCAAGAATCCAGCAGTTGCTCAGTTCACAAGGCTGGATGTCTTCAGTAGATGATGGAATTCCTGAAGTAGACTCTAATGCCAGTGAAGGAATGGACTTGCTAGCAAGGCGAAAGCAAGCAGGCAAAGAGCAGAAGTTTTCTTTTTCCATGTCCTTATGTAAACTTCCCACAGAAGGTGTGGCCAGATTAAAACGAGTAACTCCCTCCTCAAAGTTCAGATTAGAAGTGCATCTTCCTACTTCAAATGAAGCAAATTCCCTCACCACTGTGCCCTCCAGTTCTGGATTTCAGTTTATTCCAGATGTGGTCAAATTGACAACCAAGAGTAGCCATCACATTCTCTCTGCCCTTCAGTTATATAAAGTAGGACTTTGGGAAAAATAAAATCAATTTATTTAGGCCAACAATTCTCTGAACTTGTTTTTCATGCCCCCCCACCCCCAGGCTAGAAGCAACTGTGCTAGTTCCATGGGGACCATCTCTGGCTCTGACTTACCACTGACTTCAGAACTAGAATGGCATCCAGAGCTTTGGGCAAAATTAATTTTGAGACCCATCAGAGCCCAGGGGAACATGTTATATTCCTTTGCCCCTAAGCTATTTGAATCAGCCTTTCTTCTAGCGCCTTCCTTTGCCAAGACTCATAGTTGGTGGCTTAGGTCTTCAGGATGGACGCTGGGTGTGGTGAATCACCTCCTGCATGATCCTCATGACTCTTCAAGGGGAACTTGGAGACCTGGAATTTTGGTCAGAATTCTCCATTCATATTCCCAGAACCTAGGCTTCTCTGGAGAAATCTTTGTTTATATTGTTTAATGCTTACATCTTCTCTGTGGGTTTCCGTTGTCAAGAGTAGGGTGTCTTAAACTGCTCTTCCATGTACGCATCGAACCTGGGACCCCAGTGGCTTTGTATATCGTAAGCTTTTCACCAGCCTGGGCCTTATTCCTTTGCCTAATGGTGCACAATGTATTATAGTGGTGGAGAACTTGCCTAGCACTATGTGAGGCTCACCTCCACCACCTCAAAAATGAAAAGGAGCATGGTATAAATTACTTTTTCTTCAACCCACCTGTGTTCTACAAAAGCAGGTGGAAAAAAAGGTCCCTCTGCATTGCACAAAAGGAAAATGAAGGGAAGTGACTCAGCTGGGTTCACAAATAGAATCATCTACCAGTCTGGGAATGGGGCTCCCCTCCTCTAGAACCACAGCTTTCATCAAGATGTCACCCCTTCCTTTAGAGGGGCCTCAGCTTATACGCAGCCTTTAGTCTTGACTGGTGATGCTGAGCTGGGTAGTGAGGCTCTCTGTCCTAGTCTCCTCATTCTAACCCACAGAATATAGATTTCATGATACAGCCTTTTATTTTATTTTATTTTTGAGTCAGAGTTTCTCTGTGTAGCCTTGGCAGTTCTGGACTTGCTTTGTAGACCAGGCTGGCCTAAAATTCACAGAGATCCACCTACCTCTGCCTTTCCAAGTAATGGAATCCTAGGCGTGTATCACTGCGCCTGGCTGATACAGCCTTTTAAAGGACATCCTCCAGACTTTAAATCAAACACGACCTTCTAAGTCAGGAAGAAGCAAGATCTTCTATGTATAGGAAAGATGAGAGCAAACAAGTCCCTTTCCCTTCCCTTACATTCTTACTTCCCCATGGATACTCTGTCATTCCATTTCTTACTCTCATTGCTATATTCAACCCTGCAGTTTTATTGCTCCCCATTTTTTTTTCTGTCTCAGCCCACAATCAAGTCATTCTCCCCCCCCCCCAATATGTCAGCTAGGACAACTGAGGATTTTTAGTATTATTAAGAAACATATACATCTTGATTTAGAAACCTATATGTCTTCTTAGAATTCCAACTTTTACCTGGTTTTCCTTATAAGGTTTTGTTTTGTGGAGCAGAAGATAAACTGAGGATCTTATACACAATGGCAAGCGTTTTGACAGAATTGCATTCCAAGCCCTTATCTGTTTTTTAAGACTTTCCAATCTGACCTCACCCCACCTAATTCTATTTAGTTCTCATTACTCCCCAGTACAAACCTTCCTTAATTAGGTTATAATTCGCAACTGTTTGCAGGGACATACACATGCGCTCGCGCATACACACACACACACACACCACAGTTAAAGACATCCCAGGTTTATTCTCCATTACCTGTGAAATGCCTGTTTATTCTTGCATCATTCTTCTTTCAGCAGTCACCTTGGATTTCTTTTTCTCTGCCTGCTACCAAATCCAACCCAATGTAGCTTTTAAGATTTGTTCATGTCCAAGTGATCTCTAACTTTTGTGTCTCCTTTAAGTTTTACTACATCTACAGCTGATAGTCACACAACTTAATGATTAACAGCTTATAAAATTATGGCTAAAAAATATACATAGTGCTGTGTGTGGTGGTTCATCCCTTGTAATCCCAACTCTCTTGAAGTAGGGATAGGAGGACCACGAATTCAAGGTCAGCCTGAACCATACAAGGAAACGCCTATTTCAAAATAAACAAAGAAAACACACATAAAATTTCCATCGTAGCCATTTTTTGCCATTCATTCATTTATCCTTTCATTCACTCATCTACCCGTTTATTCATTCATAGGCAGGCAGCCTTGCTATGTGGCCAAATTGTTTTCAAACTCACATAAGTGTAAGATTGGCTTCTTCCACTATTTTTGCCTCAACTTTACCATCATGTCTAGATTCCTTTCTCTCTCTCTTTCTCTCTCTCTTTTTTTTTTTTTCTGAGATAAGGTTTCTCTGTACAGCCCTGGATGTCCTGGAACTTGCCCTGTAGGCCAGGCTGACCTTCGCCTCTGCTGGGTTTAAGGGCGTGTGCCATCGCACCTGGCTTGCGCCTAGGTTTGAGCTATTTTTTAAGCATACAGTTTAATAGTTGTGTTAAGTATATTCACTTTTTTGGGCCACAGGTGCTATGTAAAGCTTTCTCATTTTGCAGAATTGAAACTCTAATCATAGTAATTTCCCATTTTCCATTTCCCTTAGCCTCTGGCAGCTATCAATCTACTTTTAGTCTCTGAAGTAGTCTAAGTATCCTTTATAACTGGAATCTAAGGGTATTTGCCTTTTTGTGCTTACAAAATCTTCAAGATTTGTCCACTTTGTAGCACATGTGACAAGATGACAAGATTTCTTCCTATTTTGAGATGGAATAAAAGTCTCATTCTTTTTTTTAAGGGTATATTCTTTTTTAATTTTTATATTAATTACAGTTTATTCACTTGGTATCCCAGCTGTAGCCCTTTCCCTCACTCCCTCCCAATCCCGCCCTCTCACCCTCATCTCCTCCCATGCCCCTCTCCAAGTCCACTGATAGGGGAGGTCCTCCTCCTCTTCCATCTGACCTAGTCTATCAGGTCTCATCAGGACTGGCTTCATTGTCTTCCTCTGTGGACTGGTAAGGCTGCTCCCCTTACCAGGTGGAGGTGATCAAAGAGCCAGCCATGAGTTCATGTCAGAGACAGTCCCTGTTCCTATTACTGGGGAGCTCTCCTGGACACTGAGCTGTCATTGGCTACATCTGTGCAGGGGTTCTAGATTATCTCCTAGATAATGGTCCTTGGTTGGAGTATCAGTCTCAGAAAAGACCTCTGTGCCCATATTTTTTGGTTCTGTTGGTCTCCTTGTGGAGCAACTGTCCCCTCCAGGTCTTTCTATCTCCCCCTTCTTTCATAAGATTCCCTGCACTCTGCCCAAAGTTTGGCTATGAGCCTTAGCATCTGCTTTGATACACTGGTGGGTTAAGTCTTTCAGAGGCCCTCTGTTGGACCTGTCTTGTTCCCTGTTTTTTCCCTCTTCCGATGTCCATACCGCTTGCCTAAACGTCCTATTTTATTAGTCCTGATTGTGTGTGTGTAAGACATTTTGTTTACTCATGTATATGTTGATGGATCTTCTGTCAACAGTTGCTTCCACCTCATGGCCATTATGAAAATGCTACTATGAACATGGGTGTACAGTTATCTCCTTGAGACTCTGTTTTCAGTATCATTGGAAGTAGGATTTTTGTATCATGGACTAGATCTAATTTTCTGAATCCTAATAATAGTGCACGAGAATTCCAAATTCTCCACATTTGCAACAAACTTAAATATATTTTAAAATAGTCCTCATCTTCAGGAAATTGTTTTAAACTATTTCTTGCACATTTGTTGTCTTAACTAGATTTCAGCATTTTTTTTTCTACTAAAACAGGCTTTCATGTATCCCTGGATATCTCAAACTTGATAAGTAGTTAGAAATGACCTTGAGGGGGGTTGGAGAGATGGCTCAGCGATTAAGAGCACTGTCTGGTTCAGTAAACAAAATGGAAAGTTTGAATTGAGTTTTGTTATTTTATTTTTAGAACTTGGTGTGTAGAATTTTCTCCACAAATAGAACATGCTGACTATCATGTGTAGACTGAGCAAACTTCTAGGGTGCTCATGGAACAGATGATCTGAATAGGGTTAGAGTCGCTGTTGTTTTCTCTTTGAATTATGCTCACTTCAGAAGCTGTTAGATTTATTTCTGTTGAAGGTAGTTGCTGGGGATAACAAAGGTGTAACGCAATTCAGGTGAATCAGAAGACCATAGAAATTGGGCCTGGGATATAGCTAAGCTGGTAGAGGTTGACTCCAGTGCAAAAAACAAAACAAAACCAAACCCCCAAAACTGCACGGAGCTGGGCAGATGACTCAATGGGCAAAATGCTGAGTACAAGCATGAGTCTGGATCCCCAGCACTCATATAAAATGGACAAAAGAAAAAAAAAAGCTAGGTGTTATGGTACTGGTCTGTAACCCCAAGGTGAAGAGAGTTGGTGGAGTCAGATAGAGCTGACTGGCCAGCCAGTATAACTAATTAATGAGCTCCAAGTTCGTTGACAAGATCTAGTCTTAAAACAGAGGCTAGTGAGATGGCTTGCTCAGTCAGTAAAGGGTGTTTGCTGTCCAGCAAACAAATTTTAGGACCCACACAGTAGAAGGAGAGAAGTGATTCCCAGAAATTATCCTCTACATGCCCACTGTGGCATGCACACACTATAAATGAATAAAATTATTTTTAAAAGTTTTAAAAATTTGGAGAGATGGCTTAGTAGCAAAGAACTCGTGATGCTTTTCCAAAGGACTCAAAACCAAGTAACTCCAACTTTACTTCAGGAGGATTCAACATCTCTTACTGTTTTGTCACACCTATACTCACCTGCATACACACACACACACACACACACACACACACACACTCACTCACACACACGTACATGCTTGAAAGTAACAAAAATAAATATTAAGGGCCAGGAGTGGTGGTGCATGCCTCTAGTCCCAGCAGTTGGGAGGCAGAGGCAAGTGTATCTATGAGTTTGAGACCAGTCTGGTATACATATTGAGTTCCATGACAACCAGGGCTACACAGAGCTTCTGTGTCTCAGTAAAATAGAAGAAGAGGAGGAGGAAGAAGAAGATGGTAAGAAAGTAATAAAGAAAAGAAAATTGAAAGAAAACAAAACAATAAAACTTGGCACTATGGCACAGGCATATAATCCCTCCACTCAGGAGGTGAAGGCAGAAGGATCAGAAATTGAAGGTCACCCTTCCTTACCTAGTGAGTTTGAGGCCAGCCTAAGTTAGAGAACCAGTCTTAACCAACAAATCAGCCAACTAAAAACATCAAATATCGATCAGTCCTAGAAGTTAAAGCCAAGCTGGGTGCAGTGGTGCATGTCTATAAACCCAGCACTCTGGGAGGCAGGCACAAAATGAGTCCAGGACAGCCAGGGCTACATAGAGAAACCCTGTTTCCAACAACAACAACAACAACAACAAAAGTTAAAACAATCTGACCTTAAGGAGTAGAAAAGAGATGCTAGGAATGATGAGGAAACTGGACTCACAGAATGGTACTGATAAATATAAGACTCTCCATCTCTGTTTTATTCTAACATACTTAGTCTCTCCAGTTTTCCTGAGGTCATAGGGGAATCAATTTCTCATTCAGTGCTGTTTTTTTTTAAACATTTAAAGTAATTAATTTAATGGGGAGGAGCACATGAATGTCATGATCAGAGGACAACTTGCAAAAGTCATTCTTCCTCTCTACCTTGTGTTTCCTGGGGGTTACTCTTAGGTCATTAGGATTGGCAGCAAGTGCCTTTCCATGTTGGACTATTTTGCCTGCCCCACTGATATGACTCTGATTCCTTACACATTTTTTTTCTTTTTAGTATTTCCATGGAAAAGTCCATTTGGCCATCTACTTGGCACATTTTTAAAAATGAAACAATCACTGGGAATCTTTTAAAAAACACAAGCACAAAAGTGCTGAAGCAATTAACCCTCTGAGAATAGATTTTTAGAAAATCACCTCAGGGTAGCTTGGTCGGCACAGGTCCTCAAGCGCACATCCCCCTCCCTGATTCATCTACACGGAAAGCACTGCTCATAGGTCTGCTCAGTAGCTCTTACCTTTGCCATTTATGTGGGCTCCATCTCAAAGGGTGGGGCTTGAGTGACACTAGATACAAATTTTATGGTTTAATTAGCTATTCCCAGGGGTGGTGTGGGAGGGTGAATAAACCAATAAAAACAAACCAAAATTCTCTAGAAATGCATTGGCATATGGGGAAATATTATTTTTCCAGGGCTTGTTTGGTCATAAGAATCCCCCAAGAAGCATACTAAAAATCAAGATGCTTAGAAGTCTATCTAATGAATTAGAAATTTCAAGATTAAACTGAAAATTTATGTGTGTGTGTGTTTTTTTTTTTTTTTTTACTTTCAATCCAGGTCATTTTCATCATCAGACAAGACATATAAACATAGAATTGATGGATATTTATTATTTTCGTTACCAGACACCTACCCAATAATATAACTTCCTTTGCTTGGAAGGGAGTGCTAAAAATACAACACTATCATAGTAATTATCAGCATGGGCTTTAGGGCTATTGCTCAGTGCTACAGTTCTCTTGCCTGCCATACACTAATCCATCCTTAGAACTAAAAACAAAGCACCAACAAACTCCCAGGCTTTCTAGCAGGGAACCTGGGTCTAACCTGCAGGAACTAACTACCTTTAGGACTTTGATCAAGTTATTTAGCCTCTCTGAGCCTCCCGCTTTACTTAACCATAAAGTAGAGATGATATTGTGTCTTCCTCACTAAGAATTAAATCACACACACAGAACTTAGTCCAATGCCTGATAAACAAAAAGAATGCTCAGTAAATAGACACTATTAATACTTCCTGTTAGACATAGAAGTTTAACAGTGTCCTTACATGTAAACATGGGTAAACAGAGCTTATGAAAAAAGAATCTACACAGAAATATAAGTGTAGCCACAAGACCTAATGATAGCTTTTCTGACTAGTTCCAGAAGATACAACTGTGGCAGGTTATATTATCCAAAAGGAAGACTTTCTTTCTTTCTTTCTTTCTTTCTTTCTTTCTTTCTTTCTTTCTTTCTTTCTTTCTTTCTTTCTTTCTTTCTTTCTTTCTTTCTTTTTAAATCAAAATCTGGCTTAAGCTGATAGGCAGGAACCAAAGCAGACAGGGCTGGGACAGCTGGGGCTTTCCTAGGTGCCATCATGAGTTTGAAGTAAAATACACATGGGCTAGGCATGATGCTGTACACCTGTGATCACTTGGCAAGAAGGTATAGAATCAGGAGCTCAAAACCGTCCTCAGCTACATAACCAGTTCAAGGGCACCTGGGCTACTGAACCAAACAAAAACAAGCAATAACAAAAAGCAGGATGTTCTTCCATATAAGAACAAATACCTACCCTTACTGACCAAATACAATACTGGCTCATAGAGTTTCCCAAACCCTGTAATCAGGTCTGAATGGGGACACTAGCTCTATTGTTTGCCTACAGTATGGCCTTGAGGGACTTGTTCTTACTTGTATTTCTCAGTTTTATTAATTATACAAATTAATGGTCATGCTAACAGTACTTTCTTTAAAGAACATTGTTAAGAATTTTGTTTTGTTTTGTTTTCTTTCAAGAGAGGGTTTCCCTGTGTACCCATGGCTATCCTGGAACTCACTTTATAGACCAGGCTGGCCATGAACTCAGAGATCCAACTGTCTCTGCCTCCTGAGTGCTGGGATTAAAGGTGTGAGCCACTACCACCTGACTACATTGTTAGTTTTAAAAGTAAATACCATACAATAAAAATTAGTTATTAGCCATCTTTTAAGTATTAATTTTTTGTAATGTTATCCAGGCTAGTGTTGAACTCTTGGGCCACTGTGTCTGGCTTTGTTATCATCCTTTAACAAGGGACAGATTATAAAATGCCCTTGAAGAAAGCAGGCCTCCTTTACTCTTGTTTCTGCCACACTACCACAGTCATTTCCCCCAGAGTAAAGAAGGAGAGTTTTTGCTCATGCACTTATCCACACCCTGTTCCTTCCAATTGTCCCATATCTGTCTCCCTGGGTCCCTCCTGCGCACATGAATGTGTGTGTGTGTACTTGTGCACTCTTTCTCTCTGTTCCCACAGGTGTCTATGCATTCTTCCAAATCTTTCTCAGAGGCTCAACTGATTGGTCGCTGTCACTGCTTGGGGAAAAGGAGCATTTTCTGCAGGTGGACAGGGCAGACAAAGGTGCTGTGGGTGGAGATGAAGGAAGGAAGGAGGTGAGGATTCAGAATAGGATAGGAAAGAGGGTGGAAATGTGTCATGAGGTTCTTCAAAAATCTGTAAGTTGTGAATCTCATTTTCAGTGAATGACCTCTGATGATTCACTTCCTTTTATTAGCTGCTGCTTTCCTCACTGTGTAATGGAAGGGAGATGCTTGCATTTTCTTTAAGTAAATAAGAGCATACAAAATCTAGTTTGAGAGAGCCATGAAAACATACATTATATGGTAACATCTTTTCTTTCTTCAGAACAAGATTGCTTAGCAGTTCAGCCCATAGCTGAACATATCTCCTATTCAGATGAACTTCTTGACAGTTTTTAGCAAACCCAGCAGCTTCTCACTTCCTCTTTGCACCCTTTTTCTGGTATATGTCCTTAGCTTCCCCTTAAGCATCCATTGCCACCCAATATGGTAATCTGACTTCTAAGTAGTAGCTGTCAGACAGGAAGATGGACAGACTTTTCCTGGAGAGAAACTCAGAATCCAGACAGTTTGGAAAGTCATAACCAATACTCTTTGACATTTTTTATTAGATTTATTAATTTTATTTTATGTGTGAGTATTTTGTCTAAATGTATGTATGTGCATCAGCATGCCTGGTACTCTTGGAGGTCAGAAGAGGGCATTGGCTGTCCTGGAACTGGAGATATGGATAGTTGGGACCCATCACATGTATGCTGGGAAACTGAAGCCAGGTCCTCTCCAAGAGCTACAAGTGTTCCTAACTGTTGAACCACCACTCCAGCCCCCCAATATTCTTGTAGGGTAATACATTTCTGACTTTACTTAGTTTGAGTTAGGGACAAAAGAAATTTGACCTAGGCTCACGATGTTCATGCAGAACATGATAATTGAGATAATTGGCCTGACTAAAACTAAAGTCAGATCAGAGCACTGAAAGAAAAAGGAAGTTTAGAGAGTCATAGACTGCATACAGATGAACCAAATTGACTCGTGCTTCTCTGTGTTATTGACGACATCTTGTAACCTCAGGGTTCAGCCCCTGAGTGCTTTGCTTTCCATGAGTAAGGAAGCAAATATGTGGCTTCCTTCCACCCCTTTCCACTGGCCGTTAGGGACTCAGTAGCTCCATTCCCTCCCCTATTATGTTACAGACTCAGACACAGTCAGCCTCACCTTTACCAATAAACACACAATAAGACTCAAGGATGCTAAACGACCAGTTCCATAGCCTTTCCCCCAAAGTGCTGAGGGGTCTGTTTGCCAACATGTAAGAAAGAAGGTTTTTAAAAAAGTTTCACACTGCACAGAACCACAGATGGGGGAGGGGGGATGAGAGGCAGGGGTGCGGGGGTGAGCAGCACATGCAGCTGTCTTTCCCAGCTGTCCAGTTGTTAGGAACTGTGGGCCAAGAACATAGCATCCCCACTTAACTGGAATTCTGAGATGGACTCCAGCATGACCTGGTCTTTTGGACCAAAACAGACAAGAAAAGAAGGAAAGCATTCCAGATATGAATTACAGTTTACAAAATTCATCTTTCATTTCTAGCATCTGGAACTACATTGGCACATAGTAGTCCATCATAAATAATGAATGAATTAATGAATGAATGAACACTTTTCACACAAAGGCATGACTTCATCCAATCTGCCGAACAGGTGCAGGTGGGACCATTGCTGTTTCATTTTGCAGATGGGGGAACTGAAGTCAAAAGAGTTAGGTGACTTGTTTAAAATCATTCCACTACAGTACCATGCTGAATGTTCTTAGTACAGCAACCCAGAAATATATCCCGTGACTCAACATGAACTTCCTTCTGGACCCAGCTAGTCAGAAAATAACCTTTTAAGGGCTGGGCATGATACACAGGCCTATATAATCATAGCACTTGGGAAGTGCAGACTAGAGTCAGTTTAAGGCCAGCCTGGGCTACATAAGACCCTGTCTCAAAAACCTAAACCAGCAGTTACATGGTTTGAACATGGCAGCACATGCCTTTAATCGAATCTCTGAGTCCAAGGCCACCCTGGTCTACATAGAGCATTCCAGGACATTGAGGGCTACATAAAAGGACCCTATCACAAACAAAACAGACAAAAAAAAAATCCAAAACAAACAAAAAAAACCTCCAAACCAAAAGCTTTCAGGGGCTCATTTTCCTGGATATAGGATGCTAGACTAGGTTCAGACACTTTGCTAGTGCAGCCTGCATTCCTGCATCTACCTGCCCTTTTGTAAACAGAGCCCACAAAGAGCTCCTCCATTAGTCTATGCTGCCACATGTGACTCAGGAGCTCTGCTTTCCTGAGATACAAAGGCCAGTGTTGGTGACTTCCCTCTACAGTCAAGAAAATAATGAAATCATACGCATTCACTTCCTTATTTCTCACTCTCAACAGAAACTTTAGGCAGTTTAGACCACAAAGGAAGTTCCTGGAATTCAGGCAAGCAAGTAACTTGTATTATAGCACTGGCATCCTTTAAAAAAAAAAAAAAAAGGTGTTTCTGGAAGGAGGTCTCCAGAATGGCAAGGCTGGAGGTGAACACCGGGGCTGGAATATTTCATACTACCTCCCTGAACATCTTAATTAACTCTCTTTACAGCATTCTGTCTCCTTATGGAGACGGTGTGACACAGAGCACAGGGACATGGAAGAGAGTACCTGGATCCTAGCGCTAGTCTTGTCACTCACCAACTATTTACCATCCTTTGCCATATTTTCTTTACCTGTAAAATGAGAATGACAATTCTATTTCATAGGGAAGCTCTGAATTAGAAAAGGAAGGATGTATCTGAAAATCTCTTTAAGCACTAGACAAAAAAAGGATGTAAGCTTGTACTATTTAGAGAACAACAGAGGAAGGGAGGGAGGAAGAGAGGGAGAGACAGCAATGTAACAAGCTTATTTGCCTTGGAATGTCTACATAATCAGCTTTACAACAGCAGCTAACACACAGCTGTGATCTTAGGTTATGTACTCTTCCATGCCCTGACCAACATAACGAATATCAATCATTTGTTGAAAGCAGCAAACAGAGAAGTTAAAAGCAACTTACTATAATCTACCATAAAGATTAAGAGAAACTATTTATGGATATTTATTGATAAACAATGATATTTTTAATCTGGTAGTTGGGATCAGTTGAAGCCAGTGTCTTAATTCCTTATAAAACTATGTTAAGATTTCTGTAAAGTATCCCATTTCTTCCCCATGCGATACTTTTTATGCTGTTCAATAAATACAAGGCAAAGCTCTTTGTAGGAACATACAAAAACCACTCACACATAGACACACACACAGCAAACACAGACAGAACAGACAGACATCACTCACATATACAGCCCACACAACAGACAGCACATATAGGGATAGGCACAGGGACAAACAAACTCACAAGACAGCCTTCAGGCAGGCACACATTCAGAAAACAGACAGGACATAAGACAAAGTGATCATGAAGTGGAGAATTCAAATGTAGACTTGCTCTTGATTAGAAGACTTGAAGGGAAAGTGCTTTTATATATCTTTTATATTTATATCTTTTTAAATGCAACAGCAATGCATTCTTAGTGATCTGAAGTTAATGTATATATATATGCAGAGAGAGAAAGAGACCACACTTGCAGATGTCTCAAGCTCTCTGTTTCTATTCTCTGTTCTGCACTCACTGATTCCCTCACAGTAAAGCACCTCTGTAGCAAATGATGAGGGAGGGCTGGACATGTAAGATGTGTTCTTTGCCCCCAAGGAACTGAAGTCTAGTACAGACTGCACCGAAAAAATCAGAGATTTCAGGGAGTCTGAAGATTAGCCAGTAGAAAGGCAATTCTGTGAAGTGTTGGAGGCACCAGGATTGTTCACCCAGGTGGAGAAGTGGCAGAGGAAGGAGAAAGAGGGCTATCATGCTGCATAACGGTCTCTGTCCAGGAGGAAATGAGGTCATCCTGCTCTCAAAGAATCAGCATGACAGCCTCCAGCCAAGTAATTCGGAGTCATGCGAGCATTGGGAGAGCAATGTGAATCATGACAGCTTGCTGGGAATTTCCTAATAACTAAACTGGAGTTTCGGGGTAAATCTTCAAGCTGTAACATCTCTGTTTACATTTTGATCGTGTTTATTTACAAACAATGGTTTCTTAAATCTAAACATAACTGGCCACAATCTTCTAAAGGAAGTAACAAGTTGCCTCTGAGACCTATGGAATCTCTGACTCAGCAGTCTATGGATTGCTGGCAGCTCAGTTGCACAGGGAAACCAGTTCTGAAGAATGATGGCCCTCTGCCTATCCAAAACTGGACAGAGAATGTGCACTTTTCCTGCCCAGAGGCTGGCATCCTGAGCCTCTGGCTTGGGTAGAGAGTCAAGCAGCCTCCTTCTTCCTACCTTTTCCAAGGTTCAGGTTGGCAGGGAAATGCTACAGGCTTAGGCTTCTGGAAATAAAGCAAGGCTTGGGCCCTAATGAATTATAGGGACTTCTTTTATGAGAGGAGCATCAAAATGACCAGAAGTCCTTGTGTCTGACACAAGGGCAGAAGTGAAGGTGACTGAACCTTGAAATCCTTTCTGTGCACTTCCTACTATGCCTGAGGGGTGTGTGTGCGCATGCACACATCCATCCGTGTGTGCATGTTTGCATGTGTGCATGTATGCTTTGTCCTCAAGATGTGCAGGAGTCATTTACACATGACCTGTCTTTATGGAAGACTATTTTGCTAGATAAACTATTTTTATTTTAATATAATAATGTCCTATGATGATGTAGAATGCTACAAATGCATTTACAATGTGCAGTTGGGCTGGAGAGATGGCTCAGCTGTTAAAGACTAGGCTCACAACCAAAAATAAAATGTGTAATTATCTTTTTGGAATGGCTGATACAGGGATATGTTTAACGTTTTTAAAGCAGTGTGAAATAGCATTCAGTGAAAAATAAACATTCCTTTTATCTTGTCCTCCAGAGCCACACTTCCCCTACTACAAGGGGAGAGCAGACCCCCCACTGTTCCACATTAACAAGGTTTGACTATCCATTGTTTTTCTTACCCTGTTCACATTGACAAGACTTTCCCCCTTTGATTGTTTATTGTTTCTGTGGTTCTGGGGGCCAAGCACAATGCCACTGAATTATGCACTCAGTCCTGTCCTACCATCTGTATTGACTATATTCTTTCCCAGACAAATAACTGGGTTGCTCATTATAGGTATTTTTCAAAAGACCAATTGACACTTCAACCAAAGTCAATAGCAGTTGGTATCCCAAGACTTTGCTCTCATAATCCTGTCATATACTAACCTTTATCATTTTTATCAGTCATTTTAAAAATATTTTCTACTTTTGTATACATATGTGTTTTGCCTGTATATATGTCTACATGAGGGTGTCAGATCCTCTGGGACTGGAGATACAGACAGTTGTGAGCTGCCATGTGGGTACTGGGAATTGAACCCTGGTCCTCTGGAAGAGCAATCAGTGCTCCTAACTGCTGAGCCATCTCTCCAGACCCTATTATAATGATTTTTGAGACAGGATTTCACTATGTAAATTAGGCTGGCCTTGAGCCCGCAGAAATGGACCTGCCTCTGCCTCGCTAGTGTTTGGATTAAAGGCGTGTGCCACTATGTGTGGCCTTTTTCATGATTTCTAAAACCATCTTTCAAAGATTGGCCTTAAACCAAGCAGCAAATCTGAATAAAATCTGACCTTGCCTTTCTCCCTCTGATGACACTATTAAACTCCCTTACTACAAACTCACATTTGTCTTCTGACATTTGAGGACTCAGCATTTTGACATGTAGGAATCTTTGTTAGCAGTTATTTTTGCCATAATAGGAACTGCAAATTATATCCTTCTGTATATTCAGACATCTGAATCAGTGTCGCAGGCAGGTCAGGGTCAAAGATGGACAGGTTGGAGAAGAACTGATTTAGCCTCTAAGGAAGAGTCTTGAGATCAGCTAGCCAGTGCCTAGAGCGCCCTCTCCACGCTACCCTGGAGCCGCTCTAGATGAATCAAAGATGGGAAGAAAGTACTAGCCTCCGGATCCCTCAGACTGCCTTAGTTCGCTCAGATGGGGATCTCGTGACTTTGTCAAATTGGCGGTAACAAACGCCAGCAGTTGCGGTGGGACGTGAGGAAAGGAAAAGGAGCGAGAGAGCACCGCCCTCCACCAAGCCTGGGCGGGACCAGGACTCCGGCGCGTCCTGATAAAGGGCGAGCTCGCGCAGAGCAGAGACTGGAGCCTCAGAGCACGGTGGATCATAAATCCTGTCCTTGCTTGTCAGCCGGCGCCCTTCCGCTGCAGTCACCGGTGAGTGCTGTTGGTCTGAAGCAAGGCTGGCGATGTGAGGCAGCCAAAGCTCCTGCACGTCTCCCTTCCCCACACCCTACCTTGGCCAGCCGGACTCTGGGCGAGTTTACCACTCCAGCCCACTGCGCCCCTCTACAGTGTGGGTCAATGCTGTTGTGCGGGGTCCAGAGCCCGCAGAGGAGAGAGACTGCGAGGCTTGGGGAGCTTGGTCACTGGTGACTTGCCCTGCAGGGGACCTGGCGCTTCTTCCCTTGAACTGCCATAACACAGCCACCTTCAAGCTGCTCTGCTTCTTGCTCTGACTTCTTCCTTCCTTTGCAGAACTGGGGTCCAGCGCCCAGCGTCACTACCATGAAAGTCTGGCTGGCATGCTTGCTCCTCTGTGCTGTGGTCGTGAACGACTCTGAAGTGAGTGGCCTCCCTGTTTTAGCAGTTTCAGGAAGGGGCTTGCAGGACCCCTAAGCAGCATCAGGGAGAAAGAGGGGCTGCATAGGGAGCTGGGGTCTTTAGGCATCAATGGCAGGTCCAGGCCTTCCTGGGAAATGACAGGGAATGCTTGCACACCAAACAGATTCACACTATCTGACAGGAGAGGAAAAAGCCACTGGGACTGCTTTAACCCAAGAGCACCCTGGTTTGTGTGAAGCTTGCTTCAGTCAGCCCATGTCTGGGCACTGCAAACTCATGGCCTTCATTTGGAAAGCTGGCTAGAAAAAAACAGAAAGGAGAGAGACAGACTAGAGATGGGGAGGATAAGAGAGAGAGAGAATGAGAACAAGTATTACTGGAAGGAAGAATAGATTTTGAGGTCGGGGCCTCTTCATCCTGAACATGGATTCCCTGGAGCATGTCACTGCTGGTAACCCCCACTTTCATCTCTTGCAGGGTAGCCATGAACTTGGAGCTTCTGATGAATGTGAGTATCTACTTCCTTTGCACAATAGTTGGCTGCACAGACATCTTGAAAACCTTAGGAGGCATACCCTCCCTGTCCTTGCTGGGAGGCTGTCTCCTCCCTTGATCTTTGCTTATCCCACCTTTGCATCTGCTAGCAAACTGCGGCTGTCAGAATGGAGGAATATGCGTGTCCTACAAGTACTTCTCCAGCATTCGCCGATGCAACTGCCCGAAGAAATTCCAAGGGGAGCACTGTGAGATAGGTACGGGAATTTGGACTCTTCATCGGGAAGGAGGGGAGGACCAGAGATTGCAGAACAGGGAAAGATAGCAGAGTAGAAGCTGGGCCTGGTGGTGTAGGTCTGGAAAGCCAGCACTTAGGAAGAGACTGAAGAAGAGCATATTAAGTTTAGGCCCAGCCCAGCCTGGGTAATGAGGTATGTCCTCGTCTCAAAAGGTGGGTTAGGCAAAGCTAGAGAGATGGCTCAGTGATTAAGAATACTGGCTGCTCTTCCATATGGCCTATAGTTTGATTTTTAGCATCCACATGGCGGGTTACAACCATCTGCACTGTACCTTCAAGTCCCAGGGGATCTGATGCCCTCTTCTGGCCTCTTCCAGCACCAGTCATGCACATGGTGCATAGATATACATGTAGGAAAAACACCATATACATAAAATAAACAAATAAATAACATTAAAAAAAACAGGCAGCAGAAGTTAGGAGTCATACACATAGTAGGCCACAGAAATATGGAAGAAAAGGAGATCTTCCTAATGTCACCTGCCAGGTCTGAAACTATGTCACCTCTGAAATGCCTGTCCAAATTTCCTCCTTTTTCTAATACTCTGTAATCCTCAAATCATTTCTAGATACCTCAAAAACCTGCTATCATGGAAATGGTCAATCTTACCGAGGAAAGGCCAACACTGACACCAAAGGCCGGGCCTGTCTGGCCTGGAACTCCCCTACTGTCCTTCAGAAAACCTACCATGCCCACAGACCTGATGCTCTTAGCCTAGGCCTGGGGAAACACAATTACTGCAGGTAGGTGGAAATTGAGTACTAAGAATCCTTCCCATGGGGGGTAAGGAGATGGCTCAGCAGTTAAGCACACAGGCTGTTTTTCCAGAGCATGTAAGTTCGATTCCCAGCATCCACATGGCAACTCCCAACAGTCTGTAACTCCAGTTCTACAGGACCCAATGCCCTCTTCTGGCCTCAATGGGCAGGCATGCACAGGCATAAATACAGGAAAACACCCATACACATTAAAACACACACACACATACATACACACATGCCTGTGGCCTCTTAGAAATTTATGTTTCTAAGCCCCTGGTATACTAGTACAAGAATGGGGCACAAGAATCCAAGTCTCTGATTGACATTTTGGGTTGGAATTACATTCCCTATCCTTTCATGTTACCAGGAACCCTGACAACCAGAGGCGACCGTGGTGCTATGTGCAGATTGGCATGAAACAGTTTGTCCAAGAATGCATGGTTCATGACTGCTCTCTTAGTGAGTATCACTGACTGCTTATGACAGTGGTGTGGAAAAAGACAAGCGCCTATTGTTCCCTCTTCCATTACAGGAGAAATGAGCAATGAGGTTTGCCTCAGTGGGAGTCTTCATTCTTTGCTGCCTCCCCAAAATATGTATCTCTTCATTTTTTTTTAGGCAAAAATCCCTCTTCCTCCACAGACCAACAAGGGTTCCAGTGTGGCCAGAAGGCTCTAAGGCCCCGCTTTAAGATTGTTGGGGGAGAATTCACTGTCATTGAGAACCAGCCCTGGTTTGCAGCCATCTACAGGAAGAACAGGGGAGGGAGCCCTCCCACCTTCATCTGCGGTGGCAGCCTCATCAGCCCGTGCTGGGTGGCCAGTGCTGCACATTGCTTCATGTATGTACATCCCTCTGTCTCTTCTCTCTGACCCTTCCACCACACCCCAAACACATCTCTTTCTCCTTCCCTATGGAAGATTACACTGTAATTCTCCTGCTAAGCTTCTATTCACACGGCTTGTGGCCTTAGGCACAAGTGATACTACTTTGAGGCTTCTGTGATGGAAAGGAGAAAGTAAAAGGACTTCATGAGATCAGGCTGATATGTCTCATTTCTCACAGTAATAACCCAAAGAAGGAAGACTATGTAGTCTACCTGGGTCAATCAAAGCGGAACGCCTATAATCCTGGAGAGATGAAGTTTGAGTTGGAGAAGCTCATCTTACACGAGGACTACAGTGCTGATAGCCTGGCCCACCATAATGATATTGGTGAGCAGAAAATTTAGTTACCAGAAAGGTGATGGACAGCAAGAGTGGTCTGAGGAAAGGCTAAATTAGTGGTGGAAATTGTTGGGGGAACTTGAAGTCCTGGCTTTTTATGACAACTGATGGGGAAGAGTTCTGAGTGAAATACATGAGAAACTGAGAGGTGTAGTGCTCCTCTGTAAAGACCTTGAATTTGCCAAAAAGGTAGATCCTCCCCCGCCCCCAACTTTGGTTTTTTTGAGACAGGGTTTCTCTGTATTGCCTTGGCTAGACTCACTTTGTAAAACAGACTGGCCTCAAATTCACAGAGCTCCGCCTGCCTCTGCCTCCCCTATTTCTGGGATGACAGGCGTGTGCCACTATGGCCAGCTAGAGGCAGAGTCTTCTAAGTGGAAAGAATCCTGTCAGCATATGGCTCAGTCTGGGAATGCCCTGTCTATGCAAAGTAGGATGGATGCTGCTTCTGTCTATACCAGAATATAGAATTGTAAAGCAAAGCTTGGCTGGATTTCAGCTCAGCTTCCTCAGCAGGAAACAACCTGTTCAGTTGTATATGGTGGCTCTGGTTTCCTGAACATCTGTCACCGGCTGAAATAAAGCATTTAGAGAATGGTGGAAGGGGAGGCTTCTGGGTGACAAGATACCAGTAGGCCTTCTTGGGTGTTCTATGAATCCAGTGTCATGAGTGTAGAGCAATACTTAGTATTTGGAAGGGAGAGACGCTGACCATCTGCCCTGGTAGGTAATAATCTTTTCCCTCTGACTTTTCCTATCTCCAGCCTTGCTGAAGATACGTACCAGCATGGGCCATTGTGCACAGCCATCTAGATCCATACAGACCATCTGCCTGCCCCCAAGGTTTGGTGATCCCCATTTTGGTTCAAACTGTGAGATCACTGGCTTTGGACAAGAGAGTGAAAGTAAGTGACTGTTGAAGCTGACTGAAGAGGTTCTGGGGGAGTGTTATTGTCCAGAGTGACTGCAGCAGACTATCAAAGGAAGACTATGGAGACAGGGGTGGGAGCACTATGAAGGTGACGAATAGGTCCAGGGATAGAGTAGGAAGTGAGGGTCAACCAAGTCAAACAAGGATGAACAATTATGGTAGAGTAAAGGCTCAGATGGAGTAAACAAAGAATAAGGGATTTCTATTGTTGAGATATGTTTTTATCTTCACCCTTGCAGAGAGTCTCAGTTATAAACACATATTAATGTGAACATCTATTTCCTCCATCTAGCCGACTATCTCTACCCAAAGAACTTGAAAATGTCAGTTGTAAAGCTTATTTCCCATGAAGAGTGCAAGCAACCCCACTATTATGGCTCTGAAGTCACTTATAAAATGCTGTGTGCTGCTGATCCACAGTGGGAAACAGATTCCTGCCAGGTAAGACTCCCAAGCAGCTCTTTTTACCACCCCACAAACTCCCCAGAGCTCTTGGATTTGATCTGACAGCTCTGGGGAGTCTCTTTCTGGCCAGCAACCTAACAATCAAGGACTTAGGTCTTTGGGAGCGTATGCCAGTACTTACAGATTCAAACATTTGGCATGAGACTGTGCTATACACTTTAAACTAAAAGGGAACAAGACCATTTTTTTAAAAAATAGACATGGTAGAGCACACCTATAACCTAGCGCTTTGGAAGCTAAGGCAGAAAAATCATGATCTCAAGGCCAGCCCAAGCTACAAACAGAGAACTCAAGGCCTGTGCTACCCTTTCTTGAACAAAATAAAAAAAAACAAAAAAATCCACCCTGCCACCCCTCCCCCCAAAACTTAGCTCAGTGGTATAGTAGTATAGTTCAATTCTCAACTCAGGGAATGTAGACCATAAGAAAAACTAACAGGCTGGGAACATGGTTTAGTTGGTAGAATGGAATGCTTCCCCAGCATGAATGATGCCCTGAATCCAATCCCTGTACTGTGTGTAATGACCCACACCTGTAATATCATCCCTTGAGGGGATCAGAATCAGAAGTTCACAAGTTCTTCAGCTACACAGTGAGTTTAAAGCTGGCCTGGATACACGGGATCACGAGACTCTGTCCCAGTCTCAAAAACACAAACAACAACAAAACACTGAAACTATTCACATCACTTCTGAGCCTTTGGCTAAGAACGGGTAAAATCAATGATTCTGTTCAGGACCTATATTCATTGTGAATTGCAAATAATCAGGTATTAAGAAAGGGAGGAGATGCCTTAAAGAGAACATGGCGTGGTAATTAAGACATGGAAGGAAAAGGGAAGCATGTTTCAGTTGAAGGATTATGTTCCAAGGTGAGGAATAGAAGGATCTGGGAAAGTGGGTTGAATAGTGGCAGATGAAAGCTAAGTTTGTTTACACTTGATTTGGTAGGAAACAGTTGCCAAGGAACTTGTGCTAGGAACCTGTGCTTGTTCTCTCAGACATGCTGGGTGGTGACCCTTTCCTCACTTCTTCCAGAGCTCACCTCTTTATTTTTGGCTTCTCAGGGAGATTCTGGAGGACCTCTTGTCTGTAACATCAATGACCGCCCAACTCTGACTGGGATTGTGAGCTGGGGCCGAGGATGTGCGCTGAAAGACAAGCCAGGTGTCTACACGAGGGTCTCATACTTCCTGAACTGGATTCAATCCCATATTGGAGAAGAGAATGGCCTAACCTTCTGATGGCCTCCAGGTAGCTGAAGGGAGAAACATATGGGTCACTCATTTCCATGCTGACCATCATCTGTGCAGCAGGGTCATCTTCATCAAATGGAGGGAAGAAGCCAAGAAAGATAGGCTCTGCATTGGTCATTTGCTTGCACTGCCCATCATGGTGAGCGCCAATAGCTTTACCCTCAGACACAGGCCTGGGTGCTGGCCACCCAGACTCTCCTAACCAGGATGGAAAGTTGGTCCTGACTCAGGATGATATTGAGCAGGAGTTGTCTTTTTATGGACTAAAGCCATCTGCAGTTTTTAAAAAGTATCCTGTGTAAGTGTAGGAGCAGAGCTGTTTCCTCTAATGGGTCATTCATGAGGTCTACTGTTGGGAAATAAATGATTTCCCAACTAGGAAGTGTAACAGCTTAGGTATTTTGAGGGAGCTTGTCCAGTATGAGAACAGTGGTAAGGAGTAGAGACACTAATGGCTTGAGGGAACAACTCTAGCATTCCATGAACAGATCAGAAAATAATATATGTGTGTGTGTGTGTCTTTACTGTGAACAGGCTGTATGAGCCTGTGCAAAAGCTGATGTGTTCCTGTGTCTAATCGCAAGTCTAGGTATTTCCCTAACTCCGGACTGTGATGTGGGGGCCTCTTGGTCTTCCATGTGATGCTCCATGTGAATGTACCATTCTCGGGCATGACCCGTGACCAGCACTAAACGTGTTTCACTTTTTACATAGATGTCCACTTACTGGCCAGTTGTCTTTTTTACTAGTTAGCCTGTTCATCCAATCCTCACTGGGTGGGGTAAGGACCACTCTTTAGATACTTAATATTTAATAATTATGTTCTGCTATTTTATTTATATCTATTTTTATAAGTCTGAATACAGGTGATTAATAAAATGTGATTTTTCTGAAGATTCTGCTTTCTCTATGGTTGTTGTATGACAGGGCAGTGGGGACACTAAAGGAAGAAAACAATGAAGGTCACATGCATCTTAGTATCATTTGGGACTTGCTTGGACTCTTTTGGACAAGAATGCTTAGATGAGTGAAAACTGCTGATTTTCCAGGCATGGTAGTTGATGCCTGTAATCCTAGTAACATGAAGGCTAAATAGAGATTGGTGTAAATTCAAGGTCAGCCCAGACTACATGGTGATCTCAAGGCCAGCTAGGCTACATAGCAAGACACTGTTAAAAAAAAAAAATCACAAATAAAAAAAGGAAAAAAAAGCTGATTCAAACAAAACAGCAATGTGGGTGCTGAAGACATAGCTAGGTGTTTAAGAGTGCTTGTGTGCTTGCTGCTTTTGCAAAGGTCTGGAGTTTGGTTCCCTGCACCCATTTCAGGTGGCTGAAACTACTTGTAACTCTTCTGGCCTCTGTAGGCACCAGCACCCGTGCCAATGACTAAAAATAAATCTTACAAAAAAACCAAATGAAAATATCAGTGTGAGTGGGTATGATGTCTCGTGCCTGTTTTCCCAGCATGTGAGGGAGGAGGACTGGCATTGAGTTTGAAAAAAAAAAAGCTGGGTGATGGTATTGGCACTCCTTAATCTCAGTACTCGGGAGGCACAGGCATGCAGATCTCTGAGTTTGAGGCTAGTCTTGGTCTACAGAGTGAGTTCAAGACATCCAGGACTACACAGAGAAACCCTGCCTCAAAATAATAAAGAAATAAATAATAACAATAATAACAAAACCAAACCCCAAACCACTGTGAATCTGACATTCCAGAAAGAAAGAGCAAACATATTGGAATATTTGTGTGGGGGATGATGCTGAGTCTCCTCTGTGTTAATGGAGCACATCTACACTTAATGTGGCCTTGGAAAGGAAAGGTTAGGAGAGTTCCAGATCCAGCCTCCACAACTCCTAAGTTACAAAACAAGCCACAGACTATGTGTGGCTCGGTAAGTGGGCTGGGTTGAGCTGCAGCTTGCAATGGCCTCATCAGACTGGTGCTGTTGTGCACTGTAGCTCTTTCATTATATATTTATTTTTGAGATGGCAGCTCACTGTATAGCTCTGGATGGCTTGGAACTCAGTATATAGACCAGGCCTGACTCTGCCTCCTGAATCCAGAGCTTAAAGGCATGCACCATCACATCCAGCAGTGTGCCTGTTTTTTTGTTTTTGTTTTTTTTGAGACAGTTTCTCTGTGTAGCCTTGGCCGTCCTGGACTCGCTTTGTAGACCAGGCTGACCTTGAACTCACAGAAACCTGTCTGCCTCTGCCTTCCTGAGTGCTGGGATTACAGGCATGTGCCACCATGCCCATAGAAGTGTGCTTCTTTTATAACTGTATATCCCCCACTCCCTTAATTTTGGTACTGAAAATTGAATCCTATATTTTAGGCCACATCTACCTTTTTACTTTATTTTTTAATTTTGACATAAGGTCTTACCAAATGACAAGGCAGACATTGCACTCACTCTGTAGCCCAGGCAGACTTTACACTTGCGATCCTCCTGCTTCAGCCTGATCCTCTGCTTCAGCAGAGATTAGTTTACAGGCTGCTCTCTACATGCCCCGCCCATACAGATCCTACTGAGGCTTAGCTGTACCCACATTCTCTTTACTCTGTTCTCACAAATCCTTGGGCTGACCTCAGCCAAGAACGTTTGCACGAGTGAAAACCACTGATCCACAACACTACCCTACATATGTGAGGTCCAGGGAAAACAAAACATAATTACCCTTGATCTGCATGTGTGGCTAGGGCAGCATTTCCTTGTTCGTTATTGTCACTCATTGCTAGTCATAAGACCAGGGAACTCAGAATTAAAGGTGGGTGATGTACTAAAGGCAGTGACCACATGATTTGAATCAAACATCAGTTTCTGAGGAACTGATATATAGAATACATAGAAGGTAGGCTGGAAGATATAATTAGATGCTAAAATATTGGAATTTCCCAGTCACATTTATGAGTTTTGGCAGGGTTTCTAAATAGTCAGCTGAGAAGCTTTAAAAAATACATACACACCTATGCTCCACCTATTAGAGATTATGATTCAGGTCAGGGCTGGTGCCAGGGCTTGTGACTTGAGGGGAGCTCACTAGGTGTTTTTGATATGCACCACTAACTGAGAACCCCAGGCAATAATCAGTCAGAACCCGTGAAGGGCCCAGAAAATTCAAGACCTGGTCATCATGAATTCTCTGCATGAACAGCCAGTTTCCTGAGTGGAGTTTTGCAGAAACAAAGTCTCCTGGGGGTTCTGTGGATCCCTGAGCTTTTCATCCCGTGACCTAGCACATTTTTCCCCCCACACAGTGCAGCTGTGTTTCAGCATGGGTTTTGCAATCAGGTGGTTTGAACTAGAATTCTGGCTTTTAACACTAGCTAAATGGCTTGGAAAAGACCATTAGCCTTTCTGTGCCCCCTGCCTACGTTTCTTCCACCATAAAAAAAAAAAAAAAAAAAAAAAGATAACAAGGCCACTGAGAAAGCTCACTGGGTAAAGGTGCTTGCTGCTAAGCCTGACAACTTGAATTTGATCCCCAAAACCAACAAGGTAGAAAGAGAGAACTGACTCCTGAAGGTTGTTCTCTGGCTTCAATTCATTGTTGTGGCTCATTTGTGCCTGCATGCACACATGCAGACATGCTTACACACACACACACAGAATGAGATCAGCTTTTTTACAAAGGTATTTTACAAATATCTCAGGGTCTAATGGAATCTTTTCCTGTCTCCCACCCTGGGATTGCAGAAGTGTTTGTGGGAGCAGATATTTGCTGGGAAAGAAAGGACATGATTAGAAGTTAAGGGGCCCAGCCCAGGCTGAGTTGCTATTCAGCTTCTTCATTTCTTCCCCAGGGGCCAAGAAAGATCTTGTTCAAACTTGAGCGGCTCTAGCAGGGCTCCCAGACAAGGAGAACAGGAAGTCTGAGCCCCACTGGCAGGTTGAGCAATGAGGCTGCTAACAGTTGGCAGACTATTTCTCAACCATCACCTCTACCTTCAGCTATCTTGTCCTGAGGCTCTAGCTGCCTCCCCGACAACTGTTTTAGGGCTCTAGATCCTGATTTAATCTTTACCCTCATTCCAGGAAGAAGGTACTGTACTAACTGTAGCCCTATTTTACAGTAGAAAAAGCAAAGGCAGAGAGACACTGTGCATGGCAAACAGAACCGCAAATGCAGAGTCAGACTTTGAACTCTGGCAGCTGTATAGTCTGTTGGCCCAATGCAAGAAGAGCACATCCAGTCACCAGCATAAAGAACAACTTCACCCGGATCAAGTAACCTCAGCCTTTTCTTCTGAAATCTGGTTTCACTGAGGTGGTTTCCGTTTTCACCAGAATCCTTCCTTTTGAAATATTCTGTAGCCAATTCAATTATCAGGGACTCAACTTGATTTCCATAATGCTGCCTCTTTCCCAAGCCAGCACCCTATAACAGCCACAGCCCTGCACACTCATTCCCACTGAGTCTACTTTCCTTCCTAGTGGGAACCATCTAAGCTCTTTCTTTAATCAGACAGTGTCAAGTTGCTGAGGAACACTTAAATTAACAACCCTGTGGAGATGCAGTTCATACACTATACAATTCACCCATTTAAAGTACACAACTTAAGGATTTTCAGTATATTTACAGAGTTGAGCAACATCACAATCAGTTTAGAACATTTTCATCACCTCACAGAGAAAACCTGAACCAATGAGCAATTGCTTTTTTTCCCTTCCTAGGTCCTCAGCCCTAGGCAGCTTCTTATCCACTTTCTGTCTCTGTGGGTTTGCCAATTCTGGATACTTCACATAAATAGAATTATATAAAACACAGTCTTGTCTCTATCCATTAGCATCATGCTTTCAAGTTTCATCATCCTGTAGCATGTGTCAATATTGCTGCTAAGTTTTAAATAACAAATTGGGGAGAAAAGATGGTTTAGGCCTTTTTCTGACCTTGCAGTCATATTTAGATTCAGCAACCATCTTCTTTCTTTTTTTTCTTTCATCTTTACTCCTTCCTTCTTTCTTCTTCTTCTTCTTCCTTCTTCTCCCTCATACCCTGTTCTTTTTTGAGACAGAGGCTGGCTATGTGGGTGAGGCTGGCTTGGAACTCACTGTGTAGTTCAGGTTGACTTTCAATTCAGGATCCTTCTGCTTCAGTCTCCCAAGTACTTCCAAAAGAAAATATTGGGTTTTTCTTTTATTTCTTTAAAAAATGTTTATATTTCTCTTTTATGTGTGTGAATCTTTTGCCTGTATGCAGGCAAGTGCACCGTGTGCGTGTAGCTTAGAAGAGGGTGTCAGTTCCCTGAAACTGAAGTTGCAGGTGGCTATGAGCTGTCATATGCTGGAAACCAAACCTGGTTCCCTGCAAAAACAGCTAACTAAGGAGCGGCCTCTCCAGTCCCTTTCTTTTTTTCTTTTCTTCTCTTTCTTCCTTCCTTCCTTCACATATGCCGAGCATTCTTCGATGCTGGGGATAGAAGGTCAGACAAGCCAATCCTTGTGGTTAAGGCACTAATAACTTGAGGAAGGAAAAACAACCATGACCACAATCTAATGAGATAATAATTACAATAAAAGTCTATATGTATGAAATGCAAAATGCACAACAGTAAGATAATGGAGTTCTTTATTCTGTTTCGGGGAGTCAAGGAAGATTTACAGAAGAGATAATATTTCTTTCAGGTCTTTAAAGATGTACAAAATATGCCAAATAAAGAAGAAAGAGGCATCTCAGGCCTAGGAAAGACTATGGAGAAATGAACAGGCAAGGCGTTCTCAAGAAATGACAAATAGTCTGTCTTGGAAGAGCCAAGAATCTAAGTGGCCATAAGTAGAGGAAGCATCTGGGAGATGAAGGAGCTGGTGGGATCCAGTGAAGGTTCTTAAGAGGACTGATGCTCTACAGCACACACCATCTCCTTCGAGTTCAATGCAGCACCCTGAGTTTAAGACACCCTCAGGCGGCCCCTCAGTTCTCTTCTCCATTATGTAGATACTAGGAATTGAACTCAAGCTGTCAGTCTTGGCAACAAGGACCTTCACCCACGGAACCATCTTGCTGGCTCTTATTATTACTATTAGTTTATTAACTAAGAATTTCTACTCAGTTGTAAAAAGTAGTAAAATAATCTCATAGTATTCAGTCACTGTTAACATCTCTGGCTTTGGGGGTCTCTTTTTCATTTTGACTTGACTTTTTTTTTTTTCAGTTTCTATTTGACTTTGAATATTTGGCTTCCCGAAGCCAGATACTAAATCCTTTCTTGTTCCTACCCTAAACTTTCTCTAAAGAAATATTACTCATGCTCTTGCTTAAATCACCAACAACAGATGACTCACAAATGTTTGCCAGATTTCTAAATGACAGTCTTTTATTTTCTATTGCCTACTTGGCACCCTGTTTTGTTTTGTTTTTTTTTGATACACATAGGTACCTGAAAATCAGCTTTCATTACTCTCAATTCCAATTTAAATTTCTTCCATTGTTTTCTGGATGATAGTACCACAACCTCACAATTATGCAATCCAGAAATCCTGCAGTGGTCTTACTGTTCCTATCTTCTAATTCTATCTATATCAAAATCCTAGGTATTTGCCCAGTATCTCTTGAAGTTTTCTAATTTTTTTAAAGATAGGTCTTAGATAGTCTAGGCTGGTCTTGAATTCAGGGTACAATTGAACACTCAGTTGCTTCTGCCTCCCAAATGCTGGGATTATAGGCAAATGCCACCATGCCTAGTTCATGTGGTTCTGGGGACTAAAACCAGGAACTCATACACACTAGTTGAGCACTCTATCACCTGAGTCTGGTTCTCTCCATCTCCACTACCAACAGAAGTTTCTTTTAGAGATCCAAAATTATATTTTCTTAGCTGTCTGTACCTATGTAAGACCTAGTTC
The DNA here is from genome assembly GCA_028658305.1 of Pachyuromys duprasi. Lineage (NCBI taxonomy): Eukaryota > Metazoa > Chordata > Mammalia > Rodentia > Muridae > Pachyuromys > Pachyuromys duprasi. The sequence goes on from CM053766.1 coordinate 87,263,799, forward strand.
TGTGTTCACAGTCTTCTCTGATGCACTAGTCACTGCTGCAGCTTCACATTTGCGATGTTATTAGTTGGTTAATGTGTGTGATTTTCTCTCACTGAATCATATACTTCACGAGGTCAAGTACACTGCTTTTGATCATCCCTGAATATGGTACACATCTAACATTTATTGAATAAATGCATTCTGATATATATATATACTACTTTAAAAAATAATTGTGTTCATGTTTTATGCATAATGCTATTTTTTCTTAATTATTTTATCACTAGCTTTTTCCTTTGGCATAAGAAATCTCTTTAAGCCTGACTTAGTGTCACACACCTTTAATTCCAGTACTTGGGAGGCAGAACCAGGACTATATAGAGAGACCCTGTCTCAAAAAACAAAGCAAGCAAACAAACAAAAAAGTCAAGCTGCATATGTACTGTGTAAGGACTGATCAACAAATGAATGAGGCTCACAAGGGATCTTATATGAAAGAGGTTTATTAGGTGGAAAGCAGGACATGATGGGAAGAAAGAAAGAGAGAGAGAGAGAAGGGGAAAGAAGTGGGGGGGCTCCCTGATAGAGAAAGGACCAAGAGAGCAAGAGGGCAAGAGAGAAAGGAGCAAGAGAGCAAGGACATATCAGGTTGTCCCTTTGAGGGGCAAGGTAACCATGCCTTCCAGATGTGGCCACCTGGCCAGCAACACAAGATGACATCATAAGTTGCTAGGTAACCCAGAGGCAGGTTTTGTTCCAAAATCCTAACATACTGTATAGTTAATTATAACACTCATTCAATTTGCCTTTCAGAATTGAGGCATCATAGATAAAGTATGTGACAGTTCTTTGTAAATATTTATGCATGAGACATTATCATTTGCATTTCAAAGGAAATGTTTACATTTCTTTCTAGTGCCATCCTTTCCCCTGCCATTTTACTTGTTTTCCTGTTTGTTTTTTGTGCCTTTGTTCAGATGATCATCCAGTAAGGTCTAAAATAACTCATTAACTTTAATGTATTACTAATTCAAGGATCTCTCTCTGTGTGTATGTGTGTGTGTATTGCTAAAAAAAAAATTAGGCACAATGGCACATACATCTATAATCTCAGCATTTTTCAGGCATAGTCAAGAAAATCAGGAGTTTTAGCCATCCTGGACTATATTAGGACCTATCTAAAAACAAAACAACCTTTTCTTAAAACAACAATAAAATTCTGCTAAAAGACAGTCCCTAACAGTTACAAGGTATGGCTGGCATATTTTGCCCTCTGCCCTGAACTTTCTAGTCCAGAGACTGGGCTTCCCCTCTCCCAGAAGCTCTTCCCTATTTAATCTAGATATTTTGGTCTCTCTCTGTCCATCCCTTTCCCTCTTTGCCCCTCCCACTCAGCATCTCTCTCTCTCCCCATTTTCCCCTATCCCTTCTTGGTCTTTCTGCATGTTGATTTCCCTGTCCCCATTGCTAGGGACCAAGAACAGCTCCAACAAGTTTTCAGTGGAGAAAACCTATCATTTCTGGTGCTGAAACCTGGGAAGGCAAGCCAGACTACGCTGGCCATGGGGGGGGTGGTGGCATTCTTCTCCCCCTATTTTTCTCTCTACCTGGCTTGAATCCATTGACTTTTGACCTACTAGGCACCCCCCTCCCTCTCCTTTCCCAGTGGTTGCCTAAGAAGTGCTGGATAGTTCTTCCAGGTGAGTCTTCCTGGGGTCCCCTACCTCACCTTTGGGTTTGGAGATATTCTCTCAAAGGCTACTCCAATCCCACTGTTCACAACCCCCACTGGAGCTCACAAGCCCCCTTTCTCCTGAACAACCTGAGCAGTTTAGAATAATTTTTTTCCCCTTTTGACCCACGAATGGCTATTTTGGTTTCTTTACTGTGTCCACTTTTCATGGTCAGTAAAGTTGCCATTCTCCCTAGGGACCTTATCTATGAGTAAAAGTTTTATTTTGATCTGTGTGGTGGTGATGCATACCTTTAATCCTCACACTCTTGAGGCAAAGACAGACTGATTTCTGAGTTCAAGGCAAGACTGGTCTACAGATCGATTTCTAGGACAGCCAGGGTTATTACACAGAGAAACCCTGTCTCAAAACAAAACAAAAAACAAACAAACAAAAAGTTTTATTATGATACTAAAAGAGTTTCAATTCAAAATCATGATTTTTAAGGCTCAAGCCTAACAGGGCTAAATCTCGCCTGGTTTAGTCCTAGTCTTATAAAAGCAACTAAATTACTGTAAACTGTTAATAATTAAGAAATGCAAGTTAATAGTCACCTTATAAATGATCAAATTCATATGTTCAAAAGTATATCTGTAGCCATGCTAAATACTAATATAATAAATTACAGGAATAAGCCTTATTTATGTTTTCAAAGTTAAACCTAGGATGAGTAAAAAAAAAAAAAAAGCAAAGGAATACAAATCTCTCTAGACTTCCTGCTGGTTAGGGGCATTGGGTGTTGAGGGGCAATACCAATCTCAGTCAACTGTATTCCAGAAGTCCAGCTAAACAGCAAACCAGCAACCCAGCAAATAAAACAGCAACCTCAAATCTTTCTCTGGAGCATTTCTCTCTAGGAGTGCCTAGAAATGATAGGAAGCAAAGAAGCCAAGAAAAGCAAAGTAATTCAAAAATGGTTTCTCTTTGTTTTGGGACTATTTTTTACTCTCCCAAAGTCTGTACAGGACGTTTTTCAGCTGGCAAAAACCATGCCCTCTGCACAAGACAGCTTCCAGTTGACAAACATATGCACCTTTTCACGGGGGCTATTTTTCTAGAGGGATGTTCTAAAAACATTTCCACATCCCACATGTTTACATCCACTACAACAATCCTTCAAATTCCTGCTTCACAAGAAAGTCTGTCCAATCTTCTGGGCCTGACAGCGAAGAAAGATGCCCCACCACCCACAGAGAAACCCTGGGTGACTTAACTGTCCAGGTAGCTGGCAAGTATCATTTTCATAGAGCCAAAGCTTCTAGGTCTGTACTTCCTGCTTACTCAAATGAAATTTATCCTTCTCAGATCTCTGATGGGTTTGAAGACTAGACTGGTGAAAGACTGACCAGTTTAACAGCAGCAACCAAGGCTTAACCTGCTTTCTCAGTTCTCTTCATCTGTAAAAATAGACCTCGCTCTCCTGGAGCTGCCACTACTAGGACTAGACACAGTTAACCTTGTTACCAGACTCAGAAAGCAGGTTTCAAAGTAATGTTTTACTATTTCTTTATCTAAAGAAACTCAATTTACAGTGACTGATCCCAGTAATCAACCATCTGTGTCTCGTGGTAAATTAATGATAGGAAAACAAAAACATAAAGTTTACATAAGGTCAGAGGGTACAGAAGCTTAAGTTATGAGGATCTAAGAAAGTGCTTTAGGGTCTTAGAAGGTGTTTTAAGGTTGGTAAATGTAGATTATGAAGGTTGGAGGATGTGAAATCTTAAATGGTGTTAGGAAAGTGATTTAAGGTATATAAAAGGAATAAAAAAATGCATCAGATTCCCTTCCCTCACTATGTTACTGTTGTATTAAGACTTCAAAGTTCAGAGTCTTGACATTGTTCAATGGTGTTCTGATAATATCATAGTCATAAGTGCAGGATTTTAACTTTAAAAATGCTTTTTATTGTGCTAAATTTATATACATCAGTTTCTGGATAGCAGAAAGAAGCTCCTCTTTCATGGTTTATAGTCATACTGAAAATCAAGATCAAGTGAACTTTTGCACCTTCTGCTCCCAGTAAGTTTCCTGTCTTCCCTGAGCTCAACTTAAGGAGTGTTCATACTTTTAACCAAAAACTGTTTCCCAAGCTTCTACTATGACACAAAAATGTGATTCTATTGCCTTCTGTACTATATAGGTCTCAGTATAGATTACAAACAACAGTAATGCTAATCTCTTTTTGTAAACTTAAAAAAGAAATCTTGTAAGCTTCAGAGACTCATCTTGGATCCACCTTACAGGTCAAATGGACTATAAATAAGTACTATCATTCAACAGCCTGTTTCCCCACCTGCCTATTCCTGAGAGTGGGATCTCTTCCCCCTTCCCTGGTTTTGGGACTGCCCCTCAACCGCCACCCCAGCCTCAACTACCAAGACCATGAGCCTAAAAGTTTCAAGTGTAGAATTTTTTTTCTTCCCTAACCTACGAAACTTTACCTCCTGTCCCTAATATATATCTGCTCCAGCAGATTTCCAGTCTATTAAAGACTGCGAACTGCTTCAACTTTGGCCTCAAATCTCTAGCCTCAGATGGTCCTGCAGAGCAAGTAAAACAGCTTGCTCTTCCCAGACTTGGCCAACATTCCAGCTTTTTGGATGCCCAATAATGATGCCCCAATGTCAGCAAGAAGTAGTCATAGACAATTATGTCGCTCCTTATTCATTTATTATCAACAACAAGGCTGGGATGTTGGGTTTCAGACCTGGGACAATTGGCCAAGATAACTATTTAACATATCAAAAGTAGATACGGCCTCCAGGTTCTTCCAGCATCCCTCAGTCCCTACCTGTGACAATTATGGCTAGCATTACCTCCCCCCCAACCCCCCGCCCTGAATTTTCCAGACCAGGAGCTATGCTTCCCTACATAATCCAGAGGTTTTGTACTCTCTCTCTGCATTTCTCTCCCTGCATGCATATGCTTTTTCTTTCTCTGCCCCTGCCCCCACCTCCTGGTTTGCATGGTGATTTCCCTGGCCCCATTCCTTGGGACTATGAACTTGCCCAAGAAGTGTGCCCAATCAACCTGCATATTTTACTTTTAATTCGGCTTCAGTTGGCTTATTTTGTTGGAGGAGAAACTCTATTAGTGGTTACATTTCTTTCCGCTGCCACCCCCACCCCTGCCTTTCTACTTGTTTTCCTTTTTGTTTTTGTTTTTTGTGCCTTGTTCTGCTTGATCATCCAGTAAGGTCTAAAATAGCTCATTAACTTTAATGTCTTCTAATTAGCTCTTTCTCTCTCTCTATGTTGTGTGTGTGTTGCAATAAATAAATAAATAAATAAATAATACTTTGGGACCTTGAATGGTTCTCGAGATTCTTTGGTTCATTGATTTATCTTTTACTTATTCACTCAACATTTACTGAAGGTTGGTCATGAGCCTGGCACTCTGCTATATACTGGGTATATCAATGAATACAGCCTCACTGAGCTAAAGGTCAAGAGAAAGAACAAACAGAAAATAGAAAACACTGAGCACATCAGCATGAGAAAGATAGGCAAGATGGGTATGGAGGGCTAAGAGAACAAAGTGGAGGAAGCAACGTGGAGCAGAACACTAAAGAATAAACATAGAAAGGAAAGAAGGCATTCTGAGCAGAAAGAGCATCATGAACAAAGGGTGAAGAAGATGAAAGCATAGAAGACCCTGTGACTGCAGTTCAAGTGGCTAGGATATGGGCTAGCATTGGAGAGGAGGTTTGGCCAAAGGAACTAAAGGGCCTAAACAACTTTCTGCTACAGGAAGAAATTAGGACTGTATTATGACAGGGAGTCCATCTAAGAGCTTGCAGCAGTGCAATTATGGGTCTAGATGAGACTAAGAGCAGGCAAAACAAGTTTGGGAAGTATTTCAATTAGCCTCAAGGGAACTGCAAAGAATTTGAGTCATGACTATGGGGCACAACAGGGAGGAAGGTACAGTACAGATAAAGGAGATTTGTAGAGATACAGAAGACTTGATGCTGACTCAGACTGGGAGGAGGAGTTCTACCATCTGTTTTAGAATCCTGACTTTAGATGACAAAGGTCATTATATTATTTTACAAGTGAGAAACTGAGGCTCCACTGTAGGTGATCTCCGTGAAGTCATACCTGAATAGATGGTTGGCCAAAGTAGAGTTATGATTTGCGGAATTTGGGAGACCAGCATCTTAGGAAAGCTAACATGGTTGATGATCTCTGAGAGCCCACCTAATTGGAGAACTTCCCCATCAGCATGATCACTAAGCTGTGATGCTAGTCAAGCCTGCAAGGTCTATGCTTGTTTCTGGAATATCCTGTGTCTGTTCATCCTGTGACTGTAGTGTTGACCTTGGTTTTTAAACAAACCTACTTTATTTAGTGTTATTAAAAGCTTATACCTCCCTTCCAAACCCCCAGCACCGGATAGGAGGGAAAAAAGGTTAGTGGGGACAGGAAGTAGAGTTCTCTCTGTTACTTCCCACTGGGTAGGGTCATAGGATTCTTTTGGGGGCGATACCAATATCAGTCTTCCAGAAATCCACAAGTCCAGGTAACCAGCAATTCAGCAAACAGCAAATGCAACAGCGGGACAACCAGCAGCAAGCAGTCCTCCTCCCAGCAGCCATGCCTTCTTCCTCTAGGCTGTCATATTTATACCCCTCAAACTTCTCAGAATTCAACTATTTCCACTGGCAAAGACCATGCTCCGCACAAGACAATTAACCGTATAGACAAATTAAAACCCTCCACTTGGAATTTTAACAAAAACATGTTTACATATTATAAACCAAAATGTCCATAACATTGTAGTTGTAACTCCAGGAAAATTTTCAAAACCTCCTGTTCTGTTCTCTGTCAGTTAGTAGGTGAGTCTTTGGTATGTATGCAGACATCAGCAGATGTTGGCTCTAGTTGCCTTGTGATTTCCTAAAACTGATAAGTTACAGTGTTTTAGCAGATCATTTGCACTTACCAGATAAACAAATTCCAGCATGCAGGCTATGGAAATGAAGCTCGAAGGAACACTGTACCTAGTGTCTTCTCATCCCATCCTCTAAATCCTTCCTTCCCATGGTCTGCCAGTTGCCCTCAAATTTTTTCACCCCCACTTTATATAAAATTACACTTCTCAGCAGGCTCTTATTATTTATTTATTATTTTTATCCTTCTCTCATATGTTACATCTGACCACAGTTTCCTCTCCTTCCTTACTTCCCAGTCCCCTCCTCCATCCATTCCTTCCCTAGTTCCCTTTAGAAAAGGGCAGGCCTCCCTGAAATATCAACCAAATGTAACTTATCAAGTAGCAATAAGACTCTTTCCCTCATATTAATGCTTGATGAGGCAACCCAGTATGATGAAAAGGGTCGCAAAACTTGGCAAAAAAAAGTCAAAGGCAGCCCTGCAGCTCCCTCTTAGGAGTCCCACAAGAAGACCAAGCTACACAACCATAACATATGCAGAGGGCCTGCACCCATGCAGGCTCCCTGGTTGTCCATTCAGTCTCAGTGAACCCTCGTGAGCCCAGGCTAGTTGATTCTGTGGGTTTTCTTGTGGTGTCCTTGACCCCTTTGGCTCCTACAATCCTTCCTCCCCCTCTTTCTTTTCTTTTTTTTTTTAATGTAATTTATTATTTTTATATTAATCACAGGTTAGGTACTTTGCATCCCAGGTGTAGCCCCCTCCCTCATTCCCTCCCACTCTCCCCATCCCTCCCTCATCTCCTCCCTGCCCCCTCCAAGTCCAAGGACCTCCTCCCCTTCCATCCGACCCCAGATCACCTTGTCTCCTCAGGGTTGGCTGCAATGTCCTCCCCCTCTTTCACAGGATCCCCAGAGCCCCACCTAATGTTTCCTGTGTGTCTCTGTTTCCATCGGTTGCTGGATGAGGCCTATCTGATGATTATGTTAGGTTCCAGTGTATGAGTAGTGTATCAGTATCATTAGGAATCATTTCATTGACTTTTTTTTTCTCTCTCTCTATTTGGCTAGTCATGTTCAGCAGGCTCTTCTTATCCTTACATTATGGTTCCTTTAATGTTTTCTTTATTGAGCAAGTGTAAACTGGGGAAGCAGAACTTTGTAACTACAGCTTGACTTTTTTTTTTCTTAAATATCTTGATGAGTGTTGGTGCTAACCCCAAAGTTTTGTCTTGTTCCCTATTCCTATACACCCTTCACCATCAAAGTAGAAGATTTTTACTTGGAATTCTATCTGTTTTCGAGTCCCAATAGGGATGGCTATTTGAAATTAATAATTATTGATCATATCATTCTTTTTTCTTTTCTTCTCTCATATAGTACATTCTGATGGCAGTTCCCCCTCTCTCCCCTCCCCATAAAGTCCTTCCCCTCTCCCCAGATATTCTCCCTCTTCTCAAAAAGAGCAGCCCCCCTCCCAGACATCAACCAAACATGGCATAACAAGCTACAATAAGACCAGGCACATAATATCACATTAAGGCTGGACAAGATAAACCAGTGGGAGAAAAAAAGGGTCCCACAAGTTGACAAAAGAGTCAGGGACTGTTCCTGCTCCCATTTTTAGGATTTTCACAAGAACAGCAAGCAACTCAGCCATAACTTGTATGCAGAGGACCTAGTTCAGATCCCTATAGCTTCCCTGATCTATTGCGTTCCCATGAGTCCCAGTCAGTAGATTCTGTGGGTCGTGTTCTCATGGTATATCCCTGACCCCTCTGGTTCCTCAAATCCTTCCTCTTCCCCTCCCTCTGCAGGACTTCCCAGAACCCTGTCTAATGTTCTGCTGTGATACTTGGCATCTGCTTCTATCAGTTGCTGGATGAAGTCTCTCTGGTCTCTTTAATAACAATTCTGCTAGGCTCTGATTCCAGCAAATGCTCCCTAATTCACATCTCTCTCATTTCTTCCAGTTTTTTTCTCCCCCTCCACCCTGGTTTCTTCAGCTCCCAATCCCCCCACCTCCAGTCTATTCTATCTCCTAGAGAGATCCCTGCTCTCCCCCTTAAGCCCTCCTTGTTGTTTAGCCTCTCTGGGTCTGCGGACTGTAGCTTGAGTGTCTTTTACTTCAGAACTAATATCTGCTTATGAGAAGTATATACCATGTTTGTTTTTCTGGGTCTTGGTTAACTCACTCAGTTTGATTTTTGTTTTTTGTTTGTTTGTTTGTTTTTTAGTTCCATCCATTTGCTTACAAATTTCATAATGTCATTGATGGTTTATTTGCTTTGGTTTTCTTTTGTTTCTTGTTGTTTTTTTTTGAGACAAGGTTTCTCTGTGTATATAGAAGAATGCAAATAGACCCACGCATAAAACCCAAGTCCAAGTCAATCAAAGACTTCAACATAAAAACAAGATAACACAGAACCTGAGAGAAGAGAAAGTGGGGAATAGTTTTGAATGTATTGGCACAGGAGACAACTTTTTGAACAGAACATCAATAGCACAGGCACTAAGATCAACAATTAATTAATGGGACATCATGAAACTGAAAATCTATAAATCAAAGGACACCAACAATAATATGAAAGAGTCATATCATTCCTACTCTCAATTGGAATTTGGTCACTCTTGCCATTCCTGGTCCCAAGAAACTATCAGAAATATCCCAGAATGTTCTATGGTAAAGGTATCAAAAGCCCTTTTCTCAAAGTTTCCCTAAGTCAAGACCTTTTTAAGTACTTCTTTGAGCCTCTCTCTATTAACTGATGTCTTTCATGTATGAGAAATACAGGAGAAACAAAATGGAGACGTTTTGAGTAGCAGTGATCTAAAGCAGTTAGTTCTAGCCAGGCGTGGTGGTACATGCCTGGAATCTCAGCACTTTGAAGGCAGAGGCAAGAAGATCAGGAGCTTAAGGTCATTGGCTATATATACAGTTCAAGACCAGCTTTTAAAACTGGACTGGTATCTGAGAAACTGCATTTTTAGTAACTTCCCTAGGTAATTCTGATAGTCACAAAAGGTTGAGAATCGCTGATATATTAACTCTTATTAGCTGAGTCTCAATGCGGTGGTGTGGAGGACCAGACAGAAGGGCTGTAGAATGAATGTCTTTCCATGTTCTACCTGTCAGTTTATCTGGATCTCTGAGGAGCTTGTTAAAAAAGCAAGAGTCTATGGTCAGGAAAGATGGCTTGGTGGGTAAGAGCACTGACTACTCTTTCAGAGGTCCTGAGTTCAATTCCCAGCAGCTACATGCTGGCTCACAACCATCTGTAATGGGATCTGATGAATGGGATCCTCTGGTGTGTGTAAAGATGGAGCACTCATAATAAATAAATTTATAATAAATATTTTTTAAAGAAGAAAAGTAGGAGCCTGAGCCTGCAATCAGAAACCCTAGTCCTGAATCCTGGGCATCTCTGTCAGGGTGTTTCAGATGATCTGTCTTGTTAATGTCTGATAGCCACAGAGCAACAGGTTGATAATGTGCTGTCCATGCTCGCTGCACATAAGGATTACCAGAGAAGGGCTGTAGAAATGACTCTGGTTGCTCTGTCAGAGGACCCAGGTTTGATTTCCAGTACCCACACATGGCAGCTCACAATTGGCTATAACTCCATTTCTTGGGGATCCAATGCCCTCTTTTGACCTCTACAGGGAATGCATGTAGTATAAACAAAAATTCAAGTAAAATCTCATACACATAAAATAAACAAATCTTAAGAAGAGGAGCAGGAGGAAGAGGAGGAAAATAATAATGACCAGAGGAAGAAGAAGCTGAATATGAAGGCAGACATCTTTGAGACCAGCACTCAGGTTGGCTAAGACTGGAAGACCATGAGTTTGAAACCAGATTGGGCTACATGGTAAAACTACATTTCATCAAACAAACAAAACAAAACAAAAAGACTCACCTCAGGAGTTTTAAACATTACCTAAATTAAGCTACACCTCAAGAAAGTCTAACTTAATTAGGTCTGAGCTGGAGCTTGAATATTTTTTTCAATTTCCCCCCATGTGATTTTGATATATAAAGTTTAAAATCATCAACTAAAGGGAGAGATAGTTATGAAGAGGGTTGAGAAACAGGAGACAGTGAAAGAGTACCAAGGAAACAGCTCATGGAAGTTTATGGCAGAGGATAGCTACAGATTTCCCATTTGGAAATCTAGGGAAAACAGAAAGGTGGAAGGGGGCCACCAGACTTATGAGACTGAGTGTGGTGGAGCATGCCTGTAATCCATCACTTAGGAGGTTTATGCAGGAGGCTCCTGAATTTAAACACAGTTAATAGAGAGAGAAGACTGTTTCAAACAAATACTATGGATCATTCATGTAACAAATTCACTTCATTAAATAAGAGACATCACCATGGATTTTAAAAAGTAATCCCATTTTTGAGATGGTTGAGGAGATCTCTTTTCAAAGAGCCTTTATGTGATTAAACACACTGACCTTATGATTTTTCTAAGACACTGAAAAAAAAAAGCTGTTCAACATACCCCAGCCCCCGTCCCCACTCCGGCCATCTCTTCCTGATTGTTCATAACTTTTACATTCCATATAACTGTAGGACACAAGGCAGCTATTTAGCTCTTTAACAGGACTTTTCATTCCCTTGCTACAGCTTCCGATAAACTATTTCCCATTTTCTTATAAGCCCTAACCAGAACCGTCTTCAGTGTCTCTATTTGTCCCACATTTTGTCTGTGATGATATTGTCTAAGACAGTGTAAGTTTCTTGGTATGAGCATGTATCTAAGTTGGTAGAGTGCCTAAGCTGAATGAAGTTTAATCCCCAGCATTGCATAAACTGTGTCTGATGGTATATGCCTCACATTCTAGTAGAGGTAGAGGCAGGAGTATCAAAAGTTCAAAGTCCTTCTTGGCTACATATCTAGTTTGAGGCCAGCTTGGGCAACCTTGAGACTATTTCAAAAAACAACAAACCAAAAGCTGGCTCAATGGTAAAAGTGCTTGCCACAAAACTTGAACAATCTGAGTTTTATCCAGGGAACCCACATAAAAAGCTAATTATGGTGGTGACAGTGTACTTCTGTAATTCTAGTACTCCTACAGTGAGGATGAGATGAAAGTTAGAGATATAATAATCTCATGGAAGATAGTATAAGCAGCAAAGCAGCAGAAATCAGAGAGACCCTGGATCAAACAAGATGGAAGAAAGACTTAAGTTCCAAATGTTGTCCTCTTTGACCTCCATACACCATGCTCCTCCTCTCACACACAGAGAGAAACAGTAACAACACCACAACATTAATAACACCAAAGACACAGGTTTCTCTTCTGTAATCACTTCTTCATCTCTCTCACCAGGAGATATTTGTTTTTGTGTTTCAAGACAGGGTTTCTCTGTGTAACCCTGACTGTCCTGAAACTTTCTCTGTTATTCAGGCTGGCCTAGAACTCAGCCACCTGCTTCTGCCTGGGGTTAAAGGTGTGGACAACCATCATCTTGCTCACCAACAGAATTTTTAACATCTGTAAGATTTTGTTTTATTTCGCCCCTTAAAAACTTTCTATTTACTGTATATACTGCTATTTAGTTTTTAAAGATTTGCTTGCTTGTTTGTTTGAATGTGTGTGAGAGAATCTGAGTGTATACCATGAACATGCAGGTGTCCTCATGGGTTAGAAGGAGGGCATTGGATCCCCTAGAACCAGTATTACAGGCTGTTGTGAGCTCTCCAGTGTGGGTGTTTGGAGCTGAGTCCTGTTCCTCTGCAAGAGCAGTAAGTTCTCTTCCCTGCTGAGCCATCTCTCCAGTCCCACTATTTGCTTTTTTTTTTTTTTTAAGTATTTGTTACATTAACATCTTACTCCTGATATCAACATCCACACTAGCTTCACATTTTTACTGTGGTAGTCTGAATGATGCTCTCTCAAAGGAATCCATATCCTATGCTCACTGCTTAAAAACAAAAACAAAAAAACCTCACAAATGTATTACTTTATATTTCTAAGGTCAAAAGTCCAAAACGAGCCAAAAAGGGTTAAAGAAAGGTTTTAGGAAAAATTAGTTTCTTTGTTTTTGCTGGCTTCCAGAAGCTGCTGTATTCCCTGACTCACACTACTCTCGTCTTTGATTTTATTATGATATCCCCGTCATTTATTCTTACCCTCTTTTCCTCTTAGAAAGACACTGGTGCCTGTAGTGGGTTCACTCAGATAATCTAGGACAGCACCCTCATCCCAGAACTCTTATTTAACACTGAGAAATCTCAATGGCTCTGCAAGGCAAAGTGTTCAGGGCTTAGGACAAAGACATCTTTGAGGGGACGTTATTCAGCCTACCACAGTTATTACAGAGCAACAGAAGTGAAAATAGCTGCTGGAGGGACTATGAACGTCAAGCAGGAGGGGGAATCCCCAGCTTAAAGTCCAGCTCATTCCAGGGTTGGGCTCTTCTGGCCAGCTCCAGGAAGCCCCTGGCATAGTTAAAAGGTTTGGTCAACAGCTGACACTTCCCTGAGATTCAGGACTCTCAGCGGTGCTTCTCAGCCCTAGACTTTATCCTCAACTGAGAAAGAGAAGATGGGAAATGACACTGCTGTTATTTATATAGCTAACAGTCCAGAACTATTAGAGGTTTTACTCAAGTCTTCTTAGGGTAATTGAGTAATTTAGTACTCAGAGATGCAAACTGAGAGGTTCTCTGGGAAGGGAAAGAAGGGAGAAGAAAGGAAGAGGAGCCCAAGACTCTTTGTTTTTTCTAGTCTAAGGCTTTACTGTTGGCCTGGAACTCCAAAAATCCCCCTGGAGCAGAAGTTCTTAGCATGCCTTGGAATGGTCCCTGGAGCCCCCCCAACATCTTACCCCTAGGGCTTAATCTCCTTCCTGGACAACAATGTGTCATTTTAGGCAGCACCGCTCCCTCCTAGGCACCTGTGCAGTGACTAAGAGTCCTAGGTAGAGCCCAACCCAGTGGGAAGTGACTAAGCATTGAAATTTCCTTCCTCTTAACTTGGGTCTGCCTTCTTTGATTTCTCAAGGTAGTAAGGGATAGGGTGAGGATTTGCAGTATTCCTAGGGCATCGATTCTCAACCTGTTGGTTGGACCCTTTTGGGGGGTCAAATGACCCTTTCAACAGAGGTTGCCTAAGACCTTAGGAAAACACAGATATTTACATTATGATTCACAACAGTAGCAAATTATAAAGTTATAATAATTATAAAGTAGCAATGAAAGTAATTTTATGGTTGGGGGTCACCACAACATGAGGAACTGAATTAAAGGGTACAGCATTAGGAAGACTGAGAACCACTGTTCTAGGGCATTCTTGTCTCTATTTTTACTTTTCCTTTGTGCATGCATATATTTAGACAGGCTAAGGGATTTATACATGCTGGGATCTATCTACCTTTTTCTTTGCTGTCATTCCTGTTCTCTGCTACCTCCAGCCTTTAAGGAAGGTAAAATTTTGTTTTCTGCTCTAATGAGTCTGTATTAATGACTAGGGGAGAACTGACTTGGATAAAAAGACTCTTGTTGACTGTCTAAACTGAAATTATGATATCAGGGTAGCACTTAAAGGCCAGAAGCCAAATTGCAAAGGTTCCCTTTAAAGTACATGGTTGGGGCTCAGTTGATAAAGTATTTACATATCATGCAGGAAGCCCAGGTTCCATCCTCAGTACTGCATAAACTAGGTGTGCCGGTGTACTCCCAACGCTTGGGAAGGTAGAGGCAGGAGAATAAGTTCAAACACATCCTGGGTTACATGGTGAGTCTGAGGCCAACCTGGATTACATGAGAACTTGTCTGGAAAAAAAAATCAATAATAATTAAAGGCACTGGGGCTGGAAAGATGGATGGCTCAGAGGTTAAGGCTGCTCTACTAGAGGTTCTGAGTTCACTTCTCAGGAACAACATGGTGGCTCACAACCATCTACACTGGGATCTGATGGTCTTTTCTGGCATGCAGGTATACATGAAGATAGGGCACTCATATACATAAAATAAATAAATAAAATCTTTAAAAATTAAAAATAAAAAGCCAGGCATGGTAGCACAGGTATGTAATCCCAGCTCCCAGGGAGGCAGAGGCAGGCGGATCTCTGTGAGTTCAAGGCCATCTGGGTCTACAAAGCAAGCCCAGGATAGCCAAAGCTACACAGAGAAACCCTGTTTTGAAAAACCAATAAATAAATACATAAACAAATACAATAATAAAAGGCACAGTTGGTTAAGTATGATAGTGCCAAGAAATAAAAGTAGAAAAAAAAGTTTAAAATGGCAGTTGGACCATCTCTAGAAAGTTATATGAGTAAGAACAGTTGCTTTCATAAGGGAAACTAAGTATCTGGAGGAGTAGGGAAAATCCTATTCTCTATATTCTGTTTGATAACTTTGAAATGTTGCATTTGCAAGTTCTATCTACGTGTTCAAATGGAAAGGCTAGTATATGGTTACCTGGGAGGGAAGAGGAAAAGTCTCTTTCTGTATTAGTGCTAAGACAGTTTGGAAACTCCACCATGGATCAGACAAATACTACGTAGTGTCTGTTGGCTGGCTGGCACTGCGTTTAGTTCTGGAGACTCAATATTGTGCAAGATCGCATCCCTTTGCCTCACAGATCAAAATTTGTAGTGATTCAGACCTAACCAGGCAGTGACCATGCTGCGTCAGACCCATGATGATGGGAAGTACAGACACCAGGGAGCTGCAGAAGTGGTCCAGACTTGGGGAGGAAAATCCTTTCTGGACCTGATGATGGTCCAATCTGAGATCTAGAGGTTGTGGAGGAATTAGTCAGGGGACAGGAAGAGAGTTCCAGATGAAAGGAACAACATAATATATTCAGAGACCACAGGAGCCATAAAAAACTTGGCTGCTCCCCTGAAACGGTCAACAGTACTGGAATGTCAAATTTGGAGTAGAGAAATAAAGCTAGAGCGGTAAGGTCAGATCACAAAGTATTTTATAAGCTAGTTTAAGGGCAGTTAGTAGTCACCTTCAAGGCAAGTGTAGAGACTTAGGGGACAAAGATTAATAATAATCCTCGGGTATTAGAATGTTCAAGTGCAAAGCACTATAATCTTTTCACAAGGCTCTGAGACTTATTTTCATGTTCTCTATTAGTGGGGAAATGGGGCTTCAGAGAAGTTAGTAACATTCAGCAGGAAACAGTTCAGGGTCTTATAAAAAAGATAGTGCAAATGACTGAGCACAGCCAGTCCACAAGACAGCCAGGGCTCTCACATGCTCAGTTTACTATATGGCCTCCTTAGCTGGATAGGATGGTGGTTTCCAATAGGGTGTTGAATTTGGGTTGTCAGAACTGTAAGTAAGCTACTGACACGTAGTGGGTAACTGACACCCTATAATACATAGCATCACTACATATAGCAAAGAATGACTGATCTTAAAATTACAGTGTTAAGATTGAGAAAACATGAGACAGAGAGTAAATTACAAAAGGCAGACACAGTAAGGTAGCCAAATGGGATGGCTCCACCCATCCAGTGTGCTCCTGATGCTCCTAAGTATCATAGGAGCTCAAAGGAAGCAATGAATTAGCCTAGAATTATCCAAAGCTAACTCTGAAGGGTCCCTTGTCATCTGACAGGCCCATGGCTATAAAAGGGCAGTAAGCCATCTCTTCATACACATGTCCTGAAAGCTGAAACATAGCACCAAAGTCTGATAGTTTTGGTTAGTGAATAATTTAAAAAAATTATAACATCCTGAAACTAGGAGACCAGAGACTCAAGAGGTATGTTCAAAAAGCTCAAAGCCTCAATCAATTGCTCTCACAAGTCTCTTCATATTATACTATAACATAATACCTTTGCCTAGATCAAGAGAGAACATAAAGTCACCCCAGCACCTTGCTCACTGGATTGACATGCCAGGCACCCTCCCTTATCTCTCACCTGTAACCCCTGAAGAGCTGCAGGCCTTTATTGGATACACAGGATGAGGCAAAAAGTTGCCTTTATTTCAGGGATTCTTTGTTACTGAGTATTTGAATTACTGATTGCTTTAACTCCTGCAGATCATTGGTTTCAGGTCTTGGACCCAATTTTAAACTGGTTCCTGTCTGGGTCGCTGATTTAACTTCTAGTGACTACTTTATTCAGATTGGGTATTTCAGCAGGCTGTGGTCCTGTTCCCAGATGATGAAAGCTATGACCATCTTATCTCAGTCATCCCAATTGAAGTTTTCCATCTTGCCCATTGTCTTAACCCCAGGAACGGATACAAACTAACCATTGTACTTAAGATCTTAGCACTGTTAAGAAGATCCAGCCTTTCTACAACATCTGAAAATTCCCTGCTAGCAGGATAACTTCTTCTAAATTTCCTATTTCCCAAGTGTCCACATGAGAATTGTGATGGCTAACCAACTTGGTTAGGATGAGAAATAGTTGAGAGTTGATAAAGTCCATCTCTGGGTTTGTCCACGATGTATTTTTTGATAGGCTTAATTAAGAGAGGTGAGAGTCACCCTGATATAAGTGGCACCATCCCATAGACTGAGAACCTGAATACAATGCAAGGGAGGAAAGGAGAAAGCCTGGAGCACAGGCATTCTCTCTCTTTCTTGGCTGTCATGGGTGAGTTGTTCTGCTCTGCTCTCCATACTATGATAGAGAATGAATGAATGAAGCTGCAAACCAAAATATATATGTTCCTCCTTTTAAATGATTTCTCCCAGGAGTTTTGCCATTGTAATAGAATGTCTAACTAATATAGACAATTGGTACCAGAGAAGTAGAGTCGTTGTGGCTACCTAACCATGTGGCTTCTAAGCCTTTGTGCTGATTAATGGGATGGATTTAGAAAAAAATTTGAGATGTGGGATAAAGAAGCCTTGGAGTGCTGTGTCAGGACTCAGTGGACAATTCTATATTTGTATTGTCTTGTTTTGACACAGTGTCTCACTCGGTAGCCCAAACTAGTGTTAAACTCACCCTGTAACCCAGACTGGCCCAATTTACAGTGATTCTCTTGCCTCTACCTCCTGAGTATTGGGATTATAAGCATGGACACTAGCCTGGCTTTAATAGGCGATTCTGTATAGGAGCACAGAGGATCAGAATTCTCATACTGGAAGTTTCAAATGGGATGGAGGACTTCATTGAAATTGGATTAGAGAACATTTGTGTTATATTGTGTTAAAGGACTTGGCTACATTTTATCCATGACATAAGACTTTGAGTCTTACTGAATTAAAAAGCAATGTGCTAATTCATCTGATGAAGATACTTTAAAGGCAGCACGGCATTCAGCCTGTATCATGGACACTGCTGGGTATGTCCAGCCAAGCTTAGTTGCTTTGTTAAGGAAAGTCCAAGCATCCAGGGTTTATCAGTAAAGCCATTAATATATTTCTGCCTAACTTTCCAGTATGACATGGAGGTGGGGGCTAAAAGTAGATGCTAAGTGTACAAAAAATGGCCAACCTCCATTGGTGGTTGATTACTGACAGCTGTGTCCACAGTTAAAGTGTTAGGGTTTCAGACTGTGGACACACTTAAATAGTTTATAAAACAAACAGCTGAGAAGAACTGATGCTCATTCTGTTAAATTTTGTTTTACCTGTTACTCTCAGAATGTTGTTATATTAGATTTGCTGATATGTTACTTTTCTGGTTTTTTTTTTTTAAATATATGTTTCCTTTTGTGTACCAAAAATTCATATGAGTTTCAGGAAATCAAAAAAGTCATGTGACCTGGATCTGGCATAGCTCAAACCGATCTCAGATAAGTTTTTACCTGGTCTTGGGATTCCTCACAAACTTTAACTTCTGTTTCCAGTCTGAATTTGTCTCAGCAGATTTTCACCTGTGTGACTCTATTCTAGGATCAGCTATGGACTGCAAGCTGAAATTTGGACTTCCTGGAAGCTGTCATGATTGCTCCCTGCCTCTTCGGGTACATCAACTAACCAGACACTTGTGAGGACTGCCCCATTGCCCAGCCTTTGGCTGGCATTTCAGCCTTCCTAGCCCCTGATGCCAACGGTCCAACTGTCAGCGCTGAAGCAATTTCAGAAGACGAGACCCTCGGCCCAAAATCCCATTTAGCAGGCTGAAATGCTAAGTCAAAAGGGGTTCCCTGACATTAGCTATTATCTTGGGGATCTGCTTAGCTGAAATAGAAACTAGTATTGCAGCCACTGGACTAAAAGCCTAGAGAGAGACCCTAAAAAAAAAGTTCTTCTTGGCTTACTACTCCTATATCTACCTTGAAGGGACCTCTGCTCTTTTTTATTTTTATCTTTGAGCCTTGTATTTTAAATTGCTTGATGGCTTTCATAAAAAAATGCTTGAGAGCAATATAGCTAATGGTACTCAGATCCCATTGTAAAAAGGTAAATCTATAGGATACAAGCCGTCATATCTGGAAGACCCAAGATTGGGTCTTCAAATGATCATGGGAAGGGGGAAATGAGAGACCACGAGAATAAAAATCGGTGGCTATTATTGTTTAAGGCCTGAACTAGCTGGGTCCAGTGATGTGCTAAGGGGAAGAACCCGCCTTACCACATTCTTTCCCCACTCACTAGAGATACAGTTGCTAGGAAACCGGCCCATCCCCCTAGGGAGGGACACCAGATTATTAATAGTTTGGGGACCTTCCTATAGCCAATCAATTCAAAATGCAGTGTTTTGACCAATAGATGCTTGCCAGGCAGGAATCGCCCCTGCCTTGGGCATGTTGGGAGGGACCGGAATCTTTAAATCACCCAAGGAACCTGAGCATGGGGCTCTCGGCTCTCACCACTTCAGCAGTGGGGGGTGTGAGCCCAAGCTGCAGGTTGTAATGATTTATAATAAAAAGATCCTCATGTGTTTTGCAGGCTTCTGGTGGTGGTCTTTTGGGGCATCGCGATTCGGGCACAACAGCATGTGCCTTTAATACCAGCATGTAGGAGGTAGAGGGAGTTGGATCTCTGAGTTCCATGTCATCTACCTAGTTGAGACTGTCTTTAAAGGACAAACAAGCCCCTATTTCTTTCTTATTGTTTTCTACTCCAAGAAGTTATTGCTCTTCAGGGGAAGCAAAGGCAAGGGCTGATGCTTATCCTAAGGGCAAGACCTTGGGGCTCCTGGGAAGATAACTTCCTGTTGTTTTGGCCCAGAACTGAGGTAGAGGGGTGGAGTGCATGCTTAAGGCCAGTGTCTCCCTGGAGGATTTCCAGGAAGATTTCCTGCTCTGACAAAAACAACACAAACACAGGAAAGGGCTTTGGGGCCAAAGAGAGGGGATATCTTTGTGATGGAGGCTTTTACAGAGAGCAGTTTCAGGATAGAATATCCTCCCTCTCTTTATCCTGATGCTTAAGGAAAAATATTTTGTTATTTTTAAGTGTGTGTGTGTTTTGGGGGATATGTGCATGAGTGCAGGTGACTCTGGAGCTGAAGTTAAAGGAGGTTGTGGGCTACTGAGACCTAAGGTAGGGTCCTCTGGAAAAACAGCAAGTACTATTAATTTCTGAGCCATCTCTCTAGCCCTTGATCTACATTCTTTAAGCAGCTAACAGCATTTTCCAAGTCTGTCATAATGGACACACTGTAGTTCCAGATACTCTGGAGATTGAGATGAGAGAATCACTGAGGTCCAGGAGTTGAGACCAACTTGTACAATACGGCAAGAGTCTTAAGAAACAAAATCCAACCCAAACAAACGAACTAATAAAACAATATTTCCCCTCTATGAAAACTAACTTTAAAAAATTATTTTATTTACTTATTATATATATACCAGAAGAGAGCACCAGCTCTCATTATAAATGGTTGTGAGCCACTATGTGGTTGCTGGGAATTGAACTTAGGACCTCTGAAAGAGCAGCCAGTGCTTTCAACCACTGAGCCATCTCTCCAGCCCCAAAGCTAACTTTTAAATCCCCTTCTTTCCTCTTCCTCATTCTACAGTTGATATAATATCTCACAGTGGCCTAGGCTATGAGATGTGCTAGTGGAGAATGAGAAATTCACTAGAAGGGCTATTTGACTATCAGCCTTCTCATAGGGAATAATGTGACCATCTAAGTATGAGGTCAAGCCTGGATTCATGGAGATACATTCAGCTGTACTCAGAGAAACCAACAGAAGATACATATCTTAAAATTGGTTCCATTATTAGTAGCATATGTGTTACACATTTATATTATTTTCATATAACTTATAAGTAGCCTCATTATGTTACTACATAACATATGTGGAAATACATTGAAGTATATATGTGACTGTGTAGGTGGAGTACGTGTTTGTGTCACAACTTTAATTTGCTGAGTAATATATATATTACAACCTTAAAAAATTTTGTCTATTATTTATTTATGTGTGGGGGAGGGTGCTGTATAGGTATATGTGTAGCGGTCACAGGAAATTTGCAGGAATCAGTTTTCTTTCTTTCCACTGTGTGGGTCCCTGGGGATCAAACTGAGGCCTACCCCAAGTCATATTCACTCATCTAATTTTAGTAATCATATATATATATATATGAATATATAAAAATTATATAGTATCTACAATGTATAATATATAATTATATATATTTGTAATATATTATATATACATATATACGTATATTTAGTCTGGTCTTGTTCTCTGAGAAGGGTAAGAGGAGTTTCAAGGAGGAGAACCAGAGCCCAGAGTGGCTGGCTTAGAGGGACACTTGGACTGAAAATATCTGAAATTTGGGAAGTTCTGATAGCTGTTGGGCCCTGCCTTTCACAATTTCTCCCAATGTCGGCTTCATCTGCGTCATGCTGGCGCCCTCTGCTGGGCTGCTGGTGAAATATGACAGTGGATAGGAAGGTGCCCACACCGCTAGCTAGAAAATGAGAGAATGGCCTGTGGAATGAAAAAATGGAATGGCCTAAGGACACTGTGAGGAGGACTCTGGGTGAAAGGAAACTTGAAGAATAAATTTGTTTAATCCCAAGCTGTGCATGCCAAGCTTGGAGTTAAGAAGTTGTTCTGAAAGTGGCACCGAAGGGTAAGAATATTGAGAAAAACGCTTTACTGTTAGAAATTAAGGATTCAGGATGCAGAAATTGTGGTACATTTACACAATGGAATAATATTCAGCAGTTAAAAACAGGGAAATCATGAAATTTGCAAGCAAATGATGGGAACTAGAAAAGATCATCCCAGAAGCAGAAAGACACACAGGGTATATACTCACTTATAAGTGGATATTAGAAATATAATATAGGATAAACATACTAAAATCTGTACACTTAAAGAAGCTAATCAAGAAGGAGGACCCTGGGTAAGATGATCAATCCTCATTCAGAAAGGCAAATGGGATAGACATCAGAAGAGGGAGAAAACAGGGAATAGGACAGGAGCCTACCACGTGGGCCTCTGAAAGACTCTATCCTGCAGGGTATTAAAGCAGATGCTGAGATTCATAGCCAAACTTTGGGGCAGAGTTCAGGGAATCTTATGAAATAAGGGGGAGATATAAAGATCTGGAGGGGATAGGAGCTCCACAAGGAGAGCAACAGAACCAAAAAAATCTGGGCTCAGTGCTCTTTTCTGAGGCTAATACTCCAGCCTAGGACCATACATACAGATAACTTAGAACTCCTGCATAGATGTAGACAATAGCAGCTCAGTGTCCAAGTGGGTTCCCTAGTAAGGGAAACAGGAGCTATCTCTGACATAAACTCAGTGGCCTGCTCTTTGATCACCTCCCCCTGAGGGGGGGAACAGCCTTACCAGGCCACAGAGGAAGACAATGCAGCCACTCCTGATGAGACCTGATAGGTTAGGGTTAGAGGACCTGCCCTATCAGTGGACTGGAGGAGGGGCATGGGAGGAGATGAGGGAGGTAGGGTAGGCTTGGGAGGGAATGAGAGAGGGGGTTACAGCTGGGATACAGATGAATAAATTATAATTAATTTTAAAATAAATTAATTTTTAAAAAGAGAAATTACGGATTCATTTCTTTCCCTTCTGCTTCCTGACTCTTTACAATGGCTATACAGTACCTGGCCTCCATGAGGCTGGCCAGCCATCCTCCTCCATGCAGTGAGGTGGGTTGTGAACTCTCAAATGGAATAAGTGGGAGGGGGAATTCTTGCTGAGGCCACCTGGCAGAGGCTGAGTTCTCTGCTCCAGCTTTTAGTAAAGAACCTCGTTCTGAAGGTGCAGAAGCCTTAGTCAACCATTAAATAAAAGCACACCTTCAATGTTCAAGTGACATAAATCTCTGTCGGGTACACAATCAGATTTAGATCTCCAAACCCTTCCCTTAACATACTGATGAGCAATTGAGTCCCAGTGAGCTTCTGAGATAAAAATAACACATGGGAGCCCGTAGCTTAGTGCAGCTGCTGCTGTGGCTAGTGCCTTGACCAAACCTGGTATCAAGTTCTTGGGGAAATAGATCCTTTTAGGTCTTTGAAGACTCACATCACCGAGGCAGAGGTTTTAGTCATTACAAGCAAAGCAGTTTCTACTGGCACAACTTGCTTGCTCCTTCACCCCAACCTCCTCCAATATTGCAATCTTTTTCATTATTGCAAATGGAATCTCTAAACTGCAGAACAAGCAGTTCTTTTTCTTATTTCCCCAGTCTAGAGCTTGCAGAGTCTTGAACATAGCTTAGTTTTATCTGATCAAAGAACACTAGTGTGTGAAGTATGGGGACCCTAAGGTTACCCAGATTGGAAATAATGTGGATAGCACCTTCCCTGGATCGTCTTGTCTGTCTGCCTTCTCTCAACCCCTCTTTCCCTCCTCCCTCCTTTTTCCTTAGTCTTGCTCTGAGCCTGCCAGCAGTGGTGACAGAGCTAACCTCTTAGCTCCATGAAATAGACTCCAAAGTTCCTGAAATCATGCCTTCCTTTGCCCTTGTGCATAAATTAGCTTTAATTAGCTCTAGAGGGTTGACTCCACAAGCCCTTGTATGGTTTTGAATCCATCAGGAGGGTGGCCACTTTTATTGATGGACAATAAATAAAGTGGTAATACATTAAAGAAAATCTCTAGAAAGAAGTTTATGTCTAGGAATTATTTGCTTTGACTGAGAAACAAAGTGGATTTATTTGAAAAGTAAATTTGGATCTTATTATCAGATATTAGAAAGTGCAAGACATGTTAGTTAATTATTGTCCCCTAAAGGATCACACTTAAGACCTCATACAGCAGGGCATCCATTCTATCAATACAGAGTGTGTTGGTTAATACACCCTTTATATCCTGATACCATTTTGTGTGTGCAGAGGCTGGAGGCCAACTTTAGCTATCATTCCTTGGTATCACTTCTGAGACACTCTCTCACTAGAGCCTGGGACTTACTGACTAGGATAAGCTGGCTAGCCAGTGAGACCCCGGAATCTTCCTCTCTCTGCCTATTCACCAGGCCTGGCTTTTCTTTCTCTTCTTTTGGTTTTTTTGAGACAGGGTTTCTCTGTGAAACAGCTCTGGCTGTCCCAGACTTGCTTTGTAGACCAGCCTGGCCTTGAACTTACAGAAATCAGCCTGCCTCTGCATCCTGAGGGCCGGGATTAAAGGCATGTGTCACCATGCCCAGCCACTGGCCTGGCTTTTCATGTGCTACTAGGGACTAGGTCCTCATGCCTGTACAATAGGCACTTTAATGACTGAACTATCTCTCCAATCTATATATTTTTATTGGAAAATAAAATAGAAGACTACTTAAATCATATGGTTTAATTCGTTATTACAGAACTAACAATCTAATATAAGAAAAAAAAATTGCAACACTCCCAGAACCTGTCAGATACCTTGTGCCATACCATGCCATCTCTCCTCCCACAAAGAAACTCTCTCTCTGGACTTTCTTTCTTTCTTTCTTTCTTTCTCTCTCTCTCTCTCTCTCTCTCTCTCTCTCTCTCTCTCTTTCTTTCTTTCTTTGACAAGGTTTCTCTGTGTAGCCCTGTCTGTCCAGAAACTTAGTAGACCAGACCAGTCTTTTTAACTAACTAACTAACTAACTAACTAACTAACTAACTAATTAATTAATTAATTAATTAAAATTTATTCACTTTGTATCCCAGCTGTAGCCCTCTCTCTCATCTCCTCCCAGTCCCACTCTCCCTCCTTCCTCTCCCCCTATACCTCTTCGCTAGCCCACTGATAGGGAAGGACCTCCTCTCCTTCTATCTAACCTTAGCCTATCAGGTCTCATCAGGACTGTCTGCATCATCTTCCTCTGTGGCCTGGCAAGGTTAAACCCTCCAGAGGGAGGTGATCAAAGAGCCGGCCACTGAGTTCATGTCAAAGACAGCCTTTGCTCCTCTTACTAGGGAACCCACTTGGAAACTGAGCTGCCTATGGCTACATCTGAGCAGGGGTTCTAGGTCCTCTCAGTGCATGGTCCTTGGTTGGAGTGTCTGTTTCTGCAGAGTTTCTGGGCCCAGGTGTTTTGGTTCTGTTGCTCTCCTTGTGGAGCTCCTGTACCCTCCAGGTCTTTCTATCTCCCTCTTCTTATATAAGGTTTCCTCAACCAGGCTAGCCTTGAACTCACATAGATTGCCTGCCTCAGCCTCCTAAGTTCTGGGATTAATGGCATACACCACCATGCACAGCCACGTTCTGGATTTTTGTAACAATTATTATGGCATTTTGGGCTAATATTTTTGTAATATCTTATCAATTTATTATTATTATACTATGATTATTATCTTATATTGTATATCATATATTATATCTTACAGAATCATAGAATTAATGTCTTGAATATACAAGAAACTCCTGTACATGGAAGAAAAAGGCCAGACCTCAGTGGAAGAGGATGTACTTAGTCCTGATGTGACTAGATATGCCAAGGTAGGCTAGCAAGAGGGGTCCCCTTTTCTGAAGAGAATAAAGGGAGGGGGAAAGGGGAAGAGGGTGAGAGGGTGAGACTAGGAGGGGAGAAGGGAGGGGGTTCATTCAGGATCTAAAGTGAATAAATAAATCAATTTTTAAAAAAAAAAAAAGGGCCAGAAACTCAATTAAAATTGAGCAATGAATATACTAGTAAATCATAGAAGAGAAACCAAAATGGCTGACAAAGGAAGTAGAGATGTAGTTTAATTGATAGGGTTCTTGTCTAGCATGCACAAATTCTTGAGTTGATACCCAGTACTACATAAACTGGACGTGGTGACATGCTTCTGTATTCCCAGAACTGGGAAAGTAGGGGCAAAACAATCAGACATTTAAGATCATCTTCATCTACATAGTACGTTGAGTTCAGCCTAGGGTACATGAGACTCTGCCTCGAAAAGAAAGGATTAAAAACTAGAGTAATAAGAATAGTTGACAAATATTTGAAGAGATGAATGCTCAATTTTAAATTAAGTTATGCAGTACCACTATCAATAGTAGATAGCATGCTTGCTAGTGTGAATCCATAGGCTTAATCCCTAGCACAGAAACAATGACAATAATAACAACAAGAAATTATTATCACTTTGTATTGATTTGGTAAGCAAAAGCAAGACATGTGAGATGATACCTACTAACTTTAGCAAGGATGTGAGGAGAAAGGAACCGTTACTTGCAGTACAAGCTTGTAAAGCCATTTTGGACCCCATCTGACTATATTTTGTGGATTTAAGCATACATACTCCTAACGAGTCAGCAATCTGATGCAGGACACATAAACAGGTATAGTCATCAGAGGGGTGGATATGGAAACAACTTGTTGTTCGCCAGAGAAGCAGAGAGGTAAAGTGTTTGAATACACACACTTTGCAGTTTCATATAGCCATCAGCCATAAAATAGACTTTGAGCCACATAAACAATCTTAAAAGTATGTAGCATATAAGGAAGAGAGAGTTAAGACCTATGGTATAATACCAGTTACAGAGGCTAAGGTCACATCTATTTATTATACTGTGCTCCATATTTTTTTAAGAATGCCTATATACTGTAAGGACTTATACATTAAATGTGAATGTATCTTATCAGATGGGGAGAAGGATAAGCAAGCAAGGGTACATATGAATGGGAAAGAAAAACAAGAGATGCCTACTAATGATGGATATGACACACCATGAGCTAAAGAAATTTGTCTCTGTCCTTTAATCCCAGAACTTGAGAGTCAGAGGCATGTGAATCTCTATCAGTTCCAAGCCAGTCTGGACTACATTGTGAGGGACCCTATCTTTAAAAAAAAATGAAGAAAGAAAGGAAATTTGTGTTTCTGTAGCAGAGGGGAGAAAACTGTATTCAAAAATTTCACATGATTGGTCTGGAGAGATAGTTCAGTGGTTAAGAGCACTCACTGCTCTTCCAAAGGTCCTGGTCTCAATTTCCAGTACCCACAACTGTCTGATGCCATCTTCTGCAAGATGTACATGCAGACAAAGTGCCCATATGCATAAAATGCATAGATAAATAAATCGTTAAAAGCTCACATAAAATGCGCGTGGTGGTACACAGGGAAGCAGAGGCAGGCAGATCTCAGTGAATTTGAGGCCAGCTTGGTCTACAGATTGAGTTTCAGGACAGCCAAGACTACATAAAAAGACCCTGTGTCAAAAAACCAAACCAATCAACCAACCAAACAAACAAACAAAGAACTCTCCCCAGTCCCCCAAATAAAAAACAAAATACACAAAAAATTCACATGAAAGATGCAAAATGGCTTATTGGATAAAGGCTCTTGCTGCCACACCTGATGACATGAATTGGATCCCTAGAATCCACATAGTGGACGAAGAGAAACAACTGCTGTAAGTTTTCCTCTGACCTCCAAACATGTTCTATGACATGCCTCCTCTCAAATAAATATAACTGAAAAAAATCACACAGATAGTCAATGGCAGGGGCTTCTGAGAATTCCCTTAGTGATTGGAGTAAGTGGTAGCTATATAAAATTTGGATACAGATTTCAAAGGGCTACAAAAACTATCACAAATGCTTCATGGCTTTTTAGGGACATTTTTTTTTAAAGACTTTTGTTTAATTTATTGTATACAGTGTTCTGCCTGAACACCAGAAGAGGGCACTAGATCTCATTATAGATGGTTATGAGCCACCATGTGGTTGATGGGAACTGAACTCAGGACCTTTGGAAGAGCAAACAGTGCTCCAAACCTCTGAGCTATCTCTCCAGCCAGGGGCATTTTAAGGTGGCACAGTGACTGTGTGGGTGAAAAAGTCAGCCTCCTTGTATTCAGGGGAAGGCATGTGCAGTGTTATTGTTGGCCAGGAAGCTATGAGCATGTTTTTTTTTAATGTATATATTTGAATATATAGAATGGACTGTAAAAGTAGTGTTCTGTCCTTGCTCCTCCTCTTCTTGTACAGGGTTTTACTCTGTAGCCTTGGTGTCCTGAAATAATGTAGACTAGGCTGGCCTTAAACTCATAGAGATCTTCCTGCTTTTCTCAAAAGTGCTGGAGACTATGTGACACCATGCCTGGCTCTTCCTTTTGCTTCAGCCTCCTAAGTGCTAGTGCTAGGATTACACCTTATCTAACTTAAAATATTAGATGTTTAAGCGGCTTGTATATTTTCCTCAGCAGGAAAAACAGTTGTGTGCCTTATTTCCTCAAATGCTATGTAATAAAAAGCTATAGGGGACTGGAAGATGGCTCAAAGGTCAAGAGCACTGGTTGCTTTTCCAGAGGAACTGGGTTCAATTACTAGCACCCACATGGCAGCTCTCACTGTCTGCACCCTAGCTCCAAGGACTCTAACAGCCTCTTCTGGCTTGCTTAAGGAGCCAGCATGCATGTAATGCACAAACATATGTACAGGCAAAACTCATATACATAAAAGCAATAACTCCAAAAAAAGAACCTTACTCACCCAGGCATGGTGGCGCTCACCTGTAATCCCAGCACAGGGGAGGCAGAGGCAGGCAATTTCTGTGAGTTCCAGGACAGCCTGGTCTACAGAGTGAGTTCCAGGACAGCCAAAAACCTACATACAGAGAAACCCTGTTTGGAAAAACAAACAAACAAAATATTAGAATCCTACATATGGTTCATAGGCTTTTTAGAAATAGACTTCAGGTTTTAAAGCAGCTTTAAGTACAGAATAAAATTGAGTTTCAAGAACAAGGATCTCAGCCAGGTCTGGTGGTATAGGCCTGTGATTCCTGGTACTTGGGAGGCTAAAACAGGAAGATTGCAGTTCAAAGAAAGTCTGGGCAACTTAGTGAGAAACTTTTCCAAAACAAAAACAAAAAAAGTAAAAGGACGGCTGTTGAGATGGCTCAGTGGGTAAAATGCTTGTTGATCAAGCCTGAGTTTAATTTAATTCTAGGATCCCAAGTAAAAAACTGGGAAGAAAAAACCAACTCCACAAAGCTGTCCTCTGACCCACACATGTGTACCATGATATTCATGCCCTCCCATAATAATAACAATTAATTCTTCAGTAAAAATAAGGTTGAGTGTATAACTCATTAGTAAAGCAGTTGCCTAGCAATAACAGTACCAGACACTAAACTTCAAAACCTGTTTTCCTTCATGTACTTCCCATATTTCTTCCCTTATGTACAACCATCATCATAATTAACATCCCTAACTAAAGTGATACTTTTGTTATAATTGATGAACATTCATCAATACAGCATCATCACCTCGAATCCACAGTCTGTATCGGTGTTACATATTTCATAGATTTTGTTTTGTTTTTAGCTTTTTTTCAGATAAGGTTTCATGTGTCCAGAGGCGGCCTTGAACTCCTGGTTCTCAAAGCCTCAGCCTCCTGAATGATGAGATTATCAGTGTAAGTAACCATATCTTGTATGACATATGTTTGCTATTATAATATAGTCATTTCAGTGATCTAAAATTCTTTCAAGCTCTGTCTTGTTTGTTTGTTTTGTGTTTTTTGAGGCAGGGTTTTTCTGTGCAGCCTTGGCTGGCTTCGAACTCACAATGGTATGCCTGCCTCTGCCTCTTTTAGTGCTAAGATTATAGGTGCTCACCAGCACATCAGGCTCTGTTGAAGTACTTTTTTTTTTGCTTTAATTTCTTTTTTTAATGTTTTTATTTTAATTTTTTT
>CM053766.1:87293870-87312989 GCA_028658305.1 Pachyuromys duprasi
TAATCTCACATTTTATTAGATTTTTGTCTTCTTTCTCCCTATAGCTGATTTGGTAATCCGTTTTAATTCATATTCTGTGCAATTCATAATTATATGATTTATCTGATGACTCACCTTAAATAATAATGTTCATTTAATAAGGCCTATTTAATTTTTAGGACTTAAGGAAAAACTTAATTTTTAAGAAGAAGCATCAGAACGCTGGAATTAACTATTAAAATGCACTATAAGAGCCATTTAATGACTTTTTTGGGGGTACATACATATTTTGGTCAGGTGATAAGGGATACATAATATAAGCTTGTGAGGCCCTTGCTCAGGCTTCTCCTGCTTATTCTTTTGTTGTTTGTTGTTGTTTTTTGAGACAGCATTTCTCTGTACAGCTCCGGCTATCCTAGAACTGCATGAGCCACCGCCACTGGCTCCCCTCTTTATTCTTATGTTTAACAGGGAGCAACTTACTAGGACACTGGGACCATTTGCCAAACTTCAAGAAACCTATAGCATTTTATCCAATCAGTTTGTTAGCATCTACAAAATAATAAGTTTTGAGTTTAAGACCATCTTTGTGTCTAGAAATATATCTCAGTAGTAGCACCTGTCTAGCATACTAAAGGCTCTAGGTTCAATCTGGAGAACTGACAACAAAACAAAACAGCTCTCTCTGTCTCTCTCCCTCTCTCCTCCCCATGTGTGTGTATGAAGCCATGTTATCTATACCACAGAATTTACCCACTTGAGTTATGTCTTATGTCTCACTAATGGTCTCTATAGATTCCTACTATGGTGAAGCCATCTACCATGAAGCCTCAAGCTGAACCAATGTCATGGCACTATTTTTTTTTTTTTACTTTTATTTTGGACTTTCAGCATCTTTAACTGTGGGTATAAGCTCTTTATGTACATATATATATATACACACACACACACACACACACACACACACAACCCAGTAAGGTTGCATAAACAATTTTAAATTATTTCATCACCTCAAACAGAAGTCCTGTATTTTGGGGGGGAGGGGGTTGGGAGAGTAGCCTTCAAGACAGGATTTCTGTGTGTAACAGCCCTAGCTATCCAGAAAATTGCTTTATAGACCAGGTTGGTCTCAAACTCAGGAAGATTCCCCCCAAGTAGAAATGCCATCCCCCCCTTTTGATTTTGTTTTGTGGATTTTTTTTTTTTGAGACAGAATTTTTCTGTGTAGCCTAGTTGTCCTGGAACTCACTACGTAGACCAGGCTGGCCTCAAACCCAAGATTGGCTTGCCTCTGTCTTCCCAGTGCACCAGGCACCCAGCGGCTTGATTTGTTTTCTAACATGGCTATTCCACTTTATATTAAGGCTATTTATAAGATCTACTTTATCCAGGCTTAATTGATACTTAATTTGGTTGTAGTCTTGGGAACAGGATTTTGTTCAAGCAAGAAACTTCTGTTAAACATTCCCTCTGTATCATGATTTGAATTGGGCACTTTCAAAAAGTCAGTGTTTTTCAACAGTTTTAAAATAATTAACATCCTTCTCTTTTGAAAGAAAAGGGTAATTCTGTTTATTCAAGTTCCAGATGTCTACAGCCTCTTCAGGATGTGCTCCTTTCACCCCAACAGACTGAACAGGCTTTAGGAGTAGACAGAGTAAGACAATGCTATCAATTAAAGGGGATTTCATAATGGCCCCATTTCCTTCATCAACCTGGCTGCCATAACAAAACACTATAGATTGGGCATCTTAAACAGTAGGAATTGGGGCTGAAGAGACTGCTCAGTGGTTTAAAGCATTTGCTGCTCTTCTAGAGGACCTGGGTTAGAGTTTCAGAACCCTCTTGGTGGCTCATAACCATCTGTGACCCCAGTTCCTGGGGAATGCAATATCCTCTTCTGACCTCTTTGAGCAGCAGGCATATATATAGGGCATATATGTACATGCAGGCAAAGCATTCATACACACAAAATAAATAAAGGTAAAAAAATTTAAGATAGGAATTACTTTTCAAAGTTCTTGAGTCTTGGAAGTCAAATGGAAATGTGCTGGTAGATTTTGTTCCTGGGATTTCTTCTCAGCTTGCATCTGTCTCTCTTTTCCCTAACACCTTACATGGAATTTACATGCCTTCCCAGCACTGGGCTAGGATTACATGTACCACCATGCCTTGGTTTTGTTTTGTTTTGTTTTTTATATTTTGTTTTTTTCCTACATGCATTCTGGGGACTCAAACTCAGGTCCTGTGCCTGCAAGCTGAACACTTTACTGACAGAGGTATTTCCCTCTTCTTCCTCATCCTCCTCTTCTCTCTCTTCCTCCTCCTCTGACACAGCTCTCTTCTTGAGAGCCCCACCTTTATGATCTCATCTAAATAACATCACCACCCATAACTCAAAAATTTCTATCTTGAGGGCTAGGGCTCCCTAGGATGCAGCATTTGGTGTAGATCATTTTCATACCGCAAAGGGAATGCTAACTGCACTTACAACCAGAATCTCTAGTCATCACCGCAGTTAAAAATTCATATGGGCTAATTTTTTTTTTTTTCTTAAGGTCATTCACACTTTAGCACCAACTACTATACTAGTCATGTTTTCTCTCTCTCTCTCTCTCTCTCTCTCTCTCTCTCTCTCTCTCTCTCTCTCTCTCTCTCTCTCTCTCTCTCTCTGTCTCTCTGTCTCTCTGTCTCTCTGTCTCTCTGTCTCTCTGTCTCTCTGTCTCTCTGTCTCTCTGTCTGTCTGTATGTCTGTATGTCTGTATGTCTGTATGTCAGGACCAAACTGCCTTCCCCAGAGTAGAGTTTCACAGGATGGGTTGGTTCCTCACACAACCAGCCTCTGCTGAGCAGGCTGTGAGGAAGTGCTGCCTCCCTAGTGCTGCCGGCTTAGCGAATGGACTACTGTACTTGACTAAGTTAGGACTCCAGCAACTGGCGCTGGCGGAGCCACACACCCCAGCAAACCTCCTTATTTGGAAAATTCTTTTCTATCGTATTTGGCCAGGAAGACTATAATCTCTTATTAAAGAGAAACAAAATGTCTTGACCTACATCAGAAGGGCACTTGCAAACACCAAAACAGAGAAACACTTAAAAAAAAAATCAAGTCTCTTTCTATTTTGCTACAAGGGGAGATAGTCGGGGCAGAGAAAGCTTCATCAGAGAGAAAGCGGATATCCCCCTCTCCTTTAACCACAGAGGCTGCTTTACTTACCTGAAAACTTTGAATCTCAGTCACCACAAATTTGAAAACTTTTGTTGGAGTTTAAAAAAAAAATCTAGAATCCAGGTTTGTAAGCCCAGCACTCCTGAGGCAGAGGCAGTGAGACTGGAAAGGAGCTTAGCTCAGAGGCAGGAGTTCAGACCCTAGCAACACAGAAAACAAAATACATATTTTGTTTATTGATTGAGTGTTTGGATTTTTCTTTTTCCAACTTTCTTTCTTTCTTTTTCTTTTTGTTTGCTTTTTGAGACAGAGTTTCTCTGTGTAGCCCTGGCTTTCCCAGCACTCACTCTGTAGACCAGGCTGGCTTCAAACACAGAGATTGGCCTGCCTCTGCCTCCTGAGTGCTGGGATTAAAGGTGTGTGCCACTATGTCCAGTTATCTTTAGATTTTTCAGTTTTATTTTATGTATATGAATATTTTGCTTTCATGTATACCTGCTGCCCACAGAAGTCAGAAAATGGGGGTCAAATCCTCCTGAACTGGAGTTATGGATGGTTCTGAGCTACCACATTGGGGTGCTAGGAATTGAATGTAGGCCCTCTAGAAGAGCAGCCAACACTCTTAACTGTTGAGCCATCTCTCCAGTGGTTATTTAATTACTTGTTTGTTTATGTGGGTTTTTTAAAAATGCTCACACTGTACCCAAGGCTGTACTCCACCTCGATATGTAGCTCACACTGGCATTAAACTGAAAGCAACCTTCCTGCTTCAGGGTTCTAAGTGCTGAGATTACTACGTGGGCGACTATACTCAGCTGAACTACATATGTTGATGGTATTGAAACTGTGAGAGAGCCTGAATGGCAGGAAAATATATACTCTCAGGTACAAGTTAATCTTTTTTTCTAACACTGAGTGAAATTATACTTGCTTTTGATTGTTTGGTTTTAGATCTATCTACCTACCTACCTACCTACCTATCTATCCATCCATCCATCCATCCATCCATCCATCCATCCATCCATCCATCCATCCATCCATCTATCTATCTATCTATCTATCTATCTATCTATCTATCTATCTATCTATCTATCTATATTTCTAGATGGCTGTCCTGGAACTAGCTCTGAAGGCCAGGCTGGCCTCAAACTCAGAGATATTTCTGATCCAAATACTGGAATTAAAGGTGTGTGCCACCACCAGCTGGTTATACTTGCTTCTGAAAAGATGAGACATAAAAAGTATTTGCAAAGTGGATTAGTGCACAGCTTGAAACACATGCCCATGACCCCTGCAATTGCAGGGTAGAAGCAGAAAGCTCATGAGTAATGGGCCAGCCTTGAACACACACCCTGGTCTATATATACCTTCCTGAAACTACTTCCTAAAGGTACCATTGGTATACAGAGCATAGAAAAGCCCAACACCTCATGGGGTGCTCATAAAATCTTCCTTGTGCCTTGTTTTGCCCCCAATTCTGCCTTCAACAGCCAGACCCTGGGAGCAGTGCATTAAGTCAGATAAATCACTCATGTAAACATCCTCAAAAAAATACCTTTTGAGTTAGGGTCCATGCTAGCTTCAAGTTCTCTGTGTACTCAAGAATAACCTTAAATTTCTTATCCTTTTGCCTTTTGAATGCTGTGGTTGTTGGTGTGTACCACAATGCCCAGTCTTATGCAGTGCTTGAGACTGAACCCAGAGCTATGTGCATGCTGGGCAAGCACTTTACCAACTGCACTACATCCTTAGTCTCAAAAATACTTACAAAATAATCAGAACACATGCTTCCCCTTTAAAAGTCCTAATATCTAAATTCTTCATTTTGTAGAAGAATAGAGTTGATTGACAGGTTTTCCATGTCCCCCAGCTTGCATAAAGGTTCGACTGCCTTCTCTGATCTGGAAAAGCTGCATTATCTTAGCTAGAATAGTGTAAACTCAAGATGGAGTTTTGTTTTCTTCTGCATTAATCTGCAGCTAATGCCAGTGAACAGTCTCCTTGTTTAATTACATTCACTAACCATCTGACACAACTTCCCCTGGGAAGAAGCTTATCCGACTCTGACTCATACTTTAACAGCATGTTGGATTTGAGGAAATGGATAATGTACGCCCCGCTGGCTTTGGAATTTTAAACAGAAACCCACATGCTGCTGAGTCTCAGGCTTACTCCCAAATATGGGAGAATGTGTGCCCCAGCCACAGTTGCAGGAGGCATGCTCAGTATGACAAAAGGCAAAAGCCACAGTGCCAGGCAGGGAGGGGCAGAGCCAGCAGCCACTTAAAGGAAAAGAAACAACCACAAGAAAGGGGAAGATACTTTAGAGGCTGACACTCTAAAGGACCATATCATTTTTCTAGAGCTACCCAGATGATGTCATGGAAGTGATCATCTTACAGAAAGTAAAGCATAGCCCCAACATCAGAAACTACAAAGGGCCAATCTTTATAAAGCTCATCCAGCAATGCTCATAGATGTAGCATGTCAGAACCAGAAGTGAGATGATATGAGTTTTGTCCTGCGCTGTTTGGGCCACCCTGATCCCAGGTCATGGTAAGAAGCCCTGTATGCTCTAGCATTCTCTGAAATAAAGAGCTATCCTAAGATAACAGCCCTGGATCCCAGAACAGGACTGTGCTCTCAGCTGAAGGCCAAAGAAGACTCATAGCTCACTTGAACACCACCCCCTAGTGCTCAATCCCTCTCCTGCCAACAAGCCTCTACTTTTTAAAAGCTTCCTTAAGGATATTTATTTTTAAAATATGTCCAATGAAAAGGCAAACAATATAGGACTGTAACAACAGCCCTTTTTTTTCAAGATTTTTAAATTCTTTTATTAATTACACTTTATTCACTTTGTATCCCCCCTGTAGCTCCTTCCCTTCTCCCCTCCCAATTCCTTCTTTCCTCCTCCTTCTCCAGGTATGCCCCTCCCCAAGTCGACTAATAGGGGAGGTCTTCTTTTCCTTCCTTCTGATTCTAGTCTATTAGGTCTCATCAGGAGTGGCTGCATTGTCTTCCTCTGTGGCCTGGTAAGGCTGCTCCCCCCTCAGGGGGAGGTGATCAAAGAGCAGGCCAATCAGTTCATGTCAGAGACAGTCCCTGTTCCCATTACTATGGAACCTACTTGGACACTGAACTGCCATGGGCTACATCTGTGCAGGGGTTCTAGGTTATCTCCACGCATGGTACTTGGTTGGAGTATCAGTCTCAGGAAATACTCCTGTGCTCAGACTTTTTGGTTCTGTTGCTCTCCTTGTGGAGCTCCTGTCCTCTCCAGGTCTTACTATTTCCCACCTCTTTCATAAGATTCCCTATACTCTGCCCAACAGTTGGCCATAAGTCTCAGCATCTGCTTTGATAGTCTGCAGGGCAGAGCTTTTCAGAGGCCCTCTGTGGCAGGCTCCTGACTTGTTCCCTGTTTTCTCCTTCTTCCTCTTTGCCTTTTTGGATGGGGATTGAGCATTTTAGCCAGAGTCCTCCCTCTTGATTAGTTTCTTTAGGTGTACAGATTTAATAGGTTTATCCTATATTATATGTCTATATGAGTGAGTAGATACCATGTGTGTCTTTCTGCTTCTGAGATAGCTCACTCAGTATAATCTTGTCCAGTTCCCACCATTTACCTGCAAATTTCATGATTTCCTTGTTTTTTTATTGCTGCATAATATTCCATTGTGTAGATATACCACAATTTCTGTATCCATTCCTCAGTTGAGGGGCATCTGGGTTGTTTCCAGCTTCTGGCTATTACAAATAAAGCTGCTATAAACATGTTGAGCAAATGGCCTTATTGCGTACTTGAGCCTCTTTTGGATATATGCCTAGGAGTAGTATAGCAGGATCTTGAGGAAACGCTATTCCTAGTTGTCTGAGAAAGCACCAGATTGATTTCCAGAGTGGTTGTACAAATTTACATTCCCATCAGCAGTGGAAGAGGGTTCTCCTTTCTCCACAACCCCTCCAGCATGTGTTGTCACTTGAGTTTTTGATCTTAGCCATTCTGATGGGTGTAAGGTGAAAGCTCAGTGTCGTTTTGATTTGCATTTCCTGAAGACTAATGATGTTGAGCAATTCTTTAAGTGTTTCTCTGCCATTCGATATTCCTCTATCGAGAATTCTCTGTACCCCATTTTTTAATTGGATTACTTGATTTGTTGCTTTTTAACTTCTTGAATTCTTTATATATACTGGATAATAGCCTTCTGTCAGATATAAGGTTGGTGAAGATCCTTTCCCAATCTGTAGGCAGTCATTTTGTTCTGATGACAGTGTCCTTTGTTTTACAAAAGTTTTTCAGTTTCAGAGATCCCATTTATTGACCTAACAACAACAGCCCTTTTATGAAGTGTTTCTTTGCATACGACTCGGTTCTAAAGTACTTAATATACATCAGCTTGTTCAAACTTTATGGTGTCTCTATGATGAAGTAGGCATGTTATCAACAATGCCATTTATAGATGAGGAAAGCAAAGTCCGTACAAGTGCAGAGCATAGAAAAGCTGAGATTTAAAGGGAACTCGAGTTCTTCATTACATATGCTACCCGAAAGAGTACAAGATAGGCATGCCATCCCACCCACAACATTGTGCTTCCAAATTGTAAAAATGATTGTTTTTCTAGTTCTAGTTCTGTTGTGGATTTTTTGGTTTTGGCAGTGGACAACTGCATAAAATGTATTCGATACAGAAAATATAAATTTTAATGTGAAGCTACAAAGCTTCTGTTTTGAATGTCAATTCCTCCTCCTCCTCCTTCTTCTTCTTTATTATTTTATTCTGTTTTATTTGGAGGCAAACATGGACCTGGCTGGACTGGAATCCTCTGTTTTCCAGCCTGGACTTTAGCTCCTCTGCCTCCTGAGTCCTGGGATTAAAGGCATACCCCTCCAGCAGCTCAAATGCCAATTCTGACTGTATGTAGGCCTATTAAGTTCGGGTCTAGTTAATTTTGGTATGTGATGTTTTATTTATTTGCAAGTTTTTTATATGATAAAATATATTTATTTATCTTACGTTTGAGTGCTCCATCTGCATGTACACCTGCACACCAGAAGAGGGCATCAGATCACAGAAGTCAGTGCACTTAAACGCGGACCCATCTCTCCAGCACCCGATAAAATTACTTTAAAACAAACAAACAAACAAACAAACAAAAAAACTGTAGCTGAGGGACCTGCACTTAGTTGAGTTTAGCTCGGCTGGTTTTGAGAGTATCTTAAGTGTCTTGCTGGATGTGTCTTCCAAGCACACAGTATGCACTCAATAAATTCTCTCCACTGATATTGTCAGGGACAAGTTCTTCTATGGTTCATAGCCTTGGCTCCCGTGTAGATACTGATGGGCTATGAGGTCTTCCCCAGTCCATATAGTATTGAGACAAAATAAAGTACCAGCTGCTTCCATGTAGGTTTGGCATTTCCTCAGTCTGGAGAACAAAATGCTGCTATCCCAAGATGACCACTTAAAAACCTTGCTATATTTACAACTCTTCTTTTCTCTTGAATGCTGATGAAGAGAGAGGCTTTGAGGACACAGGTCATTACAGTTTGCAAGAATTCTCAGAGTCTGGCAAGTGGAGATACTGCAATAGGACCTCTACTTAGTACTTTTTAAACTCCCAGGGTCTTCTGTTCTAATCAGTAGTGTACAAAATACCTACAAAACTTTGAAGGGAAGCTGGACATAGTGGCATATGCCTTTAATCCAGTGATTCTCAGCATGTGAGTTGAGACCTCTTTAGGGGTCAAACAACCCTTTTGGGTAGCCTAAGACCATCTTCATATCAGATATCCACATTATGATTCATAACAGTAGCAAAATTACAGTTATGAAGTAGCAATAAAAATAATTTTATGGTTGGAGATTACCACAACATGAAGAACTGTATTAAAAGGTCAAAGCATTAGGAAGGTCTGCCTGCCTCCATGCCTTATGGCATCTGAGCAGGTAGAGGACACCCAGAGGCCAGTGCACCTCACCAGGCCTCGCCCACAGCAGGAGCCACTACAGAGTGCAAGTATGTGGTGGACAAATCGGAGAGGAAGAGAAGCGGAACAGTTTGAGTATTATGAAGGGATGTGGAACTGGATATGGGAGGGTGGAAAGGAATAACCTGTGGTGAGTAGCCAGTCCTGACACCGGAGGCCATGGTGAAGTCCCAGCCCATGCTGTCACTAAAATCATGTCTGGGTCCATAGGTATGCAGCAACAGGGGTCGGTGTCGATGTCTATGGCTCATCTTGCCACTAAAGACCACGTGGACATCCTGGTCTGGGCCCACATAGATATGCCTGGGACTACATAGGTGTCCAAGGGCTGTACAGATTTAGCTCTGCCCCTCACTGGTTGCAGAATTCTGGAGAGCCAGGCCCTGCACCTCACCTGGGTAGCATAGTGAAGTTATGCTGGGGTGGGGGTGGGGGTTCAAGGATAAGCCATCTCTGAGGGTGTGAATGCTGGAGAGTTAGTGCTACCAGTTGTCTACCATGAAGTAGGGTGAACTTGGGGATTGATGCCTTCCCTGCCTCCCTCCTTACCACCTGTGGTAGGTAGTTAGGAGAGTTGGTCTTGAGATCATGAGAGCAGTAGAGCTGGCCCAGCCCTGTACGAGTTGCAGCACTCCAGTTGGTGTCCCTGCACCTTGACTGGGCAGCATAGTAGACCTAGTTCTGGTGGCATGGGTGTGGGTGAACCAACACCAGGACATGAGAGAAGGAGAGCTGCCCATGCCCCTGTCG
Source organism: Pachyuromys duprasi (assembly GCA_028658305.1). NCBI lineage: Eukaryota > Metazoa > Chordata > Mammalia > Rodentia > Muridae > Pachyuromys > Pachyuromys duprasi. The sequence goes on from CM053766.1 coordinate 87,303,761, forward strand.
GCAACAGCATTGGGTAAGCTAGCCTGGGCAGTGCTAGAGAGCTCACCCTGGAGCTACACATGCAAGAGAGCTGGCAGGCTAACCAGCTCAACTAGGCCCAGATCCAGGGCTTTGAGTTAGCCTACCCCAACATCTACTGCATCTTTCAACTTCTGGAATGTGTGAAAGAGCCAGGGTCCTGTAGATCCAAAGCTGCAAGATCTCTATGACACAGGGCAACAACAAGATAGGAGAGGAGTCCTGGTGAGGATCCAATATTGATGGTGTAGCAGAAGCCAAGGATCTCAAATCAGACCAACGACTTGTTGCAGTGAACATTTCCAAGTAAGATTGTGGACAAAAGGGCATACTGTGACACACTACAGCTTCCACAATGAGGTTATTTTTATACTTTGTTTTGTTTATTTTATTTTGTTTTGTTTTTCAGGGGGAGGTTATAAGGGCAAAGGGCAGACATGAAGGGACTAAGAGATGAGTGGGGCTGGGATGCATGATGTGAAACTCACAAAGAATCAATAAAAAGTTAAATATATATATATATATGGTGCATACTAATGTTTAACAAAGAGAAACAAAGAGTAGCTTTGTACTATGCCAAGGTAGCTAAACTTGAATTGTGCTTTTTGTTCATTTGTTTGTTTTTTCATAATTCCTTTCTGTATATACTTCTGGGATAATGTTAGCCACTAGGTACATGTGAAGCAGCTACAGTTATGACCAGAAGGTTGATAGCGCAATATTGTTATAACTCAGTGTTCAAGATGAAATGGTTTACTTTGTCACCATGAAATAGTAGGTGGGCCCATGCCTCCTCCAGCTTCTACCAGATCCTTTGGATTTTTCAACTTCTGAGCCAAGTGTATGTGTCTAACACCATAAAGGACTCAGAAATGTCTGCGAGCCACCCACATTACTGAAGTAGATTTTAGAGATGTTGGGAGACTAATGCAGTTCATTCTTGTTCAAGTTCTCACTTATCTTTGCTCTGCCACACTTCGCAGTTATTTATTTTTCTTTCTTTACTTGAGACCCAGCACTAGAAGTAAAAGCCATAGCTTTATACAGACTGTTTAACCTGTTCCCACAAGATCAAACCCTTAGAGGAACCTCTAACTCTACACTGTTCCCAGGAGTTCTGCTTTCCTGGTTAAACTTGACTGATATCAAGCACTAAGAAGAAACCAGATGGATGTGGTAGCTTATACCAGTAAACCCATTACTAAGGAGATTCAGACAGGAGGTTTCCAGGAGTTGGAGGCCTGACTGGGTTACATGTAAATACTAGATAGTCTGGGCTACAAAATGACAACTTATCTTAACAGAAAGGTAGAAAGGGCTAGAAGGATGGCTCAGTGTCTACAGTGTATTCTGCTCTTCCAGAGGACATGAGTTCAGTTCCCAGCACCCATTTTAAGTGGCTTACAATCACCTATAAACTCCAGCTTCATGGGGTTCTGATGTCTCTAGCTTCTGTGGGCACATACACTCATGTGCACATATTCACACACAGATATACATAATATACATAATTATAAATAATAAAAATAAATGGTTTTTGGTTTATTTATTTATTTGGTTGGTTTTTGAGACAGGGTTTCTTTGTGTAGTCTTGGCTGTCCTGGACCCACTTTGTAGACCAGACGGGCTTCAAACTCAGAGCAATCCACCTGTCTCGGCCTCCCTGAGTACTGAGATTAAAGGCGTGCACCACCACTCCTGGCTAATAAAATTTTCTTTAAAGAAAGAAAGGAGGGGCCTAGAGAGATGGTTCAGACGTTAAGAGCACTGGCTGTTCTTCTAAAGGTCCTGAGTTCAATTCCCAGCAACCACAAGATGGCTCAACAGCCATCTATAATGAGATCCCATGTTCTCTTCTGGCATGGAGGCACACATGCAGGCAGAATAATATATAAATAATAAATAAATAAATCTTTGAAAGAAAAGAGAAGGGGGAAGGGTGGTGAAAGAAAGAAGACAACATAATGCTTTCTTTAAATCTCACCTCTAGCAAGGACCACTGTCAACCTCTTAGCATGTATTCTTTTTTAAATTTTTAAAAATTATTATTTTATTTTTGTGTTTCTATGTGGGTGTTTTGCCTGTGCACCACATATGTGTCTGGTGCCTGTGGAAGGCAGAAGAGGACATTGGATTCCCTGGAACTGGAGTTCCAGACAATTGTGAGCCACCATGTGGGTGCTGGAAATCCAACCCAGTTAAGCCGGTGCTCCTAAGTACTAAGCCGTCTCCTGACAGCATGTATTCTTCCTGTCTAAGTCACTTTAATTGACGAGGGTAAGCCCAAGGCGGGTTAAGTGACTAATAAAGGCTAGCCTAGCTGTCAGCAGAGCTGGATCTTCAGAAGGCTGACTTCATCCCTGCCAGCTGGATATTACTTATTCTCAGCCTTAGAATCTCTAAATGATCCTTCATTCCCCTGACCTTCCTGGTGCACCTTCTAGCTTTTAGCTCTGCAGCATGTAAAAACAGCTTTTCTGATTTGGTTTTTTTGTTTCTTTGTCTTGGGTTTTGGGTTGTTGTTGTTGTGCTTTGTTTGTTTGTTTGTTTGTTTTTCTTTTCTGTTCTTTTTAAACACAGGGTCTTATGTATCCCAGGCTGGCCTCAGAGTCTCCATGTAGCAAAGGATGTTTTCAACTCCCAAGTGCTAACATTACAGATATGCAGCACCACAGCCAGCTGGAACCAGCTTTTCAATATATATTTTCCTGGACCTTCTAGCCAACTACTTTTATAACTTCCCTAGTTTGATCTACACTAATTTTCAGAAATTTCATCTTCTTATACCTTCTCAGGTAAACAGACAAACAAATGAAAAAACAAAACCTTATCAACCAGACTCATGCTGTGTCATCTATGCTTAGAGCTCTAACCACAAAAGTGTAAACTACCAGGGGGCCAGAGTGAGTCCAGAGGCTCTCCCTGTTCAGGAAACAATTTCCCAGATATGAGTTAGAACTGTAGTCTTTGATTTAAGGATCACTATCTCAAGGCTTCTTTAAGAGTAGGAATACACTGTATGGAATGAGTGCTCTCCCAGATACACTATGGTATCATAAATGCTTTGGTAGTACTAGATGTTGTGATGCATGTGGGAGCCTCAAGCAAAAGATCATAAGCCTGAGCTTCATAGCAAAACCCTATCTTGAAACAAAAATAAAAAGCTTTGATAGAGGATGGGGCAAAGCGTATGGCCTGGGAGAAGCCTAAGACAAACTTTGCCTACTTCGCAGTTTAACTGTGTCTCCCAGACACTGAGATGTGGATTTTTCTTTGTTTATTCATTTATTTTGAGACAGAGTCTCCCTGTATCGACCTCACTATGTAGACCAGGTTGGCATCAAACTCACAGAGATCCTTTGTCTCAAGTGCAAGGATTAAAGGCTTGTACCACCATGCCCATGTTGGACAACTGAGTTTTGTAAGACCATGAGTTAACGGGACATTCTGTTTAACCCTAATCTTGAGCTTGACTCTCCTCTTCATTTGGAAAGTAGACATACAATATGAGAGCACATTTGCTTCCTTCAAGAGAAGAGAATCACAGAGGAGTAACTGACAGTGGAGTGTAATTTAGAAACTAGTTGTGATGACAAGCGGTAGTACAAGCCTTTCTTGCATGTCAGTTCTGCCTTCTTAAAGAGGAACAAAAAGTAGATGTTATATCTGATGGTTTTTTCTACTTTGGTTTCTTTTCTCTTCCAATGGCTTGCAAATACTAACGGCCTATTTTTGATCAGCGCCTGTCACTGTCCCCTCAGTGGAGGAAACAGTTGGTCCACAGGTTGACTGCTGAGCTTGAGCCCCAGGCTGGCAGGGAGGCCACAGCTCAAAGCACTGGGGCACCCAGGGGTAACATTATCCTGCCAGAGCTGAACAAGGAACTGAGTGTTTAGAATAACTTCAAGAAAGTCGTGGGCGTTTCCTCTGTCAGGGAAACAAGAAACCACAGTGAGATAATGGATAGCTATATTCAGGTCACAGATTATCAGCTGCCACTGCTGCTTCCTGTTCAGAATTCGATGAAACTTCTTTCTAGTCACTGAGCCTTGTGGATGCAGTGAGGATGAGCGCTATAGGGTTTTAGAGCTCTGCCTGGGGTCTGACATAGCCCAGAGGTGGGAATTGTTTGGGTTTTTTTTGGGGGGGGGGTGGATAAAGCTTCAGGAGTCAGTTCTTATTTGTTTGTTGTTTCGTTTTGTTTTTGAGACATGGTCTTATGTAGGTCAGGCTAGATTCAGACTCTATGTACCAAGGATGGCCTTGAACTTCTGCTCCTTCTATATCCACCTATTGAGTACTAGAACTACAAATGTGTGTCATCCTGGCTGGTTTATGCAGTACTAGGGATAGAACTGAGGACTTTCTACAAGTTAGGCAAACATCCTACCAGCTCAGCCACATTCCAAGTTCCAGGATCTAGTTCTTAATGGAGAAATGGTGGATAAGAGACCAATAGCAAGGATTAATTTTACTAAGTTTACTGTGTTTGTCAGGCTCTTGTGCTACGTGATTTCCATGTATTATCTCAATTGATTCTCAAAACCACTTTATGAGAAAGTAATACTCAATTGTCACAAAGCTAGAACTGGGAACTAGAAGAGGACTTTTCCAGTTCCTTCCTCCTTCCCTCCCTCCTTTTCTTTCTTCCTTTCTTTCTTATTTCCTTTTCTCCCTCCTTCCTTCTTCCCCTTTCTTCCTCAATGTCTCTCTCTCTTTCTAATTTGCACACATGTAACCTCTATCTAGAGAAAGGTTGGACGTTTCCATCATTTCTCAGAGTTCTGTCATACCTCTTTTCAGCAAATATTTACTGCCCCCCTTTTGTTTTGGTTTGGTTTTTGTTTTACAAGACAGGGTTTCCCTGTGTAGCCCTGGCTGCCCTGGAACTCACCAGTTAGACCAGGCTGGCCTTAAACTCAGAAATCTGGCTGCCTCTGCCTCCTGAAGACTGGGATTAAAGGTGGGTGCCACCAATACCTGGCAATAACCAATGTTTGAAATTTCTGTCCTCAAATGTTGGTTTTTACCCATTTTTGAACTTCAGGCCAGTGGAACTATTTTCTTATATCTGATTTGACTTGTTTCACAAAGTCTATCTGAGATGTGTTCACCTTGTATGTACCTGCACATTGCTCCATTTTTACCACTGAATAGCATTCCATTTTATGAATTTACAACTTGGTTTATTTCTCCAGCCTCTCGTTGGTGAATTTGGATCCCCTCTCCCAGTTTTAGGTTATTTTGAATAACACTGCCATGCACATTATTCTTGGTTAGAAATACTTAGCTTTTTATTAAATACTGTGTTGCTAAAGAAAAGGGGGCTTTTTTATACTCCCAGGAACCCTAGACCAGAGTTCTTTTACATTCTTGCCAGTATATAAAATTATCATTCTATTAATCTCAACCATTAGAGTGGGGATGAGGAATTGGATCTTTCTGATCCCAAACTATGCAGCTTTATAAAATTCTGGGGGGGGGGAACTCCTGTTGTACCCATGGCTCTCTGTTGTGGATGGGAATGGGAGAACAGAGAAACACTCTCCTGGAACAAAGAATGGAAAGGGGCTACTTGAGACAGCTGGGTGCCAAGAAGCCTGCCTCCTCTGTCATTTCTTGATTGGTGCAACATGCCATTTTCTAGGAAAAGTGCTGTTAGAGAAAGCTTTCTTGTGGCTTCTGGTACAAAGGCATGCCAAGTGTGTGGCCATTGTGGTTAGAACCTACTGTAGAGTCAACCCTGTTCTTTCCTAAGAGCTTGAAGTGGTTCAGGCCAGACCATCAAAGGACCATCAAGGATGGGACTGTCCCAGGAGCCACTATGGTCCAAAGTGTAAAAACCTTCTCCAGTTTAGCCCTCTCTCTAAGACACTGAACATCTCGTGGTTTTCTTACTATTGAAGGGAGGCAATAATGCCTGTCTGTATTCAACCTCACATAGGTTTCCAAGCTCCTGCCTGCTTTAGTAAAACTTTTCTCCATGCTCCATTTCTGCCATGCTGACCTATTTAGTATTCATGAGCAGGATAACCTCTTTCACTTCAGACTGTTATAAAAAGTGCCCCCCGAAGAAAGTATTCCCCGCCCCCAGGAATGCCCTCCTTGCCAATTGATCTGGCAGACTCCTCATCCCTCAAAACTCAGCTCAAACAATACCTTTGCTATGAAACCTTCTCTAGTCATTCCTCCATTCTGCTAAAAGATGAATAACCTATACACCTTCTCACTGTACACTGTTTTCTCACCAGACTACAAATTTACAGAGTGCATGTCAGGTGCATAGCAGATTCTCAATAAACACCTATTGACTAAATGAATGAATTTATGATTGGATGAATAAAGGAAGGAATTTTAAATGAAATATGGAAACATTAAAAATATAAAGATGAAACAGCTATCATCTCTTAAAGTAAAAATATATACAAATATGTATCCTATGAGATAGCAACTAGTGTTTCACTTTGATTTTTCTGTTTGATTATCTCTTGAAACGGTATTTTATTATGTAGCCTTTAATGCAGAGCTGTGCCCGCTCCAGTCTCCTGAGTGCTGGCAGTAGATATGTTTCTGTATATTACTCTTCATATGAGGGAAAGTGATGTCGCTGCTCAGGGGTGAATTTCATAAAGCACACGCAAGGTCCTGGGTTTCATCTCCAGCATCAAATAAATAAGTTGTAAAAAAGGAAGAATCACTAAAAGCTAGGTATGCTGGCATTCACCTACCACCCCAGCATTCCAGAAGCTGAGACAGGAGATCATAAATCAAAGTCATCCTCTTCTACATAGTGAAACCTTGTTTCAAAGCAATTTAAAAGAAAGAAAACAATAAAAACAAATACAAGTTGCAGGAACAGATCAGATAGAAAAAAATTAAAGTTGTGATTTTCTTTTCTATTAACCCTCCAGTGAACTCTTAAAGATTTCCCTATTCATTCACTCAAAAATTAAGTTAAATTTATTTATTATTAGTGTGAGTGTATGTGTTTATGTATGGAAATCATAGAACAACTTTGTGAAATGGTTCTTTTCTACCAACTTCATTTGGCCTCCAGGCACCAAACCCAGGTTGCCAGATTTGCACATAAGCACTTTACCTGCCAAGCAATATTGCTGGCCTGAAAAAAGGTTGTTGTTTGAAACAAGTTCTTTCACTCTAGCTCAAACTAGCCTGGAAGTTACTATGGCCCAGATAGGCCTGGGGCTCACTGTGCAATCCTCCTACCTCAGACTCCTAAGCATCAAACATTAACCTTTATTACAAAAGTTTAACATATGTGTATTGTAACTAATTCAGACAGTATAGAAATACATAAATAAAAAGGTATATATTTATTGTATGAGCATATAAATATGTATATAATTATTTAATAGAAAACTAATACTGTGCTGTGTGATTTGTGTTCTATATACTGCTTTTTTTAATCTCATGAACATTTTTTATAATATAATATTATATATTTAAGGGATGGAGAGATGGCTCAGCGGTTAAGAGCACTGACTGCTGTTCCAGAGGTCTTGAGTTCAATTCCCAGCACCTACGTGGTGGCCCACAACCATCTATAGTGAGATCTAGTGCCCTATTCTGGTGTGCAGGTGTACATACAGATAAAGCACTCATACATAAAATAAATAATAAATACATCTTTTTTAAAAATTATATAGATAATATAGTATATATAGCCCTTTCTTTTTAATGGTTACATAGTATTGCATTGAATGGTACATCATAATTTAGATATTTCCTAAGCCTGTGATAATATAGCATATACTTTCATAAACATGGAGTCTAAAAAGAAAAATTAAGTACAGTTTGGAACTTTGGATGACAGGTTCATTACAGGATACTGTGGATCCCAGAAAAAACACAAACTAGAAAGTCTTTTTGACAGCACATGTACTTCCAACGACAAAACTGGAAGGCCTGGATGTCCTCTAGAGAAACCCATTACTCTTCCTCCCACCAGGACTCACATTTCATTGGTGAAGACATAGAGGGATCCAGGATCCCCAGAAGTATCCAGGAACAAAAGCTGAACATAGGAAGGAGTTTGCTTTACATGAACAAATTGGTTTTGCAAAAACAGGAAATTTCTCTCATATTTTAAGTCCAAAAATAGAAGAAATATGCTGGATGCACAGGGATTTGGGGAATTTGGCTAAACATTGTGAAGTAACTTTTATGTGCATTTTTAATCTGGCAATCTCAACATGAGAAATTATGCACTTCTCAGAAAGCCTTTTAGTGAGAGTCAGGAATGTTCACACAGTAATAGCACAGGGAAGAAAATGCTTGTAAATATGACTGTACGCAAAGGTACAGAGAACAGGTCCTTTTGCATACTGAGGGAAAGACTATAAAGGGAATGGCCTAACATTCCTCTTCAGGCTTTCTGGTTTCTGCCCACTGGCCCTGGTGTTTCCTGCCTAGCCCATTTGGTTACGCTCAGAGCTTACACACCTGCCTTTGTCTGGAAAGCATTTTCTCCTTCCCTGACCCCCCAGGTTCCTACACTTTATTTCTTCCATACTTTCATCCTCAATATAATGAAAACTGTCTCTAAATATCCAGTGTAAGCTTCCTCTGTCTATATTCTGTGACAACCCTTTCTCTTTCTTTCTTTCTTTCTTTCTTTCTTTCTTTCTTTCTTTCTTTCTTTCTTTCTTTCCTTCCTTCCTTCCTTCTTTCTTTTGGTGAGGGGTGCTTTAGAGCAGTCACCATAACTACAATAACATATTGATTTGTTGCAATTACTGACTGAAGTGATGATGCCCTCCACTAGGAAGCATGTATATTTCTTCAGGGCTGAATTCTCAAGGCCTTATGTCTGACATGAAATAGATATACATTAAACATTTACTAAGTGAATGTTTTTACGAGGTGATCTCTATCAAAACTGTAAATACATTATTGTGTAACTCAATCATCCAAATTAAACAATCTATCCTTCAAAAAAGTACATAACTGAACTATGATGTCAGTATAAGTATATTGGTTAATGTAATATCTGTATTAGCAGAGGCTTAGAAAATGCCCACAGTGTGGTACATTAGTCAATGGAATGCTATGTAACCATTAAAAAATAATGAAGCCAGGAGCAGTGGCACACGCCTGTAATCCCAGCACTCTGGGAGGAGAGGTAGGTGGATCTCTGTGAGTTAGAGGCCAGCCTTGGCTACAAAGTGAGTCCAGGACAGTCAAGGCTACA
>CM053766.1:87313489-87349244 GCA_028658305.1 Pachyuromys duprasi
ATCCTAAGTGAGGTATCCCAAAAGCAGAAAGAAACATATGGTATATACACACTTATATAGACCTATAGGATAGGAAGGTCATGCTGAAATTTACACACCTAGGGAAGATATACAAGGAGGAGGACCCAGGTTGGTATGATCAATGCTCCTTTAGATGAACAGCCTACTTTCTTATAGCACCCAGGGCCACCAGCCCAGAGTAGCAGTGCCTACAGTGAGCTGGCTCCTCCCACATCAATCATGAGTCAAGAAAATGCTCCACAGGCTTGTTTACAGGTCAGTTTGATGGGAATATGCTTTAGTTGAGGTTCCCTTTCCTGAATGACTCTAGTTTGTGTCAAGCTTACATAAAACTAGCCACCACAAAGACAACACTTTGATATTTTACCATTTATTAAAGTTGAAAGCAAATGTTGCATGGTAATTAGATGAATATAGTTAATTTTACATATAAAATAAATTTTGGCTAAATATTTGATATAAGACATCAAGGATCAATTTTTATAAGAGTTGGTTGACATTCTGATTTTGTTTATTTATTTATTAGTGTATGTGTAATTATATTTTGTTTTTATTTACTTCCTTCCCACTGCTTCCCCCTAAGCCTCCTGCCCCAGCAGATGAAAAAATCTCTTTCCTCTCTCTGCCTTCAAGTTTAAGTTCCTTATAGAGTTTCTCTGTACTCTAGGCATTTCATCACAAATGCTAAATGGAGATGCTCTCCATTTTATTTATTTATTTGTTTGTTTGTTTATTTGTTTAGGTTTTGGTTTCTTAGACAGGATTTCTTTGTGTAGTCTTAGCTGTCCTAGAACTCACTCTGTAGACCCAGCTGGCCTCTAACTCAGAGATCCAGATGCTCTCCATTCTAACACAATACATTAAAGGGAAAGAAAACACCCTAACTTCTGTTCCTGTGTATCAGGAAGCAGCAAGGGGAGATAAAACTTTGCTTAGCTTTGGTCTTAACCTTAATTAGGCAGAATTTGTCACTTGGCTATCCTGCTGGCAAAGGAACCTGGGTAATTTAGTATGCTTTGCCAGGTTCTGAAGAAGAAGAAAGAAAAAAATTTCAGTAGTGTGTTTAGTTACATTAAATCACTAGTTAGAAATGGGTAGAGGTCTACCCCCTCCCCTTTTAGTATATTTGCCTCGGGCTTCAGGTTGTAGTTTCAAAACATGCTTCTTATGATGTGAAATTAATACTTTTCCATCAAGGAATAGAGTCTATTTTCTTCTTTTGGAATTTGGGGCAGACTTATATATGACTCAGGCTCGAAGTGTTTTTCTAGAAAAAGTCATATAGCATCTGTCTAGCTCTTGATCTATACAGAGATGTGTTTTTGTAGTTCTGAGCCCCAAATAATAAACTCAGCTTGCTGCAAATGCCTGTGCTTCAGGCTATGTGGAAGGACCATACAAAAATAGAATAGAGGCTGAAGAGGTGGATCCATGGTTAAGAGCACATACTGCCCCTACAGAGGATCTGAGTTTGATTACCAGCAACCATGTCAGGTGGCTCACAACTGCTTGCATCTCTAGCTCCAGGCCAGAGCCTCTGAGGGTAACTGTATGTAATATATACAAATAATTCAGAATAATAATTTTAAAAAATTAAAAAAATAAGAAATAGAGAAAGTTACCATTTGTTCAAGTCTTCAGCTTTTCTAGTTTTCCCAGGCCAGGTAAGTGAAAAAGCCCTGGGGATCACTCTGAGGCAGGGCAGAGAGGGAGGGAATTATGGCACTAAGATGAGAAAGGCCAAGAGAGTCTTGATGTACTTAACTGTTGAGTAAGGAGACCACTTTAGACTTCTCTGATAAGTCCTCAAAGTCAATGCATAGTTTTCAAAAGACATCCTTGTCCAAAAACAATAAATAAGTTGAGGTTACTTAGGGACAAATGATGTATTCCTAAAGATATCTTTAATTAATGATGTTAAGGACAATAATTAGGCTGCACTTTCTTAGAGTTAAAATGATGTTCCTGGCACTCATCTTTCCTAGATTTATGAGTTGTCCTTTATAAATCCACCTTACAGCTGGGCATGGTGATGCTTGTTTGTAATCCCAGCACTCGAAAGGCAGGCAGATCTCTGTGAATTCAAGGTCAGCCTAGTTTACAAAATGAGTTCAGGACAGCCAAGGCTATATAGAGAAACCCTGTCTCAAAAAACAAACAAACCAAAACAAAAGAAAAACTCTTAAAATATGCATGAATTATACCCATTGGCAATGTTAGGAGCTAGAGAGATGGATCAGGGGTTAAGGGGGCTTCTGTTGCAGAGGAAATGGGTTCAGTTCTCAGTACCTACATGGCATCTTACAGCCATCACTCACTTCAGTTCTAGGGGATCCTTCTGGCCTCTACCGATATCAGGAATACACATGCTGCACATACATAAATTCAGATAAAATACATATCTACATAGAATATGAATAAATAATTATTTCGGCCCTGGTTTAGTGCTGCATGCCTTTAATCCCAGCATTTATGAGACAGAAGAATAAGCTCTCTGTGTGTGTTCAAGGCCAGCCTGTTGTACACAGCAAGTTTTAGGCCAACTGGGACATAGTGACACCTTGTCTCAAAAGAAAAAGTGGTGGTGGAGATGCTGGTGAAATGGCTCAATTGCTCTTATTACTCTTGCAGAGAACCTGGGTTCAGCTGCCAATACCCATGCACATTAGGTGCAACCATCCTATAGCCAGTGATAGGAGATATGAAGCTCTCTAGCCTCCAAGAACACCAGCATCACATGATGCATATACAACACAGAGACAAACACAGATCCATAATTTTAAAAGATCTTTTCAAAGGTGTTTAAAAGGAAGAGTGGCTTATTATTAGGTGCTAGAGATGTAACTTGAGGCCCTCCTAAAATCACATATATACCCATTGTACGGAAACCTTATTGCAACTTTTATAGAGAAGTCCATACTCTTCTATCAAGTGTGCTTTGCTTTCTCTTGGCACCTTCATTTCTATTTTTAATAAATTCAACTTTGCCTCATATTTGCCTTGCTCTGAAATTCATTTCTCTGTCAAAGGCAAAAATCTCAGTTTTGCCTAGGTGGAGGCCTCTGAAAAGAACCCAGACAGTTGCTCGTGTGTTGTAGAGCTGTGTTCCTGTCATTGGTGGTAGACAGATACTATTTAACTTCAGTCTCATGGCAGGTTTAGAACAACCCAGTCAATTCACTTGCAAATTCCTGAAGCCATGAAAGCTATAAAGGATTTTTATTTAGCACTGATTTATACACAGAAGTAAACAATACACCTTTAAAAAATACTGGATTCCATAAGGTAAGGATCAAGCAGAGAATTCCTACTGAAAAGACAGCCAACATAGTTTGTCCCTCTTCAAATAACAATAAATGTGTAAAATAATGCTCCTAAGCCTTTAAAAAATTACATTAAAAATGTGTGAGGGTGTTTTGCCTACATAGATGTGTATGTACCAGATGTGTGGAAGTCAGAAAAGGGCATCAGATCCTAGAACTTGGATTTACAGATGGTTGTGAGCAACCATGTAAGTGCTGGGAATGGAACTTGGGTCTTCTGCAAGAACATTAACCAATGAACCATCTCTCCAGTCCAAACTTGCAAGTATTTTTGCTAGAGACACTCAAAATGTCCAATAGTGGATACATAGCTAAATAAATTAATTTTTATATACTTTGTTATATGGCTATAAAAATATCAATGTTTTTTGTGGGGAGGTAGGTTGGAGACAGGTTTCTCTTTGTAGCCTTGGCTGTTCTGGACTAGATTTGTAGATCAGGCTAGCCTCTAACTCATAGCTTTCTACCTCCCTGTGGCTCCCTGAGTGCTGGGATTAAAGGCCACTCCTGGCTAAAAATATGAAGTTTTAAAGTTAAGTGTTATGGTGCATTCCTGTAATTCCAGCATTTGAGAGGTAGAGGCAGAAGTTAAGAAATTCAAGGTCATCCTCAACTATATATTGATGTTGTGGCCAACCTAGTTTACATGAGTTCCTGTCTCAAGCCCCCCCATATTTTAAAAACTATTCAATATTATGGACATATGTTCTTGATACAATAATGTTGAGATGAAAACAGTAGGAATGAAAATTGAACACTATTCTTTTAAGGGCTAGACTTTATGGTGTATAACTAATTTCAGTGAAAAATATGTAAGATGAAATTTTAAGCATAGACATACACATAAACAGAAGAAGGTTTAAAAAGAGAATATACTAAAATATCAATAGCAGTTGGTTCTAGGAGCTGGATTTTTACATTATGTTAATGGCCTTCTTTACAGAGTTCTCATGCAGTACATAATATTGAATTGTAGAGGCTGCAGAGATGAAGTTAAGAGAGAGCATGTACTGCTCTTTCAGAAGATAACAGTTTGATTCCCAACACCCAAGTCCCATGGCTTACAACCTCCTGTAACTTCAGTTCCACGGGGGTCTAACCACCTCTTCTGAGTGACATGGTTACTTATACTCATATGCACATAACCACACACAGGTATAAATACATACAATAATAAAAATACATCTTAAAAGACTGAAGTACTATTAAAAGGTGTGAAAACTGTAAACTATATAAAATTGAAAATGACTTAAATGCACATGTAATTTAAAAAATGGTCAAGAAAAAAAACCATCTTGTTTTCAAAGTGATGGGGGAAGTTTGTGGTTTGGGTGGGGATGGAGGACTAGACCTACTGTATGAGTCAACATTTGGGAGGGGAAAGAAGGGACATATGGGGAAAGGGCTGGTAAGTGGGGTAGTCTTGATAGAGAAAGGAGGTTCATCTCAGGTAAGGTGGGGATTGAAGTTAGTATGTATGCATGTATATGTGTTAAATTGTATGTGGATTCACTTGTGCACAAACCATATTGGAGTATTATATGGAGAGCATCTAAGTATAAAAGCCTGAGACACTTAGTTGACATAAAATAGTCTAAAATGTAATCACAAGCCAAGTACAAAAATTCAGACAGAAACCGAATATCTTGACTAAATATAGAACTCTAGCCTTGACCAAAATTTCCACAAACTATTCACAACTGATAGTTGCTGTGTCTCAATTTCTTAACCTTTATAGGAAAGAGGGTTATACTTCCTATTTTCCACCTCCCTCAGAATTGCTAAAGATTTCAAAGAACTGAAAATTTCTGGTGCCATAGATAAATATATAATTGTTGCTATCAAAAATTTTCCTAATTATTTATAACTTAAAAATGATAAAAATTAGCATATCTTACAATGTTCCCTATCATTAGTGGTCTTCAGACTAATTATATAGTAAAGAGTAAGTTGAGCTAGCCACAATTAAGAGCAGATGCCACACAGTCTTTAATATCTGAAGCTTATAATCTTGTGGAAATTTACTTTCACATCTTTATCTTTGAATTGCATGAACACTGAACATGTACTTCAGTGTGACTAACTTAAGCACTGACTTGGAATACAGCCCTCCTTCAGACTTGCTCATTCTGGAATGTCTGCTCTATGGCCTGCCTAAGCAAACATTAGTCATTCCACTGCCCCATAGTCCTTCTTATCCATAGTCAATGGTGATTTCCTACCTGGAATTTGAGTAGCATACAGTCTCTAGGACCAGCTAGGGAAAACTGCTTCATTCTTGGGGGTTGAAGGATCTTAGAATTTTGCTTACCATAATTCACAAGATTTATATAAAAATAGAAAGCTTTAGGTGGAAACGTTGGGACAAAAATTCCTAAAGTAACACGTTACCAGGAATTTTTGAAGTTTGTGAATATGCTTATTTGTCATTGCTTCAGTAATAATAATAGGTCTCTTTCCCTGGACGTTTTGTTGTTTGTTTTTAGACAGGGTCTTATGTAGCCCAGGCTGGCTTTGAACTTACTGTGTTGTAATAGATGATCTTGAACTTCTAATCCTCCTACTGCCATATGCAGTGTTCTGGGATTCCAGGCCTGGGCCACCATTCTTGGTTTATGTGGTATTCTAGGTCAAACTCAGGATCTCCTCTATGCTAGGCAAGCACTTTGCCAACTGAGACGCATCCTCTGCTTTCCTGGACTCTTTACATAAATTCTTTCACTGACTTTTACATAAAGTCTATGAAGGTTGTGGCATTATCTCATTTTTACTTCCTGGAAAAGAAAAGCCACTTATCTGATCTCTATCTTGGTCAAACTGTAAAGCTAGGATTATAGTTTGAATACTAATGATTCTGAGTTTCTGTTCTTTGTGCTTTTTTACCTATCTGTGTGTATGTCTAGCTTGAGAAATAGAAGTTAGTAAGGTTGGTCTGGATCCAGACTTTGGAAAGCATTAGTATTAACAAGTATCAAGGAAGATGTTAGAGAATGCATGTGAATGTGGGGAGGATGAAGTGGAGGGAGTGGCTATGGATGAAGATGAAGGGGAGCAAAGAACTGTGCATAATGTCTTAGTAGCTTAATATGGCCAGTAATGAGTAGTTTGTATTAGAAGTTGGATGCAGGGATGATATGTTACAGGTAAGAATAATATATATTTAAGCCTCTAAATTTTACTGGCAATTTGTAGGAAATATGTACAATAAGGGAACATGTTAAGCTACTCATAAGCATTCCATCAGCAGCATGGGGGAAGAGGAGAGTTTATAGAAAAAAAAATACAATGGCCAGCAAAGATGGTTTAGCTGGTAAATATCCTTGACAGCAAGGCTAATGACCTGAGTTCAATTCCTGGGATCCCTAAGGTAGAAGGAGAGAGTTGACTTCAGCATTTTTACATGTGTGCTGTGGCAAGAATAAATTTTTGTATATGTTCCTCTATCATATACATAAATGAATAAATGCAATAGAAATTAATTTTTAGAAAGGACAATATGTACAGTTTTATTATCCACCTATTACTATTTCTTGTACAAAGCAACATGAAAAGAAAACACTTTTGGTATCTGTCTTAGCTCTGTTTCTACTGCTGTGACAGAACACATGGCCAAGGTAACATTAAAAAAAACTTACTTTGGGGGCTTAGGGTTCCAGGGTTATTCCGTGACTGTCA
The DNA here is from genome assembly GCA_028658305.1 of Pachyuromys duprasi. Taxonomy (NCBI): domain Eukaryota; kingdom Metazoa; phylum Chordata; class Mammalia; order Rodentia; family Muridae; genus Pachyuromys; species Pachyuromys duprasi. The sequence goes on from CM053766.1 coordinate 87,320,509, forward strand.
TAATGGGGAGCATGGCAGCAGGCAGGCAGGGAACTGGAGCAGTAGCTGAAAGCTTACCTCTGATTCACAGGAAGAGAGAGACAGAGAGACAGAGAAAGAAAAGAAAGAAAGAAAGAAAGAAAGAAAGAAAGAAAGAAAGAGAAAGAAAGAACAAAGGAACAATAAGGGTAATGGCCCAGACTTTTGAAACCTCAAAGCCCACCCCCAGTGACACACCTTTTCCAACAAGGCCATCTCTCCTATAGTTCTTCCAACCAGGGACTAATTATTGAAATATATAAGCCCAGGGAGGGAGGGAGGCACTCTTATTGAAATTATAACAGCATGTGGTAGAACTAGATAAACTTCTTAAACATTAGTGTTTTTTACATTTATTTTTTATTTTGTTGTTTTATGCATATGAGTGTTTTGCCTGCATGTATATCACTTGCATGCAGTATACCACTTGCATACAGTTCCTACAGAAACCAGACAAGGGCATTGGGGCCTCTGGAACTGGAGTTACAGATGACTATGAGATGCCAGGTGGTGCAGGCCGGTTCCTTTGGAAGAGCAGATAGTGCCCTTAATCATTTAGTCATTTGTCTAGCCCCTTTACCTTACTTTTGATGGGTTTCTATAAGGAGCGGGTGATTCTGGGGAGCTACGGACTTTTCTGTTTGTTTTTTTGTTTGAGACAGAGTTTCTCTGTGTAGCCTTGGCTATCCTGGAACTCATTCTGTAGACCAGGCTGGCCTTGAACTCATAGAGATCTGTCTGCCTCTGCCTCCCAAGTGCTAGACTTAAAGACCTGCACCACCACCACCAGGCTCACTATTGATTTATTAAAAGTCAGTAATGGTCAGACTTATTATCACCTATGCAACCCAGCTTGATTATTTGGTATACAAATGGTACAGTTGCACAGGTTCCTGCACTCAGAATCACTTCATGTCAGTATTAGCTGTCTTAAAATTAAATTTCATCTGCCAGTCTGTCATAGAAAAGAATTCTAGTGGGACAGCTGATACTTACTTCTGCCATGGTCTTGGATAGGTTTCAGCTGCTGCCTCTCCTAGCCTTTTGGCCCTGACCAGTCTCCACTTCCTTGCTTTGGCCCAGTCATAATTGCCTTCTTTCCTACCTTGGTCGAATTTCAGTGTGTACTCCCTCCAGTGTCTATGGATGAAGCACAATGGTAGCCATTCCCAAACAGTAGGATTGCTACAGCATATCTGAGGATGGATTGAATGGGGTAAGTTATTGAGTGTATTTCAGTAGATGTTTTAATACTTCTGAAGATCAGTTATTCGCTATGGGCTGTGAGCTTAAGGAAGGAGGCCTATGGAAAAATGGGAAATGTCTGACCACGACTCTTTCTTTCTAGCAGCTTACAGTTGGTGGAGTAGAATTATAACTTGGGTCTCCAAGTTCTGGGAAGGTTTGTAGTGAACCCAAAGCTATCCCTCTCTCCAGGAGATAGGCCATTAAGTAACAAGTAAAACACAGTGATGAACTGAGAGACTTCAGAGAAGGAGGTCTGAAGGTGAACGGCCCAGGGAGTTCTTATCAAAAGACCAATAGAAACGAGCTCCCTCCTGCGCAGAGTGTACTTGCTTCTGTTGGAGACAGATCCTCTTCAAGTGTAGATGAGCCTTTGTGCATTTTACATGTTTCCTCAAGCTTCTCAGATAATTTATTAAGGTGGTTTTGTTTTGTTTTTGAGATAGGGTCTCATATAGCCCAGGCTGGCATCAGACTTGCTGGGTAGCTGAGGCAGACCTTGAACCTGTGATCCTCTTGCTTCTGTCTCCCAAGTGCCAAGATTATAGGTGTGCATCATCACCATGCCTTTGTTCATATGATGCTAGGCCCAAAGCTTTGTGTGTGGTAGGCATACTCTCTACTCAGTACTCTCTACCAACTGAGCTCATCCACAGCTCAAGAGAAAGTTCAAGACTTGACAACATACATAGCAGAAATGTGGTATACAAAAATAGCTTTAAAAAGCTGGGCAGGACAACTTGTGGCTTGGCCTTCTCCAAAATGTGAGATCCTGAGAAATATTTTTCTTTGACTCAGGATCTTTTATTTAAAGGCATTAATGAAAGTGTTTCCTCTCAGAATGCGGAAGCTTGGGCAAGAGAATTTGAGGTTAGGAAGACATGCAGATGTCTTAAATGTGGTGAAGGGATTAGGCAATTTGGCCCTACTTAACGACTTGTAAAATGTACACATTTTTGCATTTTCACTTCACTTTTTTTTTTTTTTTTGGAGATGAGAGTCTTGTTATATTTCCCAGACTGGCCAGGAACTCCTTTCTCGAATGATCCTCCTAACCTTACCTCTGGAGTGCTGCTGAAACTACAGATATATACTCATCAAAATCTACAAAAGGACTACCTCTCACACGTAGCCCAGGCTGGCCTCAAACTTCTGTAGCTGAGTATGACCTTGAACTCGTGATCAAACTCTAGTGCCGGTATACAGGCCGCTCTAACACGTCTGATTTTGTGTAGTGCTGGGAATCAAACTTAGGGCTTCGTGTATGCCAGGCAAACACTTTACCAACAGAACCAACCCTAAGTTGATTTGCAGGAATTGAATACCAGTCACAAAAACAGAACGCGGCACTTCTACTTACGAAAAACGAAAGGTTATCAGCTAATTTTCACTAACTCTTTAGCTCTAAGAAAATGTTCCTATTCTTTAGAATATAGATACTTGCAAGTGAGCGCGTACACAGAGGTCGAGGAAGTGCCGCCCTAACTTAACTGAGTAGCTGAGGGCAGTGCGAGTCCTCCGTGTAAATCGGTGGGCACTCACGGTTCTTGGTGTGTTTTCTGTTGCCCGGATCTTTACGTTCTCGTGAATTACTGCGACACAGAGCAGTGTTGGGACTGCGACCCTGGAAGGGAAAAGTTGAGCACCCTGTGGGGAGACCTGGGGGAGCTTGGGGTCTCCTCAGATTCCCGAACCGCCCTAGGTGAGGAGATCCCGCCCCTCTGAGGTGATCCTGAGGAGGGGCGGGGCTCCGCCACTCGGAGGCGGGAGGCGGCCCCTGAGGGCGGGACTAGTCGGCTGCAGCCTGACGCTCCGCTCCCACCATGCCCTTATAAGGAGCGCCCGGCGAGCGGGTTCGGGAATCCGGTCGCAATCCCTGCGGCGCAGCCCCAATCCCAGGCCCCTCCCTTGGGAATGGGGGCGGAGCGGGACTTTGGCGGCGCGGCCTTGGGGGCGGGGCTTATCGAAGAAGGCCCAATAGGAGCAACAGTGGGGATCGGAGGGACGCTGCCATTGGGCGCGGCGACGTGAGAGGGCGGGGCGCCCGTGGGGCTGGGCACGCCGAGGGAAGCCCGGACTCCAGTCGCCGCTCGGAGTCCGTCTCTCGCCGCCGCCCGCCGGCCCCGCCGACCCCAGTTTTCCGTCGCCCGCGGTTCGCCGCCCCGCTAGCCGCCGCGATGCCGGTGTTTCACACGCGCACGATCGAGAGCATCCTGGAGCCGGTGGCGCAGCAGATCTCGCACCTGGTGATTATGCACGAGGAGGGCGAGGTGGACGGCAAAGCCATTCCTGACCTCACCGCGCCCGTGGCCGCCGTGCAGGCGGCCGTCAGCAACCTCGTCCGGGTGAGCGCGCTGGGCCTGGGACTGGAGTGCGGGCGGGAGACGTCCCCAGGGTCCCGGTCCGCCTCGCTGCTTGACTTCTCGGGCTGCCTTGCTTGTGGCTCCGCGCGAGGTGGGCTCCAGGGCAGGTGCCGTGGTTCCCCGAATGCTGATTTCTCTCCGCTGTGACCTTGAGCAAGCCCCTGAGCCCGTCGGGAGCCTCAGTTTCCTCATCTATAAAATGGGGCCAGTCATCAGAAATCCTGATTTGTGTTGTGAAGAGCCAGAGAGGTTGTAGTTGTAAAGTCCCTAGCTTGTATGTGCGTGTGTGTGCCCAAGAAATGCGAGTTGTTAGGTTGTCTCATGGTTCCTCCCCTGGGCAGGCTCGCGTCCCTCACATTGACTCTTGCTCTCAGCTCCTTTTTAGGCCTCTCTTATCCAACCTGTGGGTGGGTTCTCCTACGGACTCCCCGCCTTTCTTTCCAAGGATTCTTATTTGAGCCCGGCTGCTCACCTTTCTAATACTTCTGCTCCTTGACACCCACCTGCCCAGCCCGCCCCCTGGCTCTTGGCGCTTGACGCTTTCCCCAACTACTTGGCTTCCTTCTCTCTCGCTCTCGCTCTTTCTCTGCCGCCGCCTCCTTCCCTCCGGGGCATTTTGCTTGCACCTCCTCGGGCACTCTAACACCTTTATGCGGTAATTCCTAACCAGGAGCCCTGCTCTTCTTCCTGCCTGACCCCGTAGCCATTCATTTTATTCCTCCCGTTAAGCTTTCCACACAGCTTTACCTGCTGTCAAACGGCTTTCTTCCACTGGGGCTTTTCCAGATTCGGGGCCCTCATGCTCTGCCCCTCCTTCTGGCAGGAAGCAAGATGGAGCTGCTGCGAGAGGCCTGTGGAATCTGGGATCTGCAGCCCCTGAGGGAAGCCTGGGGCGTACTTTCCCAGGCCACACTTTCTGCGCGGCCCCAGGCTCTCCATTGATCTTTGTGGCTCAAATTTTTAATAACTGAGGTGTGGTCCACTTCTAAAATGGGAAAAGAGATACAGAGACTAGTCCCTTAACTGTTCGCTGGCTAATGTCACACTTGCTCTAGGCGGGGTGTGACTCAGACTTCAGTTGCCTGTGAAGATAACACAGGAAAAAGTTCTTCTGCTTCCGAATTGAGCTGTACAAATGATGTGTCAGGGTGGTTGATAGGTAACTGTCAGTCCGGTGGGGCTTGTGTTATTTTTCTGATTATAGGACTTTAGTGCACTTAACGTCTTCAGGGGCCCGGGACTTAAGCATTTCAGTAGACTGGTAGCTAGGGAGGTGGGGGCGGGGAGGGGCGGGACTAGAGACAGACCTTAGACCAAATTTGTGTTCTTCTGTACAGATGAAGAAACTATTGAGTAGGAGCAATGTAGGCTGTCTAGTTCTTTCTCTTTTTGTAACTACTTTTAATCTCATACCCATAGAACATTCTTAGGTATTGTTTTCTCAGACCCAGAGAACATTCTTAGGTAGTGTTGTCTGACTTGGCTGCGTTCCAGACCTCGGGTTTTTCAACAGAAGGGAAACAATGTAAAGACATAAGGTAATGGTGTCCCTTCCATGTCGTACTTGAGGAAACAAAATCTTAAAACCACTTGTTGCACTTGGAATACAGCTAGTGTAGTCAAGGGGTTGCTTGATATCTGGTTAGGCTATTTAGAGAAAAGTTATTTAGGAGCGTCCGTGACATGAATTAATAAGCATTGAGTGTGTGTTGTCTAAAGAGCATTGTGTAATAAATCAGTGGCTCTCAGTGTGTGCATGAGAATCACCAGTGGGACTTTGTGGATATTCCCATTCAAGACCCAGGCTCCTCAAAGGTAAGGTATTTGTATTTTTTGAATAAGGTCCATAGGTAGTTATGGTGGCCATAGTCATGAGATGTACAAAAGAAACAAGGGCAGATAATAAAGTGAAATGGCATATAGGTAGTTTAGCAGGTCTTATCCAACAGAAGTGCAAACTGGGTGGGAAGAGAAGGGGAGAATGTATGAGGAAGAACATATGGGCTCTAGGGAGGCCAGAGGACCCATCCATTGTTTTGAATTCTTTTTTTTTTTTTTTTTTTGTGACAAGTTTTTCTGTGTAGGCTTGGCTGTGTTGGAACCCACTGTGTAAACCAGTCTGGCCTCGAACTCAGTGATCCACCTGTGTTTTGAATTCTTAATGCCAGCTTCTTAAATGTATGGATCCTGAACACATTTCAAGGTCCTAACTCTTGTCTGGAATATACAATCTAAGTGGAAAACATTTTTTTCTGCTCCTTGGTTTCAGCCCTCAGCAGTGACACACAGATGGCTCAATAAATAGAGGTTACAGGAAGAGGAACTGTGTGAAGAGATAGATTAGAAGTCTTGTAAGACTTGAAATTAAGGTCTACGCTTTGGATGCTGCAGGAAAAATGGAAAAGGAATTAACTGTAAAAGTAGTAGAAAAAATAATAACTGAATAATAGAACTCTGGGCTTGCAAAACTCATGCTATTTCTATGAATTAATGAAATTAAGTTTTGAGCAAATATTTTGGAATTTTTATTGTCAGAGTGTTTATTGGAAATTACTTCATTGGAAGTTATATCGTCCTTATTCCAGTGATTCTCTTTGGGAATTTCTGTCATTTTATTTACATATGTATGCCAAATGAGTCTTATTTTGGTCAAGAAAATGTATATCTTGAGTGAAATGGGCATTCCTTGAGCCCAGCAACTTGGCATACATACCATCTGTGGTCTAAGACAGGACTTCTTAGCTTTTTCTACTTGTGACTCCTTTTGGCCTGAGAAATTTTGACTGAAGCTTAGTTATATAGATATATAAAATAGGCATATAAAACAAGCCATGGCCAATCATAAATTTATTTTAAAACATTTCTTTGGTATTGATAGACTTTTACCTTTAATAAAAGATGCAAGTAAGTTTAGTTAGTATAATGTGGTAGATATGCTTTAATTGTGTGTAAAGAATTAAATTTTGGCTGAATATTTGCTACTTCAGCGAAACAGAGCATCTTCAGTGTTTAGAGTTGATGTGTATTTTGGCCTTATAATCGGCAGTTCTGAGAAGTATGATTTACATGAATATGTACTACAGAGTGGCAGAACTGTGTAGAAGGACCATTTTGGAAATTGTTGGAAATCATGCCCTAGTCCCAAGTCAAAATTCCATGTACTGATTTTCTTCTCTTTTCCTTTCCTTTCCTTCCTTCCTTCCTTCCTTCCTTCCTTCCTTCCTTCCTTCCTTCCTTCCTTCCTTCCTTCCTTCCTTCTCTTTCTTTCTTTCTTTCTTTCTTTCTTTCTTTCTTTCTTTCTTTCTTTCTTTCTTTCTCTCTTTCTCTCTTTCTCTCTTTCTCTCTTTCTCTCTTTCTCTCTCTCTCTCTCTCTCTCTCTTTCTTTCTTTCTTTCTTTCTTTTTTGGTCTCTGTGTAGCTTTGCCTGTCCTGGACTCACTGTGTAGACCAGGCCGGCCCCTAACTCAGAGATTCACCTGCCTCTGCCTCCCAGAGTGCTGGAATTACAGGCGTGAACCATGGTGCCCAGCTATGATTTTCTTTTTTTATGCAACTTGTCAACAACTTAGATAGCATTTAAAAAAAATCAAATGTCTGCCCAGTCGTCTTACTATGTAGACCTGGCTGGCCTAGAACTCATAGAGCTCTGTCTGCCTCTCCCTTCTCAATGCCAGCTGGAACTAAAGGTGTGTGCCACCATGCCCAGCTATAGTAGTCTGAAACATAGTTTGGTCACTATATCTAGCAATTGAGGTTTTGTTGTTGGTTTTTGTTTGTTTGTTTGTTTTTGGAGACAGGGTTTCTTTGTATAACTCTGGTTGTCCTGGAACTCACTCTGTAGACCAGGCTGGCTTCAAACTCAAGAGATCTGCCTTCCTCTGCCTCCTGAATGCTGGGATTAAAGGCCTATGCCACCACTACCTGGCTAGAATGTAGTTTTAGTACCTGTTCACAGGTCTCTCTTTTAAAATGATTTATTTTTATTTTATGTGCGTTGGCGTTTTGCCTGCATGTATGTGTGGGGGTGTCAGATCTCCTAGAACTGTAGTTACAGACAGTTTTGAGCTGACATTTGGGTGCTGGGACTTGAAATTGGGTCCTCTAGGAAAGCAACCAGTGCTCTTAACTGTTGAGCCATCTCTCCAGCTCTTGAGTTGTTATTTTTGTTCCACACTTAAGGAGGAGGTTGTTTTGGAATTTCAGTAAGATGTTTTTTGTCTTTCCTCATTTTGTGTGTGTATATATATGTGTGTGTGTATGCATGCATGCATGCTTCGTGTGTGGGTACTCTGTGTGGGTATATGTTACTTTGCATGTGGTAGTCCAAGACTGATGCTGGAATCACCCTCAATTGTTCTTCCACCTGATTCATAGAGTCAGGGTTTTACAATCAAACCCAGAGTTCACTGATAGGGCTAGTCTCTAGCCAGTTTGTTTCTTGGAAAGAAAGCATCTGTCTCCTGCTTTCCAACTCCGGAATCATAGGCAGGCTGTCATGCCCATATAGCATTTATATGGGTTCTGTGACATGGTCCTCTCACTTCTTTCACTTGGACAGCAAGTGCTTTAAACATGGAGTTATTGCCCATCAACCACAGAAACTTTTTGTTTGATTTTTTTTTTTTTTTTAGACAGGGATTCACTGTGGATTTCTAGAGTAGATGACTAAGAAGTTTCCCTGGTTGGACTTGAACTCCTGTCTTTGCCTCCCAAGTGCTGCGATTACTGGTATACATTGCCATGCCTGGCTATGTCTTCTTTGCTGCCTAGGATACTGAATAAGACCATGTTTTAAAACAGTTTTATTGAGATATAATTTCCATACTATACAGTCCACTCATTTTAGGCATACCATTAATTGGTTTTTGTAATATTGTTGTACCACTATTGCTACAATCTAACTTTAGAACAATTTATTTAAGATTTCTAATAGCATACATTATGCATAATAATGGGCTTATACATGTATATGTTTTGATGATATTTACCTCCTTATAACCTTTTCTTGTCTCCCACACTCACATATATCCCCTTTTAGAACAACTTTGATTACTCAAAAAGAAATCAAATACTCATTTGCATCACTCATGTTTTCCTTTGTCCTTTTACCTCCATGACCCCTTACTTTCCCAGCTCCTGGATTTGCTTTTTCTGGACATTTCATATAAGTGGAATCATACAGTTTTTGGCTTTTGTAACTGGCTTCTTTTTACTTTGCATAGTATTTTCAAGGTTGATCCATAGTGTAGTATGTCTCAGAACTTTATTCTTTGTTTCTTTCTTTGTTTCATTTTTTTCTTTCCCTTCCTGCCTTCCTTCCTTCCTTCTTCCTTCCTCTCTTTCCTTCTTTCTTCCTCTCATCATTCCTTCCTTCCTTTCTCTCTTTTTTCTTTTGTTCTCTTTCTTTTCTCTCTTTTTCTCTTTCTTTTTCTCCCTTTCCTTTGTTTCTTTCTTTGTTTCTTTCTTTGTTTCTTTGTTTCTTTGTTTCTTTCTTTCTTTCTTTCTTTCTTTCTTTCTTTCTTTCTTTCTTTCTTTCTTTCTTTCTTTCTTTCTTTCTTTCTTTCTTTCTTGTTGATGTTGTTGCTAAATAATAGTCCATTGTATGGAAACCATTTTAAATGCCAAAAGCAATGCAGTGCATTAAAGCAAAGGAGAGAAGGTAGAAAAGGGAAGGGTGGGGAAAGGGAATAAAAAGGAGGAATACAAGTTCTAAGAAGGGTGGGGTTTAGTAAGCAGTGTAGAGAAGTCAGAAGCCAGGCTGCCCATCTCACAACCATATGTCAGTTTTTCTTTTCTAACTGAAGTGGCCTATAGCAAGTTATCTGTCTTGACATTATAGGCATGCCAGTTTTATTAATGGGCCTTCAGATAGCTCATCTCCCGTCGCATATGAGATCATGTGTTGTAACTCTTCCTTGGACTCATGAGATATTTTAGGAGGATGTTGTGGCTTTGACTTTTATGTGTCTCACCCATATATCATAAGGTCTTGGGACCAGTGCTGGGACAAATAGTAGCATTGTCTTCTGTTAAGTGGATAGATGGAAAAGTCTGTTTTGTCCTTTAAAAGAGATCAGTAGTTAATTTTGTCACTTGCAGTTATCTGTATTAACATTTGAACAACATCTGAGTGACAGGCCTGTGGGTGATCTGTTTCTTAATAAGTTTTTCTATTTCCTAATTTTAAAAACAAAACAGTCATTAATAAAGTAAATAAAGAGGTTTGTATAAGCATTTATACCTTATGAGATACTTTGTGTTTTTTTTGTATATGTGTATGATGTACATATGTATGTGTGCATGTGTGTAAGCCTTTTTGCACATGTGTTGTGTTCTTGCCTGTGTGTGCATTAGTGGAGGCCAGAGGTTGGCATGCCTTTCTCAACTGCTTTTCCATCTGAGTTTTTGAGATAGAGTCTCTCATTGACCTGGAGCTTATAGGTTCATCTAGACTGGCTCACCAGTGAGCCTTCTACCTGTCTTTACCATCTAGTGCTGGGGTTACCAGTGGTCACTTCTGTGTACAATATTGTACATGAATGGTGGCAATCTGAGATCAGTTCTTTATGCTTGCATAGAAAACACTTTACCCTCTGACCCATCTCTCTAGGGCCCCTGAAATCGCTTATGTTGGTGATCCTGCAACATCCTGTGGGTGGATGTTGTAAGGTCCTTGTTTTATAGATAAAGAAACTATAGTTTAGAGAAATTAAATAGCTTCCCTACAAGTTAGCCTGGACTTAGACCCATGCTCTCTTACTCCAGATCCTCTGCACTTATCCTTCCACTGTTCCTCATCCACTTAGATCGGAATTGTTAAGTATCACTGGAAAATTCCACCTGGAACTAGAAGTAACAAGAATGCTGTTAGTCACAAGTTTCCATTTGTTCTGGGCCTGGCAACAGTGTTTTTGGAATCTGGCTTTGGTGTGACCATCATGACAGGTCTATATAGAGGATAACAGGAGGTGAGTTGCTCTTTTACAGTCACACCTCAGACACACAGCCTGTCTCCACCTTCCTCTTCTTCTTCACTCTCCTTTCTTTATTCAGGAAATAAAGAATAGGTGCAGATCAGCTCTAAATACTTTTATCTGTAAAACAGATAAAGGCTTAAAGCCTTATATATGATTGTTTAGCTTGAAGCCTATTAGAACTAAGTAGTATTTGAGATAAGTAAATGTATATATTTTTTGGGAGATTATGAAATTTCCTTTAAAAACTTTGCCCTAGATCAAAGATATTTAAGAATGGAACAGATGTGAACTTTATTTTAATAATGTTAACATTCGTGTATCTGAGAGAACAGAAGGTTTCTGGAAATTGTGTATATTTCTGCAAATATTTTTGTAATTTTAGTGGAGCCCAAACTTAAATGTTTGTTTATATCTACAAAGTATGAAGTTAGATGTTACATAAATAGCATTGATATAATTCTAAATAAGCACAGCAAGAGTCAACAGTAGTAGCTTTGGCTTGACCCCTCCCCATCCCTATTATTGTTTTGAAGAAAGAGTGGCATTAGGGAAACTACCTTTATGGAGATAAGGGCTCACTTGGGTATTAATATAATTCTTGTCTATTTGTTAAAGCAGCCTAGGGGCTGGAGAGATGGCTCAGTGGTTAAAAGCACTTGTTACACCAGAAGAGTACTTGGGCTTAGTTACCAGCACCCACATGGTGGTTCACAGTCATTAGTAACTCCAGTTCCAATGGATCTGACAGCCTCTTCTGACATCCATGAGTACCAGGCACACATGTGGTACACATACATACATACATTTAGTGAAAACACTGATACATATAAAATGAATAAATAAATCTAAAAAAAATAAAAATAGAGCAGCTTATTTATTTTATGTATTTATTTAATCAGGGCTCATATTTTTGTGTATAAGATGTATGTGTGTTTATACACATATCCATATACATGTATATGTACTTGTATACTGAGAGGGCAATCATTTAAAAGCTCAGGGCCAGCAAGATGGCTTCTAACAAGGTGCTGCTGACAAGCTGTCACCAAACCCAACAAATTTAATCCCTGAGATCTACGTTATGGAAGGAGAGAATAGCCTGCAAGCTATTTTCTGACTGTCACATGCACTAACCCCTCTCAACTGTAAGAAAAATAGGAAAAAAAAAAAGAAAGTACATATGTTAAAATGTACTTCTGACAGGTGCACCTTTGGGAAGGGTGAATGGGAATATCCACATCATATATGTACTGTAGTGTAATGACTCATGTGTATGCTCCAGTGAAATGCTCATCTTAGTTAAGTGTTTGTCTTTTCTAGTAGCTTTTAGGGCTATATCTGTTCTGGTCATAGACTTACAGTACAATTTTTAAATTTATATTAATCTGCTTAGCATTCATTTTAGTGTATACAACATTAGGAATCTGTACAATTGGTGCTTCTAGTCCCTAGCTTTCAAACATGTGGAATAGCCATATTTGAAGGCTCACCAAATTTTTAATGGTCTTTGGTTAATACAGGTCATATATGTACTAAGGGAGGAGTGGATGGCTAACTGCCCATTGAGATAACGGAAGTGTTCAGTCTATTTTGAATTGTGGCTTCTCTGTTTAGGAGTCATTTCAGCTATGCAGGCCACTTACTAAATTCATATCTCAAGAGTGCTTCCTGTCTGGAAGATGTGTGGGATTTCACATTCTCTTTTTGGGAGTGCCTGTAAAAAATTAACGATTTAGACCAGGTGTTCCTCTATTGTTTGGAGCTCGGCTGGGGTATACTGCAGCCTCATACTATGAGTCATGAATTCCACACTAAATAGCTGTATTTCTTTGAACCATATGGCAGGAGACAAAGATTTCAATTGATCCACCACTGTTTTGCTTTCTGACTGATTCAAGTCCAACATTTTTTTGTTGTTGTTGTTGTTGGTTTGTTTTTTGTTTTTAAATTAAACCTTATGTTGTCATGACAGTGGATTTTGCTCTCTCCCCATATAATTAAGAACACTTTATCTCAACTTATATTGCTCAGTATCTTATGTTTCAAGATTTCAACAAGCCTGTCAGACAGGAAGCAGAAAGACAAATGGAAGCATTTAAAGAGAAGTCCTTTCTCTAATATGCCAGTATGCCAATTTCTCTTGCATTTCAGGAGCTAAAACCAGCATTTAGCTACTACCAAAAGAAGTAGCAGTCTTTAAGTAGGAGGTATCGGAGAGGAGCTGATCTTACTTCTATAGATTCTCTTTAGAATAAAGCTCTGTGTTCAGGACTCCTCCCTCATGAAAAGAGTGTTCATTCAGATAATTGTTTTTCTCAGAAAACATGAACCTTTTTCTAACTTTAAGCTTTCCTATGGGGATTCTGTATAAGACTAGAAGAAGAAAACAAATTACTCCTTGATCCCCATGCCCCGTTTTTTTGTTTTATTTTATTTTTTAACATGTTTTGCTGTGTGGCTTAGGCTTCCTTGAACTGGCTATGTAGCCCAAGTTGACCTTGAACTCAAGACCTTTCTTCCTCAGTCTCATATAGCTTGAAGCAGTCTCAAACTTGATGACCTTGAACTGGGTCCCTCTTTGTACATCTTAAATTCTTGGAGTACTTTTGTATTCCAGGACAGTTAGCTAAAATGTTTCTTGTTACAAAATACTTTTTTTTTTTTTTTGAGACAAGATTTTACTATGTTGCCCAGGCTGTGCTAGAACTCAAAATCCTCTTGACTCTGAATGCTGGAATTACAGGAATGCACCATCAATTTCTGGTTCACAAATTTTCACTATTGAAAATTTAGCAGCTCAGTCCTGGCATGATGGTGCAGGCCTGTAACCCCAGCACTGAGGGAGGTAGAAGTAGGTAGATCTCTGTGAGTTCAAGGCCAGCTTGGTCAATAAATCCAGGAAATCCTACACAGAGGAAGGCTACACAGAGAGTATGGAGTTGGGGGGAAGAGTGTGCAAACAAAAACAAGAACCACCTCTAATGCACTTCTGTCTATAAATTTGCAATGAAAGCCAGCTGTAGTGATGTGTACCTTTAATTCCAGCACATGGGAGTCAAAGGCAGGCCTAGCCTACACAGAAGGCTGCAAGCCAGCCAGAGCTATGCAGTGAGAACTATGTCTTTTAAAATAAAAATTACAAAGAAAAGAGGGGAGACCCAATACTTAGAACTCCCTTGAGACTTTATTTTCCATGTACTGTTTAGGGAGCTAAGCTGTAGTTACCTGGCTGCTCCTCTGGTAAGTGTAGAATGAAAGAACTTCAGAATTAGCAACTAGATCCTGAGAGACTTTCTATATTGACATTCTTTTCAAGACATGTTGTCAAAGACTCATTGATTAAACTTGTTTAACTGTGTGCATTATATGGTGAGATGATATGTAGATGATAGTGTACTGGGTGAAAGGGGACTTACACAATTACACATAGGAAATGGAAAATTCATCGGCTTCTTTCCTTGTTAAAACTAAATTTTGTGTTTCATATGCTGAGCCATGAGTCTTGAATGATTGATTTGATTGAAGTTTTTATTTCCCTCCTTCCCCACTTCTCTTGGGTGTTTCTCCCGTTAGAATGTTCATTTCTTTTTTTTTTTTTTAAATATTTTATTGTATGTGCATTAGTGTGAAGGTGTCAGATCCCTTGGAATTGGGACACAGACAGTTGTGAGCTGCCATGTGGGTGCTGGGAATTGAACCGGGGTTCTTTGGAAGAGCAGATAGTACACTTAACCACTGAGCCATCTCTCCAGCCCCAGATTGTTGATTTCTTAAGGACAAGGACTTGGTAGTGTTGTTTTCTGATATTTTGTATTTATGGTGTCATGTTAAGGTGATTTTGTTTTGATGAGGATGGCTTTCTCTGTCTTGCCTCTATTGGAAGACTTGGTGGTTCTCTTGTCCTGTCTTCAAATGTCACTCTATTCTAAATGCCTGTGAGACCACAGAGAGAAAAGAATTAAATTAAACTGTGTGGTGCTTTGAATAGGTAAGGCCCCCACAGACTCATGTGTTTGACTGCATACCCAGTAGGGAGTGACATTATTAGGAGGTGTGGCCCTGTTAGAGAAAGTGTGTCACTGTGGATGTGGGCTTTGAGGTCTCCTGCAGGAGGCTGTGAGCGCACAGTCTCCTGCAGCCTGTGGATTAAGATGTAGAACTCTTAGCTTCTCCAGCACCTACACATCTGCTTACACGAAGCTGTTTCCGGCCGTTATGATAATGGACTAAACCTTTGAACTGTAAGCCAGCTCCAATGAAATATTTTCCTTTATAAGAGTTGCCTTAATCATGGCGTCTCTTTACAGCAATAAAACCCTAACTAAGACATACTGGATACAGATTTTGGACTTCTGATTCCAAAACATTTGTTGTCACTAATATGAGAAGTCAGAATTTTCTTGGGTTGATGTGAGTGTGGGCTGCATATGTGTGTGCTTAGAGAGTGAAAGCTAAAAATTAGAACTAACAGTATTTTGAGACTCATATTGGGTTGCAGAAAATAGTTATTGGCCCTTAGAGAACTTCCCACTGAACATTTCCAGTTAAATGACTTTTGAGAGGAAAGTGGCTACATTTGTTGCAGGTCTTAGCACAGCTGGCCACCATCCAAGTTAAAGTCATTCCTTCTTTTGAACTAAGCCTAAATTATTCCCACAAGTAAGCTTTCTGTGAAGAAAGAAAATGGTATGCCTGTTCTTAGAGTTGAAAGTTCATGGCCCTTTATTATTTATTTTCCCAATGTTTTTAGCCTTCTTTGAGTTTTCACCCTAGAATATTCATTGTTTACCAGGTAAAATATATGTTTTTAGTCATATAGTTAAAATAAGGAGTTGGGGAAAGCTGGACGTGGTGGTGCAGCACATCTTTCATTCCCTTTCTCTGGAGGCAGAGACAGAAGTATCTCCAAGGTTGAGGCCAGCCTAGTCTATAAAGAGAGTTTCAGGCAATCCATTGCTATGTATTAAGACCCTGTCTCAAAATAAATAAAATAAAGATGGATAAGTGGGCTAATGGATTGTACAGAAAACTATACCCAACAGTGCTTAAACTTCCCATTCTATTAATTCTTCCCTAAGATTAACATTATTTACTAAACTGTAGTTGTGTGTATTATTGGGTATTGTGAGCAGTGCTAGGATATATAAGATGTAGACATCATTGCATGTAATGCAACCATCCAATTCAATAAATTCCAGGTACAATCCCAGTGTGTATATGGAAATAATCCTGCCTTGGTTTATTGAAGGTTTATAGAGATTATGTAAGTATATAAAAAAAATAAGATGCGGATTTGGATTTCTCTATGAATTTTGTTTCTTTCAAATGAACAAAATTGTCAACCTTGGCAGAATGCATCTAGTATGAGTTAACCAATAGCAAATACCCTGATCATACCCTGTAGATTCTACCCTGTAGAATCATAACAGTATTCTTGTGGGAGGGAGAACAGTATGTTATAATGGTTAAGAGTTAAACACCTTGGATTTAAAATCCACCATTGGGGCTGGTGAGTTTGCTCAGTGGCTGTTAAATATTCTTGCAAGGACATAGTTTGGTTCCTAGGACCTATGTTGGCAGCTCATAACTCCTGTAACTTCAGCTCTAGGGGACTAGTCACTGTCTTCTGGTTTCTGCAGGCTCCTGCACTGACATATACACCTCCCCCCCCCATTTATACTTAATGAATAGTAAAATAAGCCTTAATCCTCCCCATCATTGGCTGTTTAGTGATAGGTACCACTGGAGACATTTAGTTCCTAGTTCTATAGAGTAAAGGTAGAGATAATGTGTACCTCATAGTGCTATATTAAGTGAGTTCCCAAAAATATTTAGAACAATTATTGACACATAGTTAAGTGCACAGTATGTATTAGATTTATCACTAACATTCTTTCCCATGATTTTAAGACACATTTTAAATGTTAATCTAGTGAAAAGGCTGTTGATTTAAAAAAACAAAAAGCCTAGGCATAGCTCTCACTTTTATTCAACAAGGCAAAATGCCAGTGAAAGCTTTCAGTAGAATTCCATATGTTGTGGAATATACAGTTTTACCAACTGTGGGAAAAATATTACAGCTTTAGGTAGCTGAACCTTTGGTTCCTAGTTTCCTATGATTAAAAACAACTTCTACTTTTTCCTATATATATATATATATATATATATATATATATTGGAGGTGGGTGGTATTATACCTGCTAAGCAAAGGCTATGCCACTGAGCTATGCCCATTTATATTAACCATTTATTTCCTACCCACTTCCTCTTCTCTCTCTTTTTAAAAAATTTTATTTATTTATTTAATGTATATGAGTGCTCTGACAGCATGTATACCTGCATTCCTGAAGAGGGCATCAGATCCCAGTATAGATGGTTGTGAACCACCATATGGTTGCTGGAAATTGAACTCAGGGCATCTGGAAGAACATCTTAACCTCTGAGCCATCTCTTCGGCCTCTCCGGCCTCTCCTGCCTTCTCTTATTGAGATAGGGTTTTCCTGTGTTGCCCAAGCAGTCTTAAAGTCCTAGATTCATATAATCCTTTTAGCTTCCCGAGTAGCTGAGATTACAAGAATGGACCTGGCTTATTTTTTCCAGGATCCCCCCGCCCCCCCTTCAAAGCTCTGGCTGTACTGGAACTCATTGTAGACCAGGTTGGTTGTCATACTTAGAGGTGCACTGCCTCTTCCAACGAATTAAAGGCATGAACCACCACTGCTCAGCTCCCGGCTTAAAATTTTAATTGCTGTCTTTTGATTGGAATAACAGCAAAGAAAAAGTGTTCCATTCCACTCCCAATTTAAAGAGTTGAAGCTTAGGATTTGAGCTGTTAGCCTAAGTATTCATGTCCTATCTTTTTTTCTCCCTTTCTCTCCCTCATTTAAAAAATGATTTATTCAGTTATGTTTATGTGTGTGTATCTGTGTGTGAGGTGTGTGCACTTGAGTGCTGGTGCCCAGGAGCTGGTTGTGTGCTATTAGATATGAGTGCTAGGAATCAAAGGCAAAACACTCACACACAAAGTTATTTTTAAAAACTTTGAAGTTACTGCTTATGATTTTTTAAAAGTCTAGAAAATCATTAAAAAGACTAGAAATAATGTATATAACTTCCAAACTGTTAGCTGCTGTCTCCTGAATCATATTTGAAGTCTGTCACTCTTACAGTTATAGGGCCTTTGCAGGGGATTCAGTTCCCTGCTTTTTTTATTTTTTATTTTTATTTTATGTGCATTAGGGTGAAGGTGTTGAATCCCCATCGACTGGATTACAGACGGTTGTGAACTGCCACGTGGGTGCTGGGAATTGAACCCCGGTCCGTTGGAAGAGCAGACAGTGCTCTTAACCACTGAGCCATGTCTCCAGCCCCTCCCCCCCTTTTAAACAAGAAATATGAAGCTACTTCAGTCGGCAGCATAATGGGTACTTACAGTATCTATTATACTAAACTGGGTGTTCCAGATACTGATGAATTCTACTTTTCATAAATACAACATATTTCGCTTCGCCTGGAGGGCTGACTGTATCTTATTGTTTCGTTGGGTGGCCGGGCTACCCCTTCAGTTGTTTGTTAATAAGATTTATTTTTTTATTTTTACATATATATATGTGTGTCTGTGTAAATGTGTATAGGTACCCACAGAGGCCAGAAGAGATACTAGATTCCCTAGAGCTGGAGACAGAGGTAGTTATGAGCTCCCTGAAGAGGGTGGTGGGGACTGAACTTGAGTCCTCTGGAAATGCAAGGCGTGCTCTTAACTGCTAAGCTACTTCTCTAGCTAGTTTGTTGGTTGGTTAATTTAGAGAGTAAGACAATAACTGAGAATATGGTGACACCTACCTAAAATCCTAGTACTTGAGGAACAGGGGCAAGAGGATCAGGAATACAAAGCCATCTCATGCTACATAATAAATTCAAAATCAGCTTGAACTACAGTAGACCCTGCCTCAAAATAGATTAGTAAGAAAGGGGCTGGACAGATGGCTCAGAGGTTAAGAGTACTGTCTGCTCTTCCAAAGGACCCGGGTTCAATTCCCAGCACCCACATAGCAGCTCACAGCTGTCTGTAACTCTAGTTCCAAGGGATCCAACACCTTTATATTAATGCACATAAAATTAAAATTAAAAAAGGGCAGAACCTTTCAAAGACCCTATTAATTGTAAGAGTGACAGACTTCAAATGTGATTCAGGAGACAACAGCTACCATTATTTCTAGTCTTTTTAATGATTTTTCTAGATTAAAAAAAATCATAAGCAGTAAGCTGCTTCAAAGTCTTTAAAATAACTGTTTATGAATGTTTTTCCTTCATTTATGTTTGTACATTACATGTTTGTCTGGTGCCTGTAAAGGTCAGAAAGGGATGTTGGGTCCCCTGGCATTATTGTTACAGATTGTTGTGAGCTGCCGTGTGGGTTCTGGGAACCTCTGCAAGAGCAGTTACGTGCTCCAGTGTTGATACTCTTGTTCCTCAATCATATTTTTAATACTAATATTGATAATATTGTTTTAATCAGAAGCATCTCAAAATACAGGACTTAATGCTGCAGTTGAGAATACAAGGCACTTGCAAATGGTCGCTGTCAGGATAATATTTTGTCTTGAGAATGTAGAAATCTTTGGTTTTTCCTATCGCTTCTCTCTCTCTCTATGTGTATTTTCTTGTGGTAGCCAATGCTTGACGTTAGGTGATTTCTTCAGTCACCCTCCATCTTATTTTTGGAGATACAATCTTTCAGTGAACCTGGATGAAGCTTATGGATTCAATTAAGATGGCTGGCCAGCAACTTCCAGGGATCCTCCTACTGTGCCCTTCTCTAACTCTGGGATTATAGGTGTGAGCTCCCGCATCCAGCTTCTTTTGATGTGGGTGATCCAAACTCAGGTTTTCATGCTTCTGTGGCAACTAGTTTACTGATTGAGCCTTCTGAGCCATCTCCTCAACCCCATCTTTGGTTCTTAAAATTTTATTTTGTTGTGTTAAAATATACTTATTTTTCATATGCAGTTTTGTGGTATTAAATACAATCACATTGTTGTACAACCGTTACCATGGCATGCCTCCCCCAACTGAAACCATGTAGCTCCTTCTAGCTTTTGGCACATACCGTTACTTTTTGTCCTAGTGAATTTGACTAGTGTTGGTACCATTGGAATTAGGCAATATTGTCCTAATTTGATTTTTGCAGTGCTGTGGATGAATCCAGGGCTTTATCTGCATTCTGGGCAAGCATTCTACCCACATATCTACATCCTTAGTTCACACTATTTATGTTTTAGTGACTAGCTTATTTCACTAGCCTGGTGTCTTCAGGGTTCACTTTGGCAAGTGTTAGAATTTTGTTCATTTTAAAGACTGAATTATATTTCGTTGTAAATATATAATATGTGTATTTAAAATTTTTTAAATTAACTTAAAATTTAATTACGTGTGTGTGTGTGTATGCATGTGAGAATGCATGCCCTCATGCATGTGGAGATCAGAGGACATCTTTGTAGTGTCAGTTCTCTCTTTGTACTATGTGGTTCTCGGGTCATCATCAAGCTTGGTGGCAATCACCTTTACCCCACTGAAGCATGTGTTTGGGCCTTTGTTTTATATATCTACCACAATTAGGTCTTGATAGATTTTGGGTTGCATATATCTATAGATATTAAAAACAATCCTGTCATTTCATCGTAGTTTTAATGCCTTAAGAAATTTAGACTCTGTCCCTGAAGGATGTAAAGTTCTGGTGGACTTGGGCTGGGACTGTGAATCAGGCTCTGATACGGAGAGTACACATGAAATCAAAAGTAGGCCAAAGGCTGTTTATCAGAATGTGGTGGCAAGACAAGAAGGAAAGTTTGTTTGGCTTTACAAAGGCTATTTCTGAAATGTGAGGGAATTAGCCTGAGAAAATGGGAAAATCTTTTGTAAGAGAGAAGAGTATAACTGTGTAGTTAGGAGTAGAGAAGGGTAAACAATGAGACTACTAAGGCAGGTCAGGCCTGCTAGGGAAGGAACTTTTTTGCCATAAACACTAGCCACACAAAAGGGGAAAGAAAGCCAGGTGCAGTGGTGCACACCTGTAATCCCAGCACTCAGGGAGGCAGAGGCAGGAGGAGCTCTGTGAGTTTGAGGCCAGCCTGGTCTACAAATTGAGTCCAGGACAGCCATGGCTACACAGAGAAACCTTGTCTTGAAACACCCCCCCCCCAAACCCCAAAAACAAACAAAGAAAAAAAACAGCAAAGGAAAACTGATTTATGAATGCGTAAAAGAGCCACCTAATTTAAGACTTAAATTGAAAGGCTCTTCTCAGTTTGAATCCCAGCCACCTGCCACCTGGGTTCTCTCCATCCTCATAGGAAACCAAGAACATAGGAAACAGTGTCTTAGGAGTGCTTAGAGTTCAAATACATGTTCAGTCATGTGCACACACACACACATTTCTATTTATACAAATCATAATTTGTCATGCTATCTTAGTCCAAGTTTTTCATCATCATATTTTGTAGAATACTTATTATTACAATAGATCTCAATGAGTTTGAGGCTGGTCTGGACAGTTCCGGGACAGCCAGGGCCACATACACACTCTCTCGGGGGTTGGGGGAGGAAGATAGTCCAGTGTTTTCCCCACCTTTTGCTTCTAGTATTCTCATTGTCTGGATTATTCTTCCTCTCTTTGTTAGGATGGGCCCAGCCTACATGCTGCTCTATGAAGTTCTTCAGCTGCTCTGTTGAAATTAGTTTCTCTTGGTGTTTTTGTAAGACTTGACTCTGGTTCTCATCAAACCGCCTACAAAGTTAGAGCTACTTGTGTTCATGTGTTTCTACCCCTCCTTTTGACCCCAACCCTACATCCAGCTTTGAATTCTAGAAGGGATCTAGTATTCCCCATTGAGTGGGATAGTAATACTTTGATTCAGCTGGTTGTGTTGCAGCACAACTGAGTTCCTTCCTTCTTTCTTTTTTTTTCTTTTCCCTTCCTTCCTTCCTTCCTTCCTTCCTTCCTTCCTTCCTTCCTTCCTTCCTTCCTTCCTTCCTTCCTTCCTTCCTTCCTTTCTTTCTCTTTTTTCCCATCTCACCATCAGAACAAGAAGATACATATAAAAATTCTGAGCCTTACCAGCAGAGTGATTTAATAATTCTGAGGGTAATGATGTATCATTGTATACATGATATATGTTATTTCCTAATTTGAGATGTCTCCTGAATGTAGAAGCTGTAAGTCAATGAGCGTCAACTCTAAAAGTGCCATATATATCACATTTCCAAAACCAGCATTTTAGTGTTACATTTTACTTGATGCATACAGAAGTCTGAGTGGAAGCTCCAGCCTGGGCTGATGATCAAAAGGCAGATTCCTTTGTCTCTTGCTACTCCAGGAAGGAGAAAGAGAACTATTTCTTTTCTCACACTTCTTGCCTGGAAATGAACCCTTTAAACTTATGCTTAGTGATGAAATAAGCAAACTTCATTCTTTTCATTTTTTTCCAATGGCATTTGCCTGATCGTTCTGGTTTTTCTTTTCTATCCTTAAAGCTACTAGTCTGTATTTAAGTGTAACCCTGATCTCAACACCTTCCTGCTGAGAAACCTGCTAAGCTTCCTCCACAGTATTTTCTAGTTTAATATGCAATATTTTTTCTAGTTTCTTTAATTTTATTTTATGTGTATGAGGGTTTTGCCTAATGAATGTGTGCCACATGTGTGTCTGGTATCCAGGGAAGACAGAAGAGGGTGTCTGATCCCCATATTACTGGAATTATAGACTGTTGTAAGCTACTGTATTGGTACTAAGAATTGAATCTCAGTCCTCTGCAAGAACAAGTGCTGTTTTAACCCCTGAGCCATCTTTCCAGCCCTACATTTCATATCCTAGTTGTTGAGGCCTGTCATACTGCAATCCCTTTCTGATTGTACTTCTCTTAGATTCAGGGTCAGGAGCTGTATCAGTTGAGCTACACCCAAGCCTCATGAGCTTACGTCTCTATTGAGCTTACATCTCTATAACCTTTTCCAAATTTCTATTGTTCAGGGCCTAACAATAATATTTACATTTTTGGCTAACCTTGAACTCTAGACTGTCCTGCTGCTTCAGCTTCCTGGGTGCTCGTATTACAGGTGTGCAACTCTGGTTCAGATTTTACAGTTTGAATCTTTTGGAAAAAAATAAAAAGAATATTTCATGACACATGAAATGATAAATTTAAATTTCAGTGTCCATAAGGAAAAACAAAATTGGAATATACCCATGCCTAGTAATTTGCAGATTATGTATGGCTGCTTTCACACTTAAAAATGACAGTTGAAAAACTGTGACAGAGATCATATGGCTCACAAAAGCCTAAAAGATTTACTATCTATCCTCATATATATACTTCACACATCAAACCATGAAGTAGATTTAGAGACTTGTAAATAGACTCAGAGTGGTTCTAATGCAATGGCCTCATTTTAAGAACAAGAAAATGTATTCCCAGACATAATGAACTGTGTATGAAACACATTCCTCTTGCAGAGGAGAAGCCAACATCAAAATGTAGTGCTCTTCTACCCTGTGCCCCCTCCAGGAAATCGAGAGTACAATGAGACTTTGCATGTATGTCTGTGTCCTCTGTGCGTGCTCTGTGCCCAAGGAGGCCAGAGGAGGTGTTGGATCTCCTGGAACTGCACAGAGTTACAGATGGTGTGAGCTGCCCTGTGGGTGCTGGGTATTGGACCTGGATCCTGAGAGAGCAGTCAGAGCTCTTAATAGCTGAGTCATCTCTCCAGCCTTCTAATACTTTAAAACAAGACAAAACAAACTGATGGACTGTTTATTCTCTCAATTATTCCTAATTCAGTCTTCATTTTGCCCAGCAGGGAATAGTCATCTGAGATAGTAAGATTGGAACATCCTAATGGTTCAGTTATCTCTGATAGATGTTCAATATCTAGATTGTGGTATTGATATTTTGTACTGTAAACAAAGGAAACAAGTTTAATATTCCTACAAGTCTTTCTCTTGGCTAGCCCAGTACTATGTTAATGTTACATGAGGCGCAAGGGTTAGATGTTAGCCTGTAGAAGGGACAAACCCCAGCAACATTGCTGGGGGTGGCTTGTAACTTTTTTCTATCAGTACATCTTGGCTAGTTTAATTTGGAGGTGCAGCGCTGTTCTCTTATTTCACTTTTCAGCATGTTTACAACTGAGGCTGTGCTCAGCCTGTATAGAGTTATACTGAATTGTGTTTACCTGTGTTGAAAAAATAAAAATACCCAGAAGAGGATGGATGAGATGGCTCAGAGCTTGTTGTGTAAACCTGATATGAATTCATTCTCTGGAACCCATGTTAAGGTGGAAGGAAAGAAGCAATTCTACTCCTGAAAGTTGTCTTATGACCACTACATGTTTGTAACACATGTTTGCATATGTGCCGGCTGCTCACCTCCACTCCCACCCCCAGTTAAACACAAAACACAGAAGAAAAGCTTTTAAAGGTGCAGCTTTGGACATTTATTTAGTGTAGATATCCTGAAAGTCTCTTTTTCTTTTTCAGACACTTTAATTGTCAGTCTTTTCATTTGGTTCCTGTATTTCACAGAACAGAATTTTGAGCTCTGGCTGCTTGTGAGAAATTGATGCTTGAGTACTGTTTGTCCACTAACAAAGACATAGTAAAGTGTTGCTTTTGGCCCCGATTTAATGGGTCAGAGTGTTTATTATGGCCTGGAGCCAAATTCAATTATTGTATTGTAAAAGGATTCTGAATAATCTCCAATTAGCAAGCAAAATGGCTCTTAGCATTAATAAAGACTTTTGCCTCTGGGTTAGTATTTCAGATTTTGGCACTAGTAATTAAATAAAAGGGAAAAAGTCTATATGTCGGTTAGCCCTGGTTCAACTTTAAAAGCTAGTTGAAGCTAGGTTAATTTTATGTGTGTATGTGTGTGTGTGTAAGAGAAGTGGGCATTTTTCTCTATAAGACAAATGCTGCCACTACTAGCTTTTATGTGGCTGCCAGAGACCCTTAGCCTCTATTCAGTTGATATTTCCTAGTTGAGTAACAGCTAAGGAGACCAAGCCCAAATGAGCCTGACTGATCTTGCCTATGGAAACCTTGCAGCTGATAGGAAAGAAACCAGTACATTGTCTATCAGTTAGACTTCATTCTGATCCTACAGCCTATTTACTCATTGTCAGCTTCAAGTTATCCTGTTCTTGCCATGCCATAGATTTTAATAAGATTATAAGATCATGAAAAATAACTTCAGAAACATCATTGAAAGGCACTTTGTCATTTAAAGAGACATACTAATAGCAGCTTCTATTTTGCTGGGGTTTCTTCCAGTTAGGATTAGAGCTTGGATCTGTGTAGATGAATACCACAATCTTAAGAACTTTTTAGGCGAATCAATTAGCCCCCTAATTGAGAAATGAGAAAATATTTGATACCCACCTTCTATAGCTGTTAGGGTTTAATGAAGTAATGAGTCCTGACTTAAAGCATGTGCTATATTAAAGTTATTTATTTGTCTGTTTGCTTATTTATTTGTTTTTTTTTTTCAAGACAGGATTTTTCTGCGTAGCCCTGACTACCCTTTAACTTGCTCTGTAGATCAGGCTGGCCTTGACCTCAAGGATCACCTATCTCTGCCTCCCAAGTACTGGGACTAAAGGTGTGCACCACCACTGCCTGGCAAAGTTATGTATTTATATTTTTGTGCATGGCTTGTAACCCTGGCAGTAAAAAGGTTGAGGCAGAAATGTAGCCACAAATGTGCTGGCCTTGCGAACATAACCAGTTCTAGGTCAGCCAGGACTACAATGTCTCAAAACAAAACAAAATAAAAAGCAAGCAAATAAAAACAACACACACGCACACATACACTTTAAGAAAAAAAAAAAAAACCAAAAACCCTGAAATCACCAGTGAGTACTGCAAGGATGGAGAGAAGGACACAGGGACTAAACAGTAGCATTTATTACCAGGCCTATTCCTGGTAACTTACCTGCTTTACCCCATTTATCTCCAGAGTTTATTTTTCCCATTTATTGATACGGAGACTGAGGCTTAAGGACAAACGCAGGACACAAATCTAGAAAACCCAGTGAAGCAAGTTTCGACTGCCTCACTCCAAAGCGAGAGTCTTCTGCTACTCCACAGTACCTTCCAGGATGGGTATGGAAATAGATTGTTTCAAAACTTACTTACAGATGGCTTTTTGGAGTTATTTTTTTACACAGAAAAATGTTTTGGTTATAGTTACAAGTCTAGGTTTATCTACAGAGATTACAATATCATTTAAATTCTGCATATTTGTGAACTAAAACTGTTAGGGAAAAATGTATTTGTAATTCTAGCTATTAAAACAGGAAAGAAAAACTGAGACATTTTAAATTGTTGTGGGAGAATCTTGAAAAAAGTAGGTTTGATTAGAGGGCAGCAATGAGGAAGGTGCAGACTATGGATATTGGTGGGGCTTTTGGCCTATTAAGGCATTAAACACTGATGGCACATTCACACATATTATTTTCTTAATCATGCATAAGACACAACAGGTGGTGTTGTCAAACTAATTTCTTCCAGTAACATTTTTATTTAGCTTTTCCATTTTCATACTTTTATCATTTTTAGTGGCATATGGGACCCTAGCTGGTCATCTTAATAGGGTTATAGAATGTTAGAGTTTATTAAAGAAGAAATGAAAAAAAAATAAAGGTTTTCTTAGTTGTACAGAAATTAGGAGGAGTGGAGGAATTAAAGAGTAAGTGTGGGCAGATACGAAGTTAGTAGAATTAAATACTAACAGTCTTGCCTACTTGCTTAATCATTTTCTCTGTTTCAGTGAGTGGTCTTTTCTGAGCTCTTATTTTATGCCAGTCATTGTGTCATGGCTGTGACAGAAAAACCATTCTTAGACCTGAAGTCACAGCTTCCCTAAGGAATTTGCACTCTACTTGAAACATTTATTAAAGATAGTATTCAGGTCATTAAAAGATTTTTCCTTCCTCATCAGTATATATGAATATTCAGTGATCACTTAATTATAACCATTGGGGATACTACTGAGTTCTCCTTTAAGTAATTTTTTTAATACCAAAACCCAAAGCAAACAAAAAACTTTTTTCTATAGTTAATGCTTGATTTATTATCATTGGAGGTAGGACTAAAATTGGGAGCCAGGGGTGGTCTAGAATGTACTTAGGTTTGTATGTTTGAAATCAGCACAAAAACCACCTTAGTATTCGGTGGGATTTTAAATTTCTTAAGAGAAATAACCTTTGCAAACCTCATTGTCCTCCTCCCCTCTCTCCTTTTCTTTTGGGAACTGAATGCATGTCCACCAAGCCACATCTCCAGTCCTAGAGCTGCTTTTCTAAAATGAGGTATCTGGAATAGACTGCTATATTCTTTTTCACCCAACAGTTCCCAATCCGTGTGGTAGAAGGGGCCTAAATTATGTTTCGTTGAGGGAGTTGGCAAGAAAGCGGGTGGTGAGGAAGATACTGGCCTGTACTTATGGTCTGTTTTCCTGTTAATTTGGTGGCTCTCCAGAAGACAGCTGTAAGTGGTTGTAAAGCCTGTGGGAGAATTTTGAGTTCAGAGAGAGAATGGAGTATTTGCACATGGAAGGAAGCTTTTGCACTCTGGAACCTATTCACAGCGTCTTCTTAAATAGGGTTCTAGTGAACCAGGCTGCTCTAACATTTATCCAGCCTTAACTAATGACTGTCTCAGTTGTTGGGTCAGAATAAACAGATGCTGCCAAGGCAGCTTAACTTGAACTCCAGGAAACTATGTTGTTGGATGAATGTTTGACATTAGAGCTTGCCATTAACATGGTTCACCTGTCGTTTAACTCACATAACTGTGTTCTTCTTTGTGCACATATACATTAGTTTATTGAAATTTGTTAGAAGTGGAAACTTTCAACACTAATAGTTTCTCTCTCTCTGTCCCTTTCTCCCTCTCTTTATTCGAGACAGAGTTTTTTTTGTGCAGCCTTGGCTGTCCTGGACTTGCTTTGTAGACGAGGCTGGCCTTGAACTCTCAGAGATCTGCCTGCCTCTACCTCCAAAGCACTGGAATTAAAGGCATGCGCCACCATGCCAGGCTTAGTTTCTCATATTTTATAAATTGTTTTGTGTCAAAGGATATTGTTGATTTTTCCTTTTTTAACTAAAAAAAAATTTTTTTAAAGAAGAAGTATCACTATGTGTGCCAGGCTGGCTTCAAACTCTGTGTAGCCTTGAATTCTCTTTGTATTCCATGCTGGCCTTATACTTAGAATCCTCTTGTTTTAACCTCCTGAGTGCTGAGATTATAGGCTTGTGCCATCTTGCCTGGCTAGCACTGGAATTTCCTGATTTTGAAGGCAGTATGTATTCATCTGCCCTTCCCCAATCTAGAATGTATGGAAAAGGATTAATAAGAAAAAAGTCATCTGAAATTCTGTTGTCAATGATGTGCCTTTCTCTATCCAGCCTTTTTTTTTTTTCTGTGTAGATATACAATAGAATGTTTTATCATTAGTGAAAATAGGCATTTTTTAAAAAGTCCATGTTATTAGGGAACTAGCCTAATGCACTGTACTGATTAAAATTGAATCTTGTGTGGTAAGCTGGGCGTGGTGGCCCATGCCTGAAATCCCAGCACTCTGGGAGGCAGAGGCAGGTGGATCTCTTGTGAGTTCGAGGACAGCCTGGTTTACAAAGTGAGTCCAGGACAGCCAAGGCTACACCAAGAAAACAAAACAAAACAAAAAAATCAATTAATCAGTCAGTCAGTCATTCAGTCAATCAAATGGTTAGTGAGTGAATCAGGACAGCTGTGGGACACTAAGAAGTTATGAGTCCTGTGGTAAATTTAAAAGTGTAGACCCTAACAAGTTATTACAATCTCTAGCTTATTGTCAAGAGGAAATATGACCTAACATAGTCAGAGTTTCCCAATTTTCAAGAACCTGTAGATCTGAATCACTTGTTAACGTGAAAATTTTCTCATTGTTTCAGACTCTAGTGAGCATCTCTCTCTCTCTCTCTCTCTCTCTCTCCTCTCTTCCTATTGACTGGCCTCAGACATACAGCAGTTCTGGGATTACAGTAATGAGTCGCCATACCTATCTTTACTGACCTATTCTTTTTTTTTTTTTTTT
>CM053766.1:87349744-87394439 GCA_028658305.1 Pachyuromys duprasi
TTTTTTTTGAGAGAGGTTTCTCTGTGTAGCCTTGGCTGTCCTGGACTTACTTGGTAGATCAAGCTAGCCTCGAACTCACAGAGATCCTCCTGCCTCTGCCTGCCAGAGTTCTGGGAATACAGGCATGTGACATCGCACCTGGCTTGTTTTTCTTTTTCAAGCAGCAGTCTCATGGCAGAAGCTCATCTGGCTTAAAATTCAAGATCCTTCTGCCTCAGCTCTCTGAGCAATTACCTGGATTACAGGTTTCTTTTTCTGTGTATCAAAGAGAAACAAAAAGTAGAGATATTTTGAGAACTTTCAAGTTCAGGAGCTGTGATACAAATGGATTTTCTAAAAAGAACTGTCAGTGTAGGCATGAATAATAGAAGGAGGTGTCATGTACAATGTGAGACTTGGGAGAGTAGAGGAAGGAGAAGGCGGACTCCTCGGGATGTAATTCATGGTGGCCCACGGAGGAGAGGACTGGTGATGGTGGGGGATGGTGGTAACAAACTAAGCCTGGTGACCAGTTTGGGACCAGGGGTCAAGGTCCTTGAAAACCTAGATGGGGAATTTAGAGCTGGCAGGAAAGAAGTTTTGTCGTTTTTGAGCTATGGGATGACAGCATGCAAGCAGTTTTTCAGCAAGGTTCATAGCCAGATTCAGAATGAATAATAGTGTCAGTGCTAAAATGGGGAATAAGTTGTGTGGCAAGCTGGCTAGCTTCGTTTTCTGTCACTGAGGACTTGCTTCACGTTGATTCTTTACAGGTGAGAAATGTTTCTGATGAATTGTTTGAATTTTCTTTGGGGAAAAAAACAATCAGTATACAGTGGAATCCCATTCTTTTTAAGTGTTTTTTTTTTTTTTTTTTTTTAAACACAGGTTTTTACTGTGTAGCCCTGGCTGTCCTGGGACTTGTTATGTAGACCAGGCTGCCTTCACACAGAGATCCTCCTGCCCCTGCCTCCTGAGTGGGAAGTTCATTTGTATTTCTGCAGTGGAACAGAAACAGTGGGGAAGGTGGTTCTTGGGCCCTGGCTAAGGCTGCTGAGTGCCCCAGTGTTCTCTGTGCACGACTTCCCTCTGAGGAGCAGAGAGCAAGCACGCTTCCTGCTGGCAGGCAGATGCTGCTGCACTGGGACAGGAACGTGTTACTTTCTGCCTGATCGCTGCTTTCAACAGCCGCTGAGAACTGTCAAAGCTTCGGTTGATTTGCCAGCTTGGGTTGTTTTTGAAACACGTTGGGATGTCTAGGCCTGCCGAGTAAAGCCAAGTTCTAAGAGTGCTGTGTGAGAGTGCCCTGTGCTCCACCCATTCATCGTGTCTCCCCAGGGTAACACCCTGTTCCCATCCTTACACATGTGCTCGTAAGATTTTTTTAACATAGTTTATATTAACCTACAAAGAATACAAAATAATAATAAAGGGATTAAAACATACTTAGATCTAATTTAGGAGTATTGTTTTATATTCCAGCATTTGTATTTTTAAATCTGCTTGTTGGTTAAAGTGCATAGGATTATTGATTTTTAGAATTACTTTTTAAAATATTTTTTAATGCTGTCTGGGGCTGATATGTGCTTCTGATGTTTCAGGGTGGTTTTTTTTATTTTTTTAAGATTTATTTATTATGAATACAGTATTCTGCCTGCATGTTTGGTTTCAGGCCAGCAGAGGGCACCAGATCTCACTATAGATGGTTGTGGGCCACCATGTGGTTGCTGGGAATTGAACTCAGGACCATTGGAAGAAGAGCCAGTGCTTGTAACCTCTGAGCCATCTCTCCAGCCCATATGTGTTTGTTTTTAAAATTGTGATTTTTGTGATCCTCTCCATTGCTATTATAACTTCTTCAGCTGGGTGACCAAGTTTTGTGAGATAATCATTCACGTCTGCCAGCTGCTTTACTGCATTTTGACCCAGAGCAAGCACTCTGATTTTAAATAGCTCTCCTTTGGACTTGCTGTATTAAACATGCCTGTGTACTGCTGTTTTGGACTGAGTTACTTAAAATAATTTGTAAAATCAAGTCTTCCCAGTAATAAGCAGAGTTGTTTTATTAATTTGCAGATGAGTTCTACATAGGTTGATGGGTTAAATCTGGTTTACTTTATATACCTCACATAATTGAGAAATGAGCAAATAAAACATTAGTCATGTGTTGCTTGTGTTTATCTGCAGAATGTTTAAAAGATTGAAAAGAACTGAGAAGGCCCAGAAAGCTCACACATATATTACTAGGATGTGTAGAATATATGTGTGTATGTATACGCACACACACATATATCCACACAACATATATAACCATACATGCTGGCTACTCTTGTGTCAGTTTGACACACAAACTAGAATTATCTGATGGGAGGAACCTTAATTGAGAAAATGCCTTCCTAAGATCTAGCTGTAAAGCATTTTATTCCCCCCCCCCTTTCTTTTTTTTTTTTTTTTTTTTGCTTTTTCAATACAGCTGGCCTGGAACTCATTTTGTAGACCAGGCTGACCAACTCACAGTGTTCCACCTGCCTCTGCCATCCAGAGTGCTGGGATCAGCAGGTGCCACCATGCCTGGCTGTAAAGCATTTTTCTTAATTAGTGATTGACAGGTGGTACAATCCTTGGGCTGGTGGTCCCAGATTCTGTAATTA
This sequence comes from Pachyuromys duprasi, assembly GCA_028658305.1. Taxonomy (NCBI): domain Eukaryota; kingdom Metazoa; phylum Chordata; class Mammalia; order Rodentia; family Muridae; genus Pachyuromys; species Pachyuromys duprasi. The sequence continues at coordinate 87,352,375 of CM053766.1, forward strand.
AGCAGGCTGAGCAAGCTATATGGAGCAAGCCAGTAAGCAGCACACCTTCATGACCTCGGTATCAGCTCTTGCCTCCAGGTTTCTGTTTTGTTTGAATTCTTGTTTTGATTTTCTTCAGTGATGAACAACAATATGAAGTGTAAGCCAAATAAACCCTTTCCTCCTCAACTTGCTTTAGGTCATGGTGTTTTGTCACAGAAACCCTAACTAGGACACTGTGTAATTCTGAGAATGCCAATGTTAAGATTCTGCCCATTTAAAATAAGCTCTCACTTTTGAGGTAGGGTCTCACGTGGCCTAGGATAACTTCCTGGATAGGTAGCTATCCTGGGCCTAAAGTCCTGATCCTGAGATTGCAGGTATGAACCACCAGTAACAGACTTACTTTATAGATAAGAACACTAATTTTGACAAACTGACTCACTCATTATCACCCTGTTACTTTCCTTACTGCAGACTTCATGGTTTCCAAATGTATGTTCATATTATAGTCTGACTTTCCAGAGGTAGTCTGATCCACCACCCATCTTCAAACAGTACTAACTTGTTTTGATAGATAGGGTCTCACTGTGTAACCCTGGCTGGCTAAGAACTTGTATGTAGCTCTCTAAACCAGGCTGACTTTAAATTTAAATTCATTTGCCTCTGGTTCCTGAGTTCAGGGATTAAAGTTGTGCGTTATCACTTTAGACGATAACAATTTACTCTTTTCCTGAGTGTTTCAAAAAAAAAAAAAGAAAAGTACAGATGTAATTTGTGATGTATTTTACTGTCATAATAATAATTCTTGTTTGTTTTATTTATTATTTGTGTCTATATATGTCATATATAGTATAGGTATGAGTGCAGGCATGTGCTTGCTATTGTGTGAGTGTGAGGTCGGAGGATAATTTTCAGGACTTGATTTTCTCTACCTTATTGAGGTATTCTCCTTTCGTTTCTGCTGCTCTTATGATATTTGGGGTGATTCTTTTGATAGATACAAACAAGCTGCACCTCTTCCTAGGGTGGGTTCCAAGGATATAGCCCAGGCTGTCAGGCTTGCCTAGCAAGTACTGCATTGCTCTAAGCCACTCCCTTGGCTTGTTTGTCCTATAATTCCCAAACTGTAAAGAATTGAAATACTAAGCTTTTACAGTTTAAGGATCACAAGTACTATTGACTGAGTGACTCATCCCATTGATGTATGGGGACTGTTGTCTGCCTCATTTTTTTTTTTTCTGGAAAAACAGGGCTGAGGAAATGACTCATTGGGGACTGTACCTGCTACGTAGGCGCGAGGACCTGAGTCTGGACCCCTAGCGGCTGCATACAAGGTTGGGTACAGTGGTACATCTATAACCCCAGCACTGGGGGCCAGGTAGAGTGGGCACTGGAGGACCCTGTTGGCTTACCAGGTGGGTAGGCTGTTTAGTTGAATCTGATTGAGGGAAACACTCAGATGATGACTTCTGGCTCTCCCATGTATACATGAATACACAACTACCACACACACACTCATACACTTATACATGCACTTTGCACATTTAAACATGCACCACACATATGGAATAAGTTAAACAAACAAAACACAAAGAAAGTAGAAACACTAAAAACAATCAGGTACATGTATTCTTTTAATTATTACCTTGACTTTTTCAATATAAGTCTAGTCTCAAATTAAGAAATTTCATTTTCAAAGTTTAAAGTTTATATGTTTGCTTTTCCTGAAGTTGTTTAAAATCTTTATTGTTCTTTCCATAATAGAGCCAAAGGAACAACATGAAACAGCTCCATTTCTTAAGTTCCCTGTATGGACTGCTTGTTATTTAATCCACTTCATTTTGTTTATGAGGCAGCTCTGTAACTTCTAGAAAACAACAGAGTGCAGGGATGGCAGAAGATCTAACTTAGCACTGTCTGACAGCAAGGCCTGTGCTAAGACGTGCTCTCCCTCTTTGTGACACAGCTTTCTGATGGTAGACTAGTTGCTGTGATGCATCATGAATGATAATAGTTGTAAAAATACCTGAGGTTTGGTAATGTTCACCTCCTGCCATAGCCTCTCAATCTTTTTTTTTTTAATTGCATTCTTCAGATAAGCCCAACTACTTAAACACTTTATCATAGTGATTTCCCCCCTCTAATCTCTATTTTCTATTCATGGTGAGACTTACTTTGTTGTGCTGGGGGTCAAACCCAGGACCTTATGATGTTACACAGTCTTTTTTTGAATGAATTATAGCTCTAGTCTCTATGACTGTAACACACACACATGCAGAAGATAGCTTACTTTTATTTAATGTTTTTTCAGTGTCCATTGAGACAACCACACAGTTTTTTATCCTTTACTGTATTATGATAGTCTGTAATCCGCTATATGAATGTAAATTTTCTGATAATGAACCATCTTTTTTTTTTTTTATAAACTGTATTTGCTTGCTTATACGTTTCATAAATAGCATCAAATGGGAGTTGTGACACACTCAGTGAGCTTGAGGCAGGATGACTACTAGTTTGAGGACATCCTGAGCTACATAGTGGAATTGAATTAGGGTGGTGCGTCTCATACTGAGACAGAATCTCCCCATGTGGTCCTGGCAGACCTCAGACTCCCTATCTTCCCTTCCTCCTGCTTCAGTTTTCTGAGTGCTGGGATTATAGGTGTAAGCCATCGTACCTGATTTAATTACTAGATACTTACATTTTTTATTACATTTATTTCATTGTGTGTGATGTGTATGGACAGAAAATAGATACCCTGCAAGAACTGATTCTCTACTTCCACTAAGTGTGTTCCAGGCTTGTGGCAAACACCTACCAGCTGAGCCATCTCCCTGGTAATTTAAAAGATCTTCACTTCTTTGTTCATGGAGAATCTTGCTCTATAATTTTTTGGTACTGTTCCGTCCAGCTTTATATCAAGTTATTTTATTTTCATAAAAGAAGTTCTTTTCCTCCTTTAACTGGTTTACGTAAGATAAAGATTATTGCTGTTGAAAGTTTGGCAAAATATTTGTAAACTTTTTTGTGTCTACTGGCCAATAGAGAAGTCTTGATTACTCATTCAGTTTCTTTTTCTTTTTTTTTTTTTTTAACTTTTTTTCCTGTGATACTGAGGTCCAACTTGTAGCTTTACTTATGGTTTGTCTAGTGGAATTGTCATTTTATGATTGAAATATGTTAAAATCTCCTATGTTAATTTTCTACTTAGTTTTAGGTGTAATATTTATGTATTCTTTTTTTTTTTTTTTTTTTTTTACTTTTTGTTTGTTTGTTTTTCGAGAGAATGTTTCTCCGTGTAGCCTTGGCTGTCCTGGACTTGCTTTGTAGACCAGGCTGGCCTTAAACTCACAGAGATCCGCCTGCCTCTGCCTCCCCAAGTGCTGGGATTACAAGCATGTGCCACTGCAACCAGATATCATTATGTATTTCTAAGTGATACTGTTTAAAGTTTGTGGTTCTTTTATATTGTAAATTCTGTTAGTGATGTGCTGTTTATTACCTTTCTTTGAATTACTGCTATGGTGTTAGACATGCAACTTTAAGCTTTGTTCTTTGAGTCTGCATGATAGTTATTAGTAGTTGTTTTTTTTGAGTGAAGGTAGTCCCTAATCATGTTTACTTCGTGTAAACATGTTGAGGCGTTTAAACTCCTCCATCATTCATCATGTTACGCTGTAGAACAGTGACTATCAATTTTTTGATCAAAGGACAAGAGTAAGACTTTAACTACCAGCTAATTAAAAGAATGTATTCGAATAAGAAGATACATGAGTTTAGTAATGCTTAAAAATAATTTTTACATCATAGTAGCATCAGCACATACTCGAAAACTACTGGTACTCGTAAAACACACTTGCTTGTATGTTCAGTCTGTTTCTACTCTTAACTCTGACTTGAGACAGAAAAGGACCACAGGAATCTGTAACTTATGGGTCACAGAGTTCTTCATGGAACCTTGCAAGGTTTAGAATCTTTTCTCTGTTCACTGATGCCAAATTTGAAAAGGGGTAGAGGAAGGAAAAAAAGGGAGTGGGGGAGTACACATGACATGTTAAGGATTCAAAGGTATCACCCACATGATTTCAAGTTAGCTGTTTACCAACTTTTGGACATGCAGCCTGGATGGCTGGAATGTTTGTAATAGTCCCATTCCCAGCATGCTGCTTCTTCTTGTGTTATCTCTTGGTGGGAAGCCAAGCCTGTCTATCTGCAGGGTTGGTTGATCTCATCTGAAATAAAAGAAATTAGTGAGTGGAGCTCTATGACTGGGGGCGGGGAGGGGGGAGGAAGAGAGAGTTTAGCTTGTTTCAGTGCACATGTGCTGTCAGGGAAACAGTTCATTTGCCTTTGCTTTTAAAAACAATTTTGATACTTTTCAGTATGCTTACTGCTCTTCCAGAGGATCCAAATTAAGTTCTTAGCACCAATGTCAGATGCCTCACAACTGCCTTGTAACTCCAGCTCTAAAAGATATGACACCTGCTTCTGGTATCTGCAGGTACCTGTGTACATGTGGCATTCACTTACAGAGATGGAGGCACACATTCATAAATGAATTAATAATAATAAAAAAAAGAAATCTACAACCTTACCCCTTAGCTTTATTGTGGTCTGAGAGACAAAAGTTTTCATTTTGGCTGTACACTGGCAGTTTGGCCTTGCTAAGAATAAGAAGGGGCTGGAGAGATGGCTCAGAGCTTAAGAGTATGTACTGCTTTTCCAGAGGACCTGAATCGGGTTCCAGTACCAACCATGTCAGGCAGTTCACAAACATCCACAGCTCCAGTTCCAGGGCATTGACTTTACCCCTTATATATATAATTAAAATAATCTTAAAATAATGAGAAAGCTACTGTGTATTGTGCCATACCTTAAGAGTTGGGTCAGGGAAAGGAGTACTTTATAGATTCTATGGACGAGGACTGTAAGAGCTTACAGTTAGAGTACAAGGTTGGAACAACATGTTTTGGCATTGTCATGCAGCATAGGGTGAGTTGGGGCTGTGCACTTGCTGCTTACTTGAACTAGATTAAAGTATGTCTCTTTTTGTACTCTGTGTTCCCTACTCCCTTCTAAAAACTGCTACTGTGTCTGTGGCCTTCACTCAGGTTTCTAGATGACTAATGGCTAAGGATACTTGACCTTTCAAAATGGCAACTCCAGGATGCAAAGCATATTAGCTATTATTGGGATGCTACACATGAGTGAGTCTATTTCTGTTGTTTTAAAATAAAGTTGGAAGTCAGGCCTTGTGCTTCATCTCTGGAGACTAAGGAAGGTGGACTGCAAGTTCAAGAGATACCTACTTGAAAAGGAACTCAGATACTGTGAAGAGAATTGTCTTTGTGACTACTGCTGAATGGAAGAGTGAATGTATGCATGTGTGTACCCAGTATGCATTAGGGAAAAAAAGTTTTTAAGCTTAAAACAGCTTGATTAGAGATAGTTAAAATCTCAGAGAACTGAGAAATTCAGAACCCTCTTTTATGTTATTTTACACGAGGTGATATTCTGGGAAGGATGGATTTAGTTTTTAAGTTAAGTATGTTAAGAATTCCATGAAACTGTCATTGATACCCTTGATCTAAATCACAAGCATTGGTCCCTGAGGTTGAAGACTCAAAGGCAGAGAAGCCTCAACTTGCACTAGTTGATTGATTTATCTATATGAGTATTTTAAGACATAGTCAGGTTATAAGATTATTTAGAAAACTGATCCTATTTCTAGTTATTTCCTAGAATTTAGGTTTCTATTTCAAAGTAGAAAATCATTTAAGAGGCCAGGCAGACAGAAGGCTTAAATAAAAATCACATATTATTTGATTTGTATGGATTCTTCCTGTTTCTGATTGCTGGTTAATCATAGTTGGATTTGTTTGGCTTTTATGAATGCCATTAAATTTTAACATACTGACCAGGTAATCTTATTGTAATAAAAAATGGTGCAGTGTCTATTCTGCCTATCATTTTATCACACAAGAGAACCATTAGTGGATAATCAATTTGAATTTTGGCAAACCTTTTTCATTTCATTTTCCCATTCTGCCAGGTTTTCTCTCCATAAGTTACTCCTAACATTTAAGAATTCTTTTTTCAAGTTTGAAAATTGTATATAGTAATTGGATCTTTGTGAATTGATGTAGCTCAGGAATTGCATTCTGTGATGATTTTGTTTATTGTTTATAATTTCACCAAGGATAGAGTTCCTTGGAAGTAAAATCAAGTTTGGGACTATGTAGTAAAACTTCCTGCTAGTCATGATGATGCCTGTAGTCCCATCACACAGGGTAAGCTAAGGCTGGAGAATCATGAGCTCCAGGCCAGCCTTGGCTATACAAGTCTCAAAAAATGCAAATCATATAAACAGTTATTGATTTCCTTGGCTCAGATGAGTTTATGTTTTCTTGGTAAAAATGTATTCATGATGGGGAGGGTGGGAGGGAAAGAGGGAGGGGGCTACGCATGGGATGCAAAGTACCTAACCGGTGATTGATAACAAAATAAATAAATAAATAAATAAATAAATAAATAAATAAAAATTAAAAAATGTATTCATGAAATAGTTACTGTTAGTGTGAGCATATAGGCAACAGCCCACGAAGTCCAGCTTGTGGCCTAGCCTCCCCTGAGTCATGGCAACAGATGATTGATTATATAAAACGGGATGAGCTCATGGAGGGACAAAGCTATATTATATAAATGAAGGTTTATTGGAGCAGCATGGGAAGGGAGGGAGAGCTCGAGCGTGGTGGTGGGGGGAAGAGGTGGAGGAAGGTGGGGGGAAAGGAAAGAGAGAGAGAGCAAGAAGGGGGAAAAGGGAGAAAAGGAGCCAGTGGAACCAAGATGTTTGATGTTTGTATTATATAGTGAAGGGCCACTGGGAGAGGAGAAGCTCTGCCCCTAGGTAGAGGGCAGGGTATGCCAGCCATGCCCTACAGTTGGTAGAGACAAAACAGTTACTGAGCATTTATTATTTGTCTGGTGTTAACCTCTGAACTTATTAATTGTTGAGGTGAATGAAATATTTATTTTGCCATGCTGAATTTACAGTTTTATGAGCAAAAACTGAGAAAGTGTACTAAATTCTATGGGAACATAGGACACCTGTAGATTTGAGAACCAAGTGATGATTATCTGAAGGAAGGCATTTGAAACTGAGCACAAGAAGGGGAGGCTAAGTAAACAGGTATTTGAGATAGAGGAGAGGGCCATGTAACAGTCATGGCTAGTTGTCTTCAATGATCAATGACCGGCTGTTCCTGTGCTGCTTTTGAAAGCGTTCCTTTCAATGCATTTGAGCTTTCATTTAAATGTCTTATTTAAAACAGTTTACTCATTTCTTGTGTGTAGGAATGAGTGCCATAGCACACATGTGGAAATCAGAGGACAACTTTGGAGAGTTGGTTCTCTTCTTCCGTTGAGCAAGTGGGTCCTAGTTTGGTATTAAGGGCCATATTAAGCCATCTCACTAGCCCATCCACATTAATTAATTAATTTTGAGATGATGTCTTAGTATATAATTAATGGCTAGCTGGTCTGGGATTTGCTAAATAGACTGAGCTGAGATTAAAGGAGTATGCTACCACACCCAGCAAACTTTTTTTTTTTCCTTTTTAAATAAGAAAGGGTCTCTTACTCAGCCTGGAGCTTACTGATTCTGTTAGTCTGGCCCCATAGGCCAGCCAACCTAATAGGGCCTGTGTCTGCTTTCCTATAGCTGGGGCCGCTGTGTGTGGCCTGGCCTTTATGTGGATTATAGGGATGTGAATTTAGGTTCTCATGCATGCTTGAATGGTGTTGCAGGATATTTGATCCCATTGTGAACCTAAAAATTGTGAATTGTAAAACCCTGTTTGCTGTTTGGTTTGGGTGAGCCTTAACACACACCTTTAATCTAAGAACTGTTTATTTTAAACAGGTGATTATGGTGTGGATCACCCAGTCCTAGCACACACCTTTAATTCAAGAGCTCTCTCTATATTGGATCTAATAAAGTTAACCCTAGGTCAAGAGGCAGAGCAAGAAGCCAGCTGACAAAGATGAAAGAGTAGGAGGGACTTTGAGTTGAGGGGTATTTAAGACAGTGGGGAGAAGAAGAGAGGGAGGAGGAGGAAGGAAGAAGGAGAATAAGAAGAAAAGAAAAAGAAAAAGAAGTAGTTTTTAGCTCAAACTCTGGCTTTAGCTTAGGTTTCAGCTCCTCAACTCCCTGGCTTGTTGGGCTTTGACTAGCGAGCCTTCGGCCTTAGGTTATTTGGCTTTTTCCTCATGGGCTGTCAGTTGTACTATTGAGCCTTTTGGGTTTTTTCCATCCAGACCTGAGCTGAGAAAGAAGGGTTAGCTGGTTACCTTCTCTGCCTCTCTGAGCTAGCAGTTTTTCACTCCAGCATCTGGCTGGGGGCAAGCACTTTACTGAGTTATCTTCTCAACCTCTCATTTAAATACTTTAAAGTTGTTGCTGGACAGTGGTGGCACATGCCTTTAATCCCAGCACTTGGGAGATAGAGGCAGGAGGATCTCTATGAGTTTGAGACCAGCCTAGTTTACAGAGCAAGTAAGTACCAGTACAGCCAAGGCTATACAGAGAAACCCTGTATTAAAAAAAAAATAAGAAAAACAACAACAAAAGTATTGTTACGGGTTTTAAGCAACTTCACTGTGATTTCTTTAGGGTAATTTTTTTCTTTTTAAATTTTAAAGTTTTGATTTTTTAAAAATTTTCATATGTTTAATTTTGACAATGTAAATACTATTTTCACCTTCTCATCCATTGTGAAAATGTGAGTTTATGCAACTTCTGCAGATAGCCCTATGGCAACATATAAAAATTACAGCACCCATACCTTTGACTGAGCATTTGGCAGATACACTCCTAATAAGCTTTCAAGGCAGTTCATTGTAGTAAGCTAATAAATTGTGATTATTATGTTGTTGTATAAAAGAATGAAGTGGTTCTCTGTATGCCTTTAAATTTATTTTTAGATTTATTTATTTTAATTTTATGCATGTGTATGTTTTTACCTGCATGTATGTATGTGCACCATGAGTATGCCTGGTGCCCTTGGCAGTCAGAAAAAGGTGTATAATCTTTTGCTGGGGGAATTGTAGGCAGCTGTGAGTTACCTGATGTGGGTGCTGGGAACTGAACCTGGGTCTTCTTCAAGAATAACAAGTGGTCTGTGGTCCGTGCATTGCACATGCCTTTAATCCTAGCACTTAGGAAGGCAGAGGCAGGTGCATCTCTCTGAGTTCAAGGCCAGCCTGGTTTACAAGGCGAGTCCAGGACAGCCAGGGCTATTACACAGAGAAAGCCTGTCTTGCCAAAAAAAAAAAAAAAACAAAAAACAAAACAACCAAAAAACCCAACAAACCAAAAAACAAAATACAAGTGCTTTTAATTGCTGAGCCATGTCTCCAGTTCCAGGCCTGTGCTTATTAAGACTGATCAACAGCTGCATCAAATCAGGTATAGTGGTGTGTATTGCAGTGTGTTCCTGTAATCCTAGTAGGAAGATGGAGGAGCACAAGTTCAAATCCAACCAGGGCTACACAGTGAATTCAAGGCTAGCCTGAAGTACATAGGGAGATCCTTTCTTAATAGACAAGAACAGAAAAGCTGGGGTTGGAGGGGTAGATTAGTGGGTAGGGGTTGAGGTGGGGCAGGCATGCACAGTAGGTCTTTGTTTCTCACTAGTATTGTTAGGTACTGTCTTATGGTACCAGTGGTTATGTCTTAGCTTAGTAAAGTCTGTTTTTTTGAGTTATAATAATACCTTTTACATTTTTCATAGCCCATTTCTTTTATATAGTTGAAGTCTCATACTGGTTTAATTTTTCCTATTAGCAATGTAATACTGCCTTATACTTGTGTAAATTTTTGTGTTATTTAATTTGATCCACAAAACAATGCTATGAGTAGGGCTTTTTCACATATGCTTTTTTGTTTTTTTTCAAATGAGAATATGTGGTATTGACAAATTATTTTATTTTTAAATAATTTGTTTCTTATCTCTTAAAGTTACTCAGTTAAAACAGTGGGTCTATTGAAATGAGGTTAGGGGAGATAATCCATTCTTTTTTTTTTTCTATGAATGAATAATTGAATGAATGAATGTATTTAGTAAGTAGGGTCAAGAAGTATGCTTGATTTATGCATTTTGAGTTTCTCTGTCAAATGAGTTCTCCTCACCTCCACCACCAAATCCTTGGCTGACTTAGTGGTCCGAGTTAGTGTTAAACTGCTAATTATTGGCTTAGCTATTAATGCCATGGAACTTTTAACAACATAGTTTTATAGAGTTGCTTGGCCCAAAAATCACTTAGCAAGATGAATAAAATTTCAGTATTATTTTACTCTCTTTCTCCTTTCCCCCCCAATTTCTTTGTAATTTTATGATTATTAAAGCATAGCACTTGAAGGCAGAGGCAGATGGATCTTTGAGTTCAAGACGAATCTTGTCTACATAGTGAGTTTCAGGCTACCTGGATCCACATAGTGAGATCCTGTCTCAAAAACAAAACAAAACGAAAAAACAAACAAAACAACAAAAAAACCAAGACAACAAAACCTAAACACTATATATGCCTTTGGTGCTTATTTACATGGTAAGTCTGACAGTACTACTGATGTTTTCAGTTCTTCATTTAATGTCTGCTGTGGGATGGGAAGGACAAAAGAACTTCAACAGAGGAGTTACAGAGCATTGGTTAAGAGCATTGGCTGCTCTTCCAAAGGTCTTGAGTTCAGTTCCCAGGAACCACATTGTGGCTCACAATCATCTACAATGAGATCTGGTCCCCTCTTCTGGAGTGCAGGTATACATTCAGGCAGAACACTGTATAGCAAAGAAATAAATATTAAAAAAAATGAAAAAAAAAACCCAAGTTCTGTTATAAATTGGTCTTACCATTAAAAAAGATAACTTCACACATATTTATGGATGGTGGTCTTATAGTTCCTTTTGCTAAGGAGTTAACCCATTTTTTTTTTTTTTTCGCTGTAGGGTTGAGAATGCTTGCACCAAGCTCGTTCAGGCAGCCCAGATGCTTCAGTCAGACCCATACTCAGTTCCTGCACGGGATTACCTCATCGATGGTTCTAGGGGAATTCTCTCTGGCACATCAGATCTACTCCTTACTTTTGATGAGGCTGAGGTAGGCAATCTGAGGCTTGCAAAGACCTCTGTTAAACAAAAACTTAGTTTTAGATTTATTGCATTTTGTGTGTGTGCGTGTGTGGTATGCACCCGAGTGCATACTCTTGCATATGTGCTTGTGGGTGCCCATGGAAATCAGAAATGGGTATCAGTTCCCTGGGGCTGGAGTTACAGGCAGTTGTGAGCCACCTGACATCGGTGCCGTAAACTGGGGTCCTCTGGAAGACCATCATGCATTCTTGACCTGTGAGTCATCTCTCCAGCTCCTAAAGCCTAATTTTAAAGGTAATAATGGAACCTGGGTGCCTTTGATCCCAGCACTTGGTAGGCAAAGGCAGGTGGATCTCTTTGAATTCTAGGCCAGCCTGGTCTACATAGTGAGTTCCAGGGACAGCCAGGACTACATAGTAAAATCCTGTCTCAGAAAGCCCAAAACCCCCCAAAAAATCACCACTACCAACAAAACCAAAAATAGCCCATGACCCCTACCGAAGCTCAAAAAAAAAGTTAAAATATTAAAAAGCTACATATCTCTAGTGCCATTCTCTATATACTATTCACTATTTTGACTGAGTCCTTAAATATGTATTTTCAGGTTCGTAAAATTATTAGAGTTTGCAAAGGAATCTTGGAATATCTTACAGTGGCAGAGGTAGTGGAGACTATGGAAGATTTGGTCACTTACACAAAGAATCTTGGGCCAGGTGAGCCAAAATCAAATTTTATATTAAAAGTCTTATTATTTGACTATGTTGATTTGAGAGGAAAGGCTCCTCGTCTGTTACTTGCAGAAAATAGGGGATGCTGCATTGGACTCTTCTGTGGATGGAGCTGATGATGGGTTTCTGCTGAGACTATGTTGTTATCTCTAAAGTCTGTTATCTATTTTCTGCAAATTCCAGCCCTGTCAAGAACATTAAACCAGATTTGTGGATATTGATGGGGCAATGTAGGAAATACTTTTCTGCTACTGGAATCGTGAAGGCCACCCTAAAACCTGACTTCTCATTCTACATTACACAACATTTCTTCACTGTCTGCCAGCTGGCCGGTAGCTCTTCATGACTTCTTAGCTTGCTAATTAGCTGCCTACTATTATGGACTTATTGTTGTAGCCCAAGGCTGCAGAAATATAATCAGACCTCAAAGGACAGAAGAGCTCTTGTGGTTAAATCTCATTTTGAAATGATTATTTAGGCATCTGAGTATTGAATATTCAAAATATACAAGATGCTAGCATTTGATCTTATAACATGATATCAAGAGTCCATAGAGTGTGTGATTAATGAAGAGGCATAATTGGTGTTTAACTTGATGTTTTTTGCCCTGTGAATTATTTTTTAATTGAAATGTTGATGTTTATTTAACATTGTCTTTCTGAAGGTTGTTCTTTGAACTTATTACATTTTCTAAGTTGATGATCACCTGGAAATGGCTTTTTTTCATGGCTGTAGAGGCATGCTGGGGGATGGCCTATGTGTGTTTGGGAGTGTTAGGGATTAACCCAGGCTTAGTGCATGCTAAGCAAGTGATCTACCGCTGGAGTATACCCCTGGTACCCAAAGACCTGTATTCTTATTCTTGTAACACTGGAAAAAGGCCTGTGTTTTCCTCATAAAGACAGACATACTGGGTGAAGCAGAAGCAGCCTACTGTTCTGCCTCTCCTTAATGTTCATCGTCTGTTAAACTACTTATGAAATCCTAGGGGTGATTTGAAAATCAAAGCTTAAAACAAAAGTCATCAGCTAGCCAGCAAGATGATGGAAGTACTTGGAGGTAGGCCTGCTGCCCTGAGTTCCATCCCAGAAGCCACATGGTAGAAGAATTGTCCCCTGCACGCTGTCCACTGACCTCTACACATATACTATGTCACACATGTGTCTTCATATACACATATGTATAAATAAATTAATGTAATTTAAAAATTACATAGCACTGTTGAATAATAACCAAAGTAAACAAAGTGATAACTGATTGATTCCAAGACACCAGATGCTTACAAAGCTGTACATTTTATTAAATTTCTATTTTGATGCTAATTCTAAGAGTAGTATATGCTTTGTTTGGATGATCTTGCAAAATTAAAAAAATATTACCAAAGTAAGGATAAAACACAAGGGTCAGTAGGTAAAGGTGCTTGCTGCCAAGCCTGGTGACCCAAGTTCCATCCCCAGAACCAATGTGGTAGAAGGAGAGAAACAATTCTGCCAAGTTATCCTCTGACCTCTCCATAGCTGCACATGACACGCTTGTTTCCTCCCAGTATACATAATAAATGAATGTTAAAACAAAACCAAAAACAACAAAACCCATTGTTCTTAGAATTCCTTCCCTGAGAGTCTTGCATAGCACAGCACAATAGCCAGGTATACTATATCAAACCTGTATGCATACGCTATGACTACATTTAGAATTTTTCTTTAATAAATTACCTTATCTGAAAGCCATAACATTGCATAAATGCTAGTATTGTTACAATGTCTGTCTTTAAATAGGTAAACAGTAGTTTGGATTTTTATAGTAATTCACAATGGATTTGGGCTGAAAAGGCCAGATTCTGGTTTGTTTTATGACTCATCCTGCATAATTTCTTCTTTGTGTCTCAGGAATGACTAAGATGGCCAAAATGATTGATGAGAGACAGCAGGAGTTGACTCACCAGGAACACCGAGTGATGCTGGTGAACTCTATGAACACCGTTAAAGAGCTGCTTCCTGTTCTCATTTCAGGTACTTCCTGCTTCATTTATAGAGTGAGGGGAGTTAGCTATTCTAACTCAGACAGCCATTCTCCTATGCTGCTTTGGTATAAATCTTTTAGACTGGGTGAAGATGAGATGTGATTATTACATGTTACATGTAGGCAGTAAATGAAGGCTGAGAACACATTTTGAGTGTTCTCTTTCTTTCTTTTTTATTTTTGGTTTTTCAAGACAAGGTTTCTCTATGTAGCCCTGGCTGTCATTGATTCGCTTTGTAGACCAGGCTGGTTTTGAACCCACAGAGATCTGCCTACCTCCATCTTCTGAGTGCTGGGACTAAAGGTGTGTACCACTGTGCCAGGCTCTCTCTCTCTCTCTCTCTCTGCTTCTTGCAAGGAAAATAAACTGTTATTAGTGTAACTGGCTTTCCAGTGAACTTTACCAATAATAAACATATGAAAGGTTGAACTTGAGGGAAGCCACTCAAAAAAACAAAAGTCAAAAGCCAAATGATATGTACATCTTCATACCTTTCTCAAATGAATGTGCTTGGACACTTTGATTCTCCTTCAAATAGCTGTGGCATTCATGCTTTTGCCTCTTTGCTTTCTTAACTGCCAAAGGAATTTGTGCTTACTAAGTGTCAGTATGTGCCAGTACCTTATTGTTTATGCCCATATCTTAGTCAAGTTATGGGTTATTTAGTTTAATTCTCAGAAGAAAGCTGTACTTAAATTTATATGAAGCATGTCATTGTCACGATCTAGTACCTTCAGTTGGTGGGGCTCCAGAGCCTTCTTCAGGTCTCTGTAGGTACCTGTACATGCTTGGCATACAATCACATACACATAAATAAAATAATTCTCTTAATTAAAAAGTTTCACTTAAAACCCTTTTTTAAATTTCTTTACTTCTTTTGCTTTTTCATTTTTTGGTTTGTTTTCTTGATATTTTTGATACATGGTCTCTTTTCTATATAGCCCTAGCTGTCCTGGAACTTACTATGTAGACCAGGTTGGTTTTGAATTCACAGAGATTTGCTTGTCTCTGTCTCCTAAATGCTGAGATTAAAGGTGTGTGCAACCATGCCCTGCTAAAAATAAGTAATCTTAAAGACAAGAAAGGAAGGAAGTGGAGAAGGAAGAAAAGGATGGAGGGATGGAAGGAAGGAAGAGAAGTCAGTGGTATACACTGAGAGACTGGAAAATATTCTGACTTTGGGTGTACCATGGTATTGGGGGCAGCAGGCTACTCACAGTTTTATTGGTGTTTTTTTATTCTATCTCATTAGGTTTGCAGGCCATGGTATACTCAAGATGATAATAATTGAGAAGGATATTAACTCCTTTGTCATTGTAAATCATCTCTCTGTGTGTTAAATTAGTCCCCTAATGATGTGTGATGCTTTCTTTGTACTTGGATTTGCTTTACAATGAAAGTTGATAATACCAGAACTTTTTCAGCAGATTTGCAGTGTTTGTTTTACATATATACATCTACACACACACACACACACACTCATTAAAAGACCAAAATACAAAAAAAAAAAGACCAAAATACACATTCAAATTGTGGAACATCATCTGTGAATATTATTAATCAATAAGATTAAATGTGTTAGATTGCCTGGGATGCACCCAGATGCTGGAAAAAGAGAATTGACCCATGCCTCTTATCTCTGACCTCCACATCATTTTTAAAAGATCAAATTCTGATCTTTTGTTTACTTTTATAGCTATGAAGATTTTTGTTACAACCAAAAACTCAAAAAATCAAGGAATAGAAGAAGCTTTGAAAAACCGAAATTTTACTGTAGAAAAGATGAGTGCTGAGATTAATGAGATCATTCGTGTATTACAACTCACTTCTTGGGATGAAGATGCCTGGGCCAGCAAGGTAAGTCTCCATAGAGGAGAAATATGGAAAAGTTCAAGTTCTGCATTCCTGGTAGATTTTGATTGCTATGTGTCCTAGATTTTATTATGTAATTGTGTATACCTAAGAATACACAGATATTGTGGAAAAAATTTCTTGCTCACTTATTTTGTGGGTTGGTTACCTGTCACCATTATACATTTCCTTTGTTCCAAGGTGGACTGAATAGGCATATAAGATGAATATTAGTGGAAGGCTGATGTGTGTAGCCTTCTGTCAGGCTCAGTTCTCATTGGTTGGGTTGGTAAAGGACTTGGGGTATCATACTTCTCTGGGGTGGGATCCTTGCTTTTCATATGGGTGACTATTGCTAGGTGACTTAAGAAAAATGGGTAATATGTCTATAAGTATGCACTTTTGGAAGGCTTGTCTTAGCCAACCTTTTGCTAAGAGGAGTTAACAGGGAACTCTCAGGCTCTTTAGATGTGTTGCTTGATCACCCTGTTTTTCCTAAGGAAAGTGTAATTAAAATACTGGTCTTCACATTTGTCCATTAGTTTGCAGATCCATTTTCTTTCTCTAAAAACTCCTTAGACTCCAAGGGGAGTCTATTAATGTGGATTTCTTGTAGAGCCTATCAGTAATGATGTGGAATTGTTGCCACTCTGGTCTACTTATTTTTATGCAATGGCAAAGCTTCCAGGTCTGGGGAAGCCAAGACATTTTGGTTTACACTTGCCTTAGAGAAGCCCAGGATGTAGGCAGTGGGGGGAACATTTGGCTCCAGGGTCTAGCTTACCCATGTATGACCCAAGGGCTGGTTGTTTGTTAACCAGTTGGTTGTTAACAGGCAATGATTTTATAATTTCACTTCTGTTGGCTGCTCATTAGAGCTGCTTTTCCTGCAGGACAACATAGAAGGTAAGGTCAAATCTGGGGTATAATATCGCCAGTCCTCCTGCTGCTCAGATGCTAATTTAACTATACATAATCAGTTAGTTTACTTTTAACTATAGATTTATTCACTGAGGTGTTTCCTCATTGATAGTATGCTCTCTAACTGGTTCTAAAATTGTATTTTAATTTTTATGATAAAATCATCTTAAGTCTTTGATATTTGATTTAATTTTACTTTTGCTTGATAACTTTACTTCCCAATGACTTCTTTGTGCATCTTCTTTTTGTTGTTGTTGTTCTCTTGTTTGTTTTTTCTTTTTCTCGAGCTTAGAAGGTAAGCTTTCTCTTGCCCTTTAGTTTCTTTTTCGCTTAAAAAGAGAAAAAGCATGTCTGTGAGGTTTTCTCGTGCCGTGTGCCATGCCTTAAATTGTGTGCCGGTGTGTAACACTGTGCTCTGATATATGTCAGGATATGATTTAATGTGGAATTCTGGGCTGTGTTGGGTAGACTGAGTTTGGTTCTTTATTGACTTGGTGTTTTTGGATGGGTGGGACAAAAGAGAAAAGATTGCTATGGCATATCAGGCTTCTATATTTGGTAGGTGCTTTTATCTCTATGAACAGGGCCCTTAAGAATATTTTTTTACTCCCTTATCTTCACTGGCCTCATTGGAAGGACACATTTCCCAAGGTAACTGGGTCAGGTACCTGTGGGCCTAGCTCTTGGGAAAGAAGTCTTGAGGTGATGCTGTCTCTGCTCTCCTAACAGTCATCTTTGGTGGGCCTTGACATTTTGCTTTTGGAGATGTATTGTTGAGGGTTTGCCTGCAATGAAAGTGGGTAGGCTAGAGAGCTGTCCTGCTTACTAAAGTCAAAGAGGACAAGAAGTAAAGAATATTGATTTTTTTTTTTCTTATCTTGAGGTGGTGGCTTTTTGCATGTTCTGTTGCCTAGGCTGTGGATCAGCCATAATTCAATGATTTCATATTAATCTAACCAAATATCTTTTCCTTGCTTCTAGCAGATGAGAACCTAGTAAGAAGGACAGGCATTTAATCATAACATTTCTGTTTTGGAGGGAAAAGTAATCTCTAATTTAGTGAATTTATTTTATTCAACTGCAATACAGAAATACTTGTCTAAAAAAAAGCCAACGAAACACAAATGAGTTTAGTTGGTTTTCAGCACCAGGACCGTGGACCAGGGAAATAGGCCTGGTCCTCACCAGCTGTCTTGTAGCTGTCTCATATTTATGTTGCTCTGGAAGAAGCTGGCTGATTAGGATGATGCAAAACTAACTTCGTCAAGAGTGAGAATAAATTTTGTTTGGCCAAAAGAAGTTCAAATACTTGGCATTAGAATGAGCAAGAGGAACTTTTTAATCTGCCTGCCTTTGTTTATATAATTACTTGGTTCAAAAATCAAAATAGTGTACAGAGATGCACATGCCGAGTCACTCCCAGCCCCGCTCCCTTCCTGCTTTACCTCTACTTAATCCTGTGTGTAAACTCTTTAGTAGTTACAAGAATATTTAGAAAAAGGAATGCACAGTGGTATCTAGGGTATTGGTTTATTATTTTATTTTTTAAGTAGGATTCCAAATTTTCTTTTCCTGAACTGTAAGCAGTAAATTAATCAGCTCCAGGGTCTGTGTGTTGCCACCAGGTTCCCATTCTGTTCAATGCACAGTGTCTTTCACCACTTCATGCCCCTCCCAATGAGTAATTAACTTTGTCCTCCCATCCTTGTTTCATGCTTCCCCACTGATGCAGTATTCTTCTGGAAAGTGAAGGTTCTTCTAGGAAAGTGGGGGAAGAAAGTAAGTGGAACAAATTCTTGGTAAAAATACGTCTTCTGAATAAGTTCAGATTTTGACGAGGCAATGCATAGCTGAATAGTGTACCTGTAATACCTACATTTGGTGTTCAGATTCACACCTTTAACAGTAACTTTAGACACTTCATTTCTATTGAAAGTAAAAACTATTCCTTCAATCAACAATCCTGGTGATCATTAAAGCAAAGCCAGCATCTTTTCCTGAGACAACATTATGAATCAAAACTACTTGTGTTAAATACAACTCTTATTCTTCTCTGCAAATTTACAACTCTATACTTAATCTTAAAAATTATTAATATTACTTGATCTTGATACATGTTGGGAGTTGAGAGAAAAACAAAAGCATTTCATTGCCCAGAATTTTGAAGCCTTACAGAGGTAGCTTTTCATGTTGAGTCATTAGATACTGTGATTCACAGTTGGCTGTTGTGGTGAGTGTTCTGTTGGGGTCTAGACTAGTGATGGGCAGTGGTGACTGACTAGGATGTCATCCACATGAAATTACTGTACTTTTAAACAAAGAAGGAAATACTGGCTAGATTGTGCTATCTTGTAACATCCTCACTGCAAATCATTGGGATTTAAGGGTTGACTTTAATTTTGATCATTTTAAAAAGATCAGGTTGTATATAAGCTTAAAACGTTTTTTGAGTATTCTCAAGTTTTGTTTTAGCTGTCAATATAGAGTAAGAAATTTATCTATAGAAATTTGACTAAATAGTTAATCTAGGCATTTGTGGTGTTTTATTCACCTCTCAAGGAGGAGGTCCTCAAATGCTAAAAGAATTGGTGTTTCTCATCTGATGTAGACTATCTTTAGCTCGTCCATCTTGTAGTGTGCTCATAACTGGTGTAGGTGTACAAGTTGTAAAGCTTTTGTCAGAGAGGAGAAACCAAGGCCAGAGAAGGTAACTTAGGACTAGGCACTTTCTCATTGGTCAATCTGTTCTTTCCTGAAACATCTTTGTTCAAAGCATTGGAATAGTACTTACAGAAATGTGATCAGAAATAAAGTGGAATGGGGAGATAAATGTTAGTAGAAGAAAGAAAAGAGGGTTGGGCAATAGTTTAAATATTTAAAAAATTTAACTTAAAAATACTAGCATAGTAGGACTCTGTTTTTCTTTTTAAGCTTCATCATCATCATCATCAACAGGGTATCTCTATGTAGTCCTGAAATTTGCTATGTAGTCCAGGCTGTCCTTGAACTCACAGAAATCCTCTTGCCTCTGCCTTCAAAGTGCTGGACTCCACTTTTCTACTGTAGTTACACTTGATTGCCTACAGAGAGAATCTCAATATCTTCATAGGTATTCTTGAAACCTGAACATTTATTAAAATTTAAGAGTCTGTCAGCTCTTGGGAAAGAAGATATAGAGGTTCTTTATTTTTGTTTTGGATTTCCTTCTACCTTTGGTATATGGGGGAAACTGCTAGGACATTGAAGTTTTGATCCTGAGCAACACACACACACACATACACACACACACAATTTGGGGCCTGGCCTGACAGCAAATTGTAATTCCAAGCACTTGGAAGCCAAAAGGTAGGAGGATCTTAAGTTTGAGGCCAACCTGGGCTACATAGTGAGTTCCAATCCAGTCTAGGCTACTTATTAGACATGTGCCAATGAAACAAAAACAAAATAAACAAATGTCCCAAACTATAACAATAAGAACCACAATAGAAATTAGTGCTGACTTTTTTCTTTCCCAAAATTTGAATAAAAAAACAATCTGTTTGTTTGTTTGTTTAATATATGAGCACTCTGTGCAGGTGCACCTGCATGCCAGAAGAGGGCATTAAGTCCCAGTATAGATGGTTGTGAGCCACCATGTATTTGCTGGGAATTGAATTCAGGACCTCTGGAAGAGCAGATAGTGCTCTTAACCTCTGAGCCATTTTTCCAGCCCCCAAATTTGAATTTTTTATGGAGAAGAATAAAAGTGCACGTTTTTTCCTATTCTGAACATGACAGGGCTCAACTAAATGCTTTGTGGAATGGCTGACCACAGATTGTAATTATTTTATCACACACACACACACACACACACACACACACACACACACACACACACATCTCCAAACTGACTTCTGGTCTTAGTACTTATGGAATCTGTTTTTATCATGTCTGCTGTTAGTGCACTTTTGTTGCTCATGAGAGGATTTCATAAATGCTGCCCTTTAAAAAATACATGTGAGATTTTTTTTTGTCCCTAGAAACACTTTTGTTTTTAATAGCTATGACTAAGCTGTAATGTGTTCAAATGATTATTAGTTGCACTGTTCAAAAAAAAAAGAATTTAAGGAGGTCTGTTAAGTAACTGTTATAAAAATTATAACTGTGTAAATTACATGCTTTAAAAGCAAGAGGGACAGAGAGATGACTTAGAGGATCAAGGCACCTAGGCTGATGTAAGTTTGATTCCTGGTATTCACATTGTCAGAGAGAATTAATTCCAGCAAAATGTTCTCTGACCATCACGTGTATGCGGTGGCACATTCTCTCCCACACACATACACAAAAATAATAAATAAAAATATAATAACAACAAACCAACCTAGAAACTGACTGAAATTCCCAGCTTTAAAAATGCAGCTTCCGGGCTGGGCAGATGATTCAGTGGACTAGGCACTGGCTGTTCTTCCAGAGGACCAGGCTCAATTCCCAGTACTTACATGGAAGTTTAGAACTTTCTGTAACTCCAATGCCAGGGGATCTGATGCCCTTTTCTGGCCTCCACAGGCACCAGATGTGCACACAGGGCACAAACATATACACAGGCAAAACATCCATATACATTTTTAAAAACTGCAGCTTCATTCCCCATTTGCCATTGGTTAAGTATAGGGGAAATGAGCATCTGCTAATTTTAATTTCCTGATGTTGTCAGATCTACTCAGAAGAAAATTACTCTCTTCCTGAGAATCATAATCTTTCTTCATAGTGAAGGGGCTTTGAGCTCATTAAGCAAAAAGAAATGAGCAAAGCTTGTTTTCCCATTGTTTCAAACCATTTTAGGACATTGGAGAATAAAAACAATCATTTATGTTAGCACAGATTGTGAGTTTGAGTTCTGGAGCTTCTCTTTTGAGAAAAGACCACACTGACAAGGTAGAGATCTGTTGACTGTTGTAGGTTTGTGGCATATTTGGCTACTCTCTTTGGAAAGAGAAAAAAAAAATCAGGTTTCATGATATAAAATAAGATGTTGAAGTCAGCAAACTTAAGATCAAATTGTTCTAAGAGTGAGTCCTTATTTCTTAATTTGTAAAACAAAATTATATATTCAATGAAGTAATTGAAGGGAAGAATGGCTGAAACAGAATCTACCATGCAGGAAATTCAATTAAAGTTGCCTTCCTAACTAGTAACCTTTATTGCTACTATATATTGTAATATATATGCTGCTAAAATATATTTGCTTTTTTGAAAATATGTTCTTTTCTTTGGAATTTAGATTTTGAAATGTAAAAGTATTATAGAAATGTTTATTAACAGTTTTAAATTTTACATTGACACAATTCTCTTTTCCAAGGTATATTTCCCAAGAAAAAACTTATGTTATTATAAACAAATCTACTCCTACACAATTTGTTGTTAAATCTTACAACTTATGTTAAATACTGAAAGCTACTTGATTCCTTGAGGTTAGGAGTTACGTGAATCTTAAAAAGATATTTGGGCCTTTCTCATTTGGAATTCAGCTGTTACTTCCTGGAGCAAGGTTTGCTGGGTAAATTATTGTACAACAAAGAGGAGGACCCAAACAGATTTAAATGATATATCAAATACCTAAAGATACTGCTGTCCTATTTTACTGGTTATAAGTGGACTTTGGACTAGATCTTCCGGAAGCTGCCTTACATCGGTAGCTATCATAATTCTATATAACTTATTAACTTTTTCACCCTCTCCTACCCCTAGTAACCTAGTTCATTTGTTTATTGCTGTGGCTGAGAATAGTTAGAACGAGAGAGCTCTCTCTATCTTCTTATGTGGTAGAGAAAAGAGAAGTGGAGAGTCTTATTTTTTGAGTAGGTGTTTTGGAAATACTGGAGTCTAGCTGCTGCTGATTTTAAGCTTTGCAAATGTTGCCTGCTCTTTACGTTGTAGTGGTGCCTCTTTGAATTGGAAGTATGGCTACACTTGGTGCCCCCTTGTGGAAACTTGCTGTTATAACAGCTGTAGGATTGGAAATTGAATAAAGTTTAGGGATGGGGCATTGCCTGGAATTTTAGAGGTTCACATTGTGCTTTAATGGGTTGGCTCTTTTCAGCCCTCTAGTGAAAAAGGAAGACAGGCTGTTTTTAAGATGTTAAGTGAGACTTAAGAGATGGCCAGTCTAAGGCCAGTTGTAGCAGCACACACCCTTAATCCCAGAATTTGTGAGGCAGAAGCAGAGGCAGGTAGATTGCCGTGAAGCTAGCCTGGTCTATATAATGAGTTCCAGGGAACCAGGACTACACAGTGATACCCCTCCTCCACCCTGGCTGGGGAAGGGCAGGACTGTGAGAGATAGACAGAGTTGGGGGCACATGAATGTTTATTATATTTTTTTTTGCATTTTTATGTATTAAAAAGTAATCTGGGTAGTCAGGAGGTGGTGGCTTTAATCCCAGCACTCAGGAGGCAGAGGCAGGAGATCTTTGAGAGTTTGAGGCCAGCCTGGTCTACAATGCGATTCCTGGATAGCCAAGGCTACACAGAGAAACCCTGTCTCAAACAAACAAATTAAGCTGAAAGTCATCACACAACCTTTAATCAGGAGATCTTTATGTCAAGTAGGCCAGACTGGTCAACATAGCAAGTTTTGTCCAGCCAGAGCTACATAATGAGACCCTACCCTATCTCAAAACTTTTTTTTCTTTATATTGGTTGTTTTCTAGGTACATCCTGGCAGATTCAGTATTAGTTTTATACTTATCATCATGAATGCTGGTTATAAGCAATACATTGAGATCCATTTATTAGGGATGGTGAGGGATGTAAGGATGAGAAGTAAGTAAGGAGTAGCAGGGAAGGCCAACAGTGCTCTTTCTTCTTGGAAAACTTTGAGTGCTTTATTTTGAGAACTCAAACAAAACAGTTACATTAATACCTTCTATTTGTTTTTGCCAACAAGTAACTCTAATTTTTTTGATTAATTAAATATAATGAAACATCATCGTGTGTGTGTGAGAACATTTCAAAACAATAGATAAAAGAACTGTGCTTTGTGGCACCACATACTAATGAGGCTCTCCTAAAGCCGGGAGGCGCTGGCAAGGCTTTATCAGTGGATGTTGACTAGTGGAAAGACTGATAATGAAGCATGGGGCAGCAGGGCTTCTTGCTGCTGAAAACTTACTAGGCGTATTTTTGGCTTGAGCAGTTTTTTAAGGGTTTTCAACTTTAGCAGTGGAGATATGAAGAGGCAGGATAGAATTAACTAAAGATTTGCATGCAAGATGATGCATTTTGACAGATACAAGAATTGTGGTGTGATGAGATTGTTAAAGGCTGCTATAGGACTACCTGAGCTGTTGTGTGTTAATGCTGTAGCTACCTCTCTGTAAAAGTTAAGAGACAATAATGCAAAACAGACAATAATTGTGCTGTTTGTCTTCCAAAGGACACTGAAGCCATGAAGAGAGCGCTGGCATCCATAGACTCTAAATTGAATCAGGCCAAAGGTTGGCTTCGTGACCCTAATGCCTCCCCAGGTAACCCTGCAGTTCTTCTTTTCTGAACAATAAACAACTAAAATACAAGCAAATGAAGGAATTCTGAAATAACTGTAGTATCCCATCATAGTTTTGAGTGACTGAAACATCCCTGGGTCTTAAAGGATGAAGGCCACAACCTTAGCATCTCTCATTGTGAATAAGTAAACCAGCTAAGCTGGCATTTCTTGAAAAGTTATTGCTTCACCCATTCCCTGTATCAGAAAGGTTATTATTCTGAATAAAAGCTTGTTTTTGCTAGTTGCAGTTGGGTAGACTATTATTTATGTCTGCAGTGTACTTAGTTAAGCAGATTGTATAGTAATGTCAGTAAGAATGGTAAAGTGAAGTTGACTATATAAAGACCTAATCAGGTTATTGAGCTTGGCCTTATGGCTTTTCTAATTTAATATTTATTCCATTTTAGATTGTTTGAACCTAATGAAAGTTGGAGGTGCTAAGTACTGTTGAATTATTAGACTCTCTTTTCATTATCCACATTCTTATGGTAAATCTACTTCATTTATCTGAGAAGATATGTTGCCAAATAATCTTATTCATTAGGGCCTGTGGTTAAACTCACTTGATGGTTGTGAGGCACTGCGTGGCTATTAGCCATCAGATGGACTGCCTTCTGTTCACCTGTCTTTTAAAGTCATCTATTCCTTCATGAATGAACTGACTTGTCAAGTGACCTCTTTGAATAATTGATATGCCCACAATGTAGATATTGAATACCTCACTATTTTAGGGGACGCTGGTGAGCAGGCCATCAGACAGATCTTAGATGAAGCTGGAAAAGTTGGTGAACTTTGTGCAGGCAAAGAGCGCCGGGAGATCCTAGGAACCTGCAAGATGCTAGGGCAGATGACTGATCAAGTGGCTGACCTCCGAGCCAGGTAAGGTTCCTTTGCTTTTCTCAAACCTGTAATAGGCAGCTCATTCCGAATGAGGTGATTCTGTACACAAGCCCATGGCGATTATACTGAATTGTCTTGTGCTAATCAGAGAGCTTTTAAGATATTCAAAGCTTAATAAAGTTAGAGCTAATTATGTAATTTAAAAAAAGTTTCTAGCTAGTTTTCTAGCTAGAGTTTTACGAAGAATAAGGGGCAAAGTTGAAGTCTGACCAAATTAGTTATCTATCTCTCTTTTATAAAAGATGGATGGGTAGATAGAAACATCAAAGAGTAGTAGGGTTGGAGATGTAGCCCAGTTGATAGAATGCTTGCTTGATATGTATGAAACTCTCGCTCAGTTCCTAGCACCATCAAGCAGGAAAGGAATGTATGTCTCAATCCTAGAACTCAGGAGGTAGAGGCAGGAGGACCAGAGTTCAGTGTCATCCTCAGCTACCCATTGACTTGAAGGCCAGCCTGAGCTACATAAGATACTGGTTTTTCATTTTGTGTTAAAATGTATTTTTAAAATTGTTAACATTTTATTATTATTTTTGTATGTGCAGCTATACTCTAAGCTATCTCACAGACCCTTATAACTTGTTTTAACCTTCTTTTTACCCTTCTCAAGTCTTGGTTTTTAGATTCCCCCTACCCCTAAATAAGTACACCTAGTTTGCTTTTGGAAAAAACTCAGTGGAATGTAGATTAAAAAAAAAACTATGGTGTTAATGAATATATTATAGACATTGAGAAGATTGAATTTTGCTGAAATACCTAGTGTAAGTGAAATTTAATTTTGCTTTGAGAATGTCCTGAAACTCCTCAATCATTGGTATACACAACATACCATATCAGAGCACAGAAACAAACCACAACATGCTCCACTACCATTCTGTTTGGTGCAAAGCACTCACATCTAAGTGTAGGTTGTAAAAGTGCTTCTTTTGGATCAACATGAATTTTTATTCTTATGAAGCCCTTCCACTTCACTTAAAACAATGCAAATACCTGTACCATATTGGGCATTTTTTTTTTTTTTTGAGTTATAGATGTGTTGTAGTCAAGAAGCCCCAGGGTCTTCAGAGTGTGTATCTGAAGGGGAGAGGGAGCAGCTTAGATGTGGTCTCATGGCTCCCACTGAGCTTGTTTCCTGTTGAGAAACAGCCTTCCTTCAGAAGCATGGCAAGAACCTTGCAGAAGGGACAAAAAGAAGTTTTGTTCCCGTTCGGAAAAATGCCAGTGCAGTTTGACAAGATTCTTGGCTCTTGTAATTTTTCATTGCTTCCTCTTTGGTCTGCAGTTCTTTCATAGTGTGGTAGACAATTTTCACTTGGAATTCTCAAAAACACAGTTGTGAGTATAAGCAAAAGAAAGAGGCAGTTGTATGGGAGAGACCCTTAATTTGTTAAGAGAAAAGGCTAAACACAGATCAGTAATTGGCCCTGCTTCCTACTGGAGCCTGCATTATCCTTTCATGATAAAAGATTAGAAACCTATCTTCTCTTAAATATGTCCAGCTATTTTAACATTTGATGGCTGAAACATAGTAACACATTTTTAAAAATTGATATTCAGGCTTCTAGGTTTTTTATTAATTACAATTTATTCACTTTGTGAGCTGCCATGTTGGTGCTGGGAATTGAACCTGGGTCCTCTGGACGATTAGCCAGTGCTCTTAACCTCTAAGCCATCTCTCCAGCCCCAGGCTTTTAGGTTTTAAGAATACATTTTTACCCCCATAGGACTCAATAAACTTTTTTTTCTTCATTTAAAAATTTTATTTATTTATTTCACTTTACATCCTGATTGTAACCTCCTCCTCTCTTTCCTCCCGACCCCACCCTTCCGCTTTCTTCCCTCTATCTCCCTCCCCTTCTCAGAAAAGGGAGGCCCCCCCCCCCAACTCACCCCAGCACATAAAGCAGCACCAGGACTTAGTGCCACCTCTTTCCCTGTGCCCTAGTGAGGCAGCTCCACCAGGGGGAAGTGATCAAAAAGAGTCCATGTCAGAGACAGCTCCCATTCCCCCTACTAGAAAACCCACATGACCCTGAGCTGCCCATCAGGTATGTCTGTGTAGTGGGCCTAGGTCCAGTCTATGCATGCTTGTTCGTTGGTTGTTGCTGCAGTCTTTGCAAGCCTATCTGGGCTCTCGTTAGTTGGCTCTGTTCTTCTTGTAGAGCTGTCTTCTCCAGGTCCTTCTCTCCTTAACCTCACTCTTCTACCAGACTCCCTATGCTTTCCCCAATGTTTGGCTGTGAGTCTTAGTATCTGTTTAGATTAGCTGCTGGTTGAAGCCTCTCAGAGAACAGCCACTCCTGTCTGTAAGCATAGCAGAGTATCATTAGTAGCGTCAGGGGTTGGCTGTCTCTCATGGGGTGGGTCTTAGATTTGGCCAGGTGTTAGTTGGACATTCCCTCAATCTCTGCTCTATCTTTGTCCCTGCAGGTCTTGTAGGCAGGGTAAGTTTGGATCAAAGTTTTTTGGGTGGGTTGGTGTTCTCCCTCCACTAGGAGTCTTGTCTAGTTAGAGGACATCCTTTTCAGTCTCCACGGTCCCTGCTACTAGGAGTCTCAGCTTGAGTTCCCTCATATCTGCCCAGAAGCCTGTCTTAGGTTTCCAGCTTGTCATAGAGATGTCTCTGCCCACTGTTTCTCTTTTCATTGCAGGCTCTCTGTCCTCCCACCCTTGCTCTCCCCAGTTCTGATCTCCACCCTCATATCTCTCCATTTTCCCTCTCCTACCTTGTAACCTCTTAAGCCACTTCTGCTGTCTATTCTATTTCCCTTTCTGGGTGGGATTCAAGCATCATCCTTTGCGCCTTCCTTTTGACTTATTTTCTTTGGGTCTATGAATTGTAGTATATATATCCTGTACTATATGGCTGAAATCCACATATAAGTGAGAACCTACCATGTGTATCTTTCTGGGCTCAGTAAACTTCTTAGTTTGAATTTGGCCCATACTATGTTCTTACCTTTTCACAGTTAGATCCATTTACCAGAACTATTCCTCATGATTGATTACTGTAGTTGAAGAAAATAAAAGAAACCATGGATGGTGTTTCCTCAGTCTTCCATTCTCTTGTTAGGTTGTAGGAAGGCCTCAAGTATGACTTTCATCCACTTGACAGTGCTTTGTGGAGTTCATTTCCTATAGTGTTGGTATGGGTGGATTTTAGACAGAGGGCAGAGGGTTCGGGTAGATTGTTCAGTTTGTAAAGGCTTGCCAAACCAAGTGTGAAGTCTTTAATATTTATGTAAAAAGTCAGACCTCATGGCAGTCTGGGGTCTGTAATTCTAGTGCCAATGAGGTAGAGACAGGCTTTTTCCTGGTGTTTACTGTCCATCTAGCCTAGCCTAATCAGCAAGTTCTAGAGTAGTGAGAGACCTTGTCTCATAAAACAAGGTAGCTGACAGTGGAGAAACAACGCCTTACATTGGCATATACACATGGACACAAACATGCCCAGAAAAGATAAATATGGGGCTAGAGAGGTGGCTTAATTACGTAGGTACACTGACTGTTCTTCCAGAGGACTTAGGTTCAGTTCCTAGTATCCATATAGTAGCTGTACTATTGGTAGCTCTGGTTCCAGAGGATTCGATGCCCTCTGCAGGCAGTTTATTCACACAGTACACAGACATACAAAATACCCATACACATCAAATAAGAATAAATGCCATTTCAAAAAAATTTTTTTTAAGTCAGGTAATGATAGACTCATTTTACTGTTAAGGGAAGCAAGGGTGTTTTGGAGTTTATCCTAAAGTTTGAAGCTCAAATTCAATCATGCCGTTCTTTAAAATGATGAAATTGTCACACCTGTGATTGAAATTATTAATCTAGGTGGATTAAAATAGTCCAAGTTTGTAAAAAGATGTCAAGTCTTACTTTTTTTTTTTTTTTCTTTTTTTTCAAGTCTTACTTTCTAGCTTGGAAAGTCTGATCAGGGATCAAGTCCCTATTTAGTCTTACCATTTTTTTTGCAGTAGTAGAACCATTCTTTAATGGCTCCATGGGAAGCAATGTGCACTGTTTGTTCCTCTGCACTGACTCGTTTTGTCATTGATAAATTGTATAGTAATGGAAGGTACATGTTAAGATCATTATTAGTAGCCTGTGGCACATGCCTGTCATTCCAACACTCTGGGAGGCAGAGGCAGGTGGATCTCTTGTATGTTCCAGACCAGCCTGGTCTACAAAGCAAGTCCAGGACACCCTAGGCTACACAAAGAAACCCTGTATGAAAACCAAAACAAACACCCCCCCCCGAAAAAACCCCAAAACAATAACAAAAACCCAAACTAAACAAACTCTGAAGCCCAAGAATGTTAAACATTAGAACAGAAATTCCAAAGGAGCCAAAATTCAGGATTTAGAAACATAGATGTAATTGGTTTGATGTATTATCCTCTCTCAGACTATATATGCTATGTTCTGAAATAATATCAATGTATGATTCCCCATAAATAAGGCAAGCTAATGGGCTACTCATTTCTAAAGCGCACACTATTATAGTAACCATGCCCTATTATGTAACAGAAAGATCTCTAGGAAAATTTCCCAAAAGCAAAAGTTCATGTTTGGTTATATAATCACTAATAATTATCGTCAAAATTTGCTGGCCTGTTTCCAAGTGGTTAAATAGTTCTCTGAAGCTAATGTGAGTTGGACACAGTGGTGCACACTTATACTTTTAACACTTGGGAAGAAGGAAGCGGGAAGATGAGGCATTCAGAGCCAGCTACAGTTAGATAAGACTTGGTCTGAAAAACAAAACAAAGCAAAATAAAAATGTGTGTTTTTGACAGCAAAAGACAAAGTAGGTTTTTAGATGTTTTCCTTTGTTCTGTTTTCTTATGCTGTCTGAGCTTACTAGGGAGAAAGGTACACATATTAATAAAGATCACACATACTTTGTAAAGGAATATTTAAGGATTTGAGAGGATGTAATGACCAGATATGTCATTCTGAGTAGAGGACAAGGAGCCTCGCCAGTGGCCATGCAGAAGGCCCAGCAGGTGTCTCAGGGGCTTGATGTGCTCACTGCCAAAGTGGAAAATGCAGCTCGAAAGCTGGAAGCCATGACGAACTCAAAGCAGAGTATTGCAAAGAAGATTGATGCTGCCCAGGTAAGGATGGCTCTCAGGAGGGACAGAAGGAGAAGAGGAAGAGATGGGTTCTTAATATCCCATATTTCTTCCTCACTCCCCTTTGCTATCATCTACTTTGGGTGGATAA
This sequence comes from Pachyuromys duprasi, assembly GCA_028658305.1. Taxonomy (NCBI): domain Eukaryota; kingdom Metazoa; phylum Chordata; class Mammalia; order Rodentia; family Muridae; genus Pachyuromys; species Pachyuromys duprasi. Next base: position 87,382,678 of record CM053766.1, read on the forward strand.
ATGGATGTTCCTTAGTGATGACTGACTCCCAGCAATTTACAGTGGTGACACCTCCCACATCATAATGGCTGTAGACTCATGTTTCCCTATATTTTGAACTAGAGATCGTAATTTTCAGTACTTCACCTAGTTAAAAGATCTGAATATGACAGAATACTAGATTTTGAAACTATTTTCCTGTCTTAGAATTCACTACTGTTATGTATTCAAATTTCAGATTCTGTTCTGTACAAAGCACCTTCAATGCCATTTGTATTTAACAAATACAAATGCTTGAAAAACTTGAAAAAAAGTCTGATTAATTCAAAGATGGGATAAAGCTTATGAAGATATTTTATTCCTTGTTGTTTTATCTTTTTTCTTTCAGTTTGGGTATCAAACTCAGGGTTTGTGCATGTTAGTCAAGCTCTGTACTAGTTAGCTAAAACCCTAGCCTGAGAATGTTATTCTAATGGAAACTAACATGCCTGATAGCAGAGCTCAGTGGTAAGAATTTATGGCTAGATTTGGTCCTCAGTATTTGGGATGGTGGGGGAATATGACATGATAGAACCCAGAAAAGATAGAATAATTTGATTTTAGCTGAGCTAATAATCTGTGTAAAACAATCAGAATTAGCACTCTAAAAATGATTGCCAGTATGCTGTTTGACTCTTTGGAGACATTTTTGATGGCTTTGTTAAGTTTAAATGTGGCTCATGGGTAGATTACATTGTCCACTTTGGTGTGTAGAATTGGCTTGCAGATCCAAATGGTGGACCTGAAGGAGAAGAACAGATTCGAGGGGCTTTGGCCGAAGCTCGGAAGATTGCAGAATTATGTGATGATCCTAAGGAGAGAGATGACATCCTACGCTCCCTTGGAGAGATAGCTGCTCTGACCTCTAAATTAGGCGATTTACGAAGGCAGTACGTATTTAATTTCTTAGTCTCACATTAGTATCTCTTCATCTCACCTCCCTATCACTTTCCCTCTGTTCTTTTACTCAAGGAGTATGTAGAGTTGAATTCTCATAGGTTAAATGCATAGCTAATCCCCAAAATGCAGATCCTTGGACCCTACCTCAGACATAATATATGTCAAATGCATGTTGGATCCCTATAGGCTAACATGACTAGGTCATGTGACATGATTAGGTCAGATGTTTCCTCTGTGTATCAGTGATATAATTGAATTTTTATAATTTGTTGCTGATTATATGATTTTAAGTGAATACATTTAGCCTGCTTGAGAAATTCATTTTTAAACTCTATTTTTAAAATTTCTAAACTAGGACTTTCCATGCTATATTATATTTGTTACACCTCTGTCCTAGACATGAGGAAAATGATATTTGTAGTTAGCTATGAAAAGACTCCTGTGTGTGTATATGTGAGTGAGATAGGAAGCATAAGAAGGTACTTTCTTCTTTGCTTAGCAGTGTTATTGATTATCAATTATATAAAGGATTCTTAAATTACATTTCCTGGATGATTGCTCCCATAATAACACCCTTGCCACAGATTCTTTTCTTAAAGGCTTTCAGCATACCTACTTTGATCATATGGAAAAGAGTTACTCTTTTGTTCTGACAAATACATTGCTGTCTTTAAAGCAACAGCAGCACCGTGGGCTGGGGATATAACTTAATTGGTAGAGTTCTTGTGCAGGCAGGACATTGCATAAAACAAGGTGTTGTGGAAGATATTTATAATCCCAGAAATTAGGAGGTAGAGACAGGAAGGTCAGAAATTCAAGTTCTCCTGTAGTTCCATCATGAATTTGAGACCAGCCTGGGCTATGTGAGACCCTATTTGAAGAAACTAAGTCAAGCCAAACCAAACCAAACCAAATCAGCACCATATCCTAAAATGTTCTATAGTAGGATGAGGAGGGCAGTCTGGCTGGTCCACCCGGTGTCTGAGGTGGGTGCCCTTGACCTCCCTCATTGCTCCATGTGTATCTCACTAGAATAACTGTTTTGTCCAAGAGGATGGCCTTCTCTGATAGCTAGAGGAGGACTGATCTTGGTCAAGGGTGTAGTGTAGTGTCTGCACTCCCTGCCAGAAGCTCTCAGCATGCTCCCAGGAATGCTAAAGAAGGGGGTGATGGCAAAGAGAAACATTTTTCTTTCTTACTGCAGTCCTGCAGCACCATTCTCTAAGGAAAACCAAAGTCCAATGTCTGGGAATATTCCACTTCTTCCACTGAACTTATATGTTCTATTTCTGTTCTTCTGTGAGAAAATGCCTATTTTTATCTTCCCAAAATAACAGATTCATTAGAATCCTCTGACAAAGAGGACATTGCTGGCTAAGAAAGCAAAAAGGCAGAGACTGTGAATTCCTGGGACCTAGCACAATCCATTACATAGATACTCGGAACGTGTTTTAGATGACAGATAACTGCTGGTAAGGGTGATAACAGTAGACCTTCATGTGTGGCTGTTAATGCCATCATCATTCTTATCATTGTAATATAAACAGACGTGTATGTAGCCTGGCAGCAGGACTAGTCATGTGGACACTATAGTAGGCACTGCCTTTGTCCAGCTTTGTAAGAGGGGAGGCTAGAAAAAGTTAAAACCATAAAGACATTGTACAATTAATCAGTCTGCCAGATGCCTTGGTGCTTTCTTTAATAGCCCTCTGGCCTCCCCACTTCCCCGACATACATGCATGCACACAAACACACAGTTTCTCTGTGTGGCCTTGGTTGTCCTGGAACGCTCTGTAGACCAGGTTGGTCTTGAACTCAGAAGTCTGCCTGTCTCTGCCTCCCAAGTACTAGGATTAAAGGTGTGAGTCATCATCGCCCAGTGTGATATTTTCATCTTTATAAGGTACTTTTCTGTGACAGAGTAGTCTCAAGACATAAAATTTGACCAGGTTCTTTGTATTTCCTTTTTCTTTCTTAAATTACTACTTTATGTTGTATGGGTGCTTTGTCTGCATGTGTGTCTGTGTACCGCAAGCATGCCTGGTGCTTACAGGGGTCAGAAGAAGGTGTTGAATCTCCTGAAACTGGAGTCACAGACAGTTGTGAGTGCCACTTAGGTGCTGGGAATTGAGCTGAGTCCTGAAAGAGCAGCCAGTGCATGTAACCACTACACCATCCCCTCAGCCCCATCTCCTTATTTTCTTGATAGTTAAAATCGCAGCTTTGCAATTAATTCTTTCAGGACAGTTTCTCCTCTTGAGACATAATGTGCTTGTTTTTAAAATTTCTGTGTTGATACACTTGCTCGGGATCTTTGGCTGTAAGAAATTGAATCAAATAAAAAGTGATGGGTTATTGAAAATATATTATATAGGGAGGCATCTAATGGAACCCAAGCTTGAACTGAGGCCAAGTCTAGTAGTAAATAGAAGCCCCTATGTCTCCCTTTAGTGTCTTAGTATCCAGATTGATCCTGTCTACCTGTTTACTCTCTTCGTTCACTTTACTTGGCCTACCAGGCTCTAGGCTTTACATGATTTTCTAGCTCCTTAGCCTCTACTGCTTGACTTGGAAAATGTTTTTGAAGTATGGAACAAGGATTACCTGCAAATTTTGTTTAAAATGTGGACCCTTACCTCATCCTAGATCAGGGTCTCTTTTGATAGTAGATTTAACTATCTGTATCCAAAAATAAAGTCCCAAATAACTTTTATTCACACTGTACTTAGAGAAACACTAGAATCTAATTAAGTGTAGACTTTCATGTATATTGTTTTTTAGTAGAAAACCACCCAGTTCTATCAGTTAAGGTAGAGAATAGGGGTTATAGAATACTAACTTACAGTAAGACAGGTGGTAGATTAAAAGGTGGTGCTCATATACACCTTTAATCCCAGCACACGGGAGACAGAGGCAGGCAGATTTCTGTGAGTTGGAGGCCAGTCTAGTTTATAGAGCAACTTCCAGGACAGCCAGGGCTATACAGTGAAACATTGTTTGAGAAAAACAAACAAAAAAAGCAAAATGGATAGAAAAGTGAACCCTCTAGATTCAGAAGGCCAGATTTGAACCCTGACTCCATTGAATTAAATGATAGGCTCTTACTCACTTTTGTGCATCAGTTTTGTGTTTTGGCTAATACTGTTCTTTACCTTGTAGGGTGGATGTGAAAATTAAATGACAAAAGGGGAGAGCTAGAGCTTATAGCATACCTGGAAAAATTAGGACACAAATACAGCATCATTAGTAGTTGTGTTGCTAATACTGCTTCTACTACTGACATGATTATCTAGGCACACCTACTTCCATGGGGAGCTTGTGATTGTATGTGTGTCAGGAAAAGAGTGCAGGCAATCTAGTGTGTGTGAGTGAGCGGAGATAACATAACCTGGTGTGTGTGTGCGACACACACACAAACACACACACACACACACACACACACATATATATATATATATATATATATATATATATACACACACACACACACACACACACACACACACACACACACACACACATATACTAACTCAAGCTAGGAGAAAGTAAATTTAAATTATTTTCATATTCATGAGTGAAATAAAACATTCATTTCAAATCTGTTTAATAATCATTAACAATTTTCATTCTCATTAACATGTTATTAACAGTTAAATTAGCTCAACATAAATTGTGTCTGTGATGTAAATTATAATTGAATGGTCGTTTTTACTTCTTTAGGGGGAAAGGAGACTCCCCAGAGGCTCGAGCCTTGGCTAAACAGGTGGCGACGGCTCTGCAGAACCTGCAGACCAAAACCAACAGGGCTGTGGCCAACAGCAGACCTGCCAAGGCAGCTGTCCATCTCGAGGGCAAGATCGAACAAGCGCAGCGGTGGATTGATAATCCGACAGTAGATGACCATGGAGTTGGTAAGGGCTGGTCTCTGTGCAAATGTACTGGTCACTGCCATGCGTGCTTTATGAGGTAATAAGGTGCTAAAAGGGTTCTTCAGCTGACAGGAAGTCACATTTCAGGATGGTTCCATTTTCAGATGCAGCCAGTAAAATCTCTATGACTTAGTCAAGAAGTATTAGAGAGTAAATGCTTTTGCTATGGACATACAGAAAGAGCTTCATAATTTTAACTTTGAACTAGTTGCTATCAATCCTGTGTATGTTTCCTTCTGTAGTATTTCTATTTTTATAGTCTTTACTATTTTTGGAAAATGACAATAAAAGGTATTTAATGTCCTCACCGCATCCTGTAAAAGTTTAAATTTTGTCGTCATTGGCTTGTTTGTTGGAGACATGGTCTCTGTGTAGCTTTAGCTATCCCAGAATTCATTATCTAGACCAGATTGACTGTGAACTCAATGAGATCCATCTGTCTCTGACCCGAGTGCTGTGATTAAAGGCATGTACCATAAGGCTTACTTGAAAGTTAAAATTTTTTTAACCTAAAAGTTTGATGTTAAGAAGACCCAGGAAGCTGGGGACAGTGACACATGCCTTTGATCCCAGCACTCTGCAGGCAGAGGCAGGCGGATCTCTGTGAGTTTGAGGCCAGCCTGGTCTACCAAAGCTAGTCCAGGACGGCCAAGGCTACACAGAGAAACCCTATTTTGAAAGCAAAACAAAACAAGACCCAGGAAGAAATTTTGTATGATTTTGTTTCATGATCTCTTAGTACATTTGCTGAGGCTGAAAGATATGCACTTATTTCCTACATTCACTGGGTAAGGTGAATGTTTAAATTAGTGATGTCTAGTATAAGGGAGGGACTTGAGAATTGGGCAGATACATACCTGGGTTTAGGAATGAAATAATGTAAACACTCTGAATCTGGTGTTCTATTGCAGAGTGCTATTATAGCGTTCATACCCATTTGGTCTACAATTTGATTTCTAGAAGGTTTTTTTTTTCCTTCTTCTTTCTATTCATTTCTAAAGAGTTATTATCAGACTGCATATAAACAATGTGAATATTCAATAATACTTAACAAGCAATAAGATAATTATGATTAATATAATAATAAAATATAACCTTGAGGATGGAGAGATGGCTCAGTGGTTAAGAGCACTGGCTACTCTTCTAGAGGTCCCAGGTTCAGCTCCCACCATGGGAGCTCACAACTGTCTGTAACTCCAGTTCCAGGGTATCTTACACTCTATCACAGATATACATGCAGGCAAAACACCAATGCACATAAACTAAAATAAACAAATTATTTACAACCTATACTTTTAGGCTATATTTTTGTTTTTATTGCTTTTATACTGCTGGGGTCCAAACCCTAAGATGTATGTGTGCTAGGCAAGTAGTCTGCCATTATGCTACACACTGCATCCTTACACCACACTTTAATGCTCAAGGTAAAGAATAGGAGTCAAGGAATAAAAGTTAGGTTTGGATATAGGCCTGTACTTGATGTGCATGAGGCTCTGGGTCCGATTCCAGCATTCCTCCCCACCAAAAACGTTAATGCACACAGTGTATTCTCTTATACTTTTCTGTGTTTCCAAAGAGTTATATTTTGTCACAGAATCCTGAAACCCTATTAAATGCTATTTACAAAAACTTGGAGTGGCAACACAGTTGCCTTCCTTGGGTCTGTGTAAACTTCAGTGTTTTTCTCTTGGTTTAGGTCAGGCTGCCATCCGTGGACTTGTGGCTGAAGGGCATCGGCTGGCCAATGTAATGATGGGGCCTTATCGCCAAGATCTTCTTGCCAAGTGTGACCGTGTAGACCAGCTAACAGCTCAGCTGGCTGACCTGGCTGCCCGAGGGGAAGGGGAGAGTCCTCAGGCAAGAGCACTTGCATCTCAGCTTCAAGACTCTTTAAAGGTAGACCTCAGTATACTGTTTGATATCTTAGTATTGAGAAACACAAACAGAAGAGGCTTTTGTACAGTGTGTGTGCATGCATGTGGAGGTCAGAGGACAACTCAGGTGTCAGGCCCTATCTGCCCTTATGTTCTGAGACAGGGCATGTCATTGTTCTGGGACTTGCTGAGTAGGGTAGGCTTGGCAGCCAGTGAGCCCCAGGGATCTGCCTGTCAGCACCCCTCCAGTGCCAGCATTTTTAATGTGGGTTTTGGAGCTCACATGCAGGTTCTCATGTGGCAGGGTGAGTACTTTATTGACTGAGTTGCTTCACCTCGGCCTGAGGCTTGAGATTCTTGGGTTTAGGGAAAAGTAAAACAAGACAAGTATATATGGAAATCAGAACTTACTAGGAAAAAGCCAACTGGCAACAACCAATGTTGTTTCTCTAACTCCCATTTAATTAAGAAAACTTTCTTGATTTTACTCTATGCATGTATCATTTTTCTGTTAGTTAGTATTTATTTATTTATTTAGATTGGGTGTCTTTCTCTGTAGCCCAGGCTGGCCTTGAACTCTTGGCAGTCTTCATAGCATGGCTATCTGAGTGCTGTGATTATACACATGCATCTGGAGGTTATTGAGATTTTTCTATAAACCTCATTCTCATTTTCGATTTCTTTTAAGATAATAAACTATTTAGGAATTTAGTACTGAATCTTCCAAATACTCAGTACAGTCATCAGTAGGCCTGGCTAGACCTGAGAATGGTGAGAAACTCTGTTTCACCTTAGAGCCTGCTTTGGGCTCAGCCTGTGTGTGGTTCTATCATTTCATAGCGTCCACCAAGAGAGGAATCATATCTGCCCCTTTACTAGACAATACCGTCTTAGAGAACAGAATCCACACCTAGGTCCTTGCTAGCTCTGTGCTTTGTACACAATTGATATTCAAGAACTAGTCTTGAGAGTAAATGAATAACAGAAAGAATGAATGTGTCAGTGAAGTAAGAGCATTACAGCAGATATGCCTTTTGGATGTTGCTACAAATTTTCATTTGTAATCAATATTTTTAAGGATCTTAAAGCCCAGATGCAGGAAGCTATGACTCAAGAAGTGTCTGATGTTTTCAGCGATACCACAACTCCCATCAAGCTGTTGGCAGTGGCGGCCACTGCCCCTCCTAACGCACCCAATAGGGAAGAGGTAAGTGTCTGAAGTACTGAGGATGCTTGTGGGTGAAAAATGGAAGGGCAAAAAGGGGGCATCTTCTAGTCTACCAAGTATGTCAGTTATGTCTGCTTTTAAGTGAAAGCTATGGCCTATCTGGCCATTAGATTAAAGCGAGTGGAATTGCATTTCATCAGATATCAAGAAGCATGACATGGAAGTAAATGTCTTTGGCATTGGTTCAAAAGGTAAAAACTGGCTTCTCTGGGGTTTTCTTATGGGAAAGCATCACTGCAGGCAGGAAGAAATCGGGTGAGGATCACTGCAGCCACAGCTTTCTGGGTAGGACATTTTACACTCAATACAAGTCAGGACAGTTCTTTAAATTCATTTCATGTAATAATTGTGTGCAAATCCTTTGGGTGACTCCTCCGTGTCCCAGAGTGAAGCCAGAATCATTACAATGAATAGCAGGTCAGAGATGTGCTGCTAAGCTAACTCTTAAGGGGGGGAAAAAGCTTGAATTAAAAATAAATATTGTGTGGATTATGTCTCAGTATCTCTCAATGTGTTGTATTTGTATTGTTTTTTGTTTGTTTGTTTGTTTTTTTGAGACAAGGACTTGCTGATGTATCCCAGGCTGGCCTTGAATTTATGTTAATCCTCCTATCTCCATCTCCCAGGTATTGAGATTACAGATGTGACCAGTTACTATAGCTGTTTTAATGTAAAGCCATTGAAAGCAAAACTGCAAAGAGATGGGGCGTATTTGACTCCTATAAATTAGTGTACATCTGTAAAAGTGGCTTTACCACTGACTGAAGTCTGCTCCCTATCTACTTCTTTGATTTCACGATGAAACTTTTCATCCTTATATTCTCTGTTCACATTGATCTTGAACCCATAGTGTTCCTTGAATATGTTTATGTTCTACTCTTAAGCCCTTGACACTTCTTTTCACAAAATATATTTATTCATTTTCTTCACCTTTTGACTGAAGTCTCACTTTTGTATGACATAGAAAACCCCATCACCCCATAGGAATATCTTAATATCCATATCCTACTTTTATTTTTAGACTTTATTGATGTTTGATGGGCTGGGGAAATAGCTCAGCTTGTTAAGTAGTTGCTTAGCATGCACAAAGAGTGCATCACTGCAATGACAGGCAGTGCATGCCTGTAATCCCAGCACTCAGAAGGCGGGGACAGGAGGATCAGAAGTTCAAGGTCATTGTAGGCTATCTGAGCAAAACAGATACAGCATTTGCCATATTTTCTTTGTATCTTTAACTCACATTTTCTTGCAGGTTTCATGTGGGCAGGGCCTATGCTTTGTCAGTACTTGAGGCCCAGTTCTCAAAAGCAATGTCAGTCACATTGTTGCTAAATGGACAATGTGACAGCTTTTCCAGGAACTCTTAGAGAGAATGTAAAAGAACCTAGGATAGAAGTATTTGATTTTCCTAGTCATTAATTAACAGCAGAGGCGAAAAGTTTGGAGCTCCACCCAAGATGTAACATTTTGGGTAAATGTGGTCTTGTTCCTTGGTGACTTTCCTTTCTCTTTTTGGCCTAGATTAGGAGGTAGTTCAGTTCATAGTCTCCTTACACTAGGGCCGTTTGCTAATTATAGGTTACTAAATTTCAGCTGTCTGCTTGTCTTGTCCATCTGGATTCAACATGCTTCATTGGTTTCTCAGCATATGCTGAGTTTCTCTTTGAAATTGTTTGTTTCCAGTGTCTGTTTCTAGCCCTGCACACCAGCAGATAACTCAGGCTTATTAATTTTATATCACAAATAATTTTCAATCCTATTATGTTGCCACAGTTTAAATTCTGATTCTTTTTCTCCACTCCCTAAATGGTTGCTTAGCTCTGTTATCTTTGAATTAAGCTATCAATTAGGAAGAGGGAAAGATCTAAGCCTGATCTTCTGTTTAAACCATTTAGTGGGCATATACCTTGGCTTCCTACTAAGTTATGAACTCCTTTAGATGTATATTTTTGTCTTTTCCTTTTCTGCTTTTTTTATTAGACAGGGTTTCTCTGGGTAGCCCTGGAACTCTGAAGACCAGGCTTGCCTTGAACTCATAGAGATCTGCCTCCCAGAGATGGGATTAAAGGTGTAAGCCACCACCACCATCTAGGAAGCTGAATAAAAACAAAAGGTCAGGATAGGTCAAGATGAGATAGACCTCAGATGGTGGATGCAGAACACTGGAATGGGAGTGGAGCTTTCTGTGGAACTAGGAAACCTTTAGAGATTGACTTGGGTCAGAGTAGGATATCAAGTATGGAAGTGATACCCTCAAGCACCTCAGTCAGATGTGAAAAAGAGGTGTTCTGCTAGGCTGCTGGCATGCTCTGTATGTAGCATTCGCCCGACCTAATGTTCTTTGGGATACCCTGTTTTCTAGATATTGATCCTAATGTCACACAAACAAATAGAAAGCATTTTGTTATTTTAAGTTAAATAGTTTCTTTGGTGATGCACAGCATCTCATGATATCATGAGGGAAGGAAAAGGTAAGATGCTTTTAAAAAATATTTTTAAATTATTTGTTTATTACAATTTATTCACTTTGTATCCTGGCTGTAGTCCCCTCCCTTGTCTCCTCCCAGTCTCACCCAACCTCCCTCTTCTCCCCCTATGCCAAAAGTTAAGATTTTTGTGATTCAGAGAACCAACTAAACAGTTAAGTAGATGGTTTTGTATTTAGGACTAGTAAAATCACCCATCCTTGCCTCTGTGTTAGGTCTAGTATGAACACCAGCTATCGTTTTTCCCAGTGAGGTCAAGGGCAGAGTGCTTACAACATTAATGGTAATGGGATACAGGAGAGGAGGCTGGAGCTAGGTGAGGGTTCTCTGGATACTCAGGGCTTGCAATGCACCTAGATGCCCACAGTAGCACCTGGAGGCATCTTTCTTATTAAACTAAGAGAGTAAACCTTTGGGAGATGAGATTATTTAGTCTTTATATTCTGTGAACTTGTTGAAAAGTATATAGTCCTGTGTGTGTCCTGTTTGCTCTTGGTAAGTAGGTCTGAATGAAGATTCAAGGATGTGCCTCTTTGTGTGTGTACATGATGCTTAAGGCTGATCCTCTAAGGAAACATAAAGGTCAAGATTTGCCATTTGACTATTTTGTTATTAATAAGAGTTGACGTCTTAATATCTGCTTTGATACACTGCTAGGTAGAGTCTTTCAGAGGCCCCCTATGGTAGGCTCCTGTCCTGTTACTTGTTTTCTCCTACATCCAATGTCCATCCCATTTGTCTAAGTGAGGATTGATCTTCTTACTCCGGGTCCTCTTTCTTGTTTATCTTCTTTAGGTGTATAGATTTCAGTATGTTTATCCTATGTTATAGGTCTATATAAGTGAGTATATACCATGTGTGTCTTTTTGCTTTTGGGATACCTCACTCAGGATGATCATTTCTAGGTCCCACCATTTGCCTGCAAATTTCATGATTTCCTCATTTTTAATTGCTGAGTATTATTCCATTGTATAAAAGTACCACAATGTCTGTATCCATTCCTGAACTGAGGGACATCTGGGTTGTTTCCAGGTTCTGGCTATTAAGAATAAAGCTGCTATGAACTTGGTTGAACAAATGTCCTTGTTGTGTACTTGAGGAACTTTTGGATATATGCCCAGGAGTGGTATAGCTGGATCTTGAGGAAGCACTATTCCTAATTGTCTGAAAAAGCGCCAGATTGATTTCCAAAGATCTGGAGAGGACAGGAGCTCCACAAGGACCAAATATATCTGGGCACAGGGGTCTTTTATGAGACTGTTTCTCCAACCAAGGACCATGTATGGATATAATCTAGAACCTCTGCTTGGACATAGCCCATGGTAGC
>CM053766.1:87394539-87495908 GCA_028658305.1 Pachyuromys duprasi
CCCCCCCCCCCACCTACAGGGAGGAGCAACCCTGTCAGGCCACAGAGGAGGACTTTGCAGCCAGTCCTGAAGATACCTGATAAACCAGGGTCAGATGAAAGGGGAGGAGGTCCTCCCCTATCAGTGGACTTGGAAACTGGCAGGGAGGGAGGGTGGGATTAGGAGGGAATGAGGGAGTGGGATACAGCTGGGATCTAAAGTTAATAAACTGTAACTAATATTTAAAAAAAAAGATGCAGTTCTGAGGAATGATACTGAAAAATCCCATGCACAAAATAATTAGCGTGATTAGCATTATTGCCTGAGATGACTCAGTAAACATACTCAGATTTTCTGAGGTTTTTTGCACTTGTTTGTGGGGATTGCTGCGTATTAAGAATAATCATTTCATAACCTGAAAAAAAAGAAGAGTTGATGTCATCTCTAAAATCTTTGAGCAGTTGCAGAATGAGATTTAACAAGAGCTTTTCTCAGTGTTCCTTATGCATTGTTTTGAAAGAAATTTCCCTGATGTCTTCATTTTTTTTCTCAAGGTATTTGATGAGAGGGCGGCAAACTTTGAAAACCATTCAGGAAGGCTTGGAGCCACAGCGGAGAAGGCAGCTGCCGTTGGCACTGCCAATAAATCGACAGTAGAAGGCATTCAGGCGTCAGTGAAGACAGCCCGGGAACTCACTCCCCAGGTTAACTTTTGCTCAGTCTCCATTTCAATATCTTCATCTAGAATTCAGCAAATGAAATTACAGATGCTTTATTAAGATCTTTGTTTAGATCTCCAACAAATTGGAAGACAAGGACCAACACCAAGGTTGTATTTTTACCTCCACACACATGTACCTGCTCATACATGCAAATGTTTGATGTATGTACACACACATTATTTGTGCATACTTCATACGCACGACCCACATACATATTTACATATTCATTGTGTCAGACTTGGTGACCTCTAGGATTATAGAGGACTTTGAACTTTATACCTTTTTGCATTGCTTTAATTTTTAAATAATGTTCAGTATATTTCAAAAGCGAAAGATAAGCAGCTGCCTTCTCTAGCACACATATGTAATTAAGAAAATATTTGGATATTATTAAGAGAAAGATTATTTAGTTTCTGTCTTTCCACAGCATCTCTTTGAGGAGACTGAAAAAGTAGTTGTGTCCATTGCTCGTTTTCCTTTTCTTCCTAATCACATAACTAAGGTATATAATTAATTATGTAACCAAAGAATAGCCAGGAAATTTGTAAATGATAGAAAACGAATTAGAAAGAATTAAAGTTCTAATAAGTCAGTCAGCTTCCCTTCTCTCTCCCTCTGCCCCTCTTTCTTTTTCTTTCTCCCCTCCTCACCCCAGACAGGGTTTCTGTTTTAGTTCTGGCTGCCCTGAAATTTACTCTGTAGACCAGGCTGGCCTCAAACTCACAGAGCTCTGCCTGCCTCTGCCTTCCAAGTGCTAGGATTAAAGGCATCCACCAACACTACTCAGTCTCAACCCTCTTTTCTGAAGCAGGCTTTTGATTTGTAGCCCAAGCTGGACTAAAACTAGATAATATTAAGATTACAGCTGTGAAAAACCACACCCAGCTAGCTTTATTAGAAAGGTTAGCTCAGCATTTAGGGTGATGTGTATGCAGGGTTAGGGTCCCCTCCCTTTTATTAATATGCAAAATCCATTACAGTTTTAAAAATGAATTTATTTATTTATGTAAGCAGCATTCTGCCTTGCGTATATGCCTGCTTGCCAGAAGAATGCACCATATCTCATTATAGATGGTTGTGAGCTACCATGTGGTTGCTGGGAATTGAATTCAGGATCTTTGGAAGAGCAGCAAGTGCTCTTAACCAATGAGCCATTTCTTTAGCCCGCCATTTTTAAGCTCATGTAATATATGGGGAATTCTGCTGGGCTTTATCACTCTATGATTTTAGCTTTTGTGGAAACTTCTCTGGGAAGGGAGGGAAACAGTCTATGTGTGCATGTGCCTGTGTTGCCTGGTAACACATAAGAGTTTCTCCATTTCCCTTCCCTTCCTTTTCCCATCATTGGGTAGAGAACTCAGGGCTGTGTACATGCAAGGCAATTACCTCCCACCACCACAGAGGACATGCCTCAGCCCATTTAGAAAAGTCATACTTATTTAACTTAAAAACTTTTTTTTTTTAAACTGGATCTTATTATGAAGCCCAGGCTGGCCTTGAACCTACACCAGTCCCTTGAGTGATGGGATGGCAGACATGTACCACTATGCCTAGCTTCATTCAGAATTTTTAGAAAATAAAATATGAAAATTTTTTTTCCTGTTTCCAGCATTTATTAGCATAACATATATGCAAACACATACGCAGTGTTCTCTGGCTAGATGTCACAGAAGAGTATGTAACTTAAGATGACAGCTCTATGTCAGTTAGGTTGTAAAAGTTGATTATAGGGGATATCCAAAGCAAGTAAGACTGTTTGTTACATTATTTGAACATTCTTAATTTTAAAAAACTGCCATGAAACACAAAACAGAATTTCAGTACAAAAGTGAGATTAAAAAACAAAACAAAACAAAATCCAGAAAGGCAGTAGTGTAAAGGCATAGTAAGCCTTCTGCTTTTCTCAAAAAAACCAACTTTTCCTTTACTTCTTTCTACCTCTATTTTAGCATATTTTCCTTAACACTTTAGGCTCCCCCTACCCCATATTTTGGGCTTCTTCTCTAAAGCATCCCTTCCTGTCATGTAGATGCTTGTCTCCTAAATGTCTGACATCTGTTGGAACTTAAGTGGCTTTTTTCTGTCTCTCCTACATCCATCATCTTCAGGCAGCTGCTGGTTTTACAGCTTGCATGTGCTGTGTTTTTTTATTTTTTTTAACTCTAATATAATTAAGGACACTTCCTAAAACAAACAAACACACACACACAGACACACACACAAACAACCCAGAAAAGTAGACATAAAATCCCAGTCTTGGAAAGAATGAAGACTTTAGAGACAGATCTGGACTCAGATGTCTCTTCGATTTCTCATTCCATGAAGCTAATTCCTCCATAATGTATTGTTTTAAGGAATGAAAACATACATGCACGGACCCTGCGTTGCCAGGTATTTAGTACATCTTTCCCAAGCATCATTACTAACCAGCCAGAAACCTTTTGAGCATCTTGATTTTTGCATCTTCGAAGTGAAGATGTTACCTTCTCCGCCTCTTAAGGGGTTGTAGTGAAAATTCAATATGTAATAAATGGGAAAACAGTTTATTAACTGAACAAGTATTTTAGTTAATATTTTTCTAGGTTAATTGTGAATATGTATTTTAATCAATATTCATAAATCAAACTACAGTAATGTTTTGTTTCACTCTAATATTTTATTTTATAGATAGTGTTTTACTATGAAGCCCTGATGGCCTGGAACTGACTTTGGTTCTGACTGGTCTTAAATACATAGAGATCTGCCTGCCTGTCTCCCCATTGCTAGGGTTAAAGGAATGCCTACTATCCCCAGCCCAGACTTTTGTCTTTCTCCTATTTTTCTTTTCTTTTCTTTTTCTTTTTTTTTTTTTTAAACTATGGGTCTTGCTATGTAGATAGTCCTGGCTGCATTAAATTTGAACTCCTTGTGCCTGTTTTCACCTCCTGAGTGCTGACATTTAGGAGTTATGTCACCATATTCAGTGGTTGTTATCACACTGTTTTGCCCAGGCTGGTTTTGAACGTGTAAACCTCCCATCTTGGGCTAGCAGGTGCTGAGATAACAGGAATGAACTACCTTGCCTAACTACATTTTTAGTTTCCTTTTGGTTATTTTTAAGATGAACGTGTTATGTTCCTTCTATTAAATGAATGCTCATTTATTTAGATACCTTATTTTTTTCTTAAAACCATGCTGTGACTCTATTAAACCTTTGTTTGAGGGGTCCACTCTGGGGTCTGTTTATGGCAGCAAACTTAACGTATTTAGCCTGAAAAGGCTTGCCAGTTTTGGTTTTGTGGTGCCATCTGTAGGTAAAATGGAAAAAGCTACTGTAGATTTGCATTTGGAATGTGCTAGTGCCTTATATTTGTCATTGACAGGTCATCTCGGCTGCGCGAATCTTGCTGAGGAACCCTGGCAATCAAGCGGCTTATGAACATTTTGAGACCATGAAGAACCAGTGGATTGATAATGTTGAAAAAATGACAGGTCGAGTTTTGCACAATTCCTTTGTTTGGATGCATGAGTTGTGAGGACCTTAAGCAGGACTGGTTTATTGGCTGTAATTGGATAAAGGGACAGTCAGGGGCTCAACAGTGTGCTGGGCCCTGATTAGGCCGCTGAGCAGTGGCGGCTTCTCATTCAAGCTTTGCTTTTTTGTTGGACAAGGGACTGTATGAGTCTCTTTTATTTTAGAACCGCCTTCTGGTGTGATGCTCATTGTTACAGCTCCTATCTTCTCTTTGAATACCGTCTTTGCCCAGTCCCAGGTAGAGTTTGGTTTCAGAAGCTGGTAGGCGGTGTTTGTGGGTACAGTAAGTGTCCCTGTCATTTTCAGAGGGTTCACGTTTCAAGGAACTACAATAGCTACCATTTATCCCAGCTTGTCTCAGAATTTCCTCCAACTTATCAACTACATAGTTCTAAAAAAAAGGAGACACCTGTGTGTCTGTACGACTGTAGACGCGCCTGCGAATCTTCCCTGTTCTCTGGAGGCATAGGACAGAAGGGCAGAAATTAGTGTAGGCTCTTTTCTGTCCTTGTAGAACCTGCTGTTAGGGGTCTATAGCAGCCAGAAATGAAAACAGAGCTCCTGAAGTATCTAAAGAGAGGAGAAAGAAATAAGAAACAGGCTGTTAGTGTTATTGGAATCCTCTGTGTGGCTCAGCTTAGGCACCTCAAGCTGCCAACAATCAACAGGTGGTGGAGAGTGAGCCGGAAAGGGAGAGAATGTTATTAGCAGATACTGTGGTGGTGGTGATGCGGTGAAGGTTTCAGACTCAATACGTTTCCTCCTGATGCCTTTGCATGTCTGGTTGTCTGTGGTGGACACAAGAGAGCCAGTGACCACGGTCAGTATAAATCCTAAGTCCAAATGACCTGGGCTTTGCTTGCACTTCTGTTTTTTGTTTTTTTTTTAAGCTATTTTGTTCACTTGAAAGCTTTCAGTTTTGTAGAAAGAGCTTTGAACTAAGAGGTGAATTCTGAGTATTGTACTTTCTCGTGAGATGCAAACAGACAAAGTGTTTTAGAGTCTTTGTTCTTCTAAAAGCAAATTCAATTCCATTTCTGTTCTCCTGACAGGGCTGGTGGACGAGGCTATTGATACCAAATCTCTGTTGGATGCTTCTGAAGAAGCAATTAAAAAAGACCTGGATAAGTGTAAGGTAGCCATGGCCAATATTCAGCCTCAGATGCTGGTCGCTGGAGCAACCAGCATTGCTCGTCGGGCCAACCGGATCCTGCTGGTTGCTAAGAGGGAGGTAGAGAACTCTGAGGATCCAAAGTTCCGAGAGGCTGTGAAAGCTGCCTCTGATGAATTGAGCAAAACAATCTCCCCAATGGTGATGGATGCCAAGGCTGTGGCTGGAAACATCTCTGATCCTGGTAAGCAACAGTGCATGGTGTGTTTCATCTTAACTGCAAGGCTAACTCGGCAGAGATGGGAGAAGAGTAGTTATCCACAACCACCATATACAAAATCTGGGAGGAAAGGTATAGACAGTGGTTGGCTCGGTACTATCTCCTGTAATTTGAGCCCCTAGGAGGCTGAGGCAAGAGGATGACTGTCAGTTTGAGGCCAGGCAGTTACAGAATGAGACTTCATCTAAAAAATCCCAAAGAAAAAAACAGTGGACATTTAATTTGAGACTGTTGTATTAATCTTCTGTTCACATTTCTGCAGAATTGTCAGGCTTGTCAATCTCTGGATCAGTGTCTCTACACTTTCTTGATGTTTTCTGGCTTTATAGTCATAATTTTATAAACTTTAAAATAAATGCTAGCTAATTAATTATCTGCCAACCATTTAGTTCTTTAATTATCTGCCAAACATTTAGTTCTTGAGTTGGTAAGACCTCTCTTCTACTTTTCTTGCATATAATGGAAATTCTCTGCAGAGAATCTTGTTTTTGTCAAATCTAGAAGGCTTAAACTAACTTTGGTCTCTTAGTGCCTACATGAAAGATTTTGAGTTTTCTTCAGCTCCATTTTGATCACAGTTTCAGTACCACTAAAGAAGATAATAATTACAGCAGCCATTTGATTGGCTGCAAATAATGTAAATTCTTTCCTCTTTAGAAACTAACATTTCCCATCCCATTGGTGAGAATCTAGGCTGCCTGACTCACTTCTGGCCTTGCTAAAATGCCCAGTCCTCCAGCACTATGTATGTTTTGGTCTCCTAATTGGAGTTTCTCATATTTTAGCAGTTCAAGATAAGGGTTAACACACTGAACGCTAACTAGAGCACAGACGTAGAAAGAAAGGTGAGCTGTACTCCAGGGAGTTACAGACCTAATCTGAAACTGACATCTTCTATCCTCTGAACTCAGCAGACCTATCTCATGACTGCTTCATCATAAGAGAAGCGATAGGTACCACCTGAGCCGATTATTCACACCCAGCATTTTCCCAAATACTTGTTACTTCTACAAGACAGAAGGTATCCTCACCACTATAGGAAGAGCTGGCCTGTGATGCTCCCTCAGGGCCTCTGACTTGTCCTACTTCCCTTTCCCTCATCACTGCCCATGGTTCTTACTGGCAGCTTCACATCCAGCCTTGTTAATGGGAACCAGTTCTTCTGCTGGACAGGCAGTGCTTTGGTTCTGACCTGCCCAGCTGAAAGTGAGAGTGTCTTGTGTTTAGGCCTGCAAAAGAGCTTCCTGGACTCAGGATATCAGATCCTGGGAGCTGTGGCCAAGGTCAGAGAAGCCTTCCAACCTCAGGAGCCTGACTTCCCGCCTCCTCCACCAGACCTTGAACAGCTCCGAGTAAGTAAGCTCAGAGAGATGGGAAGAACTGAACAGCAGGGGGTTGATCCTGTATAAGAGGCAGATCTGCGTTTACAGTCTCCATTACCAGCTGGCTTGTATAGCTTTTACGTGATTAGAGACAGATCTTGATTTGCATTCCTAAAGTGAATGGCATCATAACCCAGCACTTGTGTAGGTACTCACATGATATTAGCCTGTGTGGCAGGCTAATGGAGGAGAGGTAAGTGCAATTGGGATGAAATGAGGTATGACTTGTAGTAAAATAATTTGTTCACATGTGGTAAGAATTGCTAAGGGGGAAATTGTGCTATTAGAATCTTGTTAGGCTCTTTCCTTCCTTTTTAGTAACAAAAGTTCTTGCTTTTAAAAATTATTAAAGTATTTTGTGTATGTACATGTGTGCATAGGTGCATGCATATACAGTGTGTGCATGTGCTTGTGGAGGAAAGAGGTCAACTTCAGGTGTTGTCCCTCAGGAGTCATCCATCTTAGTTTTGGAGCCAGGATCTCTCACTGGGATGTACGGCTAGCTGACCAGTGAGCCCAGGAGATTTTCTGGGATTATGAGCACATACTACTATGCTGAGTTGTTGGTGTTTTTGTTTTTTTGAGACAGGGTTTCTCTACATAGCCCTGGTTGTCCTGGAACTTACTATGTTGACCAGGCTGGCCTTGAACTCACAGAGATCCACCTGCCTCTACCTTTTGACTGCTGGGAATAAAGGGATATGCCACCATGCTGGCTCATGGGTACTAGGGATCAAACTAGGGCTTTCAATGCTTGCATGGCAAGTACTCTACTGCCTCCTCAGACCAAGAAAAGTTTCTGTGTTTTCTTTTTAAATTACATTGTTATTTAAAATCTTTAAAACAAATTTTTATTGTTTTTTTTAATGGGTGGTTTGCAATGCTTGCATGCCTAGTAACCTCAGAACTCAAAAGAGGGTGTTAGATCCCCTGTAACCAGAGTTATAGATGGTTGTGGATGGCCATGTGGGTGCTGGGAATTTGAACCCATATTTTCTGGAGGAGCTGAGCCATCTTTCTAGGCCCTCAAATCTTTTCATAATTCTTTCCCATCATGTACCATGCATATATTTTCCCATGATTTAAGAATAAGCTAGTTTGATAATATCTTATAGTTACAAATCCTAGAAACAGAAACAGTAATGATTATATGTAGCTAATTACTCCAAGGAACAGTTTAGAAATATGTTGAAGAATAGGATATCAAGACAATAATTACATTTACTTCCTTTGGTGTGTTTTCTTATTTTATGTCAGTAAAAGATGTCAGGTTGGTTAATGACAAAATTGGGTCACTGTACATAGGTAGGTTGGTGGTTCCCCAGTTTTCAATATTTCTTTATACTTTCTAATGAGGCTCTCAATGGTTAAAGCCAGAGAAGAGTGATATTCCTGTTAAGTGGCTTCTTTGAGTATGACGTAATTAGTGTCATAGGGATCTTGAGGCTCTAGTGGGAAGTTATTGCCTTCCATTTGTCTTTTGACAGTGAGAACCAGAACCAGGTCTTACATCTTCTACGGAGATTGGCTTTGGGAATTGTTGATTTGGTAATGCTATGTATGCCTCCTAATGGATATGACCAACACATAGCTGCTAGTTTCTAGTAGTAGAGATTGCACAGATGGTCCTCATGGCTCAGTGTGGGAGGTCTTAAAATGGAGTCAATGTGGGCAGATTTTCTAGATTGTTGGTTTTTTGTTTGTTTTTTGTAGTAGTTCCTAGGTCTTTACTTACAACCTGTTTTATTCATATTTGTAGCTAACTGATGAGCTGGCTCCTCCTAAACCACCTCTGCCTGAGGGTGAAGTCCCTCCACCCAGGCCCCCACCACCAGAAGAGAAGGATGAAGAATTCCCTGAGCAGAAAGCCGGGGAGGTGATTAACCAGCCAATGATGATGGCTGCCAGGCAGCTCCATGATGAAGCTCGGAAATGGTCTAGCAAGGTAAGCACTGAGACTTCCCTTGTTGGGAATGTGTATCTTCACAGAAAGCGTGGAGAACCTGGTACACAGCCCAGGAAGAAGTCTATGTGAGTGCCTTCCTTCTTGCTTAGTGCCCATGTTTCAGGCAGTATGTTCTTTTTTACCAGTGATTTAGTGAGAGGTCTCTAGTGTTTGATGGAAGGCTTGCCTCTCCCTGGGCAAAAGTAAAGGCTGGGATGGCTGTGGCTAAAGCAGAGCTTCTTCTCTCTCTTTGTCCATTAGAGTGTCAGCTGCTCTGACTCCTAACACTTGAGGTCCTTTTAGAAATTATCTTTATTGGATTATTGAGTATGTTTTGATGCTTCATTACTAACTAGCAAAGCTTTAATTGTGATAGTGTCTTTTGTGGGGTTTTCTAGATGAAATATATTGTCTTTCAATTCTTGCATTAAGAAGCAGATAGACTGGCGGCTCAGAAGCAGTGTGCTTTTGTCCTTTCTCAGAATCATCTTGTGCTTCCTCTTTCCTGAAGGCACCTCTGGGTTATCTTCAACTCAGCTAATTTAAAAGTCTAAATATTAATGGTGTGGGTGAAAATTTGGATGTAATACAGTCCTGCCTCATGGTCACATCCCACCTGTTTCCTGGTGCTTGAAATGAGTTGTTTTTCTTGCTTAGAGCAAAATCCTGTTGTTAATCTGGCAGTGAGATGTGATTCTTTGTTCTAAACTGCCTCTAATGCAGCCAAATCTAGCTCTTCATACTCCTTTATTCTACTATATTCCTTTATTTTTACATCCTTAACTGAATATACTTTCCATGGGTACTGCCTGCAGTTAATTTGGTTCCTCCTACCTCATCTCCAGCTGAGAAATTGACCTTGGTGTTCCATTAAAATTTTTTTTTTCCAAGACAGAGTTTCTGTGTGTAGATCTGTCTGTCCTGGAACTCAATCTGTAGACCAGGCTGGCCTTGAAATTAAAAGATCCACCTGCCTTCTGCCTCCTGGGTACTGGAACTAAAGGTGTGCACCACCACTGCCCAGTGTGGCCTTGATTTTTAATCCAATGTTTAGAACAATTAGCTGGACTGGTTTCCCAGGACTGGAAACCTTGCTGGTGTTGGACCTGACCTGTGGAATTATTTATAATGCTGTCTCTCCAGCACCCTCAGTATCATGTAGCACAATGCTACCATGCATGGAGAGTGGGAGAGTGATAGTAGGGTTGATTTTCCCCATAGAAAATGTAAATTTAATTATAATAAACCCACACATATTGTCAAAGTATATGTGGACTATAAAGGTGAAACTTCAGAGGGTCAGACAGCATTGGCTCATATATAGCTAGGAGCTGTGTATGGGTTGGGGGGAAGGAGTATGTGTTTGATCCTGTCAGTCTGTCTTTGTGCAGCTTGTCACCCTGAACCTTAGCAGCAGTAAACTGGTCTTTCCTGCAAGGCATGGGGAGGAGTCTTGGTTGAGAGAGTTTAAGTGAAAGGGTTGGTGGTATCTAAACCCTTTGCTGGCCCTGTATTGTCTAACTTCATTGCCACTTTTTTGAGGTGGGCTTTGTGATTAGGATAAAAATTGTTATTTTTGTTGTTGTTTTGGTTTTATTTTTATTTTATGTTTTTTGAGACTTTATGTATGTGTGTACCACATGTATGCAATGCCCATGGAAGCTAGAAGAAGGTTTCCTTCGAATTGGAGTCACAGGTGATTGTGAACCATCATGGGGTTTCTGGGAGTTGAATCCAGGTCCTGGAGATGAGTAGTCACTGAGCTATCTTTCTAGCCCCAAGAATTTCTATTGTTAATTTTAAATTTTTTTTTTTTTTTTTTTTTTTTTACTTCTTGAGACAGTCTCATGATTCACTAGTCTCCAACGTGGTCTCCTTGTCTCTGCCTCTGGAATACTACAGAAATGTACTGGTTGGGTAAGATTAGGAACCTTAAATAAATTCCACATGAACACGTATTTCCTCCTGGTTGTAGATTCTTGGTGTAAACAACCTTTCTTCACCAGTCGTTTAATAAATGGCGTGGCTTCGTTGCAGCAATTTCTTTTCTTTCCATTCCAGCTTTTTTTTCGCATCTGTTCTCTGTATCTTCCCAAACCCTTATAATTTCTACCTTTGGTATAAAGTTCACATTCTTTCCTTCTAGGTTTCTGTTCTTTCATAAGCAACCATTTTGGGTTCATATGAGGGCTTCTCTGAGTTTAGCCTCATTTAGTTGCCAAGTCCATGTGTTACCTGATCTGTGAACTAGTAAATTGAGTTTGGGGTGAGTGAGAAGTTGTTTTCAACGAGAGCTTCGGCTGTACTCAGAAGGTGGTGCTTTGGGTTGCTACAGTAAGATATTGAAGATCTTTTTAAGGACAACTTGATGAGGCGTCTTCTCCAGGTTCCTTACAGCTAGTTGAATGGCTGTAGGCTATTTGTAAATCCTCTTCATTACCATTAGGTTGTTCTTATCTGATTCCTGGCTGTCTGTTACCTTTGACATACCATTTCTAATATAGAACTTCTAATTTCTGAAGGAAATAGTGTCTGGTAGCTGCAGAGCTGTGTGTTTCGGGTGATGGAATAGTGATTTGGGAGGATGCTTAGTTTTCCTATTCAAACAGCTTATATGGCTGTGTTTATTTTTTCTCCTCTGGATTCCTTTTTAAAGGTCAGGGCTACTGGGTTGTTTGGCTCCCCTAAACATGTGGTTCTAGTCAAGTTTAACTTCAACAGCAAGTGTATAGCACTGCCTTCTCGGGAAACCTTTCACTATAGCAAATTTCTTATTTCAAGGAGACGTAGGCTGGAGGCTAAGTTCCTGTTGTGAACCTTGGTCCACATGGCTCTTGGAGAATGTGCCATTTTCTTTCCCATCCCAGGCTTTGGTTACTGAACCAGCTGACGCTCCATTTCCCAAGTTCTGTTGTTCTTACTAACACTGTCCCTGTTTCTTACCCTTCCCGCC
Source organism: Pachyuromys duprasi (assembly GCA_028658305.1). Taxonomy (NCBI): domain Eukaryota; kingdom Metazoa; phylum Chordata; class Mammalia; order Rodentia; family Muridae; genus Pachyuromys; species Pachyuromys duprasi. The sequence continues at coordinate 87,406,426 of CM053766.1, forward strand.
ATCGACAAAGCCTGGTATCCCAGCCGCTCAGGTGGGTATAGGAGTTGTAGCTGAGGCAGATGCGGCTGATGCTGTTGGGTTCCCCTTCCCCTCTGACATGGAAGACGATTACGAACCTGAGCTGCTGTTAATGCCATCTAATCAGCCGGTCAACCAGCCCATTCTGGCGGCGGCTCAGTCCTTGCACCGGGAAGCTACCAAGTGGTCTAGTAAGGTACTGATCGGTACCCCCTGTTGGGGGCTGCTCCAAATGCATCCGGCCATGTGCAGCCTTGACACCTTGCATCACTCATTATCTGTGCGGGTCCTGTGAGTCTGAGCCGGGCGGGCAACTGTCGTCTGTCTGCACCTTGTTGTTAGGACTGGCTTCACAAGTTTGATAGGTTTGCTGATGCCGGACTGAACTGCATTCATGTTTGGCGAATAAAGAAAAATGGGGTCACTTTCAAAAGATTCATTTTCTTCCCCCCCCCCTTTTTTTGTGGCCAGTATTGGAGCTATAAATTCCTTGGGAAGCTGTAGCTACATCTCTCAGTGACTTCTAGGTCAGGAGCCATTGGAGACTAAACGTCCTCCTAGTTAACCACTGAGCTTTGCTTGGCTCCCACTGACCTCTCACTGATGGCTCAGCAGAGTTGATCAGGACAAGCAGCAGCTTTAGATGGCAGAGTCTCTGGGGAGGACTGCTTGCTGCCCTGCACCTGGCTGTGTGACAGATGCTGGCCTTCATGGGAGCCCACAGGGAAGGGGCTTCACTGACTGCTTTTTCAGGTGTCTTAGAGGGCTTGGAAGTGGCCATGGGAAAGCTCAAGGCCATCAGCTGGGTGACAGAGCCTTGGTTACTGAACTAACATTCATTTGGAGAGTGTAGGTGTAGAAGTGATCACCTTTCTTTTTTTTTTTCCTATTTAAAGATGGCATGTTGCAAGAGTCTGAAGATGGTGGGTAATAACTAACCTTGGCACTGTGTTGTCTTCTAACCAATGTCATATAATCCCAAATTACCTCAGGTGAACACTGGAAGACTATCCAGGGGGCTTCATTTAACACGTCTCTCCTCATGACTTCCTTCCAAACGCGTGTTCTCTCTAGCCTCATTTTATTTCCTGAGACATTATGTACCTTCCAACATCAACAATGAGCCACTTCATGGTGACTGTGGAGCTCTTGCGAGGGCACCCTGAGTGGCATTTTATAGAAATTGAAAAGCATGAGGGGAAAAAATGAGTGGGGCCTGGCCATTGGGGAAGTTTTAAACACTGTAGTTGCTATAATTTTAGGTTAAGGACATAAAATAAATCCCTTAAATATTTTCTTAGTATAATCCATGAGGGTTTTAAGTGAACCAAATGCCGAAGCTAAGATAAACTGTCATTAATGAAAGAAGGGGCTTCCGTTTACAGCCCGATTCAGCCTTATTTATCCATTTATTTATCCATCTATCCATCTGTCCATCTGTCCATCTATCCATCCATCCATCCATCCATCCATCCATCCATCCATCCATCTATTTATTTGGTTCTTCCCTTAGCATCCTCCTAGGTGAACATGCCTTGATTGGAGGCTTCCCTTAGCTTATGGGACTGAAAAGTTGATTTGTAACTTTTTAAAATGTGGAATGATTAAAATGGCATGCTCTTTCAAGCTGACAGGTCAAGAGGCAGTGGAGGAAGGCAGAATTAGTCTACATGAGGAAATATCCATTTCTCCTGTTTTTCTACTCAGGCTGAAAATAGTATGTGGGGTTTTAAGTTCTAGTGAAGTAGCACAAGTACTTGGCTGCTGTTTACAAGAACAAAGATGAAGAGGATGCTTTCATCATCTGGAAAGCCTCCTCCACGTTCTCCCTCTCTGGCCGCCTTCACTGCTTTTTCCCCTATTATAGAAATCAGAATGCCTGTGTGACCGACTCCTTGGCTCTGGCTCTATGTTATTGACACAATTAACCTGGAGATGCTCAAGTGCTTGTCCAGTGCTGTGCCTGGGGCATGCACGATTCCCTTTCAGACTAATCCATTCAGGGTATTCTGTCTGAGTGCGGGGCAAGTGCCCAGTCTCACTGTTCGTTTCTCCAGTGCATCCTATTACCAAAACAGTGCTCTCCCTTCTTCCTTAGCCTTCCAGAGGGCTGCTAGAGCAGCAGGCTTCCTTCTCTCTCCTTTCCTACTTTCCTTAACTTGGCCAGTGTGTGGGCAGAGCTCATGCTGTACCTTTGCTTCTCTCCAGGGCAATGACATCATTGCAGCAGCCAAGCGCATGGCTCTGCTGATGGCAGAGATGTCTCGGCTGGTAAGAGGGGGCAGTGGTACCAAGCGGGCACTTATTCAGTGTGCCAAGGATATCGCCAAGGCCTCTGATGAGGTGACTCGGCTGGCCAAGGAGGTTGCCAAGCAGTGCACAGATAAGCGGATTAGAACCAATCTTTTACAGGTACTTGGGAAAATAGGCTGTCTCTGTGTGTGGTGGTGGTGGTAGTGGGGACAAGGAGAGGGAGGTGAGGGAGTGGGAATACGAGAGGAGAGAGCATGAGAAAGAGCACTTGAGTGGGAACATGAATGTGAGGGAAAGCAGAGAGGAAAGTAGGTTAATAAGGAGGAAGAGGCACTTAAGAAGGGAAAGCAACAGCAGCAAGGGCAGTATATAGATAATTGGAAAATCGAGACTGATAGTTTTATTTTCTAAAAAATAGTAGAATTTGAATGCTTCCATTTATGAACCAGTTGGGGGTTGGACTGACACTAGAGATCAAAACAAGTATATTTGTGCTTTTATTGAGTATTTTTGCATACCATCGACTGGGAATGGAGTTGGGTAGGTCTGCAGATCAGTCAATGAACATCAAATGAAACTTTCTCTTTAGGTATGTGAGCGAATCCCAACTATAAGCACCCAGCTCAAAATCCTGTCCACAGTGAAGGCTACCATGCTGGGCCGTACCAACATCAGTGACGAGGAATCTGAGCAGGTATGTGCTGCTGCTCTGGATTCTCTGCCCAAGCTTCTTTGCTGTTTAATTTCATCTTTATGACAAACTTAACTCTGAAGTGAGAATTCAGCAATCCTCCCTCCCTTTCCTTATTTCCCCCTCTCGTGAGCCCTACTCTGAGTCATACTCCTGATTTTCTTATGGTGGAGAAGACATCTTGGTTGCATCACCCACAGAGGATCCACCATTATTTTAAAAGTTAAAATGAGAGAGTCAGTCTCATCCCATTAGGGAACTCACAGATAATTTGGGAGACTAACTGTTTCTGACCTCTGCAGAGCTTAGGGGCACCCACAGCACCTCTGAGGAAACATGAAGGGTACCTACACTGCTGCCACCACTACCATTATTTTAATCCAGCAGCTCTCTTCTCCCCTACCATGAGAACCTCATCCAGATCCCTAACTTCCATACAGTGCAAGTGGAGTTTGGTACTGGGTTGATTTCCTTGGTGGGATGTCTTCTGCCTAAAGATAGGAGAAGTTGGGAAAGGAAGGTTAAGACTGGAAATTATCCTAAGTCATATAAAGTTAATTATTTAACAAAATACATGTTGGGACTATGTGTGTTCCATTAAATTAAAAAAGGTAGAAATAGTATGGTAGTCTAGAACAAACAAATAGTATGGTAGACTAGACACAAGTGAGAAGTTTTAGCTGGATCCTGACTCGTGGAGTGAATTGGCTGGCAAGGCTCCAAGCTTCTCCATCCTGAGACCCATCATAAGAAAGAAGACCAATGTCAGGAATTTAGACTGAAGGTACTTTTCTTGCAGCTCTCTGAAGTTTATGTATACATATTCTCATGTGACATATTTTCTGGGGACCTACAGCCTTTATTAAATTCTCAAAAGATCTATGACTTACAGATCGTTAGAATTACTGCCCTAAAGAATAATTGAGTTGTCTGGATATGAACAGACATTCAGCTCGATCCCTGTCCTCTAAATTTGTGTTTTGAAAATTAACATACTTACATTTCTAAGGTAGTTGATGGCTTGGTTCATTGTTTTTGAGATGCCTCCTGTCCTAAGTAGTGGAGAGCAGTGAACAAAACTAACAGAAATCTCTGCCCTGTGGAACTTAAATGGTACAGACAGATATGTCAAACCAAACTACCCAGCTCCCCAAATCAAAAAACAAATGCCAACTAAAAACAAAACAACCCACTCTCCAAACAATGTAGGTAGAATATATAGCATGCTAGCTAGTGATGATGAATTTTGTGAAGAAAATAATTTCATGTGAAGAATGTTAGGAGTTTATAGTGCGATTTAACATAAGGAAAGGTTTCCTAAGGTGGCAGCTTAGCAAAGATCTGAAGGACACTGGAAGGGGAGCCTGAGTTCCTTGGATGAAAAGTGTTACAGGTAGAGGAATTAGCAGGAGTCCTGAAAGAATACCACCTTTGAAAAATCAAGAATGAGCCAGCCGTCCAAGGACACAGTGCAATCATTTGACTGTATAGTTAAACGACCAGTGATGCATGCAGGTATGGGATCCAGTGCAGGTGGGTGGGGTTAACTGCAGGCCACTCCTGGCTTCATGCTTCCTTGGAGGCAGCACTGCATTAGGGACTACAGTAACAGGCCTCTTTTATTGCAGGCCACAGAGATGCTGGTGCATAATGCCCAGAACCTCATGCAGTCCGTGAAGGAGACTGTGCGAGAAGCAGAAGCCGCTTCAATCAAAATTCGAACAGATGCTGGATTTACTCTGCGTTGGGTCAGAAAAACTCCCTGGTACCAGTAGGCACCTCACCATGCCTGGCTGATACATAAACATCTGCTAAAGAGAAGAGAACCATCTAAATTCCAGAAGCCATTCAGAGTTGCAGGGAGTGAAAAAAAAAAAAATCAATCCCTGGTCTCACGAGAAAGGAATGGGGCCTCTTCACGTAGAAAACATTTATACTTCTGTCATGGACACTTTGAAATCTGTCTCTGTGTAAACCCTGTACTCTCACGGTTACTCCTGTGCACAGTCTCCCAGTAATGAGGACTGGGTCTCTAGCCCATGAATTTTATATAAGCTCAGAATAAGAGTGAACACTAGACTGAAGCCCTGCTCTGTCCCGGGGAAACATTTCCCTCTGTTTATGGTTCACCAACTCCCTTTCCCCACTTTGGGCTCTCAAGACCTATAGCTGAGGCAGGTCAATAACTGTTTTAAAATTTTATTTTGGGGTTTCCATGTTGCTGCTGACCCTGCTTACCTTCCCTGGGCTATGCATCATTGCTGCAGGAAAAAGGTGGTCTTTGGGGGAGGTTCAGCTTGTATGGTCTGGATTCATTTCCTGCTTTCTCCCCAAGTAATCCTTGTTCCTCACAATGTAAAACCACCTTTCACTGTTGGGAGGAAATCAATATTCTGTCTTTACCATGCCCCTGAGTAATATGTGTTAGGGACTTCCTGCCTCACATCCTGCCTTGCTTGGTTGCCAAGGTAACCATTCTGTAAACACACTGGTGCTCTCTGCCACTAGAGGGGCAGAGTAGCTGGGTGTGATCCTGCCCATCCTCCTAGTGGGGCCACTCCCAGGTTTTCTATGCTTTGTCACTGCCAGTAGAGGTCTATGCTGAGGCCTTAGCATGCATTCATTAGCTCTTTTTTTTCTTTCTTAATTTCTGAGCTTGAAATGCTGCATTTATTTTTTAACCAAATCACCAAGGCTTTGGCAATCTTCCTCTATATGCTTCTAAAATAAGACTTTAAAGATACATAGGTATGTGTTTGTCTGTATTCCCTTTATTCCCCACCTTTTCTTTAAGACCGGGTCTCTCTATGTTGCCTGGGCTAGTCTTGGAACTTCTGGGTTCGAATGATCTACCTGTGTCAGCCTATTAGCTCCTACTGTTACACTTGGTTTTGCTTGTAACTTTGAAAACAAAGTCCCAAGAATTAGGGCTTGCTCCTTAAGAGAACTGAATGGGAAGGCAGTCCTGGCTGAAAGATCCTTCTTGTGTAGGAAAGCATTTGCAGATTATTTGCAGATCTGGTGCTTGTCTGGATAAATCGGTAGGGACTATTATAGTTTCTAATTGTTTTTAACCAACTACAACCAAGTCTTTTTCATCCTTCTGTAAATACAAGCATTCAAGAATAATGAGTATGGTATCTAATTATCAGAAAGGCATGTTTTCTTTTGGGAAAAGTTAGGAAAAAGTGACTTCCCTCATTCTTGCATTTATCCCTGCTGTGTAAGCATTTCCCAGCACATGAGTGCTTCTTTCAGAAATGACGAACCAGATGAATACAGGAGTAAGAACTTTTTCTTGGATGTTCTTCCTATATGTAGTGTGTTCAATTCCAACACTAAATGTGTAAATCTTATGTTGATCCTGTATACTCAGGCTCCCCCTATTTCCTTTCAGCTGATAACGATTCTTTTCAAAGCTCTCAGCAGATCTGTATAGTTGCTTACCTGATATAAATGCATATCAATGCCTTTAAAGTATGAATCTATGCCAAAGATCATCTCTTGTTTTACTAAAGATTACTTAGAGGAACTAAGAAAAATCATGTTTGCTCTCCAAGTTTGTGCAGTTCTGGAGACACAGGTCTGCCAGATGTGCTTTTCTTGAGTGTCAGTGCTTACAGTATAAGGAGGCAAAAGGAAAACAGTCCCTGAATGACATGTTAGAAATACCACCACTAAAAAACTACATTTATAAGCTAGGATTTATTATATGCAAATGTTTTCTGCCTCTTGTTCTGTTTAAAACAATAAAATACATTTATATGAATAATGCTCTAAATGATGGACATGTTATTTTAGTAACAACTTTGGGTTAGACTCTTCGTTTTTGAAGCTAATCCTCAACACCTGAAAACTAACAATTCTATTCAATCCACAGAGTAGAAATTAATAGTGTGTTTAAATAAGAGGGCCATGTTATTAACGGATAATGTTGGCAACTATACAGTAGGAGGAACAGAGATCCTAAGTTATGGTGGGCAAAGCAGCCAGATTGAAGCCCCATTGGAGAAGATTTTAGCTATTATTGGAGACTACCACTGTCCCTCAAAACGCTGAAGTTGTGAAATGTAAGGGACACTTTTGTTTGTTCCCAATTCCAGTACAGAACGAGGACTGTGAGGCAGAACCATTTTTGAGGACAGTTGACCTCTTGCCGGAGGAAAAACTAACAAAAACAAAAACCCCTATGCTTTTGCTTAACTTTCTAGAACTGAAGAAGAAAAAAAAGGGGGTTCAACAATAAGACAGGGTGAAACCAGAAGTGGACTGCAGCTTGCTGAACTGGCTCAGCAGTCCCTGACAGCTTCTGTATGCTTTTTGCTTTGTTTACTGGCGCTGTGTGACACCTATACTGTATTTTTTTCCCCTAACCAGTTGCTTCTAAGGACAGTAAGACCAGCATATTTCTAGGGTTCTTCTGTTGGACCATTTAAGGAATGAAGCCACCAGCTGAATGCCTATGGTGGGGAAGGGATGAGGCTACCTCATGCAGAAAATAAGCATGTTTAATTTGCTCTTGATTATGGTTGCTTAAAAACAAAAAGGGAATATGCTGGATTAACCAGAACTCCATGTTTGAAAAACCTTTTAATGCTGGGTATTCTTGGAACTATACTGAAGTGGTGAGAAAGGCAGTTGTAATCGTTTTTACATTTAACGATTACAGAAAGGGGGCAAGTTAAAGAGATGAATGGCTGTGAATGTGCAGTTTATGAAAAGGCCCCTTGAATGTTCTTCAAGTAACCATAATACTTCATGATATAGAAGAAACTGATTCAATACAGCCAGCTCTAACACAGCATGAATAGAGTATTCAACAATCAAACTTAAAAAAAAATCAGTATGTTACTTTCATATTTTTATTGACATTATAGCCAGAGCTAGAGAAAGGGCTTACTGGGTTCTGTCAAAATAAATACAATAATTTAACTGTAAAAGAACACAGTCTGCTTAGCTATTTTAGCAGAAATTCCTGGCGAGAAGAGACTCGGTATATACTTTGATAAACAAGACTGCAAAGGAGGGAAGTTGCACAGTCTGGGTATGCATGGATAGTGAGATAAAGGAATGAAGAAAATAAAGCTTGTGATTGCTTTGAGATAAAAGAACAAGGAACTAGAAGTAGATAACCAATCTTAGTCAAAGGAAATAGATATTTTTCATTTTGACTTTAAAAAAATTGCCAATCTGAGATTGGTTACTCAAGAAACTCCTATTTAAAGTTGCAACAGTTGGCCTTTCTCATTACATGGGGCAAAAGCGACAGCACTACTGTATCATCAGTACTCCAACAAGGAGTAAGCATACGACATAGATTTAGCATGTAAAGGAAAGAGGAAAGAAAGGACAAGAACACAAGTAATCTAAAGAAAAACAAGGGGACTAGGAAGAGCAAGCACTTTTGTCTTAACTTTCAGCCTTCCTCCATTTTATGTGTAATGAGGCAAAATCATTGCACAGGGTTTCCAAATCAAAGATACAGAATGGAATGAGACACAGACTGACTTTCCAAGTGTAAGGATCAATTGGTATAAATTCATTACTGAGGATTCTGTTTGACCTTCAGTATAATGTTCTTCCATGTACACAGCACAGCAAAGACACTTAAGTGCTTCAGTCGCATTTTGACAATAGTTTGGGGGAATGTGTCTACCACAATGGCCTTCGGATATACATATGGTGAAAAGGTGCTCCCCCAGATAAAGGGCATACAGGCAAATTCAACTATCTAAGCACAAAAAGATAAAAGATCGAACAGAGAGAAGCATAGCGAAACAAGTTTTTTTCCCTTTGCTGAACTCTAGGGTATGAAGATTTCAGGCTAACTAGGTTAGAGTGTCATTAGATAAAGCTTTAATAAAATATGAGGATTGCAAAGGTTCTGCTTAATTATCTTTTACTACTTTAATTGTTTACAAGCACAAACACTTGTACTTGCAATAACTTCCTAACAGCAGAAGTAGACTTCCCTTTCATTATCTAAAAGTATTTGCCCTTTGATGCAAATGATTTGACTGTGCTGTCTAACAGCCGGACAGGTGGTACAAGATTGATGGTCTGTTTACTGCAGCAAGGTCCTTGTAAATCAAAATCTGAGCTTTACATAAAAATCTTATTTATAAAAAATATAATACCAAGTACAGTGAGAATGGAGCATGGAGCTGCAATGCTCCCTGACAGGGCCATGTGGAAGTGGCTTTTGCTACAGTGATTGCTTAATGGCACAAGTGAAAAGCTGAGTAAGGCAAACACTTGAAGAGGCAGTTTTCTGTAAACTTCTTGGGTGGGACAATCTCCTCTCTTGGGACAGACACTGATTGAGATGGCTAAGATCAGAAGGTGTGACACCTGGCTGCACCTGACACATCACGGACTGAGACAGTTCCTGCTGGTGGAAGAGACCAGTTCACTTGCTTTAGGAGAGGGGGTATCACTGTAGCCTTCTGTCTTGACTGATAATGTGCAGCATTTAGCTGGTAGCCCCCATGGAAGAAATCATCTAAATCTTTTCCTAAGTGAAAAGATACAAAATAAGCTAAGTCTTTAGAAAACGTTCCTTAGCTTAAAGCTCCTTAATAACATTACATTGATTACTAAGCAACTTTGTTAGCAATGTAGCTTGAATATGTATTCCTACCCACTTGGTACCTAATAGTAATAAATTGTAATGACACTTGAAAAACAAACTGATCTTGAGGAAGTCTGGTCTCTTCTCATGTCCTCACTTGGAACTTCCCAGCTTTTGTGACATATTTGACTCCTTTGAATGGCTTATATTTCTCGCCATACATGTCTAAGCGGTTCACTTTTAAGCCTGTGTTAAAAAGAATGAAATAAACATTACTATCTCAGTAATAATGCAGTATTTGTTTAGCAATAAACACTATATCCTAGATGTGACACTGCACAGTGCTCCATTCATCACTTTGGAAACAATGTCCCTTTTCTATCACCCACATGTTACACTATGGGGAATGGCCTTAGTTAAGATGCCTCTAACTAGATAACTCCACTTTCTGTGAACAAATGACTTTCTCTGGCACTTAAATGAAAGCGAAGTGGGATATGTGTGATGGGAGACCGAGTTAAGCTATGCTCCCAAATTCCTGGTGCCTGAAGGCCAGCAACGCAGAAGGCAAATTGAAGCCGCTGCTCTTTCCAGGGTGGAACTGTTAGTACTCTTCCAAACTCCTAACCCCGGTTTCCGCTGAACACACAGCAAGCCTACCCTTACCTGAAATAGCAAGCTGCTGGATCTTGAACTGTATGTTGAGGCTTGGATTTTCTTCTGGCTTAGGTGCTCCTGACTGTAAATTTACCAGTCCTTTAAGACTTGGGAGCTTTTGTGGAGTAATTTTCCCCACATCCCATGCTAGTACCTTAAAAAGAGAAAAAAAAAAAAAAATCTGAACTCTGTGTTAAAGACAAGCTCACAGGTTAAAGATACTATAAATTTCTACACAAAATGAAGCAGTGTCTTAAACAGGAGAAGCCTGGAATATACAATTGGCTTATATTATTATCAAACGTTCAGCTACAGAATCCTTTCTTCAAGCAAATTTTTTTTTTTTTTTTTTAAAAACTCAGTGGAAACTGAGTAATAGATGAAAGTGTAGCTGCAGTTGAGGTGGAGGGCCAAGGACATGGAACTCCCTACTTGTAGACTTACACAGTCCCTGAAAAAGCTTAAGATGAATTCTTCAGAAGTTAGATGTTCTTTTATATACATGTGTATTTATGTGCATTTGTGCATGTGAGTACAGAGCCCACAGAAGCCAGAAGAGTGTCTGATTATTTGGAATGGAGTTACAGACAGTTGTGTACCTTCAATGTGATTGCTGGGAACCAAACTTGGGCATTGTATAGTAGCAGTTTATGTTCTTAGCCATTGAGCCATCTCCCCAGCCCCAATGTTAGACAATCCTTTAATGCTCATGTGTAATTTCAGCACTCTGGAGGCAGAGGCAGGCCTATCTGTGACTTCCAGGCCAGCATGGTCTACATAGCAAATTTTAGGGCAGCTAGGGCTATATCAAGAAACTCAAAAAGACAAAAACCCAAAAAAACCCAACCACCCAAAAATTGCTCTGAGTTTATTTGAAAGTACACCTCAGCACATGCTTTTTGTTTAGCACAGAGCAGAGGCAAGTGGCTGATTTCCAGGCTAGATTGGGTTACAAGTAAGACCCTATTTCAAATCAAATCAAATCAAATCAAATCAAATCAAATCAAACCAAACCAAACCAAACCAAACCAAAACCAAACTAACCCACCCACCCACTTACCAACCAATCAACCAACCAAACCAAACACTTTCTTATTTACCAAACATTCTTTTCTGCTGTTGAAAACTTAACATGGTTTTTACATAAGGAAGCAAGGGTGCTTTTATAGGTCTCTGAAAACCCTTAGCATGTGTAAGGGTTTTCTAACTACTATGACCTTCACCTCCAACCACAAAACAGACTGTAGAACACTTGCTGACTCTTGATTTGAAGTGGCTGTACCTTGGTGACTGGATCAAATGTATAGCTGCCTTGTGTTGGTGTCAGGTTCATATTCAGCACAACTTTTGGCATGTGAACAGTCACTGTGATTCCTTCAATAGTTTTCCCCATATTCTGTTTTGGTCCAATTGTTATATCAAATCTGCCACAAGAGCTGTTTTCCTTAAAGCTGATACTGTGTTTCACATACACTGGTATTGCCACTAGACTAAAAAAGACACAGAGAGAAATATATTAAAAAGTACATAAGTACACAATGAAAGGCGTGGGACAGCTCCAGCTGTAGCATGTGTCCCATGGTGTCTGTAACCCTGGTAGGTTCGGTCTATGTACAGGGTTGTTGAGGACAGCACAATACCAGTGTGCTAGAACTGTATGGGTTGGTAACAAATATACAAACCAAAACAGAAATCTGCTTTAAATACCATATAAACAACTGGGATAAAGGGATATAGTTTAAAAAAGAAAGTGAGAGAGGAAAAAGGGGGAGAGAGGGAGAGAGGGAGGTGGAGAAAGGAAGAGAGAGAGCCTATTACAACAATTTAAAAGTGCTAAATTATTTTAATTTCTCAGAAAGTTTGTTTTGTCTTGTTAGCCAAATGCTTTCTGACATTTTAAAGGGACAAGTTAGTTACCACTGACAATGTTAAACTGTTTAAAATTCAATGCAAGTTAAATGTGGTGGCACATATCAATAATCCCAGCGCTCAGGAGGCAGAGGCAGGAGGACCCATAGTAACAAGAACCACCTCCACCCTCGACTGTAGGGAACAGTGGCTTAAAGGAGGTAGTTTATAGAACGTCTTAGGGTATGCTGTCTTGTTAGTTATAGACCATACTAGATGAAGGCAACAGCTTCATGGTTTGCCCAGGTCATACACAATACAAAGGCTTGCTCTCAGTTATGGATTGTAACCTACTCTCTTTATGACTCCTCTCCACTTTCAGGTCTAGAAACACTGATTGTTTCAGGTACATATATATCAGCAGTTCTCACTATGTCTCTAGGTGAGCATGACTAAAGAAAGCAGATAAACTTAAGAACTAACTGTAAAAAGGAATAAGAACAGGGAATTCTATTCAAATTGTCTTGTTGGCAAATCTGGCTGACTCATCAATTTACTTTTGTGAGCTGACACGGTATGATATGAGTCGGAAATTTCCATCTGGAGGAATAAATGACAAAACTCTTTCAGATTCCCAACGTTTGAACCGGATGCACGGGTGGAAGCTGACATCATCTAGAAGCCTTGGGTTCTGTCAGGAAAAGAAAAAGCCATATGCACAGAGTATAAGGAGTATGACAACACTATTTACATCTGATAAATTAATATGCTTAAGTCACTATAAAAGCAGTGTAAGAATTATGACAACATCAAAATAGCCTTATAGTTTTATAACTTTTAAAGTTTGCAAACACACATATATATTACTTGAAGTTTATAAACTATAAGGAGAAAAAGCAAGTAGCATTATCTGTATTCCATAGATGAAAACTGAGGTTCAATAAAATCAAGAGAAACAAGTAACAGATGGAACTGAACACAATTCTCTTAGTTGTTTTTAGCAGTGTGTCATGCTGCATATAAAATGCAAAATATCAATGCCCCTTTACATAAGCAAAGCAAATATTGGTCAAAATGACAGTAGAAATACAAAAGCCAGATAGTGAATTCTGAGCCTCTTCTAGCACACTCTAGGTAAAGACCTCTCTTTGACCTTTCCATAAAGGCCATGTTGAATGTGTCAGCTACTGTCTGGAAAGCTGTGCTAGAAATATTTCTGAGATAATCCTTTGTAACCTAATATACAAACTTTAGGGCTGAAGAGATGGCTTAGCAGGTAAAGGGTGCTTGCTGCCAAGCCTAAGGACCTGAGTTTGATCCCTAGGATCCTCAGGGTGGAAAGAGAGGATCAATTCCTGGAAGTTGTTCTCTGATCTCCACACGTCTATCCTGGGAAATCCATGCCAACTCACACACACAGACACAGACATGCACATGAATAACAATTTTATCTCAGTAACTATCATATCATTTAGTATTTCAAATCTATTAGGCATACAAGAGACTATAGAACAGATCAAAACTTACCATGAAAGAGAGAGAGAGATCAGGCATTCCAGATAGCTTAATGCAAGCATCAATGACCCCTTGAATTTCTGCAAAGACTGTTGATCCTAAAGAAAGAAACAAAAAGCTGATAACCTTAATGGAATCTGGGGCTTCTCTAGAGCTGTCACTGTACCCTGAGTAATGGAAACACAATCTGGGAATCAGAATTACAAAGCTTACCATCTCAATAACAGCTCAGTTCCAACAGCATTTCTCACTGGCTACACCTACCTGGCTAGAGAATAATTCTAAGGAAGATCAAACCTTTACAGAGTTAATCTTGTAAGATTATTTGGATAGAAGCTTAAAATATTTTAATAGAATTTTAAAGTGAAGCAGGTTTCACACGAAATGGACTAAGCTTGGGTGATAAAGGAAAAGATGGACAAAACCTGTAATTCAAATAAGTCATCCACCTTTATGTATCAATCAAATAGCTGTGTGATGCTGAACACGCCACATAGTTCCAAGTCTTAGCTTATTTATGTGTAAATCGTGAAGACAGGATGAGATGTTTTAAAATAAAACTATGATTTTAATATTTGCCACCACCATTTTCGTGGTTAAAAAACAAACAAACAGAAAAGCAGAAGAGGCCGTTGGCTGAGGCACTGTACACAGATTTGGGAAGCAGCATGGGTTATGTAATACCTGACAGATGAATAACTGCAAGAGGGAATTACAACATCTGGCAATAGCTAGTGGTTATGGTAATTGTATGTAACCATTGGGCAGAACAAAAAGATTTATAAATCATTAGATAATGAAAGGTTTTCTGCTGAAAACCAACATGCCAAGGATTTTCAGTTTTTAATCCAACTTGTATTAACTGAAGTTTTCCCCCTCTATAAGCCACATGTATACAATTACCTGATTTATCTATAATTGCATCGATCTCTTCAACCACATCAAAATAGGCCTCATTGTTTGTGTACTTTACTCCTGCTCGACGCCATGGGATATTGGACAGCTGCCCCGTGGGGAGTGTGTCCCCAACATTACTACTGCCTAGAAATTAGAAAAGAAAGCAAAGTGGGTATGTGCAATGGTTATCAGAAAAGTTATTATAAAAAGGAAAAAAAAGAATGCTTTAGTTTCTTCTTCAGTGTTTGGTTTCTCCTTCACTGCAGTTGTGGATGGTCTCTAGAACTGCTGGAGACATTTTTCACACCAGAGGCCAGAGATAAGCAACTCTGTCTACCTGTTAGTACAAGATAAGTGCATCCGTTTATCTTTTGCTTCCTGTGTGTTAGTACTAACCTAAGCTAATTCCAGTGGCTCAACAAAAGAGTCCAGTCCTGCTGCCAGCAATGAAAAAGAGGCTGGCTACTTCACAACCTGCTGGCAAGAAGTCTCTACTGAGAACACACAGAACCTAGTTCTTTGGTATTCAGGGGAATTCTACAAGAGAGGCTGCCACTCTCTGTGGAGCAACTAAATGAAGAACATTTTTTGCTTATTCTCACTTCAACACCAGCACATTATTGAGAATGTAGCTCTATAATGAGGCATTTGCCAAGTATGTGCAAGGCTCTATATTTAGTCCCCACTACAGCAAAACAATAAAGCAAAAACACCCCACATCTTTCTTGATGTAAGAAGGCCACTTCTGCTGAAACAGGACTAATGTTCTATTTGCTTCCTGGTAAATTATATCTGTATGGTTAGCCAAACAGAAACCCTTCCACTGTGACCTACTAAACATTTTGATTAGTTTACATTTCTTATTGAAAAGTAACACATGATGAGCAGTAAAGACATTAAATTTAAAAACAAGAAAACATCAACCACTAACATTTGGGCCTATTTCTTTAAATATTTTCCCCTATAAGTAGCATTTACTTTTTTCTATTTTGGTAATTCTGTTTTTTTTTTCTTTGTTTTTTTGTTTTTTGTTGTTTTTCTTTTACGGTTGCAAACCTGGGCATAGGGGCTCAGATTTATAGTTTCAGCACTTGAGAGAGAGAGGTAGGGGGCGGAAGCAAATGTGGGTCCAGCCTGGTCTATATAGTGAGTTCCAGGTCAGTAAGGGGTACCCAGCAAGACCCTGTCTTCATAAAATAGGAACAAAACCAAAACAAAACCTATTCAAGACAGGCACCACATTCCTATAATTGCAACACTCAGAAGGCTAAAGCAGGAAGATTGCTAGTTTAAAGCCAACATGAGCTGTATAGTAGGGCTCTGTTTCAAAAACGAAAGAAAATATACACAAAACCACTCCAAACAACAGTTTCAGGGCTGGGGACATAACAGGCAGAGTGACTGCCCAGTATGCATACAGCCCTGTGTTCAGTGTCTAGCACTGAACGGTGGAACATGCACTCTAAGCCTTTGTGAGGTGGTGGAGGCAGGAGGGCTGAAGTCCAGTCTTCCGTGGCTACAGCAACACGTTACATTCCAGGAAAGATTAGCTTTTAAAGACAAGGAATGTATGTAGCTAGGATGGCTTACAACTCGTGTTCCTCCTACATTAGTCTCTGAGTGCTAGGACTACCAGCGTGTGTCACTAAGTTTGGCTAACAAGGCTAACGTTAATGTTATAGACTACTTATTGCTGGTGTTCCTGTCTCTAGCCTCTTACTTTCCAAGACTATTAGAGAAATACTGTTTTAATCATATTATTTCCCTGTTCAGATACCTTTAGTGCTTCCCATTTGCTTTCTGATAAAAGCTAAATGTTTTGCCTAGCCCTGAGCACAAATATTTTTCCATCCTAGCTGGGACTAGAGGTGCATGGCGTCACACTCAGCCCAACTTCACCTTTTAAGTGTATCCCTCCCAGCGGGGTGCACTGGGCACGCTCGGGGAGGCGGAGGCAGAGGCAGATGGAGCTCTATGACTTCCAGGCCAGTGTGGTCTACAAAGTGAGTCCAGGACAGCCAAGGCCACACACAGAGAAACTCTGTCTGGAAAAACCAAAGAAGTGTGTCCCTTAGTGCTCAATTACAAACAGTTCTACTTCTGCTAGAGGGGCTAGCAACTCACTCTTCCACTCTGCATTATTCTCATACATGTTCTAGTTTCTCTTATTCTACAGCCTAGTGATTCTTTAAGACCCTGTGTTCTGGTCACCTGGTAGTTCAAGATTACTTCACCTATTGAACCACTCTTTGGTACGTATACATATGTGTGGTACTAGGAAACATAGTCAGGGCCTTAGTATAATAGGCAAGACTTCAATAATGAACTACATCCCCAGTGTATTATATTTTCTTACTCTGTACCCCAGGCTAGCCATGAACTCACAACTGGCTGCCCTAGAAGCTGAGACTGCAAATATGCACCACCCCATCCAGCCTGAAGCATTCTCTTATACATTATCAATCTATGCTATAGCTTTACACTATACATTAGCAATTTTCTTATTAAATACATTTTTTTAAGTTAAAAAGTATGAGGCAGGCTGGAGCAATGGCTCAGTGGATAAGAGTGGTTGTTACGCAAACATGAGGCTCTGAGTCCAGATCCCAGCACCCACATAAAAAGATGGGTGTGGCTGTGTACATGCCTGTGACCCTAGCACTATGGGGGTCCAGAGAAGATGGCTAGGGTTTGCTGGCTCCTAGCCCAGCTCCAGATTCAGAGAGTCTTTGTCTCAGAAAAGGACTCAGGTTTGAGTGATAGACACAACACCTGTGTGTCTTCATGCACACTCACACACATTCATATACATATTTAAAAATGTATAAAGAAAAGTAAAGGTGTTTCCTTAGCTAGAGATAATCAATATAAGCATTTTAGAATGTTTCTTTTTATAAATATTTATAGATATTTAAATTTTTATTGAGTTTCTGCTGTTCCCCCACCCTTAATATTATGGAAGATTTCCAGTGCCTCCCCTACAATGTCCATGAAATACGGAATTGTTCTTTAAAGTGTTTAGATATTTAAACTGTTTTCCCAGAGAGGATTTCTCCTGATGGTAATGGGATGACTACAGTTGCTGACCGTGGACAATAGAGCTGGAGTGGCATGTAACATTTCATAAATCTTCCTCTAGAAGGCTTCCTCTTTTGGACACAGTTCCATTATATAGCACTGGCTGGCTTGGAACTCACTGTGTAGACCAAGCTGGCCTCAAATTCAGAGACCCACCTGCCTTTATCTCCTGAATGCTGGGATTAAAAGCCTGTACCACTAAGCCTACTCTTTCTAGAAGGCTTTTAAAACACCAAATGATTACCTGATTATGCTTAATTTCTACATATGGTCCAGAATTAAACTGAAAACTTAGTTTTAAAAAAGCATAATGCCCAATATGCATGAGTTCTACAAATGAACTAATTTTCTACTTACTGGCTTTTCTTTTTTTGAATTATTGAACATTGAATCCAGTAATAGAAAAATGAGCTGTGCCCTAACTCTAAAAGTCCTTTGTTCTGCAAGACTGAGCCTTTTCAATAAAAGAAACATATTTTTAATTACCATATCCCAGACTGGCCTTGAACATAGCAATTGGTGTGTCTCCAAGTGCTATGATTATACATGTGAGCTACACTTGATCTCATATTATCTGTGTTTGTTATTGGTCTTCCCCCCAAAATAAAAGGAGGGCTGGCCATATGGGTTAGCGGGTAAAGGTATTTGCTGGATGCCTGCAAACTTGATTCACTCTCTAGAATCCACATGGTAAAGTTGGAGAAACAACTCTCACAAACTGTCCTCTGACCTCCATTCCCATGCTATGATTCGCATGTGTGCATACACACACACACACACATACACGCACACGGGTAGGGAGAGAAAGAGAGAGAAAGATAACTCATTTAAATATTGGTAACTTTAATTTTGGCCAAATTAGACTACCCTAATATCACATGAGCAAAAATGAACCATTCAAAAGTTTCAATGGACCAGTTCCTAGCATAGTATTTTCATTTTTCATACCTGTAATAGAATTGACGACAGAACGTAGAATTGTTGGAGGCTTAATCAGTTCTTTCAAAATGTTAGATTCAGTAGCCAGTGGGAATCCATTGTCTAACATTTCTTCCAAGAGCTCATATACTATGACCACATTATCCTTAATTGCAGCCTCTGAACACTCACCAAAGTAGTCCTAACAAAACATTCATGATATTGAACAACTGAAGGCATGAAGAAAGGCTTGCTTTTATATAATACCCCTGTTCTAAAGAGTAAACTAATAGTATCTAAACTCATGATTTAAAATGCTAGAAATATATAGATATGAAAACATTCTCCAAGGAAGGCCTACATTTCTCTTATTGTATTTACACTAAATTGATTCCTTTTACATACAATGCCAGAAAGTACTGAAACATGAAGCTGAGATGTGAACTATAAACTTCATTTTCCCTGATTAACCCACTCCCACACACATACGAAGTTTTAAGCTATTTGGTTTATTCATCAAAACAAGAGAAAATAGAAAATGTAATTACAGAAGAATTCATGATCAGTCAAAATTCTGGTGATCCTAAGTGGAGGACACTCTTGTTTCCTAATGATACAATTTGCCACAGATAAACAACAACAAGAAACAATGACCACAGCAGCAATGTGTGCTACTGCAAACTCTGTACAAGTGTTCATAAGATTATGTTTAGTTAGAATGAAAAGCCAGGCAGTGCACATCAAAAACTTCAGTAACAAACATGAGTGTGTGTCTCTCCTGCAACTATCTTGGGTGATTTAGTTACAATAGTTTGATTGATACAAACCTGAAAAGTGTCAGCAACTCGATGGAGAAACTCAATTACAAAGAGAGGCGGCACTTCTGTCTGTATGACAGACACAAAGAAGAGCTTCTCCCGGTAGATACTGATGAGGTAGTGGTGAGGAGTTGAAATGACAGGTGGTACATTCTCTACGTCAGCAGCTTTCTCCTGAGCTTCAAAGAAATAGTCACACACAGACTGGCTTACAACGCTCTTCCAGTGTTTTTCTAGAAATATGTCCCCAGAGCAGTTGATGAGAAACAGACTGTGGATCATTTTCTGTGATGGAAAAAAGGGGAAAAAAAGCGTAAATACAACTATACTTATTGTACACATGAAATGCACAGTTGTGGTAGATGGTAATTATCAGTCATGGCTGGACAATGTATAGAGTGTGAGAGACTTTGGAACACTCAGCCCTACATAGAATGTTTTCAACACACCCCTCCCCTCAAGACTCAGGAAACTACGCAGAAGAGACAGAAAGATTCTAAGAACCAGAAGTGGTGGATAACTTCAAGGAGACAGCACCTTCCAGGCACAACAGAGCTAATACAAATATGAACTCGCAGAGACACCCCATAAAGACCCCCACAAATTCAAACCAGACCAAATCTCAGGGCAGAGAAAGGGAAGTAGACACCAAGTCCCACCTCTAACCAAGAAGCTATTTGCAACTGATACTTGCTATGAAAGGGAAAACCATTTTTCACCAACAGAATATCACTGGGTAGGACAGGCCCCATGCACAGGAGTAGTTGGCCAACACAATGTGTATGTGTGCCTTTTGTTTTGTTCTATTTTTGGTCTTATTGTATTTTTTATTTGTTTGATTTTATTTCATTCTTTTTCTTTTTTGAAAGAGAGAGAACATGAAGTTGGGTGGGTAGGGAGGTGGGAAGGACCTGGCTAGGGGGAGGAGAAAGAATATAATCAAAATATATTGTATGAAAAAAAAATCCCTGTCATATTCCCATCATAAAAACCAGACAAAGGCAATATAAGTAACTGCAGATGAATGTCACTTAAAAGCACAGATGGAGAAGTTCTAAATTCTAGAAAACTAAATTCAGTAACAAACTTTAAAAAGTATATTTATTCCAAGAATGCAAGTTTGTTTTACCATAGGATAGTTACTCAGTGTAATATATAATACATGCCAGTTGGTTCTGTTAACTTGACATAACCTAGGTAAATCTCAATTGAGGAACTGCCTCGATTAAACTGTCCTATGGACTTCTTTTGGCCAATTTCTTGATTAATGGTTAATGTAAAAGGACCCAGCCCATCATGGGTGGTGCCACCCATAGGAAGGTGGTCCTGGGAGATATGAGAAGCTGAGCAAGTTGCTAAACAGTGTTCCTCATGGTTCCCACCTCTGCCCCCGCTTCAGCTCCTGCCCTGACTACCCTTAAGGAACAACTGTGATCAAGATGTATAAGCCAAATAAATCCTTTCTTTCCCAAGTTGCTTTTGGCCATGGTATTTATCATGTGTGTTGCATAACAAGCTTGAGGTTTATACAGGAGACCTTGTCTTAAAAACATAAAGGAAACAACAACAACAGAAAAATGTTTGTAGACTCTGCAATAGGGGGATGACAGAAAAATGTCTAACTGCTTTACTTTCATTTTACATTATGACAAATGTTGCAGAAATGTCAATTACCATAGACAACACAGTGTCAGCTATAAGATCCGAACTTAACAGTTGAATTCTGAGCTCTTGCTCTTAATTTGCCTCTTATACACTAATTATCAGGCATGTATTTGGACACAGTGCTAATCAGGTTTTCAGCAGTGGACAACATGGCCTTACTTGTGCTGTCCAATACGGTATAGATATAACTATTGAGTACAAAAAATGTAGCTAATGTGAAGTTGGGAGTGGATTTACATACCTGTAAAGCCCAACACTTGGGAAGGGCAGGTAGGAAGATCAGGGTGAGTTCAAGGCCAGTCTGGACCATGAGCATAGTAAACTCAAGTTAGTTCAAGATAAATGAGACCCTGCCTCAAAAAAGAAACAATAAAAATATATCAAAGACAACTAATATATTGAAATGTGAGCTATTTTTTGAGACAATCTCACTATGTAGTCCAGGCCAGCTTGGAAACTGCAAACAAGTGTTACTTTATAAAGCTAATGAATTAATTTAAATGCCCATACCTGGCTGTGATGTCACTGTAGATAGTATAGTCAATATGCTGTTCTGGCTGATTTAAGATAAAGAGCTAAAGGATATGTTCCATATAGAAAACAAAATAGACTCTAGTTTTTGTAATGAAAAAGACTAATAGATTAAAGTAGGAAAAAAAAATAAGTGACACAGATCATTTGAAACCAGTAGCCCTCTGTAACACAGGGTGCTCCATTATCTCAACACTCCCTTGCTTTTGACTAGTTTCTTTATTTTAGAGCTAGATTTCCACTCACTCTCTTAAGCTGGTGGAAAATTCTTTCCAGGAAAGTTTCCATCCAAGTTGTTTTTATTGGCAGCAGTTCAGGGTCTCAGAGAACAGTGTACTCAAACGGCCAATGGATTTACTGTTGTTTTCCTCTGCGCTGAGGTGAGAGCATAACACTTAACAGCACTCGCTTTTAACACCTATTTTAACCTTCTATAATATGAAAAGAGACCTTAGTTGTTCTTTTCTTAATCTATATTATGACTAGTTGCCTAATGCATATAACAAGGAACACCTCCTGAAGTAGTAAAAATTCGCCCACTTCTTTAGACACTTATGCTTTTAGTAGCTGCAGTTACTTTGTTGCTTATTTTATTGTATTTCCTTAGGAAACTACACAGGGACCACCACCATTACTGTCTTGTGTGTGACTCTGAATTGCAAAACACACCTGTCAGAGTTTTGATTGTAGTTTAATTGCTTCATGAATCCTCTTTACTAAATGTGCATTCAGCAATACAATAATCAAAATATCCTTGGAAGGCAAGTGTCTAAACCACAAAGTATATTCTATTTTTCTTTTTAGATACAGTCTTATGTTGTTGAACTCAAGGGCTTAAGCAATCCCTTGCCTCAACATCTCACTGATGTACAGTCATTCTCCACAGATGTTCCTTCTGCACAAAGCATAATGGAGGCATAGGATGGCCTATGTATAAAGTGAAAGAATGGGGGTGGAAAGATGGCCAGGTCTGTAAAGTGCCTGCATGAGAACCTGAATTGGAACAGGTGGTGGTAGTTCCCTTCTGTGACTCTAACAGTGGAGCAAGGGGTTGGGGGTTGGGTGTGGAGACAGGCACATCCTCAGAGCTTTCTGGCTAGACATTCGAGCCAGTCTAAGAGTTCAATGAGACTTGTCTCAGGAAACAAGGTGGAGGACCAATGAGAAAGACGCTCAGATTTCTGGTCCATACACAAATGAGGACCTCTGCAGTTTCATGCACCCACCCACCCACCCACCCACCCACACACACACACACACCCTAATGCTAGCCAAGAATTTAGCTCCTCTGATTCTTAACCAGAATCTTGGCCATTTTCCCCCCATTTAACAAGCTGTTCTACATTTTATAAACTAGGCATGTTGGGGATATGATGAACAAAATATTTCTATACTTAGATTTTTCAGAAGCAAACAATTCCTATGATAGGGGAAATACAGTAAGCTAGTGAAATCTTCAAGGTTTACCAATAAAAAAAGAATAGCTAAAAGAAATCCAAAACAAATTTTGAAACTCTCAAGGTCGAAAAAATGCTGAGATAAAAGGTAAGGCCATGTAAACAGCCATTGGTCATGGGTAAGGAAAGCCTTGTTTATTGTTTTCAGTGTAATGTAAAGCCATTTCCCACATTTCATTTTATTTTTTTATTTTGAGGGAAAATATGCAAATCTGAGTTACACTTCTAGAGAGATTTTACTAATTACACTACGGAAACTGGACAAGAAGGCACTGACTTATGTGACAGTTATGAGAGTGACGGTCAGGCAAGAGAGATGGTTTGGCAGTTCAGAGCACTGGCTGCCCTTCCAGAGGGTCAAGGTTTGACATCCAGTATCCTTACAATTATCTGTACCTCTAGTCCTTGGGGATCCAATGCCCAATTCTGGCCTTTTCAGCAACTGCACTTGTACACACACCTACACTTACACCCACACACAATGGAATAGTAGGAGCCTGCACTACACACACACACACACACACACAATGGAATAGTAGGAGCCTGCACTACACACACGTGCACACACATACACACAAAATGGAATAGTAGGAGCCTGAATTAAAACACGAGAAGGTTAACAAGAGGATGGAATAAGCTGGGTACAGTGTTACACACCTGTAATGCCAGCACTCTGGAAGGTAGAGGCAGGCAGATCTCTGTGAGTTCACGGCCTGGTCTACAGAGAGAGACAAGGACAGCCAAGGCTACACAGAGAAACGCTGTCTTGAAAAACAAAACAACCAACCAAACAAACAAAAAACAAAAAAGAGAATAGAATAAAATGATGAACAATGAGTTATTTGGATAGGCTTTGAGGAGAAATGTATTTAATTTGGGGTATGCTGTGTGGAAATAAGATGAAAGCTGAAGTATTTAGTCCTAGCCATACATAATTTGACCTAATTCCTAATACATTTGATTCAAATAAGTATATTTAATCACTGTATTGAAGTCTAGTGATTCAAAGGGATTGAGATGTTGTTAAAGGGGATTATAAATATAAAGAATCATATCCAAAGAAATTATAAACATAGAAAGAGACATACATGAAAGAAAAACCAGTATTTGAATAGCTGGTAAGTCAAGGAAGTGGAACTAAAAAGAGACTAAGATGCAGCTGAAGCAGAATTTAAAAAATGGGGAAGGGTTGTGGGAGATTTTTAGTAACTAAAGTATTGTTGGTATAAAGAGGTCAAGCTGTTAGAATTTTAAAAAGATTATCTAAAAGTTTTTTTTTTTTTTCCCCCCAGGTTGGAGAGATGGTTCATTTCCAACATGCTCTCACAGGAGACTCAGATTCTGGTGGGTATCATGGTAAACATCTTTAATCCCAGCACCTGGAGGCAGAGGCAGATATGTGACTTCAAGGCCAGCCTGATCTACAAAGTGAATTCCAGGACAGCCAGGGTGATTACACACAGAAGCCTTGGTTTGAATAGCACCTATGTCAGGCAGTTCATAAAGCCAGCTCCAGGGCATCCACAGCCCTTGGTCTCCATGGACACTGCACTCATGTGCACATACCCATATGCAAACATATACACAATTAAAAATAATAAAAAAACAAATGTTACACAACTTTCCTTTCTTTTTTTCAAGACAGGAGTTCTCTGTGTAGCTCTGGCTGTCCTAGAACTCACTTTATAGACCCGGATGGCCTCAAACTCATAGTTTGCCTGCCTCTGCTGGAATTAAAGGCCTGTGCCACGTGCCTGGCTACCAATGATCTTTTAAAACTCCAGGCTCTTACCCTTCAGCCAGTCATATTGTTCCATACAAACTGTTTTGATAAGCTCTTCTTCATTAATTTAAATATGTGTATTATGTTTATTTAAGTGTGCCTTTGTGCCTGTAAGTGCAGTCTCATGAAAGGTCAGGAGAGGGCAATGAATTGCCTGAAGCTGGAGATACAAAGGAGTGGGATTAAAAGCATGTAAAAGACCAGAGTTCAGTTCTCAGCACCTATCTCAGGGAGCTCACAATCCAGTTTTTTAAAATTTAATTTTGTTTTTATGTGTATTTCTGTAAGTATATGCCACGTGAGTGCAGGTGCCTTCAGAGGCCATAAGAGCTAGCAGATCCTCTGGAGTTATAGGTGGTTAGGAACCACCCAATGTGGGTGATGGGAACTGAACTTGGGTTTTCTCCAAGAGTAGCAAATGCTCTTTACTACTGAGCTATCTCTTCAGCATCATCCCTGAGATCCTGCTACACAAATTGAGAAGAAAAAAAGAACATTGTATGACTTATGCACAAAAAGGGCTTAACTTCTGTTGCCTCACAGGTAGTCTTGTTTTGTTTTGTTTACAATTTTATTTTATATGTATGGGTGTTCTGTCTGAATGTATTATCTGCACACTGCGTGTGTGCTATGCCCAAGAAGGCTAGAAGAGGGTGTCATATATCCTCCTGGGACTGGAGTAACAGAGAGTTGTGGGTGCTGGGACTTAAACTTGGGTCCTCTGAAAGTGCAGCCAGTACTCTTAACAAGTGAGCCACCTCTCCATCTCCAAGATTTTTTTTTTTAAATCTACACAGGGAATATATGGTTTAATGTCAAGTGGATATTGATGATCTTGGTTACAGTAATTTTAGTGATAGTTCAGTAGGATGTTGGAAACGACATTGCAGTGTGGTGCTTGGATAGAAGCATCAAGTAGATAAAACAAAGATAAGGTGATTGATGAAAAGGTGGCTACTACCAAGCCTAAGGACCTGAGTTTGATTCCCAAGATCCTCATGGTTGGAAGAGAACTGGGGTCCACAAGTTGTTCTCTGACTTCTATAATGTATTGTGGGACACAGCACACATACATACAACAAACAAACAAGTAAATGCAAGAAAAACGTTTAAAAGAAGGAGGACACTGAGAAACAGAAGATAATGGCACCAGGAAAGTAGGTAAAAGGTCTTGTTCTCTCTAAGAAAAAGCGACATATTTTTTTCAATATAAAGGAAGATTTGTAAATTTGGTTGCAGGTAATTTCTTTCTCTGTGTAATGTTTCCAAGTCAAAATCCCAAATGCCAAAAAGAAATTACCTCCCTCCCCCCAATCCTTCCCTTCCTGTGAGGAAGCCAGTTCTTTTACAGTGACACAACTTCTCAACCATGAAGTTAAATTTCAGGACGAAACAAATCCATAACATCCACACCTGGCCACCTTCTCAGTTTACAGCCCTGTCACCTGTGTCGTGAGAGGATGCAAGACCCTCCTCACTGTTTTCCCATCCTAGGCTCGCTCATCCAGACACCACCCTATAATCAGGTCGCTCTCTTAGCTTCATCGGGGACTTTGCTCTCCAAGGCCAAACCTGGGGCCTGACGAATTCAAGTCATCGGTGCTCCACCTCACTGTAGATGACAAGACTCCCCCCTCTCCCCCCCGCCCTCCCCGCGGCTCGGGTCCAGGGTTCGAGAACCCAGCGTGACAGATGCACAGCTGTCTTCCGGCCCAGCTGACTAAAAAGCCCGGAAGGCCGGGCGAAGGGGGAGGCGCGGCCGCGGCGCACATCAGGGACAGATCATGCAGCACAGATTAGAGAGTCGAGCCCCAGCAGTGGAGTCTACACCCCGGCTTTTGAGAGGTCTCCAGCCCGCAGACTCCCCGCCCTCACACTCACCCCGACACCTAGGCGAGTCAGGGAGTCGGTGCCGGGTCCTCTCTGAACCGAAGCTGAAGCAGCAGAGAAAGCCGCGAGGACCCCGCGCTTGGAGTGCCCAACAGATTGCCTGACTAGCAGCCGCAGAGGCGCCAAGGAGGTCGGGACTAGAACGACACAAGGAGCGGAAAGGCGTTCAGCGAGAGGGACGGTGTCTCTAGGGGTTGAGGATCTAAATCCTCCACCTTACTCGGGGTCCAGAAGAACAGGGAACTTGGTTCTCCCTGAGCGCAGGCGCTCACCCGCAGCCTAACTCCGTTTGGGGTCCCTTCCCGTAGTAATCGAGGTCCTGGAGGGACGGGACTTCAGAGGCGCGGAGAGCCAATGGGTACGGTCTAGAGTCACGGATTGGGCGGAGTCGGGAGAGGCGGGGCTTGGGAGAAACGGGGCGGTGACGAGCGGAGGGGGCGGAGTCACCGGGCTGAGGGGCGGGACGCGCGGCAGAGCCAAACTAGGGGTGAGAGTGCGAAGATGGCAGCTGCTGAGGAGCCGAAGCCCAAAAAGCTGAAGGTGGAAGCGCCACAAGCGCTGAGGTGAGAGCAGCCCTGCGTGGGGAGGAGGGGGAAGGCGTTTGCAGCGAGCCAAGGCCCACGTGGGCTGGCGCAGCGGGAAGGTGTCCGCGCTGGTGGGGCCAACATGCAGGACTGCAGCTCGGGGAGCTGCCCGCGTGGCTGCTCTTTCCTTCAGCGCTCTCTTAGCTTGGACTCTGCTCAGGTGCTTTCCCGGCCCTGGCAGCCATTGACCAATCAGAGCAGCCGGCCCGGGGGCCGAGCCTTCCTCTGGTGCCACGTGCGAGTCCGCGCGGGCTGCGCTGGCGCGACCCCGAAGGACCCGTCTGGAGCTGCATCCTTTCCCGCGGTGTGGCGGGAAGGAGCCCAGCGCCCCCGGGACCCTGGCGAAAGATAAAATTCTTGGGGTTTTTCGGAAGGCGTTGTGGAAGAGCCTTTTCACCTCGCTCGTCACGCCTCTGAAATCCTGTGGAGACCCATACCGGGGACCCGAAACCACTTCAGAGGCTTTGCTGGCGTGGTAGCGTTTGGCTAAATAGTTAGGAAAGTGTTTCTCTCTCTCCTCTCTCTTTTTTTTTTTCTTTGCGTATTTGGCAGGAGCGGAGAGCGTTCTCTCTCAACACCTGACACATGTAATTGATGTTGCAACTTTCACTTATAAAAAGCCGTTTGTTAAAAAAAGGCATTTCTTCCTAACAAGTAAAGTCCAGCGCGCGCGATGTTTGATGACTTTGAAGTGCTCATTGGAAGGCAGTGATTTTTCTATCTAAAAATAGACACATCAAACTGATTTAAAACTTTGGGGCTATTACTGATTCTACAAATCCCATTTATTTCAGCCTATCTTCTCCATGTTCAAAAGGATGATTTATCCACAACCGAAAAGAAAAGGTTAGTTAGGGGCCCTTGGTGGAATACGTTATGACCAAATAGGTTATGGCTTTAATGTGTGCCTACTATGCATGGCTAATACCACAAACGGAAATCATTTAAAAAAAACAACAACCCTGAGGATGTTTTATTTTAAATTTTAGATTATCTGGGCCAGCGGAATGGCTCATCGGATAAAGGCATTTGCTGCCAAGTCTGATGCTAAGTTCAGAATCCAGGACCCACATGGTGGACTGAGAGAACCTATTCTTCTGTTGTCCTCTGACCTTCACATGTGGCCCTGCTCCCACTAAATAAACAGAATTGTCTCCATAGATTTTTTAAATTAAAACAATACTTTATATATAATGATGATCCATTTTAATAATGTTTACCATATGAAGTAATGATAGAAAGGCAGGGATTATTCATATTTTACCAGTGAGATTATTGAAGCTCAAATAAAACAGTTAAGGAAGGGAAATATGAACCCAGGGCATCAGGATTCAAGTTTATTATTTGGATCTAGTGTGTTTACACAACATCCAAGACATGCTTCTGTTTCCTTATGTATCTTTAAAAATGATCCATGATAATGTTTAACACTTAATATGTATATGCCAGACACCTTTTCTGCATTCTACATACTTTAAGTCAATACCATAACAACCTGATAAGACCATTTCTATAATTATCTCAATTTTACCAAAGAAAACAGGCACATATCTGCCATTTGTGTTTGTTTAAAACTTGTAAATAATTTAGATGAATAAAATTCACTTAACACAATGCTAATCTCGTGTCTTCTGCAGAAGGGAAGTTAAAAGATTAGGTATTTTGACTATGGGACAATGCTCCTTATTTTTATGTGAGGCCTTTGGAATTGACTGTTGTACTAGTTTACCTTTCATGATTGCTGTATGGTAATGCATTTAGACTAAATTACTCTGTGATTTGCCTGGCAGTTAAGAGATTTCTACCCATTTTGTTTAACTGCTAAAGCAAATTGCTTATAAATAGTAAGCACATTTTAATGTATAAAATCAGTCAGTGGGGAACAAATAAATTAATGGAATGCATTTATAGATGTTAGGGAAAGAATTTATGAATTTGTGAGTTCAGTTAGCTTTAGGGAAATAGTTCTTATCTTTATTTGTGTTTATATGTGTGTGTTTGTGTGAATGTGTGTCACTTGTAGGTGTAGGCCAGATGAGGGCTTTGGATGCCCTGGAGGTGGAGTTAAAGATAGTTGTGAGCCATCTGATGTGGGTGCTGGGACCCAAACTGGGCTCCTCTGCAAGAGCAGTATGTGCTCTTAACCATTGAGCCATCCTTCCAGCCTAGGAAATGGTTTTTAATTAGAGGGGAATTTTATTTTAGAAGAAACATTTGGCCAAACCTAGTGGTAATTTTGGTGGAGTGGGGGTGGGTAGTAAAGTTTACAAGTGCTGCTAGAGAGCTGGTGAGATGCCTCAGAGGGTAAAAGTGCAAGCTGCCAAGCCTAATGACCCAGTTAACCCAGATCCAGGACCCTTGGGGTTGTTTGAATAGGAATGGCCCCCATAGACTCATTGAATGGGCCATAGGGAGTGGTACTATTAGGAGGTGTGACCTGATTGGAGTAGGTGTGACTTTGTTGGAGGAAGTGTGTCACAGTGGGGGCCACCTTTGAGGTTCATATACGCTCCAGCTAGGCCTAGAGTCCTAGTCTCCTGCTGCCTGTTGATCAAGATGTAGAACGTTCAGCTCCTTCTCCAGCACCATGTCTGCCTGCACGCTGCTGTCCTCCCAGCCTGTAGGCCAGCCTCAGTGAAATGCTTTCCTTTGTAAGAGTGACCATGGTCATGGTGTCTCTTCACAGCAGTAAAACCCTAAGACAACCCATTTGGTGTGCACTCATGCATGTGCATACATGGTAAACAAACAAATGTAATTTTAAACAAGTGAAAAGCTGGTATGGTGGCCCACGCCTTTAATCCCAGCAGTGTGGAGGCAGAGGCAGGCACATCTCTGTAGGTCTCACGTTGACTAGGACTATATATAGTGAGACACTTTGTAAACCACAACATCTGAAACCTATATCAGATATCTATTTCCTTGTTCCCCATCATGATGCTCCCACCAATGTATTAAATGATGCTTCTAGACATCTTATCTGTATGGAAGACATCCTGTAATGATAGAGATTTTCAGGCCAAAGTTGTCAGTATTGTTGAGAGTGAGAAACTGCTTTGGGGAGCCCATCTGAAGAGTACCCTCTTATTCTTTATTGTTTTTTAGGCTGATTGCTTTTTAGGGCCTGACAGTTGCTAAGATTTCAAAGAATCAGATTGCAACATGTTTTCAGGTGGGTTTGAGGAGAGAGAAACTGAATAGCAGACATTTATAGAAGGACTATTTAATTTTCTTTTCTCTCCTTTGGAAATCTTATCCAAGCTCATTGCTTTAGCGGTCACCTCTAAGAAGACACAGCACCTTCCAAGTAGTGTTGAATACATGCCAAGTCTGTTCTTTCTGTCTGTCTTTCAAGTATGTGCTATTTTAGGCATGGTGCTAAAAACTGGTTATGGAGAGAAAGAAAAAGGTAAGATCCAGGTGCCACTCTCCTGTGTAGTAGTCGAAGTTAACCAGGTGTGATTTAAGGAACCTTGCTTTATAGGATAATTTTTCTGAAGTCCTCTCCTGAGGACTAAAGATAAGATGACTTGGCCAGAGTAGATTCTAGACTTCGTTGGGCATTTTCATATGTTACATCTCTGTCTTGTATTCTCAAGTCTCACAAACTCATGTAGTCCAGGCTGGCCTTGAACTTGATTGGGAACCAAGGATGATCTCTAACTTCTTATCTTCCTGGTTTTACCTCACCAGTGCTGGGATTGATACGGTCTTCGGAAGCTAGTTTTAACTGTTGAGTATCTCCAAGTGACTTGCTGACCTTTTTGTTGTTGTTTTTCGAGACAGGGTTTCTTTGTATAGCCTTGGCTGTCCTGAACTCACTTTGTAGGCCAGGCTGGCCTCGAACTCACAGAGATCCTCCTGCCTCTGCCTTGAAGAGTGCTGGGATTACAGGCTTGTGCCACCGTGCCTGGCTTGACTTGCTGATCTTTGCAGTCGCATATATACAAGCAAATCCATTTCTTGTCCTAACTCTTGGCTTTCTCCCATGCTTCCTGCATCAGCTAGTAGCAGTACTGATCTCCGTTTCTCTGAAGTTTAGATTTTTATCTTGGCTTAGATTTCTTTTCTTAGCTTTCCAAGAAGTTTCTACAGTTTCAAGTTCTGCCTTATCTACTTTAGACACAAACTCGGCTCAATCAGCACAGCACATACTTGCTACCTATGAACTTGGTATTAGGAAAGATTGACTCCTAAAAGCCAATTATCATGATTAAGCATTGTTCAAAGTGTAGGGGGAAGGATGGGTCATTCTGTAAAGCGCTTACCCTGCAAGAAGGAGGATCTTAGTTTGATTTCCAGGACACATGTGAAAATGCCAAATGTGGTGTGGTGTACTTCTTGTAGCACTGGGAAGATGGAGAAACAAAATCCTTAGGCTGATTGGCAAGCTGTAGGCCAATGAAAGACCTTGTATCAAACAAGATGGACTACGTTCCCAAGGATAACACCTAATGTTGTCTCTACACGTAGGCAAACATGTATACCAGTGGCTGCGCACTTTCACACACATACACACAGGCACACGCATGACTGTATGTGCATGCATACATGCTCAAAAAAAGATCAAGAGTCATATCTTTTAGTATTAGTTAAAAAGAAACAGTTTTCTATTTAGCAAACACAGCTTTTTCCAATTACTCATTCCTAAGCATTTCACTCACACACTTCTTTCTTTTCCTCAGCCCCCTAAATCACCATACATCCTATATCATAAACCTAAACACAAGTCACAGGTGATGATTTATAAAACACAATTTCCTCCTTAGGAATAATCTCTGTACGATAATTTTAATACAATGAGCATGTGGTTCCCATAGTGGTCCACAGAGATGACTAAATGAAGAAAATATATTCAGACCAAAAAGTCTCTGGTGTGTTGTACAATGTCTGGTCATTATAACTCTTCAATTAAAGTCTGTTGTTGCACAGAGTAGAACTGATAGAGACCCTTCACCCTTCTAAACCCTACCAAACTCTAAGTCTTTGTTAATGTAGCCTAAAATCAACTTTGGCAGTTCTAGCTATGATAAGCTTTTCACCTTTATTTACAGCTCAATCCATTTTAGGCTTTAGACCATGAAGGAAAAGAAAACAAATTCTTCTAAAGACAGTTTTCATAAGGTCCTTTTCTGGGCTTTATGAACTAGGGTGCAGTAAATGTAGTGGTGAGGAAAGGAGGGAAGGAGAAAGCGACAGAGACCAAGTGATTGTTCAGCTAGTGCCGGGTATCCAGGGACAGGCCTGGAGGTGCTTGAGCTCAAGGAACTTGGAAAGGGCTCTAGGGAAAGACCGCATTAAAGGCTGTTTTTGGCTTTAGATGTAAGACTGCCTGAGTCTGCTTACTTGCCCATTAAGGAGCAATCAGAATTCAAGACTCTGGATTTTGAGTGGGAAGTGTAGTAGAAGGGCAGGAGGTGAAAGAGACCTCAGGCAGTGGTGAGCACAGTAAGAGAACAGACTCAGGAGGCAAGCTTCAGTGAGACAGCTCATTTAATGGGGGAGAACAAAGGCTACTTAAACCTTTAGGGGGTGGGTAGGGGCTTTTTGGGTGAATGTGCACCATTGGCCAGGGCCAGCATCCTGGGGATGCCTCATTCTGGTTGCTGCTGTAATAACCTTATAAGGGGAGATGAAGTTTAACCTGGCTGCAAGGTTCTACATGACCTTCTGTGTGTGGCTGGGTTGGCCTTGGGACGTTGGGAGGCAAAGGTGGGGGCACAGTGCTACTGTGTGCCTGGACATGCAGGCCTGGGACATGGGGGCGGGGGGAGCAGTAGCAGTACTACTCCTGTCAATCTCAGGATGAGATTTCCAGGGTTTGTACATGCATCTTCCCTCCACCTCCTCACTCCCCATCCCCCAACTACCAACTAGGCTGAATAACACTAAACATAAGCTGGTGAGCTCCCTTCCATCCCGGAACATTGCTCCTTTTTCCTACTTTAGGAAAATCCTATCTCTGTGCAAAATGCTCACAGTTGGGGTGGGAGGGAAAGGAAATAGAGTTATAAAGAGCTTTCTAGTCAGGGTGAAAGGCGTGGATAAGGTTTTGGTTTCTGGAATTAAGACATATGTTGTGATTCCTGCTCCTAATAGCTGATTATCTTGGGAAGATTTGTTTACCTGCTTTGCGTATCTGTTTTCTACTTAGTAAGAGTATCTACCTCATAAGATTGTTAGCTATTAAGCAAATAAATATAAAACATAGTAAATGTTGAGTAAACCTAAAACAATAGATGTTGAATAGCTGCTATTATCATGGTTTTGCTTATTTTGTGATGTCCTACTCAGCACTAAATTCTTCACCAGTAAATTTTAAAAGGAAAAGAAATAAACACTTAACAAGAGGTGGCTTGGTGGTATATACATGTCATAACAGCACAAGAGAGTCTGAGGCAGGAGGATTATAAAGTTCTGGGTCAGCCCCAGCAATTTAGTGAGTTTAGTCAGTGGAACCTTTAAAACACAAACAGGCTCCCTAAAGTTAAAGGTACACCATCTCCAATGAATTAGGTTAGGGATGAAATATAGAATTATACCACAGGTTCAGGAACTGCTGGAAGTATCTCAGCAGGGGATCTGGAGCCAGATAACCTGGGTGAAACAAGGACCTGGGCTGTGGTTGTCTGAGAGAAGGCTGAACTCATTTGCTCCCTGCTGTTGCTTTAAAAAGCTGTGGACTTGAAGCAAAGACAGAAGTGGCCCCACGGCCAGATGGCTCTGCATCAGGAACTGTCACCTAGTACCAGAGCAGTGTGGGCTTGGAGGTCATGGGCTCTGTATGGTGACCTGTCTCAGAAACTGCTAGGAGAAGGAGTAAGTCTGAGATTGTGGAAAGAAAGAAGACCCTTAGAAAATACGTATAGCCACCAGGAGATGAATTTATTTAAAATCTAATGGAAACATTAGAATGCTTTCAAGACAACTATTTTAAAGATAAATCGTGACATAAATGGTCATCAAAAAGCAAACAAGATGTTATAAATAAGAAATATGTAAACCTTAAATAGATAGACTTAGAAATGGAGTTCTTAGAATTAAACCCACACATGAAAAATAGACTCGGACCAGATGGTTTTGAAAGGAAAATGAATGAACTGGTGTGAAGTGTTGGAGTGGTAGTATAGCTCAGTAATAAGGACCTGTGCATGGGGCAGGGGTTCAGGGTGAATCCATGTTTATTTTCCAGCTTGAAAAAAAGACAAATAGGAGAGGAGGGAGACTTGAGAGTGTTAGTATTAAGATTTGATACTGGATGTGATGGCCCAAGCTCAAGGCTGGAACCAAACTAGGCAGGTAGATCTCTATGCGTTTGAGACCAGCCTGGTTTAAGTAGCTCAGGCTACTTAGTGAGACCCTGTCTTAAAAACAATAACAACAACACAACAAAGAGTAACCAAACAAAAAGAATTCAAGGTCATCCTCAGCTATATGGACCATCCTGGGCTAAATGAGATACCACCTTAAACAAGATTAAATAATGAAAAATGAGATAAAAAAGAAATATTAGGATAAGAATAAAGGTACCAACTTATATTATTTGAAATAAAAAAAAAGTGATATGAATGGGAAACCTTGGAAGAGACAATGGTACAGAGTGTATTAGACTTTAAGAAAAGCCAAATTCCTCTGGTTGAAAGAATATTTAAATTGGTAGTATGGTGAGGACAAAAATCAAATTAACCAACCAACCAACCAACAAAAAAACCCAAAACCAAAAACCTAAGAATATAGACACGTTTAATTCTATTTATATTAGCATGTATATAAGAATTGAAAATTTGGCAATGAATTGTGATCCATGGGTAGCGGTGTGACACCGTAGTCCTAACTACACTTGAAGGCTTAGGCATAAGGACCACTTGAACATAGGAATTGAGGTCTAGCCTGACAACATGATGAGGCCCTCTCTCTAAAATGATGATAATAGTTACATTTAAGTCCAAGTATTGTCAAGTTGTTGGGTTGCGGTTTGTTTTTATGATTTTTGTTTTGGGTGTGTGTGTGTATATGCATGTGTGTTAATGTCTCTAAAGGAACAGAAATGATAGAATGAAATATGAATAATGTAAGCAAAGGCAAGTGGTCCACCAGTGGATCTCTGCTGGAGGAAAGGCCAAGGATCTGGTAGCTGCTTAGTCCACAAGGCTCGATGTCTCAGCAGTCCCAATCTGGGGGTGTCCCAGAGAAGTCCTGGACAGTCTTCAGTCCCTGTCACAATCCTTAAGTCAGTTTTAACACGTATAATTGGCTCTGGAACAAGACAGAGAAACTTGCCAACAAGAACGAGTGAGGGCGAGCAGGCAGAAAGCAAAGCCAACAGCCGGGTGGTGGTGCTGTATGCCTTTATTCCCAGCACTTGGAGGCAGGGTCAGGCAAGCCTGGTCTACATAGTGAGTTTCAGGATAGCCAAGGCCACACAGAGAAACTCAGACTCAAACAAATAAAAAGAAAAGGCAATGACTTCCTTCCATGTTTGTTTATATAGCATGCCTGCAGAAGGTAAGGCTTTCTCATAGGTCTTCACATTTCAAATGATCCTATCAAAAAAATCCTTCACAGGCTGCCCAGTTGCTTGGGTTTTAGTTGATTCCAGATGTAGTCAAGTTGAGCCAAGATATGTTTATTAGAACTCGAGGTTAAGCTGGAGAATTTGATGTTCACTAGGTACATATTTGGCCAGGGGCTGAATGGCTAATTATTACCGTTACAGTTTAGTGTATTATATTTGGGACACCAAATATATTGGAAACATAGTAAAATAATTGATGTGACTTTATTGTAGGCTGTAATCTCTTGATCCATATTTCTGAAATTCCAAATCTCTGGAAACTTAAAAAATTTAAAGGTGGGTGTCTTACTTAGAGTAACTGTTACTGTAATGAAACACCATGGGAAGGACAGGGTTTATTTAAATTATGCTTCTACACCACTGTTCATCACTGAAGAAGTCAGGGCATGAACTTGACTGGAGACTGGGGCTGCTGCAGAGCCATGGCTTACTGGCTCGCTCATCATGGCTTGTTCAGCTGTCTTTCTTGTAGAGTCCTGCACCACCAGCCCAGGTTGGCACCACCCACCATGGGCTGGACCCTCCCCCATCAGGCACTAATTAAGAAAATGCCCTACAGGCTTCCCTACAGCTTGATCTTATAGAAGCATTTTCTTAAGTGAGGTTCCTTCCTTTCTGCTGACTTCAGTTTATGTCAAGTTGACATTAAAGCATCTGGCACTTTAGGGGCTTTAGAAATGATGATTTTATCAGTGAAACAAACTAATATAAAGCTTTCTGTAGTAGCCGTCTGAGGCAGAGATGTTCATTTTGTTTTGCACCTGGCAAAAGTGTCTGTTAAATGGCACACTGCATGCATCCCTCTAGGCCATTTTATAAAATATATTAGGGCACACATTGTGTCAGCCTTCCTAAAATCTGTAGCATTCTGAATTCTAAAACATACCTGATCTCCAGGACTTAGAAAGGGAGGGCAGAACCTTATTAAATATTTAAATAGTCAGCTGTGGAGTATTTGAATTTCTGTCAGTTGCTATTTTGTTTTTGTAGCCAGGGTTAACCTTGAACTTACTTTGCACCAAAGGATGGTCTCTTTAAAATTTGATTCATGAGTTGGCAAGATGGCCTCCTTCACCTTAGTACATGGAAGTGTACACTCCATGAAAGGAAACTAGAACTGGCAAAAACTCCAAAGTAGTGTGGGAGGAAAGAAAAGAAATACCAATAATTAGCAGAACAGAATACCACTAAAATTTTTATAGGAAATATAAAAAACTCTTCCTGTAATAATTTTAAATGTAATGGAAATGTCTTCAACTTACCATTAAAAAATATAGACTAATGGACTGGATTAAAAAGCAGGAACCAATTATATGTTGTTTTCAAGGGAAAAAAAGCTAGCAAAGATATCAACAAAAATCAATATCAAAGGATGGAAAAAAACTTCCAAGCAAATGGAAGCCGTAAATAAGCAAAGATGCCCTTATAGTCAATAAAGTAAACTTTAAGCCAAGCTAATTAGAGAGATGAAGGGGGACACTACATATTAATAAAGGCAACACTTGATCAGGAAGACATATCACTTGTAAATATTTGATCAGCCTTGGATACTATCTGGGTGGATGTGGGAGTTAGTGGTTATGTGGGGAGCCGGTGGAGGTGGTGCTCATCCATGTGGGGGAAGCAGGGCTAGTCTTCAGGGCAGTGACAGTACAGTCACTGCTTTTAGGACCTTGTAGAGAATAAAGTGAGGTGGTGTCATCCTTCTAGCAAGAGAAAAGCTTATTATAGTATAGCACATAATAGAAAATATTTACAATAGGTCTGATCATGTTTATAACTTTTTTACTCAGCTTGCACATGGCTCCTGTGCTGTTTATACTTTGTACTGTACTTTATTGCTGCGTCAATGTCTGTGCTTTATTTCTCCACTGCTGCTTAAAGTCAGCAAACTGCTTGAGCAGGCTTGGTCCTCCTAACTGCTCCCTTTACTGCAATTTAACTAGTGGTAACTAGTGGTGATTTTTGTTGAAGTAATGAGTTCCTTTTTTTTTTTTTTTTTTTTTTGCATTTTGCATTTTGCTTTTTCGAGACAGGGTTTCTCACTGTAGAAACCCTGACTATCCCAGAGCTCACTCTGTAGTCCAGGCTGGCCTCAAATTCGCAGAGATCCACCTGCCTCTGCATCCCAAGCGCTGGGATTAGAAGTATGTGCCACCACCACCTGGCAAATTACAAATTCTTAAAATGTTAATTCTCTCCCTGTCTACTCTTCCCGCCTCCCCCTACCCCCACCAGTGTGATTATATGTAGATGTCAGGAACTGGTTAATTCTCTTGGTTATAAGTACTGAGCTCAGGGTGAACTAGGCGGAAGGCTACATATTGAGAACCAATAAACAAAGTATCCAAGGTTTTGTTTGTAACATTTAGTGTTGTAGAATGTAATTTTGTATTAGTTTCAAATTCTAACCTATTTGACAGTAGATAAGACCTTAACATAGTTCATTGTTCCATAACCTTTTACCGTCTTTTGCTATATGGAATGACCTGGTGTATAAAATAATCTGATACTAGAAGGGAGTATAGCTAAGAAATTTGTTTCTAGATTGAATTTCTGATTTGTTTTGATCCTAATGGATTTTTTTACTATGGTGCTCCTTTCTTGCATTTGTCCATAGGGAAAACTCTTTCAAACACACCTACTTCTATATTGACAGCAACTTTATTAAAGCCCAATGGTTAGTGTTTTTTTTTGGTTTTTTGTTCTTGTTTTTTTAATATATATACACTAGAATTGCTTGTTTGGTAGAGAGTGGATTTTTTGAAAGAGTGATTTTACATAGAATATCTTTTACCCTGCATTAGCAGGTCCTTAGTTACTGAGGCTGTTTTTGTGGTATAACTATAGAGTCCCAAAGCAGAGAAGGTCAGTGACACAGTCCTAGATTCCCAGAGTGTTATGTAATATAGTATACTGTGCAACCAGTGGGTAATACCACATTTGGTCTTTTAAAGAAGTTTATAACTATATTTTAATTTAAAAAAAGCTTGACTCTAATAACTCACCCAGAAGGAGGTCACTTGAAAACAGAGTATTTCAAAAGGATTAATACAGATGTTTAAAGTTTTCTCAAATTTCTTTCAGCTTGATGTATACAGCAAAATAAACATTTCGTTCCCTGAATCCCAGAGCTGTTCTAAACAACCGTCTAATTGAAATACAAGAAAATTATCTCTCGACAAATAAACAGTCTTCATGTGGTGTCTTTGAAGTTAACCCCATTAGAGATCTGAACACATTCTTGGCTTACAGCTGTGATTGAAGAAGTCTTAAGACCTTTTAAAAACACTTTTAAAGATTGTTTTTCCTCAACACAGCTGAGATCTTACCAATTTTAGTTCTTAGTTTGGTTGAAGTTTAAACTTCATAAAGTTACGTCATAAAGGTAATGCAGACTTCTACTTGTGACTAAGTCTCTGTTCTCATACACTCTCAATGAACTGGTTAGTGCATTTTTTTGTGTGGGATAGAGTATGAAGGCCTATTAACGATTTCCATGTGGATTTGTCTGTTTTACTGAATAAACCCTTGCCTAAATCTATATAATTGAACAGTTTAGATTTGAGCTGATATCATAAAGCAAATTTTATTATTAAACCCGGTAAGTACTAAATGTTTAGAACCAAATACTATTTTAAATAACACACATAAAAGAAAAAGATTTGTCTTTTTTGGGGGGTGTTAGATAGGGGTGTAGGTTTTCCATATAATAAGGTGAATTTTGGATGAGTTAATCTTTATATTTGAATATTCTAAGGATTTCCTTTCTCATTCTAATTAATTTTTACAGAGAGAAAGAGAGAGTCAGACAGAGAGCGAGAGCATGTAAGGACACTTGTATGCCATAACACATGTATGGAGAATCAGTTCTCTTATAATGTATGGGTTCTGAGATTCATTAGGGTCCCCCTGTTTTTGTTTTTGTTTTTGTTTTTTTTTGAGACAGGGTCTTCCCATGTAACCCAGAATAGTCTTGAACTTCCAATGTGGCCCAGGTTGGCTTTAAATTTGCAGGGCTACTTCTTTCTCAGCCTCCCAATTGCTGGATGTCAGGCGCGTATCATCACTCTAGCTGAAGGAGTCTTTGTAGAGAAATAGATTTCTGTGCTTCCATGCAGGGATCTGTGCTGCAGCATTCCTCCGTGTTTGTACTAAGTGAACAAGAATGTGTTTTTCCACTGGTGAGAACGCATGTACACACACCTAAACCTTTGCCCTTCATTCTTTGTGAAGCTTGTCTGCATTCTGGAGAAGACTTGATGCTATCCTGTAAATATCAGTCAGATGTAGAGGTATTTAACTGTTTTCTTATTGGTCATACGCTTTTTTTTTTCTCCCTGAGTCCTTACTGAACTGGGCATGGTGGTGTATGCCTGTGATCCCAGCACTCTGGGAGGCAGAGGCAGAGAATCGCTGTGAGTTTGAGCCCAGCCTAGTCTACAAAGCAAGTTCAGGACAGCAAAAGCTACACAGAGAAACCCTGTCTAGAAAAACACACCCCTTCCCACCCCCCCCCCCCAAAAGTCCTTATTGCATTTTTCTGGCTTGCCTGTAACTTATTAGGTTCGAACAGGCTGGCCTTGAATTTGCAGGGATCCTTCTAACACTTCCTCCCAAGTGCTGGGAAGAAGTTAACGTTCCTCCTTTTGGGCATGATATTGCTTCTGTAAATGAGATTAATACAGATTCTCTCAGCCTACCCCCCAAGGACTGCTGGGAAAGGACGGTGGGAGTGGGAGTGGGAGAAGGGGAGGGCTGAGTGCAGATTCCTAGGGTGAGGGGAACGTGTTCCCTCCTAGAACTGATACTTCCTGCAAATTTTGGCTTTGGTTATGAAAGCAGACACAGACCTCAGGATGAGCCAGATAAATTTGGAAATGGTGATTCAGAGTTGTATATAGTTTTTTTTTTAAACTCATTAGACATGTTTTATACTCCAGATTGTTAGTGCTTGGTGAGATATTTACAAAGCTAGAGTCTAATATTTGTATATCTGTTTCACTCTGTTGTGAGAATTGAAGTCCAGAGAGGTTAATTTGTTTTCTAGGGAAAACAGCTAGCTTACTCCCTTAATAGATATTAAATATCAGAGATGAGATTTGATCCCTTATCTTTTAACTTCCCATTGTAATATACTCTAAAGCAAATAAAGGATTGGTTTTCCTTGGATTTTGTTTTAGATGAAAATAACATGTTTAAAGAAAATTATAATTAGTTTCTGCTTAAATTTTCTTACTGATCCTTCTGACATCAGCAACCAAGCTGCCCTGAGCTGAGGAAATAAATCTGAAGCTGGGCCTCATCTCACACTCAGGGTGTCTGGCTTATCCTTTGTGTTTATATTATATTACAAAGCTACAAATTGAAAGTCCTTAAAGTGTAGGTACCCACACTGTTTAAAGAAATACTATGTGTTTTGTTATCAGATTTAAACTTTTGACTTTCCAGTTTTCTTTTGCACATGAACTTTAGATTATTTTACTTAACATTTTTTGGGTTATTCTTACGTTTATTTAAATATGTGTACCCCTTTGTGCCACATTTCATGTTTGCTGAAGTCAGAGGACAACTTGATGGGGTCGGTTCTGCTACCTTCTGGGTCCTGGGGATTAAACTCTGGTTATCATGCTTAACCCATGCCTTTATCTGCTGAGCATCTCATCAGCTCTGCATATGTAGTGTTTTTACCCAAGAATAAATATTCTCCTGTAGGATATACTTAATGGTATGTTTTACCAGTGGCTTAACTCACTGAGTTTGAATTTTTATTTTCTAATTAATAACTTGGGGAAATCAATTTTGCTTATGCTTTCTCGTTAAAATATAAGAATAATCTTTGATGAGTTTAAGTTTGTTTTAAAGATTTTGTGCTTTTCTTTGATTCTAACAATTTGAGTGTTATCTTTGTAGTATTTTTAGTTATTAAAGTCGTGTAGGATGAAGGCTGGAGAGATGGCTCAGCAGCTGCGAGCGTTTGCTGTTCTGTCTGAGGACACTCGTTTGGTTGCCAGCACATGCGTCAGGGGCTTCCAGCCTCCATGGGCACCTGGTGTATGTATACGTGGCCATCCTTGTGTGGCTACACACATAAGACATAAAAATAAAAATCCTTAAAATACAGGATAAAAAATGTGGAAACTCAGGTTCAGAGA
This sequence comes from Pachyuromys duprasi, assembly GCA_028658305.1. Lineage (NCBI taxonomy): Eukaryota > Metazoa > Chordata > Mammalia > Rodentia > Muridae > Pachyuromys > Pachyuromys duprasi. Next base: position 87,448,330 of record CM053766.1, read on the forward strand.
ATCTAAATCTTGTGCCTATAGTCATACATTAAGTTTCAGAACTAGGACTTAAACTGTACTGTGTCTTATATTTTTATCAGTTGTCTACGATTTTGAGATCTAAAACAGTAATCAACAGTAGGATTAAAACATTAAACAGGCCTTTGCTTTAGCCAGTATTCCTGTCTTACACAGGGAACAATTACTGGTAATCTTCTAAAAAGCTGATAATCTGTTAATACTGTTAATAATTTAAAATCCTATCAAAACAGCAGAGCTGAAAAATCTTTTGCTTTAGAAATGACCTACTGTAACAAATAGCACTGGGCCACAGGCAATTAAAAAAAGAGAAAAAACAAAAACAAACAAACAAAACCCAAAGTTATAGCTTCTGTGTCAGTGAATCCCCAGTACTCAGCAAGCTAAGGCAGGAGGATTACATTTTTAAATCAGCCTGGGCTACCTAGCAAGATCTGTTTCAAAAACAAACAAACAAACAAACACACAAACAGGCCCATGAGATGTCTTAGCAGGTTAAGGTGCTTACCACTAAGCCTGATGACCCGAGTTTATTCTCTGGGATCCATATGATGGGTGAAAAGCATCAATTCCAAACACATTGTCCTCTGACCTTCACACACATGCCACAGCACCTGTGAGTCCACACATATAATAAGTAAGTACAAAAAATTGAAAACAAAAATCCAAATAGTGCCAGGAGTGATAGTTCATACTGTTAATCCAGCAGTCATAAGGCAGAGGCAAGTAGATGTTTATGAGTTGAGACCAGCCTGGTCTACATACTGAGTTCCAGGCCAGTTAAGGCTACATAGTGAGACATTGTCTCAAAATATCACAAAACAAAACAACAAGTAAATAATTAAATAAATTAACCTTTATGAAAAAATGTTAAAAATTTCAGGTAGCCTATTAAAAATGTTTATTTTATCTATATGAATGTTTTGCCTGTGTGTCTGCATACCTCTTGTGCGTATTGGTGCTCACAAAGGCCAGAAGAAGGCAATAAGTTCCCTGGAACTGGAGTTACAGATGGTTGTGAACCACAGTGTGGGTGCTGGTATTGAACCCTGGTCCTTTGAAAGAATAGCCAGTGCTCTTAGATGCTGAGCCATCTCTTTAGTCTTGGCCAGCTAGCCTGTTTTTAAGAGTATGATTGTAAAATTTCTTTAAATAATATTTAAAATATTTAGAAATTTTACTTTTATCATGCTTAATAAGCATAGAAAAAAAAAGAAATAGGAGGTAAATAGATTTGTGAGTAAGAGAAAAGGAAATACAAGATAAGGTTGACAAAAAGAAACATCTCAGTTCTTAGCTATTCCTGATTCCTTTATGATCTCCTTATAGCTCTTTGATTTTTCACATATTCTGAGATATTTGAGTTTATGAGAAACTTCTTGTTATAAGTTGTAATACATAATGGGCTGTTAGCATGGGACAAGGAACAGAGCTTTGGGTTAGGACTCAGGATATCAAGGTTTTACGAGGGTGTTTTTCTAGGTTTGTGTATTCACCTGCGAAGCAAGGGTACAGACTGAAATGTTTTTCAGACTAAGTTGTAGACCAGTGTGTTGTGTATAAACAGTTTGTAAAAGAAAAGCAGAAGCACATTTGGTGGTCAGTCCTTAAAATTCTCAGCACTAAGGAAGCTGAGCAGAGGGATCTTGGGTTTGAGGTCAGAGATAGACTTTAAGGAGGGGCAGAAGGGGAAGAAGAATCTAGAAAGTATCAATGTACTATTACTTTGTGAAACTGTTTCAGCTATGTGTATGCATAAGATAGTTACATCCAATGTGCTTTCCTATTCTAAAGTTAGGGGCTTTTGTTAAGCTTCAGGAGTTTATGGGTCAGGCTGGAGAGATGGCACAGAGGTTAAGAGCACTGGTTGTTCTTCCAAAGGTCCTGAGTTCAATTGTGAGCAGCCACATGGTGGCTCACAGCCATCTATAGTGTGATCTGGTGCCCTCTTCTGGTGTGTAGGCAAACATGCACTAATATTGTATAAATAATAAATCTTAAAAAAAAGTTTATGGGTCAGAAATTCAGAATGGGACTGAAATATGTATTCAGGATTTTTTTAATATCTGAGATTTTAATTCTGTTAGTCTTTGAAATATGATTTTGACAGGCATGGCAGCACATGCCTTTAGTCCCATCACAGAGGGTAATCTCTGAGTTTGAGGCTAGCCTGGTCTACAAAGTAAGTTCAAATTACAGGACAGCCAGGAGTACAGAGAAAGAAACTCTGACTGGAAAAAAATTCAAAATGAACAGCAAAAAAAAAAAAAAAAAAATCTGGGCGTTTCTGCACTCCTGCTGGACCAGTGAGCAGGTATGGCCTTGACATGCAGAGCAACGTCAGAGAATTCTCAGACTTGTAGGTGCCCGGGAAATGCTCTGGGAGCAAACACAACATTGGTGCCAAGGATCACACATCCATCCAGATGAATGTGGCCGAGGTTGATAGGGTCATAGGCCAGTTTAATGGCCAGTTTAAAACTTGTGCTATCTGCGGGGCCAATCGTAGGATGGGTGAGTCAGATGATTCTATTCTCTGGGCTGGCTAAAGCTGATGGAATTGTCTCAAAGAACTTTTGATCAAAGAGATTGGGAATATTTGTAAATAAAAGTGACAGAGTATCTGTTTAAACAGAATGGCACACACCTTTAATCCCAGTGATGGAAGACAGAGGCAGGTCGATCTCTGTGAGATTGAGGCTAGCCTGGTCTACAAAGTGAGTTCCAGGACAGCCGGGACTATACACAGAGAAATGCTGTGTCAAAAAATGTTTAGAAAAATAATCAGACAAGTTTTTTTTTTTTTTTTTTTTTTTTTTTTTAGCTAGAATTTTACAATGTGTCCCATATTATCGCAGCCTTCTTGCCACAGTCTTCCAAGTGCTAGGAATACAGGCCTGGGCTACCATTCTAACTTTCAATTAGTTAATCAACTTTGTTTGTTGAGACAGTGTGTCCCCAGGCTAGCTTTTATTGCACAGTTCTGCTTCTGCTGCTGATGGACTGGGATAATAGACAAATTAACAAAGTCCAGCTGAGAAATACTTTTTATTTTATTTTAATTTAAATAAGAAGAACTCGTTGGATCCTGTGGGACTGGAGTGACAGATAGTTGTGAGACTGTGTCAATGTTGGGACTTGCAGATGGGATCTCAGGAAGACCCTTACATTTACTGAGCTATCTCTCTAGCCCCATCATTTCAAAATCAACCAGGTAGATGTGGTTATTTTTCAGAATATTTTTTTGTTAAAAATGCATTCTGTATTAGAAACCACACTTAACTTTACTTTTGTGTGGAAAATGGCAAGCACCAGGAGTCAGATGAAGGAGGACACACCTCTACCCCAGTATTTTAAAGTTTTTAACAATGGAACCTTGTGAGCATGAGACTCCTGAGTCTTATAAAATCTTATTATGAAATGATTTTACTATGTTTCAGTTGATTTGTACAACAAGTTACATGTAGCTACGTGTCTGAGATAGAAGTTACTTACCTTAATAATAAATTTGCAATTTTCATTTTCTCTAACTTTTTTGAAACAATGTTTTTCTATGTACTCCAGGCTGGCTTCAAACTCTATGTAGTTCAGGCTACCTTTGAACTTTGTGCTCTCTTATCTCAGCTTCCCTATGGCAGGGATTATAGGTGAATGTTATCATACTCTGGCAAAAAAAAAATTTATTTGTTTGTTTCTTTGTCTCTTTGTTTTGATTTTAAAAAGCTATTCTGACAGAAATGAAATTGTGGTTAAAATTTTAAAAACTGAGATCTAAGAAAAACAATGAAAGTATTTTGTACAGTACTCTAGCTACTTCGAAAGCTTTGTGTGACTAGATTACTGCCTCATGGGTAAAATTGTGTGACACTTGGGTATTTATAGAAGTCTCAGACATGTCAGAACACCTTGAGTTTATCCCTGTGATACTGTTTTCTGTCACGTGCGTAATTAGCCCCAGTTCTGAAGTCAGACTGCCATGACTTGCATCTCTGGTCTCTGAAGTATGATAGGAGGCAGATTATTTAACCACTTTGAGCTTCTGATTTTTAACTCTGTAAAATGTAAAATATGATAGTGAAGCATCTCCTTCCAGGGCTGCTGTGATTCTAATGGGCAAGCACTTGCAATATTCATAGCTTGTGTCCAGCATAAATTAAGGCTGCAGCAAGTGTTATACATCCGGGGCTGCTAGTGGACGCCCAGGAAGAATTGTTCCCCTTTAGGCTATTTTCCTGGTGAGACTGCATACACAAGTAAAGTCACATATTTTTATTTGTGGATAGAAAACAGAAAACAGTGCTGGAAAGATGGCTCAGTGGTTAAGAGCACTTGATGCTCTAGTAGAGAACCTGATTTTAGTTCCCAGTACCTATGTGGTGGCTCACAATAGGCTCTAACTACAGTTCCAGGGAGTCTTATGCCCTCTTCTGGCCGCCATAGGCACTGCATGCATGTAGTCTACTTACATACATGTGGGCAAAACATTCATAAAATAAAAAAGTAAACAAATCTTAAAACAACAACAGAAAGCGTTAGTTCAAGGCAGACTAGAGATTAAATTGTGTTTTCTAGACCTCTCTCCAGCTCCTGGCTGTGACTCAGTCTCTCTATCAGTGAGCTGCAGCTCCATCTTCAATGTCTAATCCTCTAGCAGAATCTGCTGCCTATCTCACAAATGCCTCCTGGATCCAGCTCCTTCACATCTATGCCTATCTTTGTGCTTCAGACCACTTGTGTGTATTCCCTGGATTGCTGGGCCAAGCTTCTGATTTGCCTTTTTGTTTCCATGCTTCTCTTCTTCTACTTCTGAGTAACCTTTTAACAGTGTGAGGTCACATTTTTCCTTGGTTGAGAACTAAATGACAGTTGCTTCCTGTCATGTTCCTAGGCTCATTATGGCCAGATGATGTTCTTTTTTTTTTTTTTTTTTCTTTACAGTAGTGATTGAGTTTTTTTAGGTTTGCTCTGTGTGGAACAGGCTTCCCCACCTAGCTCTTGTCACTTAGTTTTCCCTTGGTAGAGAGAGAACTTCCCTGACTACCCAATGCAAAGGCAATCCCTCCATTGATGTCTTGGTTGTAATTCTCTGAATTCCACCATGGCCAGCAGAATGACTCAGTGAGAGACAAGAAGGCAGTTCATTTTAACACAGCTTAGTAGCCAGTGTTGGTTCCCGTAACAGGAGAGTGACATGGAGTAGTTTATTTCAGGCATATTTAAGCTCAGCACAATTTGGTGAAAACTTTCTTGGTCATTACTCAATCCCATTTACCACAATAAAGCTTAAGACATGACCATGTGGAAACTCTTTGTAAAGTACACATGACATCTTCCATAAAGATGGGTTCTATAGATTGACTATATGTGACACCTTCCATACAGATGGGTTCTATAGATTGATAAGCTCATGGTTAAGTGTCTGGGGGAGAGTCCTGTGTGGTCTTGGCCACACAGATAGCACAAAGGGTACCAGGCTATTAACCACATCCTCTCTCAGCCTTCTGGATGGATAGCAAATTATGCATCCCTTCCTTTGAAGAACTGCCCTGTGTGTTTAACATATCTAGTTCCCCTAATATTTATCTGTGAGCACAAAATCCTATGTGCTTCCCATATAGCACTTTTGATCATTTGGTGGGACTTGTTTGTTATTTGGTTATTCATATGTAACACTTTAGTCTGAATGTAAATTCCATTAAAAAAGCATTGCTTATCTTTGCTGAATATCTAGTGTCTAGCATGGAAGAGGAGATGATGCATATGTGTGTGTGTGTCTGTGTTAATGAATGTATAGTCTATATGTGTATTAGACAAGATCTCACTGTGTAGTCCTGACTGGCCTGAAACTTGCTATGTAGACAAAAGTGCCCTTGAACTCACAGAGATCCACATGCCTCTGCCTCTCTAGTGCTGGGATTAAAGGTGTGCATCACATTCAATAAATATTTGATGAATTAATGGATGCTTGGTAAACAGTATTGTGTACTTTTAAATAGTTTTCATTGAGCACCAGTTCACTGAAAATGAAACACTTGTGTGGATATGCCTGAGAGAAAGTTTTGTTAAAAATGTTTGCTAAAGTTCAGTCACTCGAGTGTTATTATATACTTCAAAATCTCCAATGAATTGTCAGGTTCCATTTAAAGATTGTTTGAAAACGGGTCATTAATCAAATATAACCTAAGACTATGCTGATAACCAGAAAGAATAGAAAGAAGTTGATAACAGTCGACTTCTTATAATGTCTCTTGAGATAACTATATATTCCAGTGTTTATTTGAACTAAAACTAATATTGGTTCTTTTAAAAAGACTACTCAGTTTGTATTGGGACATAACTCATCTGTCACATAGTGACCTCCATTGTGTCTTAGATAAGAAAGCTGGTGGTCAAATGATTTGTTGAAGGTTAGAAAGTTTTTGGCAGGTCCACAATTAAAAGTCCCATCTCCTTGGTGCTGCAACTGTGGCTCAGTGGTTAAGACCATATTCTGTTCTGTAGAGGACCCTAGATTGGTCCTCAACTCCCGAGTCAGGTTACTCACAACTCCAGTGCACTTGATGTCCTGATGTCCTCATATGCATATGCCCCTACTCCAACAAACATACACCTCATTAAAAACATTAAAATAAATCATTAAAAAAAAGGATTCCCACTCTCATTTTTCTGCCTTATACTATGATATACCTTTGTTTGTTTTGAGACAGCGTCTCACTGTAACTCTGGCTGACCTGCAATTCGCTATGTGGATCATGGTGGCCTTGAAACTCACAGAGATCCACCTACCTCTGTTTTCTGTGATAAATCATTTTATTCAGGGACATAAAATGTATGATGTTTTCTTTCATGAGTAAGGTAAAGATTGCATTAAAATACAATCTTTTTAATATTTAGTAAGAGGATATATTTTTAAGTATCATGTGGGAAGTAGTCCACATCCATGTGATGATAACTGGGCTAATCAAGCAAAGCTCCAAAGTGGTATTTTTACTTTTAATTACCATGAAATTGTGATCAGTTAATTAACCAAGAAAATCATAGCTATTTTATTATTATTATTCCTGTCTTCAAAAGGTCATGTACGTGAAAAGATGAGACATTTACAAAATAAAGCTAGATCCTTTAAAAATAAGGATAGTTTTGTTAGTTGTATTCTTAACAATAAGAGAATTATTAAAAGAGCAGGGATGCCTTACATTTTTAAGTCATTTTAAGGTAACAGAGTACTAGGGTTTAGCTAGGTGGTAGAGCATTTGTCTAGTATTCATGAGGTTCTAGGCCTAATCCCCATTACTATACCCCTACATACATATTTGCATATATGCATAAAAACAGTATCATAAATAAAATTAATATCACAGAGCTAGGCATAGTGCTATAAATCTATAATCCCAGCACTTGGGATGCTGAGGCAAGAAGGTTGTGAATATAAGATCGTTTAGATATATGTATAGTGAGATTCTATCTCAAATAAAAATGATCTGTACCACATTAGTGTATGTACATAATGTGTAGCAAACACTCACACACCTAATATTAAGTAAAGCTTTAAATAAAAACAATATTACAAAAATGTTAATGACTATAAAGCCAGTGTGTAAGTGGGCCTGGTGGTGCACACTTATAATCTCAGGCTTTGGGAAGCAGTGGCAGAAGGATTCTGAGTTTAAAGCTAGCCAGTCAGTGCTAAAGAGTGAGTTCTAAGACAGCTGTAGGTACAAAGTGGAAAGTCCATCTCAGAAAACAAAGCAAAACTCCAAACCTCCAAAACAAAACCCTCTTGAGCCAGTGAGATGGTTCAATAGGTAAAGGTGCTTGCTTCCAAGCCTGACAAACTAAAATCAGTCTCCAGGACTATATGATAGGAGAGAACTAACTTTTACAAGATGTCCTCTGGTCTCCATGGGCACACCATGGGCTGTGTGGACAATCTGAAAAGAATATGATAAAACAAAATAAAATAATAGCACAAATCAACGACAGGCATGGTGGTAAGCACCTTTAATCCCGGCACTCAGGAGGCAAAGGACAGCCTGGCCTACAGCCAGGGCTAGCTCTGGTCCACAGAGAAACCCTGTCTTGAATAAACAAAAAAACCAACCAACCAAAAATCCAAAAAACATATACAAAGCCAATGGGTATTAAAAAAAAAATATATATATATATATATATAAGCTATAGCAATATTAAAATTTTTACCTCATTTTTCTTTCCATGGAAACCAATGATGATATTTAGGTGTTTTTCCCAGTTTTTTTCTTTCTTTTTTTAAATGACTATATGGTATACATTAAAAAAAAAACTCCACAGGCTGTATATTGTATTTTTGTTTATTTTTCATTTTATACTATGTCTTTGAGCATTTTCCCACTTACTTGAAAAATTATGCAAACATTTCATAATAGCCCTATAATCTGTTATTGAAATACTACCTTGTTAATGGCTTATAGTACATAATATATTTTAATGCTGAAGTTTGTTCATATTGGTCCACTTTTTAATTAATAATTGATTCAAAAATGGAATTTCTGATAACATTACCAAGCACTGTCCATAAATGTGCTCATTTATTTTCCCACTAAAAATGTTCTGGAGGGCTTTTTAATTTTATTGTACTCCTAAAAGCAGACCAGCTGCTTTTTAAGAGCATTACTATTATTTCTGGGCCTGGAGCATCTGTTGAAAAGATTAGTAGGTGGGTCAGATCTTTGTTCTGCTATCTAGAGTCAGCTGCTTGGGGCTAGCTGTCTGCTTATATCCAGCCTCCTAAACCAAGATAAGATAAAGTGGACAGAAAAGCAGTTGAGTTGAGACTGATCCAGTGCACGCATGCTGTGCCGTCTAGCTCGCCTCCCAGCCTCCTCAGTAGTTTCAACTTTTTTCTTTATCCAACTGACCCTGAAAGAACAATCATATCTGTTGAAACAATGTTTTAGTGTTTAAATTTCTCAAGTGATTAAGTATCTAAGTATATTTTTTTCTGAGCCTCAAGACACATTGCTTCACTTTTAAATAAGTACATTATGTTTACTTGGTTTCTTCAATCACAGTTTCAAAAAATTGTTTTTGTGTATTTTATTTTTGTTTATTATATGCGAGTGAATGTGTGCCACGTGTGTGCAGGTTCCAGGTGTCCACATTCCCTGGAGCTGGAGGTTCAAGTATTTGTGGGTGCTGGGAGTTGAACATAGGTCCTCTGGAAGTGCAGCAAGTGCCCTTTTCACAGAGATATCTCTTCAGCCCCTAAGTACACACTACTACACTCCACCCCATCTTTTCTCCTTCCCCGCCTTTTTCTGAAGTTTATTAGCGTTTAAGAGGAAAACCTCAAGGTAGGAAGCTGTAAATCTTTAATGGAGAAATGTAGCAAAAAGCCATGCTGTTTGAGATAACGGGATCTGAAGGTCAGCCACCTGACAGCAGGTATCCACTTAAGAATTTAAAAAAGTAAATTTTTTGTTAGGTTGGAGATGGTCTCCATGATATATATCTGGAGATCAGAGAATGGGCAACAGTCTTGCCTTCATCAAGTAGGTCCTGGGACGTGATTTAGATCCAGGGCGCCCAGTAGCAGGCTTTACCTGCTGAGCTATCTTCCTTCCCTCCTCTCCTTAGAGACCCTGGAAATTAAACTCACGTGCCGCTGGATGTTTTGCTCCCCTGCTGACATAAACATTACCCAGAATAAAGAAGGAATAAACAAAAGCTATTTGGGGCACAAAGCATTTACCGATTCCACCATTCCCTCAGTCTTCCCGTAGCCTTTATTAGTGGTTCATTATCAGTAACTCACTGCAGCTCACTCTAAACTTTAACATCGATGCTTTGCCTGTAGCTTTCAGTGCTTGTCTCACAGCCCCTTTATTGAGGAGAGCAAGGTAATCTGCCTTTCATGGCAAATAGGGCAATGGGTAGTTTGGTTTGGAGGACGTAAAACTTTAGTGCATACCTGGATCATCTGGATACACACTAAAAATACCGGATGTTGCCTGAATACATTTATATTAGATAGCTGCTTTAAGTGTTTCTGAAGTTCAAGAACATTTGGGATCATCTGCTACTGACTCCCCGAGGCTGCAGCTTGGAATTCAGCGCGTCTTGCAGCTGTTGCCACGCTTTCAGTTTTTCCCGGGCTGAGGTTTCCCAGGCGGCTGCTTTTCGTCTGCAGATGAGGTTTTGCAGGCTGTTAAACCACGTCCACGATTTGCCCTGACAGCGTCCCTTTCCCCGAAGCTGTTAAAGGGACCTGAGCTCGCCGAGGTAGAGCGTGCCCATGTGACTGCGAGCGGGGTTGCCAGAGGCGCGGCCATTTTTGAGGCGGGCACTCAACCTTGGTGCCCTGTGGGGCCGGGAGGGCAATGGGGAGGGTAGTCACCAGGACTCAAGATGGCTACCGTACCCACTGGCCAGCCTTTTGGCAGGTCAGCTAGCCCCCGTGGCAGCGAGCCCGTCCGAGCCGTGCGGGCAGCGAGCCTCCGAAATGAGTGCTGAGGCGGGGCTGCAGGTCCGGCGGGGGCGGGGCGTCCGCCCTCCTCTGGCCGCAGCCAATCAGCGCGCGGGGCCAGCTAGCCCCGGGCCGCCCGCGCGCGGGGTGTGTGAGGACGCGCTCTTGGGAGCTGAGTGCCAGAGCAAGGGAGCAGTTGCTGTGGTACCTGCTGCTACCCAGGAGGACGCTGAGCATCGGACATCGGGTTCGGGGTGCGGCGTGCGGGACGGGAAGGTGAAGTCATGACGTCCGCCAGGTAAGCGGAGGGCGGCCGCTTCAGCCGTACCCCGGCTGGGCGGGAGCTCGCTGATCCCCGGAGAACTATCGCCCCGTTCCTTGGGTATTCTGGAGCCTCCCTTTGCCACCGGCCCCTCTTAGGTTGGATGTTCTCACACTTCTCATCAGGGCATTTCTTGTTTCCTCCGAAGTTTTTGGGTCTATAGCACAAGGCTCTGCCCTATTTGTCTCCGCTTGCTTGAGGTGACCCTTGCTCATATTCCAGGGTCTGAGGCTTGTTTGTGTGTATGTGTAATGGATTTCTCATGAAAATGTAACTATCTCTCGCCCCATCGACCCACTGTGGGGTTGCCCTGGCCCCAGTGGAATGTGGCATTCACAGTGTGCGCCCATTCCTCTGTGTCATGCCTCCTGATGAACTTCATGGTTGGCCATGAGCAGATCTGCAAAGTTGGCACCTCTCATGTAGATTGTTCCCAGGTTGTGAAATTGTGTGTCTCTAAAATATTTGCGTATGACTGGAATTAGAACTTTGGTTCTCGAAGGTACCATATGTTTACCTACTTTTATCCGAGCGTCACAAGTGAAATAAATTTTGTGAGATGAAGTATAATAAAAGCCGACTCACCCAATCACAGGTTCAGGGTTTTGAATGTTCCTCTTCTTTCTTTCTTTCTTTCTTTCTTTCTTTCTTTCTTTCTTTCTTTCTTTCTTTCTTTCTTTTTTTGCGGGGGCTGGGGTGGTAGTGGCAAATGGTGATACTTACGTACTTTATTAGCTTTTATTGAATGTTTATGTAAATGTGACTGTTTATTATAAAAAAGGGCAAGTTTCCTCGTTTACCCAGTGTTTTGGAGTGCCTTTTAAAAAGTAGTTCTTGCCCTTTATTTTCCAAAAAGAAAGGGAGGCTCTAGCACAGCGCAAATTTGAAGAAGTGATCTGGTGCTACGAGCTTCAAAGAGCCTAAATCCTCGTAATTTAATGGCTTTTTTAGTGGTAATTCTGATACTCATTTAGAACCTTCTCCTCAGGTAAGGTAGGATGCAATGGTGCTGAACTTGGATGCTGCATTTTCTCTTACATTTATAAGTAGGGTGTAGCAATATGGAGATCCATATAGACTTTTTGGTAAATGACATTGCTGCAAATAAATCTATCTTTTAAAGTTAATGACATCTAAGATGAATTGGGATAGCACTATGGCAACAGTTACTTCCCTTTCTTTTCATTCCTATTTCTCTTCCCATCGGCATGCTGTTCTGATGCTTTCTAAATAATCTTCTGTTCTTTGGTGAATTCTCTTTGGTGAATTTTTTTCTTTTTGTCTTGGGGATTGAACTCAGGGCCTTGTGCATGATAAGCACATTCCCCCAGTGGTTTTAATTGCTGGTGACTATTCACTGGAGGAATGTCCAAGGGGGTAGCAGTGAGATGTGTCTCTAATGTAGGAATTCAGTAGTTGTTTTCAGAAGACTGATTTGAAAGTCAACACCAGCTTTGGGTATATTTTGAAAAGGCAAATACATGATAGTAAAGTTTTTGTTTTTGTTTTCCTGCTTATTCAGGGTCTGTTTAAAGTCCTGACCTACAGTGACATGGCTTGAAAGAAAATTGCTCTTTGCTGTAGAAACTAAGTTGAAGAAAAGTTGAACAGAATTTTTTAGGAGCAGGGTTAGGAATTGAGTCTAGATCTTGATGCCTTCGTAGAAACAGCACATTTAAATTTTCTGAAAAAAAATGTCAGTGGACAAAAATTATAAAACATACAGATGTGAGACATTTGTAGAAATCTTTCACTTACCTCTTCCTGGTAGTCTGGTTCAGGCATAGGCAGGGAGAATGTGGATGATGAAGTTACACTACGTTGTTGTAGTTTTGAAAGTTTCCAATGGGGACTGCAGCTAATGCAGTTATGTCATGTCTTTATCAGTCATGATGTTAGGCATGCTCCCATTTACTGCTCAGTCAACAGTACCCTAAAAGCTAGGTCCTGATACCCTTTCCTGGTGATCCCAAGTTATCAGACTCTGACCGCATGTGCTGTGTTCTTGCTTTTACCCCACACTTAAAATAATTGTTGCTAAATATAGTAATGTGTGACTTTGCAATGGCTACCAAAGAATATAGGATTAGAAACCAGACATACCTAGAATCTAATTAAGGCTCTTTTCTAATTATTTTCTAACACGTTTGAACATTTTTAACATTTACATTTGTTTAATGAAATATTTCACTGCTGCAACAGTAACCTGTATTCTACAGTGTTACTGGAAAAGTGTGCTTTAAAAACTTTGTTTCTTTTTTGATATTTTTGAGACAAGGTCTTACTGTGTAAACTAGGCTTACTTAGAACTTGCTATAATAGCCCAACCGGGCCTTAAAGTTGATACCCTCATGCTTTGATCTCCTGAGTGCTCAGATGATAGGCATGTCCTATTATCTGTACAATGCTTTTAAATTTTAAGACATTTCATAGTACAATATAGTCTTTATCTTAAAAGCCTTTTTATTTCCCTAGGAAATGATGTCACTGAAAAGACATGTTTAAAACCTTACTTTATGAACAGGAAACAAACTCACCTATCTGATTGCCTCATTTTACAGTTGAAGACACTAAAGATCAGAGAGTATAATTTGTTCAAGTTTATATAAATTATCATGTATGTTGAATCAGATCCTAGATATCCAGACACCCCACTTAAGCCTAGCTATGCCCTTTCTAGTGTAGCACTCAGCAATTAAGACTTCCTAATTATTTTAAACAAACTCTTTTCAGGTTGAAGATCTTGAATGATTTGGCTGGAGGTATTCTGACTTTCATAATTGGTGTTTTATTCCACTGATTGTTAGTAAGGAAGCTAAATTTATGGCTTACAAAATCATTATCCTTGGAGAACCACTTCTGTCCTTGTTATGTGTATCAGATTCTAACTGGTTTTCATTTGGGTTAAGTTAGAGAATAGTTGATAAACTAATGCTTTTGTCCACTCTTAATTTTTCCAATAGGAAAGTTAAAGTGTAAATTAAGTTTAGGAGACTTAAGCAGTATTTTAATTCTTTTCTTTGTCTCTGTGGGAACTGCTTTCCTAATTGAAGTGATATATTCGTGTTAGTCAGGAGTAGAGTCTAAGATAGAATGTAGATCTTTGAGTACTGCTTTCTGTACTTTTTACTGACTAACATTTTCAGAATTTCTCTGTGAACATTGCCTTGTCTTCAAAACCTTGTGTGCAGTCTGGTTTGGAGTTGTTTACAACTCCCAAGTTGTGCCAGGGACCACTGGGAACCAGTGAGGGTATTTGCTATGTAGTCTGTATGGCTAGGGTAGATTTGTTTGAGACTATTTTGGAACTCTGAGTATGACTGTTCCCTCCACCACCGTCATTCTGGTAGTGCTACGGTGGGTTAAGCCCACACTGGAAAGTTTATGTGGGCTATGGGTGGAGTCCTGGCGTGTTTTTCTTTTTCAGGCTAGAGGCTTTTGAGGTGCATCCAATAGAAATGAAATGCACAAACAGAGAATATTATATGGAAACAAAAGTAAGGCTAAGATGGAATTTTGTTGAGATGGTTTCTTTGAAACATTTAAGTGGAATTTTCAAACTCATTTTAGGACCTTTGGTTTCTTTTATTTTTCTAAGAATTTAAAAATTCAGATTGTTACATAAACTTTTATGTCATGAGATTTATTGATGGGTTAAATAAGATTTAAAGATACACTGAAACTATTTCATCTATGAACTGTCTTGAAAAACTGAAACAGGAACCTTTTCCTTATGTGCAGTGTTGTCAGCTGTTAATGCTCATATTTATAAATAGGTCATCTTTGTTTGAGAAAACACACAAGGTTTTCTAACCCCAAAACCAGCCAGAGAATTGCTACATTGAGCAGAACTGTCAAAGATAAAACTGGAACCAAATGATGATCGACTGTCCAAATGTTAACCCTTTCCTGCTGCATTTGTCTAGCAGCCATGTCTTTCTTTGTGGTTGCTTCCAAAAATTATACAATAAAACATAAATACAGTTGTCTTATAAGTGTGTTGATCACATATCCCTGTTTTTCCAGAGTAATGCTGGATGGTGCCTATTACTGGTAGTTTTTGTTTTTGTTTTTAAATCTATTCTTGAAAGTGTTCTGTTTGGATAGTAAATTATCTGGTCACCTTATGTATATAGTATAATCATATTGTTGTAGCAGGTCTTAGATGTTGAAATATTATTTGAAGTAGGGCCATAGATAATGTCTATGCCCCTATTTTGTCTACATCAGGATGTTTCTCTTTTTATATTAAAAAGAGTTCATGTAGTATATTGAACAAGGAAATACATTATGTGAAGTTTAGAACCATTTCTATGCTGTCTGAATTTTTTTGGAGGTTATGCAATCTTGCTGAATCTTTCCTAGTCTGTTAAACAGAAAGTAATAATGCCTTCCCTATTATTGTTGAGTTGTGAGAATTTAAAAAGGAGCTCACATGGTAGAAGGAGAGAGCCTACTGCTATAAGTTATCCTCTGACCCTCACACAAGTAAATGACCACACGCATGCACATGCCCCTACCACACACAGAATAAATAAGTGTATAAATAAATAAATGTACAAAACCAGCTATTTAGTAGAGCATTTACTATTTTTTTTTTAGAACTGTTTTACTGTGGGAGAGCATTGGAGGCAGGGGTTGAAATTTAAACATGTTAGTATGTAGAAAAGAATGTCCCAATTGTAAATGAGGAACATAGATAATGATGGTCAGAGATGAAGTATTCTAAAATATACATTCAGAGATAAGAATTAGGATACAAATGGAAGGGTTACATAGCCAAGGGACACACATTATCCTTGTTAGTTTGCTTTTTTGTTTTGTTTTGTTTTGTTTTTGAGACATGGTTTCTCTGTGTAGCCTTGGCTGTCCTCAACTCGCTCTGTAGATCTGGCTGGCTTCAAACTCACAGAGATCCGCCTGCCTTTGCCTCCTGTAGTGCTGGGATTACAGATATTTGCCATTGTGCCTGGCTGTTAGTTTTCATTTTTTATGCCAGTAATATATATAGTGTAAAACCATAGATCCTGCTTTCACTGTTCTTTTCTCAGTGCTGGAGACTGAACCTCTTATATCACTCATGTTACACAAATGTTCTACCGTGGAGCTACATTCCTGTGTATATGAATGTTGACAATTAGTTGTGCAAACAACTTTGGGGAAGTTCCCTTTTACCCCTTTTTAATTAGCCTGTTCCCCTCACAACGCAGACAACTACTTTCGCTCTTCTGTTACCATTGATTAATTTTGCCTATTCTCTCTCTTGCTCTTTCTCTCTGACTTTCTCTACTTCTCTCCTTTCTGGAGTGCCTCTCTTCTCTCTCCCTTCCCCTTTTATAATAGACTTTTTTTCCTTATATTAAAAAAATTGCCTATTCTATAACTTCATATAAAGAGTCTTATACAATAAGGGTTACTTGGGTTTGCTTACTTTTGTTTATTGTGATAATTTTGAGGCTTACCCATTTTAGTGTCAGTTGCTTGTTACTTTTCATTACTGAGTAATATCCCATCATTTATAGGTAGCAATGCTATTGTTGCTGATATTTATGTTTTCAGTTTTTAGTCATGATGAATAAAACTACAATGAACATCCTATTTTTCTGTCTTTCTTTCTGTCCTGCTAAGGATAGTACCCAGGCTTTGCACCTTTCTGTTTTCCTTAGCTCAGAACATAGTCCTGTGTCTTTTGTGTGGATTTGGGTAATGTATTAGTCGAGGCTCTCTAGAGGAATAAAACTGATGACTGACTGAATATATGTATTCTAATATACATAATATATAATTATTTATATATTATAAATATATGCGTACACATATTTATATATATTGTGGCTTACAGGCAGTGATCTGATGGATAGTTAAATAATGGCTATCTCCCTGTGGAAAGCCCAAGAATCTTCTAGTTCAGTTTACAAGGCTTGGTATCTCAGCTTGCCTTTTGTCTTGTTGTTGTAATCCTGAAGAAGTAGGTTCTAATACCAGTGAAGGAATACCTGAAGAGTAGAATGGTTGAACCAGCCAGCAAGAGTGAGGATCAACAGCCAAAAAGTCCTTTCATGTCCATTTAGGTGGGCTGCCACCAGAAGGCGTGGCCTAGATTTAGGGTGGGTTTTTCTATCTCAGATAATCCAATCAAGAAAATCTCTCACAGGTGTGCCTGGGTATTTATGTTTTAGGTTACTCCAGATACAGTTGACAACCAAGTGCACCCTTTGTCACCTTGATCATGTCTCCTTATTGTCCTGCTTAATTTCCAAATGTAAACAGTAATTGGGTCATAGTTTTGCCTAACATGATATAACCGTTCCACACACACAACCAAAAATGATTTATGTATTTTAGAACTGATGGCAATATCATTTGATGCATACTTAGTCTTTAAGTGTCTCAGAACATAAATGTGATAACTACTAATATCTCAATTGATGTTACATTACATTATAAAGAAGTAGAGAAGCACAAATATTGTATAACATGTATATACATTTGTGTGCAGGACAAACATATGTCATTACAATCCATGATTCTGCAACTGGTCATATAACCTTAACTGGTATTTATGATTTCCTTCCTTTACAACCCATTTTATATTTCCTCCTCCCTCAGGAAACACTCAGCAAGTTTTGCTGCTTTTTCTAGAGGAATAATCCATACCTTCATTCCTGAAGGGTCTGTGTGCTTTGTCATCCTGCCTGGTTTGGGTAGTTTCTCATTGATTTTAATCACAGACCTGGACCAAGACACACCCTAAAGGATCTCCTGCATTCCACTTCTTATCTCACTGTGAAGAAGCAATCCAGTTTTTCCTTAGTAATCTGGATCAATCACTCCCTCCTAACACTGTTTTTTTTCCCCCCTTTGGTTTTGTTTTTTGTTTTTTGTTTGTTTGTTTCATTCTTAGCCTTTTTGTTTAAGGCATCAGAAGCCCAAAGTAGCCAGGAGAAAGCTGAGCTTTCAATGGAATGCTTTTTGTGTGTGTGTGTGTGTGTGTGTGTGTCTTTAGGCAGGTTCACTCCCCATTCTGGAACAAACAAACAAACAAACAAAACACATCTAGACCAGCAGAACTTAAGGCTGTAAGGAAAGGAAGCAAAAAATTTCCTAGTGAGTTACTAGGGGTGATAGTAGGTGGAACCATTCCATTTTCATCCTTGATTACTGGACCTATGAATCCTGGCTCTGTGAGTAAACAATACCACCTGTTAGACATTGATTCTAAGTATATCCTGCCTTCTGGAGAACCCTGCACCATCACTCCAGGTTACTGTTAGCCAATAGCACTGTAACTGTGTCTTCAAAAGGCCATTCCACCATTCTGTCTGGTCAGGTGCTTCAGGATGATGGGAACATGGTCAGACCAGTGGATTCCATGATCATAGGTGCACTATCACATTTTTTTCTGGCTATGAAGTAAGTTCCTGGGTCAGAAGCAATCTGTATGAAATAGCACAACTATGGATAAGGCATTTTGTAAGTCCATGGATGGTAGTTTTCTGAGGAGCATTGCATACAAGAAAGGCAAATCCATAAACAGAATAAATATTGATTCCAGTAAGGGACGAAGTGTGCCCTTTTCATAAACAAGTGGTCCAATGTAGTTAATGTGCGATTACTGTCTGGTCACTGTGGGGAAGTGTATGATGTAGGAGCCTCAATATTGGTCTCTGGTGTTGGCAGATCTGGTACTCAGCAGCTGACTTCCTCTTTTTTTTTCCTTTGCATCATAAAAACTTTGATATACTGTGTTTAGTTCAAATGACTGTACAATATATACCAAATTTTCTGCTCATTATAAGTTTATCAGTTAATTTGTTTCCTTTTCCCTTTTATCTACTTATTATATATATAAATATTATATATATATATGTATTTTTTTTTTTTTTTGCAGTACTGGGGATTGAACTTTGGGCCTTGTACATGTTAGGAGAGCGCTTTACCACTGAACTGTATCCCAATTCTCTTTTTATTTTGAAATAAAATGTCACTAAGTTTCCAGTGTTGGCCCTGAAATCAACTCTGTAGCCTATACAAACCTTGAACTTGCCATTCTTCTGCTTTAGTTTCCTGAGTAGGTGAGATTATGGGGCTGCCATATCTGGCATGACATGCGCCCCCCCACCCCCCCCCTTTTTTCCTATGGTATGAGGAATAAAACTTAGGGCCTTCCAAAGCTATCTCTCACCAAGCTGCATCTCTGGTGCCAACTCCTATGTGTGTTTTTTGAGACACTATGTTTATAGAGTTCCTACTGGCCTAAAGCTTGCGGTGTAACTTGGTTTTAAACATGGAGTTAGCCTCCTGCCTTTGCCTCCAGTTTAAGGAATGTACTACTGTGGTGGGCCCTTTTGGTTCAGTCTTATTATTTGTGAGTTTTCTAGTTATTCTTATTTTCCCTTTTTTGGTTATTATTAAACTTTTAATTTATTTTATCTGTATGGATGTTTTACCTACATGTATGTATGCCCATGAAATGTGTGCTTGGTGCCTGATGAGGCCAGAAAAGGGTGACAGATCCCTTTGAACTGGAATTACATATGGTTGTGAGCTGCCATTTAGGTGCTGGAAATTGAACCTAGGTCCTCTTTAAATAACAGCTAGATGCTGACCCATTTCTAGCCCCCTCATTATTTCCAGTGTTCTCTGTCTCTGTACCTCTGTTCCCCCTTTCTATCTTTGTCTGTCTGTCTCATTTGTTTGAGACATTGTGTGTGTGTGTGTGTGTGTGTGTGTGTGTGTGGCATTGATTAGCCTGAGACTTGCTGTGGCAGTCTAGGTCTGGCTCACAATTTGAGAACCTCTTGTCTCATAGCCTGTTGAGTGCTGGAATAAATAGTTATGTGACATAATTATTGCTTCATATCACTGTTAGATTTGTTGTGTGTGTGTAGGTGTATGCTGTATGCATGCCACATGTGGGCAGAAGTTGGAGGAAAATTTGCAAGAGTTGCTTCTCTTCCTTCACGATGTAGGTCTCTGGGATATAGTATAGGTTTTCAGGCTTAGCTGCAAACATTTTTACCTTCTGAGCCATCTCACCAGTCCCTCAACATTTTGGTCGTGTGTGACTATTTTGATACGTGATTTTATCATGTGACCTAGGCTAGAATTATAATTTTGTTTCATTGTATTATCATTTCAGTCCTTTGAGTCTTCTGATATCTACAAAGACTAGCTGTAGGGCCTAGAGTATGGTCTGTTTTGGTGAATGTTATATTTGGTTTTGAACTCTTTAATTTGTATTTGTGTGTGTGTGTGAGTGTGAGTGTGCGTGCACACTCATGTGCAGATGTTATGTGCATATATGGATACCAGAGGTAGATACTGAGTATCTTTCTCTATCTCTCTCCATCTTATCTTTTAAAACAGGGTCTCTCACTGAACCTGCAGCTTATCATTTTGACTAGACTGGTCAGCAAACCCCCAGGATCCTCATGTCTCTGTCTTTCAGTGTTGGGAATCCATAGGTGCGCCACAACACACAGCTTTTACAGTTTCTGTCCTGTGCTTAAACATTTAATGTACTTGTGTGTGTGTGTATTTGTATAAACATATGTGCCGTGGTGAGAATGTGGGAATTGGTTCTGTTCCATTACTCTAGTGGTTCTGGATATTGAACTCAGGTTGTCAGGCTTGCAAGCAAGGGCCTTCACCAACTGAGCCATCTTACCAGCTCTTTTGGTTCTAACAACCTAGGTCGTCACTTGTGTAGCATGCAAGACTTGACTCACTGAGTCTTCTCCCTAGTTTCATTCCATATTATTGTGAATGGAAACCTCATGCTGCAGTTGTTGAATGTAACACTTTATTTATTTATTTTATTTGTTTGTTTATTTATTTATTTGGACAGGGTTTCTCTGTGTAGCTGTGGCTGTCATGGATTTTCAGACCAGGCTGGCCTCCAAGTTACATTGACCACCTACCTGCCTCTGCCTCCCAGAATGCTGGGATTACAGGTGTGAGTCACCGTGCCTGGCTCGAATGTAGCATTTTATAAATACCAATTATCTCCATTTGTTTTAATTATTGTAAAGATATGAGTCATATACTATGAAATAATTTTAAAATGGACAGATCAGTTTATACTGTTATACTCACAGGATTGAATAGCTGTCATTGCAGTCATAATTTTAAAACATTTTTATCAATTTAAATGAAACTTTATAGCTGTTAGCAGTCACTTTCCACCTGTCCTGTATCACCAAATATCCTTTGAAAACTGAAATTTACTTTTTCATTTTGCCTCTGTGGATTTTTTTTTTTTTTTTTTTCTCTAAGACAGGGTTTCTTTGTGGATCCCTGGCTGTCCTGGAACTAGCTCTGTAAACCAGGCTGGCCTCGAACTCAGCGATCAGCCTGCCTATGCCTCCTCAGTGCTGGGATTAAATGGATGTGGCACCACAGCTTCATGCCTCTGTGAATTCTTATTCTGATATATCATTAGCTCAATCATGTAATTTTTGGCCTTTGTGAACCTCAGTTCTTTCAGAGAGCAAAATGATTTAAAAGTTCATCCATGTCATATCAAGTTATGAGTGTTTCATTCCTTCTTATATTTGAAAACATTTTAGTGTGTAGATTTATTTTGTTTACCCAGCTATGTGAGTTATTTTCACTCTGGCTATTATGAATAGTAGTATTGTAAGCATCCATGTGCAAGCTTTTGTGTTGCCATATGTTTGTTTCTCTTAGGAAAGGATACAGTCTCATAGGATAATTTTATGTTACTTTGTGAACAAAAATTCCTAGAAAGAAGCTGACAACAAAGGCTGACTGACTCACTAGAACTATAATCATGTGGAAATGATGGAACATTGCCAGGCCGAATTATCTTGGGCTATCTTTAACACCCTTAATAGCCATTTATTACCTTCCTCTGTGTGACCCAATATCTCTGTGACTGTTAGGTAAATCTTTTAGAATGTACAAACAGACCCCTGTACGGGGTCTGAGGCATCTGAGGCCTATAGTTGAGACTTCCCCACCTTTTCTGATGTTTTTACCAATGTATTCAGAGTGTCTTGATTTATGATTTTCTTTCTTCTGTTACTATAAAACTTCATTGAACTGTTACCACATTGGAACATGGTATTTAGGGAAACTATTCTTGGGTATAATCGCTTCATATTTGGCCTCTGTGAGGTGAAAGCCCCTGTCTTCTTTTTTCTCTGCCTTTCCCTCCTCCTCTTTAAGAAACCACTAAACTGTTTCCCAGTGTGGCTGCATCATTTTACATTTTCAATAACAATGTCTGAGGGTTGCAGTTTCTTCCCGGTCTTGTTAAAACTTGCCGTTGTTTCCCAGCCTATGTGCTTGTTGAAGCACATCCTAAGCACTCAGCCAAGCTTACAACATTTGTTCCTGTGCAGTCTACTGCCCAGGCAGAGGTGGCTGCTTTGGGTCTTCACTTGTCTTCCTTGAGCATGTCCACAGCAATCTCAGGAACATTCTGGATGTTCCCAAACCCTCTGTGAACATTTATTTCTCACACTTTTCCTTTTATGTTTTTGGTTAACTTGTTTGTTTCAACTGCTTCAAGCAGCTGGAATGTTAAACAATTGCAGCTGGTTGTTTTTGACAGATACTCGTTGGGGAAATTCTTAGCATGGGGCAAGCTCAGGATCAAGCCAAATAATCGGAAGCTTTGAGGCTTTGAAGGAACTGTCAGTAAGCTGAAATGATAGCAGTTCTCTGAAGAGAAGCTCTGAAAGAGCACCAATTTTTCTCACTTTTCTAGGGGGCTGCCTGGTGCTTGAGTTCAGTGCTTGAGGGTTGTTTCTCTTCAGAATTACTAGGAAACTGGGGGGAGGCAGAGAGGAGTAGTTTCATTGTTTGATAAAGATGGTACTGAAGCAGCTTGGAGAGGAAAGGGTTTATTCAGAGGGAGGCGGCACAAGGACTCAAGCAGGGCAAGGCTCTGGGGAACACAGCAGAAGCTATTAAGCAAGGCTGCTTATCAGCCCTCTCATCCTGGTTCGTTTAGTTTGCTTTCTTACACAATCTAGGACTACCTGCTTAGGATGCATCCCAGCCCCCACAACTGGGCCCTTCCACATCAATCATTAATCAAGAAAATGACCTACCAACTTGCCTACAGGTGTATTCTCAGTTGAGTTTCTTCTTCCTAGATAACTCTAGCTTGTGTCAAGCTGACAAAAACCTAACCAGCACAGTAAGTAAAAACACTAGAAAGCTAGCTGCCCTTCATGCATCTCAGCTACTTCCAAAGCTATTTATGTGTTTTCTTCAGATTTGAAGATCTGTGACCTAATTATATAAAGATGAGTCAGTTTTGCAGTCTGAACATATTTACTCATTAAAACATTAAGCTGGGTGTTGTGGCCCATGCCTAGTACTCCAGAGGCCTGGCCATGTGTTACAGAGCAGCCTGGGCTACACAGCATGACCCTGTCTCAAAGGAAAATGTGGCAATTGCCATGTCAATACTGAATACAGAATATTGAACGTGTCATTAGTTCAACATTCTGTACAAAAAGGATAATGAGACAGATGTTCATTTATGGAGTTGCTTTGTCAGTCAGGCCATACCTTGTAAGGAAATTCCTAGCATGGCCTCACTTATTTGTGAGAAATGGTGCAATGTTTTAGATACACACACCACTCTTCTACCCCTCTAGCGTGAGCCTTCCACTTCTTTGGTAATTTCTTTCTACAATAATGTGTATGTTTAGGGCTGGAGAGATGGTGGTTCAGGGGTTAAGAGTCCTTATTGACCCGCACTAGACTTGTAAGTCCAGTTTCTGGAGATCTGGCACCCTTTTCTGGCCTCTGGGGACACTTGAACATGTGCACATATGCACCCTCCCCACTTCTCACCCCCACTGTAAATAAGAATAAAGTAAAATCTTAAAAAATACGTATGTTCAGATTTCAGATTCTTAGAGCCAAAATTTACCCTCCTCATAACCAGGTGTCGGAGCAGTATCAGGCCATCTAGATGATTGACTTTGCCCTTCTGTGGGTGGGCTTTCTGATAGGCCTCGTTCATCATCGCATCTGCAATTAGATGAGCTTCCATAGCCTCCTCTGAATTTGGCTGAGACAGTTTTGCTGCAGAAAACCACATTCTGCTATTCGATGTCAAAGATAGTCTCCAAGGGTACTGACTGGTCTGGCCACCCATTCTCAAAGAGCCAATTGAAACAGCCAACTTAAAATGGAAAGCAGGGAAAGGAGACTTAGTGTGGCTGCTTGGAAAGAGGGACAAAGAGATCCGGCCAGCTCTCCAAATCTGTCTTCAGCATCTGGGAGTGAGATTAAGATTTGTACATCTATGTTGTAACAATCAAGGTGTCTGCTCTTCCCTCTCATCCTGTAAACTGGTTTAAAAAGCTGTTGGAACTGAGTGAAATCTTTCTTGGAGAAAAATCCTTTCTTTGTCTAGTTCCTTTCCTTCTCCCAGCATGAGATTCCTGGAGAAATTCCTATTTCTTTGGGTTTCCTTGCTCAATAGTCTGATAGTCAGATTGAGAGACACAAGTGTCTGTTTAGAAGAGCTTTATTTATGCCAGGCCTGTTACACGATTGGCCTCAAACTCTCTGTGCAGCTAAAGATGACCCATCACTCCTTATCCTCTTTCTTGCCTCTTCCTCTCAAGTGGTAGTGGTGTGATTATAGGTGTGGGTAACCATGCCTGGCTCTTACTCATTTTTAAAAATCATTCATGTTGCCAGGTATGGTGGTATACACTTTTAGAGGCAGAGGCAGGTAGATGGATATCTGTGTTCGAGGCCTACCTGGTTTATAGAGTAAGTTCTAGGACAACCAGAGCTACACAGAGAAAACCTACCATCTTGCCCCCCCCCCCCAAAAAAAGTGACTTGATTTGTTACCTTTGTTCTATTACTATAAAAACTCCAGGAAACTTGCTTCTGTGTTGGAACATGGAACTTGGTGTAGACTAAATCTATGTTCCTGATATGCTTGGTCATATTTGGCTCCAGAATAAACCATTGAAGAACCAGTCTGCCTCCATTTTAGGCTTAAAAACTATCTTATAGTAAAGATAAACTAGGGTCATTTCCTGTTTTTCAAAGATTGGACTATATCCCACCCTGTAACCTTAACTACGAATGGTTCTATGCTACATGTTTCAGGAATGACAATCATGTTTTTGCTTCAAAAAGTTGTTCATAGTCAT
This sequence comes from Pachyuromys duprasi, assembly GCA_028658305.1. Classification (NCBI taxonomy): domain Eukaryota; kingdom Metazoa; phylum Chordata; class Mammalia; order Rodentia; family Muridae; genus Pachyuromys; species Pachyuromys duprasi. The sequence continues at coordinate 87,473,276 of CM053766.1, forward strand.
CTTGCAACCCTATGTTTGTTTTAAAATGTTATATGGCCACTGATGACTACCTTGTTATGCCTACCTTGCAACCATGTCTTTATTCAGGAGGGACTAATGTGTGTTCTGTTTCTGTAACCCCGCCTATTTTGCCCACCAAATCCTGTTTGGAAACCCCCTACCCCTGAGCTATAAAAGCCTTGTCTTCCTCCCATGCAATGCTGAACCCCACCTTAGGGGGCGGCAGCCCATGTACACAAATAAGCTTGCTGTAATTAATTTGGCCATGATGATTTGGGTTAACGGCATCTCTTACCCTTCTGAGCTGAGAGTTGGTTTTTGTGTCCACAGTACAGAGTAATGGGCTTTTTAGAAAATTGCATGTCCCTAAACACTTGTTTATGTTGATGATTATTAGTTATTTTTTTTTTGTCTTACAACTCCAGTGGGAGAGTATATAATGTTGGGGTAGGCATGGCCACAGGCTACCAGAGCAGGAAGTTGCAAGTACGAAGCCTTGAGGGAACTGGAGAAGGGTAAGGCTATAAATTCTCCCTGCCTGCACCCAGTGGTATACTTCTCCTGAGAGGTTCTGCCTCCTAAAGATTCCTTGTGTGTGTGTGTGTGTGTAATCTTCAAACATCGCCCATGAACTGAGAACCACAAATTCAAATTCTAGGGCCTACAGGGAGTGGGGGTGGTGAAGGAGGGGCGGGCATTTCTCATTTAAACCACCACAAATTTCCTCCTCCACTTTCTACCTGAACCCCCTACCCTCCTCTTATTGGCCTCCTACATTTCCAGGAACCTTTTGTTTTTGTTTCTCAAAACTTCTTTTCATTTTTCCCCTATGTTCCCCTTTAGAGTTCTTTCCTCCTTTTATGGTTCCTCTTTTAGTTTTATGACTTATGGCACTGCAAATACGTACACATATAAGCATTAAAATCTACAGTCTCTATGTGAGGGGAAAACATGAAGTGTTTGTTTTTCTGAGTCTGTGTTACTTTGCATAATATTGTTTCCAGCTGTATCCATCTTTCTGGAAATGTTACAGTATACATAATAATTTTATTTATTGTACATGTATAGGTGTTTTGCTTGCATGTATGTGTACCACATTTGTGAGTTACTGATGGTTGTGAGCTGCCATGTGGGGCTAGGAATTGAACCCAGGTCCTCTAGAAAAACAGTCAGTACTGTTAACTGCTAAGCCATTTCTCCAGCCTCTATGCAATTGGATTCTATCCTTTAAAATATTTTATGGCTTGTAAGAAATTGCAGAAAACAAAAAACCGTGACCCAGGGCATGAGTCATTTAGTTGTTGCTAGTGATGTGTTTTGCATAACCATGCTGTTTTGCAAATCCAGGAAACTGATGTTATTATAGTACTATAGTATAGTATAGTACAGTATAGTATAGTGTAGTATTGATGTATAATAATATGAAGTTCTATCATGTTCAAATTTGTCTGTTACCACAATTAGTACTAAACTTAGTTCACTTCAAAGAAACATTACTCTGCTTTCTTTTTTTTGGTCATGTTGTCCTCTAAACTTAACCTTGGCATTTACTGATCTGTGTTTTAACTATAATTTCTTTTTTTGCTTTAGAGTCTGTTAAATGGAATCATTAAGTATTGTAAATAAGGCTTTGCTTTTTGTTTTTGCTGTTGTTTTCTTTGTTTGTTTGCTATTACAAATCAGTCTGCTATTGTCAGTGGTAAGAGGACAGAAAGCTCCTGAGGAGTTCATATAATCTTTTAGGGTCTTTAACTCAGGCCAAACTGAGATTTGTAGCTTCATCATGGAAAAGAACTGGCTAGTTGGTGCTTAATAGAGATATTTTAATAAAAACTTTAAAATGAGGATTAAGAGAAAGAGAGGTCCTCGGAAGAAAGCAAGACTTACCAAGTGTGGATATTTGCTTCCTAAAGGGTAGTAGGGAAGAGTGAGGTACCCAAGTGTAAATTCGGCTTCTCAACAAAGAGGCAAAATTAATTGTCTTAACATTAGCTATATGTGTTAGGGTTTTTTTTTTTAAAGATTTATTTATTTTATGTATATGAGGTTTTATCCAGAAGAGGGAATCAGTTCACATTATAGATGGTTGTGAGCCACCATGTGGTTGCTGGGAATTGAACTCATGACCTTTGGAAGAGCAGACAGTGCTCTTAACCACTGAGCCATCCCTCCAGCCCCGTGTTAGGGTTTTTATTGCTGTGAAGAGACACGATGATCAAGGCAGCTGTTATAAATGGAAGCATTTAACTGGGGCTGGCCTACAGTTTCCGAGGCTTAGTCCATTTTCATCCTGGTGGGAAGCATGGCAGCACGCAGGCAGACGTGGTGCTGGAGAAGAAGCTCCAGAGTTCCACATCTAGATCCAAAGGCAGCCAAAGGGGACTGTGTTCTGAAGGCATCCAGGAAGAGGCTCTGATTCCACACTGAGTGGAGCTTGAACATATGAGAACCTCCACCCCCACAATGACACACGACCTCCAACAAGGCCACACCTACTCCAACAAGACCACATCTCCTAATAATGCCACTTCCTATGGCCAAAAATTCAAACACATGAGTCTATGGAGGCCATAGCTATTCAAACCACCATACTGTGTATACTGTGTATGGCTTTCAGGTTATATCTCAAGTCTATCAGGAAACCTTCCCTCCCAGACCTCTTTTGATAAGTGTGATAAATGAGGTGGCTCTAGGGATGCCTTGGATGGAATTGTAGTCTGATAAGGTTACAAACACCCAGGAGCTACTAGGCTGCTGTAATTTTCTTCCCCGGTAAATACAGCTTCTGATGAGATTCCTGAAAAGTTTCAGGCTTGCAGCAGGGATGGCAGAAGAACCTTGAATGGGTGGTGATTGTGCTGTGTAGTTCTTGCTTTCTGGTGGCAGGAGGCTCTAGCTGGATTCCCGAGTGAGAGGCTCCCTGTTTCCCTGCCTTTTATTAGGAACATGAACTTTTATGTGTAGGTTTATGGGTAGGGAAGATTTCATTTTTCTAGGTGAGTATTCAATTGTGCAGTTCTTATTCTCATTTGTACTTGACTGTTTATCACTTGCTGAAAGAGAGGTGTTTAAACCAAATAAGATTGTGTGTTTAGGGCCGAGATATAGCTCAGTAATAGGGCTCATACTCAGTATCTGCCAGAACACCATGTGCTTTAACCACTGAGCCATCTTGCTAGTCCAAAAAATTTTTTTTTCTAAAGAACTTTGTAGTATCTCTAAAACGTTGTCTTACATGTAATTGGCGAATCATAGGTTTAAACTAGGATGTCAGGCTTATATTCACATGAAGATATGTTTCTTTTCATATTTGTGTTTTCTAACTTTTGCTCTTTTTTTTTTTTTAGTGAAAATGTGCTGTTTGGAATGGGAAATCCTCTTCTTGACATCTCTGCTGTGGTAGACAAAGATTTCCTTGATAAGTAAGTATTAACCACTTTATATATATAGCACCAAACATCCCTGAAGAGAGAACTGATTAAATTGGAATTAGGCTCGTTGGATGGTTCATTGGGTAAAGACACTCCCTGCCCAGGCCCAACCCAAGTTTGATCCCTGGAATCTACATGGTGGAAAGAGAAAACTAATTACTGCAGGTTGACCTCTGCTCTGCCCCCTCTCCCCCCACATGCATGACTTGTTCTTGTTGGCGCACACACACACACACACACACACACACACACAATAAATGAGTAGATAAACACAAAAGACCCTACCAATAACAAAAACTCTGCAAAAAAAAAAAAAAATTGACCATATATCACCGTCAATTAGAGGGAAACTCATGAACTTGACATTTTAGTTCACTATTGTTTATTAATTAATAAATTACCATAATTTTTAAAAAATGTATTTTATTTCTTCTGAATACTTTTTTTCAGTTATTATGTAATAATCATGGTGATGCATACCCGTAACCTAAGCACTCAGGAGACTGAGTCAGGAGGATGATCACAAGTGTGAGGCGGGTCTGAGTTACATGATAGAGTGTCTGGAAACATACAAACAAAAAGAGAGCAACAAAAAACACAATGGTGTTGGGATAACTGCATTTTTACATGCGAGAGAGTAGTACTGAATTCCTACTTCATACTCTATAGAAAAATTAACCCAAAATGGAACAAAACCCTAACCTTAACTAAAACTATAAACATCTTAGAAAAAAAAAGGTGTAAATCTTTGTTCTGGTTTTAGCACTAGATTATTAAATTTAATATTAGTAAACGCATAAGCAATAGAAGAAAAGAATAAGATGGACCTTAGTAAAAAAGATGAAATTTTCTGCATCTGAAGACACTGTCTAGAAATTGAGGTCTGGGGATGTAGCTGGATGGTGCTTGTCTAACATGTATAAGTCTTTGGGTTCAATACCAGCACATGAATTATGTACATGAATGTATATGAATGTGTTCACACACAAAATCAGGCCAACCCATATGATAGGAGCAAGTCATGTAAGGGTCTGGCATTTTTAGTATTTAGATCAGTGGTTCTCAACCTTCCTAATGTTGTGACCCTTTAATACAATTCCTCATGTTGTGGTGACCCCAACCATAAAATTATTTACATTGCTACTTCATAACTATACTTTTGCTACTGTTATGAATCTTAATATAAATACCTGATATGCAGGATATTTGATATACAGCCTCAAAGGGGTCGAGACCTACAGGTTAAGAAAAGCTGATTTAGAAGATTTAAAAAGTTTTTATAGCTAAAATACAAAACCAGGGTTATTGAGATGGCTCCTCAGATAAAGACTTGTCACCAAACTTGATGTCATGAGTTCTTTTCCTGGACCCTGCATGATAGAAGAAGGCTCACTCCTCCAAGTTGTCTTCTCATCGCTCTGTCTCTGTCACTGTTTTGTCTCTGTTGGAGGCAGGTAGTTCCTCAGTAGAGTCGCTCTTCCCAGGGAACTCTAGTTTGTCTTACATTGACAAAACTAACCAGCACATTGCTGTATTCCTTTTCATTCAAGTGTAAATAGAATGTAGGTTAGAAAAGTATGTGTAATTGCTTCAAAATGTGTTCATTTCAGTTTTAAATAGTGTATTAAGTTGTATTGATCAACTTTTAAAAAATTTATTGTTTTATTAATTACAGTTTATTCACTTTGTATCCCTCATGTAGCTCTCTCCCTCCTCCCCTCCCAATCTTACCCTTCCTCCCTCTTCCCGTACCCCTCCCCAAGTCCACTGATAGGGGAGGTCCTCCTCCTCTTCTCTCTGATCCTAGTCTATCAGGTCTCATCAGGAGTGGCTGCATTGTCTTCCTCTGTGGCCTGGTAAGGCTGCTCCCCCCTCAGGGGGAAGTGATCAAAGAACAGGCTAATCAGTTCGTGTCAGAGACAGTCCCTGTTCCCATTACTGTGGAACCCACTTGGACACTGAACTGCCATGGACTACATCTGTGCAGGGGTTCTAGGTTATCTCCATGAATGGTCTTTGGTTGGAGTGTCAGTCTCAGAAAAGACCCCTGGGCCCAGATTTTTTTTTTCCTGCTCTCCGTGTAGAGCTCCAGTCCCTTCCAGATCTTTCTCTGCCATTTGATATTCCTCTATTGAGATTTCTCTGTTTAGCTCTGTACTCCTCCTAGGCATATGTACAAAAGATGCTCAAGTACACAACAAGGACATTTGTTCAACCATGTTTGTAGCAGCTTTATTCATAATAGTCAGATCCTCAAAACAACCCAGATATCCATCAATGGAGGAATGGATACAGAAATTGTGGTACTTTTACACAATGGAATACTACTCAGCAACTAAAAACAAGGAAATCATGACATTTGCAGGCAAATGGTGGGATCTAGGAAAGATCATTCTGAGTGAGGTATCCCAGAAGGAGAAAGACACACATGATATATACTCGTAAGTAGGTACTAGACCTATAAGATAGGATAAACATACTGAAATCTGTACACCTAAAGAAGATAAACAAGAAAGAGGACCCTGGGTAAGATGATCAATCCTCACTTAGAAGACAAATGTGGTGGACATTGGATGTAGGAGAAAACAAGTAACAGGACAGGAGCTTACCACAGAGGGCCTCTGAAAGACTCTACCTAGCAGTGTATCAAAGCAGTTATTAAGACTCATAACCAAACCTTCAGCAGAGTGCAGGGAATCGTATGAAAGAAGGGGGAGTTAGTATGACCTGGAGAGGACAGGAGCTGCACAAAGACCAAATATATCTGAGCACAAGGGTCTTTTATGAGACTGTTTCTCCAACCAACGAACATGTACGGATATAACCTAGAAACCCTGCTCCGAAATAGCCCACAGTAGCTCAGTATCCAAGTCTGGTCCCTAGTAAGGGGAACAGGGACTATTTCTGACATGAACTCAATGGCTGCCTCTTTGACCTCCCTGTCCCCCAAGGGAGGAGCAGCCCTGCTAGGCCACAGAGGAGGACTTTGCAGTCAGGCCTGAAGATAACCTTATAAGCTAGGGTCAGATGAAAGGGGAGGAGGTCCTCCCCTATCAGTGGACTTGGAAAGTGGCGGGGAGACGATGAAGGAGAAAGGGTGGGGCTGGGAGGGAATGAGGGAGCAGGATACAGCTGGGACACAAAGTTAATGAATTGTAACTAATATTAAAAAAAATTAAAATTTAATTAAAAAATAAAATCCCTGAAGTCTAAAAATTCTCCAAAGAACAGTCCTAAAAGATCAAAATCTCAGTTTTAAATCAGGGGAGGTGAAATCTCCAAAGTTGTGCTTTCTTTTGGGGGGGTTGGTGAGGGAGTCTATCAAACTGTGTGAGCAGTAGATGTGTATTTCCAGTTGTTTATAGACTTATTGTATCAGATTATGTGGAACAAACATCTATCTATCTAGCCAGTAAAACTTGATCGGATGTGTATGCATCCAGCGCTTTCAGAGGAGGTTAGTGTATGCATCTGAATGATAGGGAAGATCCATCATTACCAGATCAGCATGAGCTTGCAGGTAAGAAATACAGAAAGACCAGTGGTCTCTTCTTTCTAGATCTGTGAGTCAGTTTTCTTTTGATTTCTTATTTCTTAGATATCAGAACTTCAGGTTTCCAGGCCCTTGGATTTCACAATTCCTCTCTGTCTCTCTTGTCTTTCACCTTGGACTGAGAATTAGTTGCACAGTTTTCTTGCATCCAAGTCTCTATCTTGCTGCAGATGATCTCTTGTAAAACTTCTTTTCCTCTGTAGCCACAGCAAGCAATTCCTGTAGTAAATCCTCTCTTACACATCTGTATATGTACATATGTATATATCCTGTTGCCTCAATTTTTCTTGAAATCCATTACTTACGTACATTAGGTATTAGGAGAGTCAGATAGAATGCCTTCTTACTGTGTCACTTAGCAGTATAATAATGGAAGATATTTATTATTCTCTTGTGAAATTATTCCCTTGCAAGAAAGCTGTGACAATGCAACAGCATATACTTATAATTTCAGGCCTCCATGAGGCTGAGTGCATTCCTAAAGTGTAGTGTCAAGGTGTTATCAAGGACTATGCGTTTAAGGCTATCCTGGACTACAGTGCAAGGCCCTCTCTCAAAAGCAGAAAAAAACTTCTGTGATAAGTTATGAAGCTATCTAATGTGGTAGGGAGGGAAAAGCTAATTATTACTGCCGCTTGAAAAATAAAATCTCAACTGTCATGGCAAAGCAATAGCCATCCGTTCAGATTTATAAAATTTGTAGACCTTAGCCACTCTTCAAATACGAATGCTAGAATTTAAAAATCACAGAATTGGAAATGTGTGAAGAATACAAGAAGCCAAGTGTGGTGTATGCTTGTAATTTTAGTACTTTGATCAGGAATTCTAAAAGGAGTCATATTTTAAGGCCAGTCTTGCCTATGTTGGGAAAAACTAGAACAAGCCAGCCAAACAAACAAAGCCCCCAAATAAAATGCAATAAATCTCTTCTTACAAACTACTTAATCATGTGTTACATCTGTAACTTTCCTCATGGTGTAGTGTTTGACTTCACAAAATAAGAATTCAACAAGACCAGCTAGCTTCTGAAGAACCAGTGAAAAACACTCGCTAATACAGAGATGCCTACAGTGTTATACAACATTAAATGGTAAAAATTATTTGGACTGTTGACAATGATAGCCTTATTTTTGTACTAATGAACATTGAGCCTTACACTTGCCAGGCACAGCTCATAGCCCTGATTTAAAACAAACAAACAAACAAAAAAAACCTCAGGGTAGTTGCATGCCTTTAATTATCTGGAGTCAGAAGCATCTCTGAGTTTGAGGCCAGTCTGGTCTACAGAGTGAGTTCCAGGACAGCTAGGGCTACACAGAGATACCCTGTCTTGAAAAAAAAAAAGGGACATTTGTTTCTTTATTAAGTGTGTCTCTGTGCTTCCACATGCACATGCCATAGAATGCACATGGAAGTCAAAGGACAACTTGTGGAATAGGTTCTCGTTCCAACTCATGAGTCTTTGGGATTGAACTCAGGTTCATCTGGCTTGTTGGAAAGTGACCTTATCCATGGAGCCATGTGCCACCCTCTCCCTGTGGACTTGTACTGCTTCTGTCAGAAAAACTAGATGTTTCACTTTGTCTAATAGATGTCAATTTCAAAACTATCTCTGCTGTTCGCTTTTTAAAAATGTGTAACATTCTTGTTCCAGATGGATCTGCAAATTGTAGTATTTGCATGTTTACGTATTCTTGACTTTCTGGAAATGTCAGAGCACTTTGTAAATTTTTGTTTGAGGATTTAGTACATTTAGTGAAATTTTGAAAATGGACTTCAGTATGAAAAAAGAGTATTTTCAATAAAAGGAAAAATATGGGGAAAAAAGAGAAAGAAAATGGACTTCAGTTGGTCATTTCCCTCCCTACTTGACAGCTCATCTTTCTGTTTTTCTCTGCCTTCTAATTATCTGAGTTTCCTTCCTTGGCATTTTCTTCTGATTTAGCTTTACGAGTAGCAGGTGGTGTTTTATTCCCCATGCTCTCCACCCACTCCATCAGGAAGTGCCTCTCCATGCACAATGCACAGATCTTAGACATATTTTGCTGATAGTCTGAAGCTTATTCACTTCCAGGGAATGAAGGAATATGGGTTTGGTCCATTATCCAGACAGAGAGAGAGAGATGAGGCTGAGCATGATTTCATAGAACGATTACCCACTATTTTCAATTATTAGCATTATTTTTCTTATAATTCAGTGTGCTATGTATTCATTGTCATATCATTTCCAGCAGTGGAGTTAAGATATGTAAAGAACTTTAGAAATTTATAATTTGTTAATTGCAGTTTTTGCAAATGTGATGTCACAGCATTGGCTTTGCAGATGAGCCTGCAGTTGTGTAAACCACTGAGACTTCCTCATGAGGAGGAGCTCGATGTCTTACTCCTACATCTGCATTTGTAAAAGGTACAGTTTCTCCAGATCTCAGTTCTTTGGGTTGTTGCGTATGAAGTGGTAATGCATCAAAATGATGTTGTAGTTGAGACTAGGCCTCATTAAATTGTCTAGGCTGGCCTCAATTAGTGATCCTCCTGCCTCAGCTTTCTGAGTGCTAAGGTTACAGGTATATGTCACTATGCCTGGCTCATGAATTTTAAGAACTATTTAGTGAGTGCGTGTGTGTGTGTGGGAGAACAGATGGAGAAGGTGTGCACAACTTTCAGGAGTTGATTTTCTCCTTTTGCTATGGCTCGCAGCATTGAATTTAGGTCTTCAGGCTTGGTGACAGGTAACTTTACCTGCTGAGCCATCTTATTTCTATCCTCCTACCCATGGAGATTTTGGTATATGTCATCAGAGTCTTGGATAGTCTTTCATAGTTATTTAAATCACTAGAGTTACAATACGCTGAGTCTACCCAATTATTAACCTTATTGGTAAGTGCTTATATGTTTTGCTTTTGACCTATTTATTTATGAATGTGTTTTTTTTGCTCATTGCTGTAACTTTGCTGTCATTGTTGGTATGCTTGGAATGCTTTTACTGCAAAGATACTTAATCCATGATTGTCTATTTTATTGTATAAATTGGCTTGTGAAGTATTCTGTCATGTTTTTGTTTCTCAAATTTATCTTCAAAACTTTAAATAAATGTCTTCTAAAAACAAGATAACCAAAGGTAATTACGGAAGGAGACTAAGTAAGAAGAAATACTGAGCAGGAGATAGGAAAGAAATTTCAAGAGGTAGATGATTTTATGACAAGCACTTGTCATTCATACCAGATGTATTAGAGATGTAGTGATGTAAGGCCTAACGGAGTTTATCATGCTTGCTAATAGAATGCCAGTTTGACCTCAGCTAGGTAATCACAATGAAGTGGTGGGAAGAGAAGCCAGAACAAACTGTTAGCAAAGAAATAGGAAGTGTACTGGTCCAGTTTGTCGATGTGGCCCGAGAGCCCAGCAGTGACACATTCTGAAAATTTCTCCCATGACGTGAATAACTGTTTAAAAAAGAAGAGGAAAAGTTAAGATTATGAAGAATATATTTTTGTTTTATATATTCAGGTTTAAAATCTAGTTGAGCCCTTTTCTTTAAGATTCTCTAATTTAGTCATTTCCTATCTGCTTTGCTGATGAGAAGTTAAAACACTGTTTCATAAATCTGTAATTTTTTGCTGTTGTTTGCACCTGAACTATGAGTTTTACTCTTAATCTGTTTCTTTATAAACCTGAATGTGAGTCGAGCAGTCTACAGATTGTTGTGATGGTTAGCACTTTTGGCCTCCCTCCATTTTCATCCTTTATAATTACACACACAGCTGTCTACATCTCTCTCTCTAATCACACACACGTACGTATTTATATATGTTTAAATGTATATATATTCATATATGTAGTATGTGTTAGGGTCAAATTAAATAATGATGATTACAACAGATCTTCTATGAAAGTGGTTTATTCGGTGGAGATGGAGGGGGGAAGAGCAGGACATGATGGGGGAAGGAGAGAGAGAGAGAGAGAGAGAGTGCGCCCCGACAGAAAAAGGGGAAGCAAGAGGGAAGAGAGACCAAGAGAGGGACCACATGGCTGGCTGGTCCCTTTAAGGGGGAAGGTAACCATGCCTTCCAGGTGTGGCTACATGGCCAGTGACAGGAAGATATCATAAGTTGCTAGGCAACCCAGGAGCAGGTTTAGTTCCAAAATCCTAACATTCTTCCCATTTTCTATAATTAAAAAATGAGGAATTTGGGCTGCTTCTCATGTAAGGTAAGTTAAAGTATATAAATTTAGGTTTATTGGAAGCAGCTCTTGGTTGTCATGCAAGGGGTTAAGAGAGAGAGAAGAAATGATAGCAACAAAATGGTCAGATTACATGGTCGAGAGGAGGAGGGGAAGCCTCTGCCCTGGAAAATTTAGGGTAGAGGCTTGTCAGTAGAGAGTTGCCAGCCATGCAAGGCAGCAGGTAGGGACTGAGGAATCCTGGAAGAACCTTTAGCTGCTTGTCCTGGTACTGAAGCACACCATTTTAGCCTTTTGTTAATAAGTGAATAACAGGTGTAGATTCTCTTCTGGCTACTTCCTGCTGACACTGGGGGCGCTGTAGGGAGATCAAAAGGTTGAAATGCTTGCCAAGTCCAGGAAGAACAGGCTGCATTGATGCAAGAACATCCGTGACTGGGAGGGAAAGTGCAGGTACAGCTTGATGGAAGTCTGTGAGGTCATACTGGAACACTTATGGTAGCTGCTTTGGTGCCGTTGTGGCTATAGGAAACATCTGTGTCTGGCAGGACACTGAAACATGTATACAGGCAAAAGATAAAGTTAAGTAGGTTATGGAGAAAATCCTTTAGGTGTACACTGAAAACTTTTGGAAGAGTGAACAGGTGTGGAAGGTTTGGATCAAAGAGACTTGAACATGGGAATCTCCATTTACCTGAGGGGACCTTCATTTATCCAATCACTGGCAGTAATTAAAAAGGCTTTGCTCTGGATCTGTCATTGAGGTGAGGTTTGGTTACAGAAGTGTGTAAACTTAGAGGCCCTTGTGCTAGCAGGCACTAAGTGTAGAAACCTGAAATTCTCCAGAAATGTCCCAGAGGAGAAACTGGAGGAACGGGCATCTGGGCGTTTCTCATTGGGAGGCAGAGAAGCCAGTGACCTTCCAGAGGTGTCCCAAGGCAAGGTATGACTCAGTAGAGATGGTCCTACCTGGTCCAATAGCTCGTCAGCTTTTGGCCAGAGACCAGGGGCACAGTTGCCCGAGAGCACAGTCCATCTAAAGCTAGGATTTTCCTGTGTGAGCGTGAGGGGGTAGAAGGAATTGTGCACGTGGGGGTTCTCCCAAGGGAAAAGAAGCCCTAAATGGAGGTCAGGAGAGAGGGTCAACCATAGCCAGTGAAGACTATGGCTGAGGGGTGTCTCAAAAGATAGTGGGAAGTTGCTGGATATCGAACAGTCAAGCTTCCCCTACCAAGAGAAGTGTTTTATGCTGATAAATGAGGTGAACTCAACAATCTAGTGGCTGGCCAATGAGAACTCACCAATCTAGCGGTGTTGCATGCAGCAGATAGCAATCTGGTAGCCAGTAAAGGGAAGGCCCAAAACCAGGGAAAGGGAAGAGATCCCACCTTCTGAGATAGGCAATAAGTGCAGTACTTATCTGGAGCCCAATTGACCTGAGAGTTGGATTCAAGTGGACTTCTTGAATCCACTTCTTGTCTTGCAGCTTACAAGACATCCTAAGTTGCTAGGCAACCCAGGAGCAGGTTTAGTTCCAAAATCCTAACTGTGTACTCAAGTAACTTTGTTACTGTTTATGACCATGCTGTGCCCATATAGCCATACTGTCTTCCTGATCGTTTGCAGATACATGGGCTTAGTTGGAAATACATGCATTTACTTGACCTTTTTTAAAAAAATCAAATTTTACATGTTCGATTCTTTGGTGGTAGTTTCACTCTTTGTAGAAGTGTTTAAATTGTCCTGTTGTACCCAGTGGAGGCATGACCCCCCACTTGTGCTCTTTGGATACCATCCACAGTGACTTAAAAAAAACCTTTCAGGTCTTAATCTCTACGCCATAGTAGTCATCAGAGAAATAAGCTTGTTTGTTTCTGTCTTTAAAAAGACTTACAAAAGTTAGACACACTTTAAACTGCCTTGCCTCGAGCTAGCGGAATTACTCTTTTTGCAGAGGTTGAAACATTCCGAAAAAGAAGGAAGGGTTGCATACTTATTACTAGGATTGGCACTTCTTGTCTTGGGTATTAACTCTGTGACATGGATAGTTTTATCCCTGTTAGAGAAATTAAGTAGCTTTGCCTAATTTGATTTTTAATCTCATGTGGAAGGTTTTCTTTGTGCGGGTTAGAGGCAAGATAAGAGGGTCTTTTCCTGAACCTCATTTTCCTCATCTGCTGCTTATTGGTGTACATCTCATTTTCATTTGCTGAGTTAAAGTAGAAAAAAAATATTGTGAAATTCTAATGTACCATTTTGATGTATCTGATTTTAGGGCGTATATTTGTGTTTCGATCTCATAAATGGTTATAGATTCCTTTTTTTAAAAGAATTTTAAAACAGGGTCTTTCTGTGTAGACCAGGCTGGCCTCAAACCTCAGAGAGACCTGCCTCTGACTTCCTAGTGCTGGGATCAAGGTGTGTGCCACCGCACCCAGCAGTACGCTTTTCTAAATCATGTCTTTTGCAAGATAACAGAGAACAAGTTGTGCTTTGCGTCATTCTCAGAAGAACTTGGTGGGAAGTTGATTTTCGGATTTTACTTGGTTGGAGTTTTCCTTATTGGTTTATTGAAACACTTGAGGGTTAGGCAGGGAAGTTGTCTCAGGTGGAGAAGGTGCTTGCTCTGTAAACATGATAGCCTGAACTTGATCCCTAAAAACCACCCTAGAAAGAGAACTGAATTTCGGAAGCTGTCCTCTGATTCCAGCCCTTGTGCTGTACATAGCCATGTTTATGCCCATATTCACAGACCCCTACTCCCACTCTGTGGATATACACATACACATGAATAATAAAACTGAGGGAAATCAGGTGTGATAGATGGCCTGTAATTCCATCACTCAGAAGGCAAAGGTAAGATGATTGAACATTTAAGGCTACCCTGTGGTGAGTGACAGGCCAACTTGAGCCACCAGGGCAGCCTAAGTTACACAGCAAGACTACTAAAACAACCACCCCTTCCAAAACCAAAACCTAAGGGCAGAGCACATATTTAGCATGGGTCCTAGCATCAACTTGAAATCCCAACAAGCAACAACAAAAATGTATCCAAAGACTAAATACAGTCCATAGTCTTTTTCTTTCCTTTTTTTCTTTCTTTTATTTATTTTTGATTATTGTAATTTATTCACTTTGTATCTCAGCTGTAGCCCTCGCCTTTGTCCCCTCCCAATCCTGCCTTCCCTCCCTCTTCTCCTCCCATGCCCCTCCCCCAGTCCACTGATAGAGGAGATCCTCCTCCCCTTCCATCTGACCCTGTTCTATCAGGTCTCATCAGTACTGGCTGGATTGGCTTCCTCTGTGGCCTGGTACAACTGCGCTTCCCCAGAGGGAGGTGATCAAAGAACCAGCCACTGAATTCATGTCAGAGACAGCCCCTGCTCCCCTTACTAGGGAATCCACTTGGAGACTGAGCTGCCATTGGCTACATCTGAGCAAGGGTTCTAGGTTATCTCTATGCATGGGCCTTGGTTGGAGTATCAGTCTTTGCAAAGACCCCTGGGGACAATCCATAGTCTTGATGACATCTCTCTTTTTTTTATTCATATTTATAATTTATACTTTGCTGACTTTCAAAATGAATCACAGATAGTGATTTTAGTTTGTAAAATAAATCTTAGTTACGGTTGTATACTAAGACATATTGTGATTTTTTTTCCTCTTTATAAATGGCTATAAGGAGTTTGATCTTGAGCTTTGAAATATTTCTAATTTGCCTACGCAAACAAGTCTACTCTTTAAGATTTCCCCTGTGATTTGTAAACAAAGAGTACTGCAGTCTTAAAAGTTAGAATAGAATTCTTTTAGGCAGCAATTAGTGGGTATTGGTTATTTTGCCCTTGTGTATAATAGTTACTTACCTAACTATGCCTGGGTAAGGTTGGTATTTATGATGGATATTTCAATGAAGAACACAGTGTACAAATTAACTGCTAGACATGTGTACATAAATAAACATGTACACAGGCAAAGCAGGAGAAAAGTGTTTGTCCTGACCCAAAGAGCAGTCTGACCTCTTCCCTCTGGGTAGTTACAGCATTGTATATGATGGGTGTGTGTTTGCTTTCATGTTTAGTGAAGGGACAGGTCACACCAGTTAGTGTTAGGGAGCGGGTTGGCCTGGCCCAGTAAGACCAACCAGTCATGCTCTTTAGTGTGTGGGCTTAGGGCCTTCAGCTTACAGTCCAAGTGCCTTGAGTTCAATTATGTGAGCAGTGCATCATGCCTATGTAAAGTCACCTCAATAAAACCTCTGCAAGCTGAAACTTTGTGAATGCCCCTCCATGCTACATTGTTACCTGTGGATAGTGAGGGAGTGGACAATGAAAGTTCCACATTTGGAAGCCCCTCAGACACTGTCCTACATATTTTTTCTTGTTTCTTGTTTTGATCCATATCCTTTTACTTTATTTCAGAATTTGAATATAATAGGTTTCAGTAAATTTCATGAATCTTTGAAGCAAAACATGGCTTTTGGAACATTCCAAGTTTAGAGTTGGTGTCGGAATTGGGGACATTCTTGAGCTTTGTGTTTATATAAATGACAAAGAGAATACGTTATCAGACAGCCTCCTAGGAAGCAACATGAACGTGTCAAGTAATAGAAGAATGATAAAATTAAGCAAAATCAGGCAAGGTGAGGAAGGAGAAAGTTTTAAGGTCTGCTAGAAACATTACCTAGTTTGGAATTGTTGGAAGCCAGGTCAGAGAAAGGAACACAGGAGAGTGGCTGCTGCAAAGCTCCGGAAGTGGATAACATTTTCCAAGAGCATACTCAATGCTGGTGTTCCCACTCACCAGTGAGGTCCTGTGTGACGCAGGAGGCTAAGCTCTCCTTAGCAGTCTGCTGCTTCCTAGTGAGGGGCCTTTCTTTTTTGGTCTACTTTGGTTCCTTTTAAGTTCTTACTTTGACAGCTTAGAAGAGAATGTTTTTTTGTTTTTTGTTTTAATGAGGAAAGAGCAAATTGAAGAGATGAGAAGGCAGAAGAGGCAGTAGAGGAACAAATAAAACATGCTTTTCTTTTTCCCATTCTTACAGTGTCACTATAACTTATATATCATACTACCTAACTTTTTTTTTCTTGCCGAATTGTGAGGTCATAAAAGGCAAGAAATAAGCTTGTTGTTTCTCTTATTTAACCAGCCAAAGACAAAAAGTAACATTGGTTAAATGCCTCGTGTATAATGCATCATGTAATTTGTGAATGTCATATGTAGCCACTTAAAAAAAAACACGAGTTTATAAACATGTTTTCATACACATTAATATTTATGATTTTTTATGGGTGAATAAAACTGATGAATCACTTTTTTAGTGAATCCTAATTACCACAGTGATCTTATACAACAGTCTTTTACAAAAATACATAAGCTCTTTTTTCTTCTTAGTCCTTTTGCTTTTAAATTGTGTTGTACTTTTCCTCATCAGATTTTATCCTTGTGTAATTCATTTTATATATAAACATTTCATGAATATTGATCACCCTATGTTTCTGCAATAAAAATATATATGTAAATTTAATTCTAAAGTCATTACATTATATTCTTCACATAGTAAAGCCACATAAATTCATTAAAGTGGGAATAATTCAATGAAAGAAAATACAAAGATCAGAAATACATCTATTAAATAAGATGGTGAAAGTATTTGTAAAACTTTTGTTCAATTGATTCAATCTTTTGAGGCTAAATAATATTTATTGCTGCAGTCAGGTAGTGTTCTGGTTTGCCATGTGTATATGTGTTACTGGGAGTTTTTTAATTTTTATTTTATGTGCATTTGTGTTTTGCTGCATGTATGTCTGTGGCAGCGTATCCGATCTTGAAGTTACAGACAGGAATTGAACCCAGATCCTCAGGAAGAGCAGTCAGTGCTCTCAACCACTGAGGTATCTTTCCAGCCCGGTACTGGGAGTTGAGCCCAAGTTTTTGTCAACTTTAGTCAAGTTTTCAAGCCTAACCATTCCCTTCAAAATTTTAGAGACAGCTAAGTTTGCACACTTCGATCTGTTTCTGCCTCCTTATTGCTAAGATTATAGGTGTTCACAAGACTACTTTTTTCCCTCAGTACAATTGTGTTATCTCAACAATCTGTTCTCATTGCTTGTTGGATTGTAATAGAATTTTCAGCATTGTCAGTTATTTGAATACGATCCTAAAAGTCATACATCAGCTGATTATTTTTAGGCTCCTCAGTATTCTTGAAAGCAAAACCAAAAAACCCACCAACCTAGCTGGTTACAGTCATTTGAGACATGGAATTCTGGGAGGTATACTTTGAAAAGCTACTAAGACTCTCTGCCTTTCACCTCCCCCGAACGCCCAATGCTGGAAATAAAACCTAGAGCTTCATACAAGTTAGATGTGGTCATTTATATTTATGTGGGTTAACTGAGGTGACATGTCACATCCTGAATGTGGATGGTAGCATCCCATGGTTTTAAAAAGGAGAAAGCTAGTTGAGCATAAGCATTTGTCACTCTACTTCCTGTGGATGCAATGTGACCAGCCGCCTTTTACGCCTACTGCCATGCCATCCTCAACATGATGGACTTCCTCAGACTGTGAGCCAGAGTGAATCCTTCTTACTTCAGTTGTTCTGGTCAGGTATTTTTGCTGTAGTAACTAACACACTCAGAAAAGTGTTTTGTAATTAGCTGGATTGCACTCATTATTGGTCTTTTGGTTTTTTTGTTTTGTTTTGTTTTTTTTTAGACAGGGTTTCTCTGTGTATCCTTGTTTGTCCTGGACTCACTTTGTAGCCCAGGCTGGCCTCGAACTCAGAGATCTACCTGCCTCTGCCTCCCAAGTGCTGAGATTTAAGGCATGGGCCACAACACCAGGTTCTCATTATAGGTCTTTTTTTTTTTTTTCTCAGGATGTCATGTTTACCTGAATATTTCACAAAGTGTTAGGGAAGAGTTGATACTGTTAATTTCAGTATAGCTATGTCAAGTGGTTTTTCTTGATAAATTGTTATAAACAGTTAGGAATAAACGTCTATTCCAAAGTAATCATTTCTCAGGACATTGTCTTGTTTCTGCTGTTTCTGGCAAAGCTGGTGGTGTCTTATCAGTTAAGTCATAGGCATCTAACAGGGTTGTGGTACTCATTTGATACTCTGATAGACTGTATACTTCAATTTGATTGGAGTACATGTAGTCAGATGTCTAATGGAGGCAAGTATGTTTGCATATTTACCTGACCAGTGTGTTGTTTATGTGTTATAGGTATTCTCTGAAACCAAATGATCAGATCTTGGCTGAAGACAAGCACAAGGAATTGTAAGTTCATTCAACCTCAGTTTACACACTTAACTCTAGGAAGTAGATGTTTGTAATCCACTTGATTTAAATATTATATACATTATATAATATATATGTAAAATAACACTATAATTTATATATGTAACACTATATATATAAAACACTACATATATACACATATATGTAAGTAACACTATCATTTCTTTTTCTTCCCCTAGATAAAACAAAAATTCATGGTTAATTTTGTAGTTTTATTTAGTACTTTTTCTAGCACTTGCGAAAGATGAGGAAACATGATTTTATTTCTTTTATAGCATCATACAAAAGCAAATACCTATCCATTGTTTAGTATAAAGTAAAATACTTCAAATATGGAGCTTGAAATGTCATTGCTTTAAATTTTTTTAATGTACTTCTTTTAGAATTCTATTTTTTCACTTTTGAGAAAATGGAATGCTGGGATATTTTCTTTGACATTTTTCTACTGGAAGGTAGTATTTAAAAGATTGCCATCTGACAAGGACTGTCAACATTTCAGTTGCAAATGATAGGCTTGGGAAGTTTGAAACTTATGTCAGTCTTTTATGTATCTGGAAGCTTTAAAATTTTTATATGCCTCTAAGTTTTTAAAGCTGGTCTATTTTTTCCTCATTTTCAGTAAAAGAAATAGTGGTAATGTTGAATATTATATAAACAGCCAACATCAATACTGTAAAAGGAAGAATTGGAGGACTTTGATTCTAATTTTATCCTTAGGATGCACCAGGCTACTTATTCCGCATATTAATTAGGTCTCTGTCCCATTTATAAGTACATTGATTTTCCAAGATGCCTTGGACATTTTCTTAGTGTACTAGATACACTTTCATATTAAAGACATTTCATTTATTTATGTAGAGAAAAGTTCTCACTTTGTAGTTTAGTCAATCAAAGTATCACAGTGTTCCCAGGGTGATTCTGAGCTCGAGGTAACCCTCTGCCTGCTAGATGCTAGGATTGTAGAGGAGAGCCACAGCACCCTGCAGCCATTTGATCTTCATATTTACTTAATTTAGCCTTTGTTTGTATATACACGTACATGCACACTGTGTCCTGTTTGCTATGTAATAGTTTAATCATTTGCTATTTCAGTTTGTTTTAATGTTTACTTAGAAGTTGTTTAGCTGTCCCAGATATAGCTCACCTCCTTGTTTAGAGCTTGACTAATGATTTTTTTCTTGTAATTTATTATGAAAAAACATTTATAACATTTAATTTTACCTGACACATAAAAATGTAATTATGGGAAAATTAAATGTTTACTCTACATTGACCCACATACTCACGATATGGATTTTATTATTTGTTTTATTTATCACCTTTGTGTTTTGTCCACTTACTAATTTGTTTGCTTATTTATTTAATTTTGGATTCATTCTAAAATAAGTTTCAGATGTCAGAATACTTCCTCCTAAATTAAGAGTTGTTGTAAATTTGCTTATATTAGAAATTTAAGTAAAATCATATGTATGATTTTATTTTAATATAAGATCTTTTATTTCCTCCTCTTTTTCTTCATTTCTTCTTTTCCCTTTGTTACCCTCTTTTGGCATAGGCTTTCTCTGTGTAGCCCTGGTTGGGTTGGAATTCCCTTTGCACACCATGTTGGCCTTGAACTCACAGAGATCTATTTGTGCTTCTTGAGTGCTGGTGTGACAGCAGTGCTGGGCTAGTCCATTTGTTTTTTAGATAGATCAGTATTGTTGCATGTGTCGTTCAATTCCTTTTAAATGCTGATTAGTAGGGCATTTTTGATTTTTTTTGTTTGTTTTTTTTTTTTTTTTATTTTCTGTTTTGAGAAAAGGTTTGTCTGTGTAGCCTTGACTGTCCTGGAACTCACTCTGTAGACCAGGCTGCCCTCAAACTCAAACAGATCTGCCTGCCTCTGCCTCCTGAGTGCTGGGATTACCACTCCTGGCTTTAGTATGACATTTTGATCTGAATAGTTTATCTGTTCTTTATTGATAAATATTGGCACTTGGGTGACTTTACTTTGATTGTTTTCTGTCATGTACTTTTCTGAGCTATGTACTAACAAAAACTCCCAATTGAATATGAATAGAACCTGTTTTATCAACAGCTCTTTATGAAAAATGTTTATTAATAATCTCATTTGTGTCTTTGAAATTTAAATAGCCAAGAATCTCACAGAGAAGGTAGAAATGCTCTTCACCTTACTTTGATTGGTACTGATTGTATGTGTGTATTGAATTACTGAATTTTACTATATTCCCTATAAATATGAAAAAATGTTTTGTATCTGTTGTTAAAAAGGATAGCCCAAATCTCTGTACTCAAGTCAAAGGTTTTAAAAGATATGGAATACAGATCTAACACAGATTTTTGGCTGATAGCCCAGTTAGTGAAGAACTTGCCAGGCAAGCCCAAGCACCTGAGTGTGAACCTCTAGAACACATGGACACGAGTACAGGGTGTTCCTGTAGCCCAGGTGCTCTAGCAGTGAGATATGTACACGGCAGAATTCCCTGAAGCTTGTGGGACAGCAAGCTTGCTGTATGCAGTGGCGAACCACAAAAGAGAGACCCTGCTTAAAACAAGATGCGATGTAAAACCAACACCTGAGTTGTCCTCTGAACTCCACATGTTTGCTGTGGTATACATCTACTTACACACTTGTACGTACATAGACACATACATTCATACATGTATACATGTACTCCAAAACAAAGCAGAAAATCCTAAAATGTAATTATCTAGTTAATGAGGCATATGTTATTTTCATAAAGCACTACTATTGATTCTTATATTCAAAATAATCTTGACTCAGCATGATATTCTAAAAACATCAGTGGCTACTATCATATTAGCTCATTTACCTACAGCGTGCCCTGATTTGATGTATACAAACAGGAGCTTCCACTATACTGATAGTTGGCATTGCTTTCTGTAGAGTAACTATGTTTTTATTAGGAATAGTCTTAGTTTCTGAAATCTTATGATTCAGATTCCATGAACAGTCATGGAGATTCTCTGCAACCACTTCCTGGAAAACCCGATTGCCACACTGGGAAAGAAACTGGGAGCAGTGACATTCGTTTCTGTAAGCAGAATGATTCTCTTTGTTTCTACACACTGAATATTCCACTCTAGGGGATGGTTTTAAGTTAGTGAAGTGGAGTGATTACAGTTGTGATGTGATTAATCCAAAACTGGGGGCTTTGTGCTTGACTCTGTGAATAATCCCATAATGAAATTGTTTTTTAATGTTTTGTATTTGTTTGCTTGTTTTTCATACTCCATTGCAATCGTAGTTTTATAAGTGGAATAGCTTAAAATACGAAAAACGCAAGTTCTGGAGGTGGTTTTTTTTTGTTTTGTTTTGTTTTTGTTTTCACTTGTGCCGGTTACTATGTGTAAGCATGACACATTTGTGGAAAAGTACCCGAGAACCAATTTAAAGGGAGAGTGGTTTATTTTGGCTCAGAGACTCAAGAGACTTCAATAGGTCCAGGGTGTGGTAGAGGAAAGTGTTCTGGGAAACCAGCAAGCAGAGACAGAGACAGAGACCAAGAGGGAAACAGGTACCAGAGAAGGAGAGAGAGAAAGATGGGAGAGAGGAAAGGAGAGACAGAGAGAGGACATTCAGGACACATTTCTTTTAAGGGCACACTACTTCCACCCAGGCCACACATCTTCCTGCTTTGTGTCAGGTCTCAGTGAAGCCATTAAATTCTTAATCCATTGGCAGGGTAGCACAGAGTAAGACAGAGTTCCCAGGATTCCTTCATTATCCAAAGTCTCACTTTTGAACATTGCGTTAATGACCAAGCCTTTAACAAATGCCAGGCGCTGAAAAGTTTTATCTTTTTTTTTTTTAAAGATGTATTTATTTACTATGTATGCAATGTTCTGCCTATATGTGAACCAGCAGGCCAGAAGAAGGCACCAGATCTCATTATAGATTATTATGAGCCACCATGTAGTTGCTGGGACTTGAACTTAGGACCTTTGGAAGAATAGCCAGAGCTCTTAACTTCTGAGCCATCTCTCCTCTGGCAGTTGCATTTTATATCCAAGCCATATCATTTTACTAGGCAGTGTTCAAAAATTCTGTATAGTTTTACATGTCTATCATATCTCAATAGAGACTTAAGAATAGTTTTTTTATTTTTTTATTTTTGGGCTGATCTGCAATGAA
>CM053766.1:87496008-87571648 GCA_028658305.1 Pachyuromys duprasi
CATACTACTTTATAGAGATAGACTAAACTTGATAGCTGAATTTTTTTTTTTTGCCTAATTTGTTTATACTTTACAATGCGGGGGGGGGGATCTCTCTTAAAGATAGTTAGGTTTATTTGCTTGACTTTTAAAGAGACCCTAAGGTAAACCTAATGTTCTATCTTGTCACAAATAGGGTGATAGCCACAGTAATAAAGTGACCTGTTATAGGGTAATACACTGATCAGTCACAATGCCGAACCAGAAGCTGTTCTCCTCATTCCCTTTTAAATGTCCTCTTTTTTACTTGATTCCACCAAAAAGCTCCTAAACACACAGTAGTTTTGTTTCATTTATTTATTTTTTTGTGTATATTTTGTGTATTGCTGTCACGTACATATGCGTGTACCATATGTGTGCATGGTTCCTGTGGAGACTAAAAGTGGGGGTCAGGTTCCTTGGACCTGGACTTACACATGGTTATAAGCTGCCTTGTGGTTACTGGGAACTAGACCTTAATCTTCTGCAAGAACATCAAGTAATCTTATCCGCTGTATCAACTCCCTATGTCCCTACACAGTAATTTATTTTATTTTAATTTTTATTAATTACAATTTATTCACTTTGTACCTCCTGTAGCTCCCTCCCTCATCCTCTCCCAATCCCACCGTCCCTCCCGCTTCTCCACCCAGTCTCCTCTCCCAGTCCACTGATAGGGGAGGTCCTCCTCCCCTTCCTTCTGATCCTAGTCTATCAGGTCTCATCAGGAGTGGCTGCATTGTCTTCCTCTGTGCCCTGGTAAGGCTGCTCCCCCCTCAGGGGGAGGTGATCAAAGAGCAGGCCAATCAGTTCATGTCAGAGACAGTCCCTGTTCCCATTACTATGGAACCCACTTGGACACTGAACTGCCATGGGCTACATTTGTGCAGGGGTTCTAGGTTATCTCCATGAATGGTCCTTGGTTGGAGTATCAGTTGCAGAAAAGAGCCCTGTGCCTAGATTTTTTGGTTCTGTTGCTCTCCTTGTGGAGCAACTGTCATCTCCAGGTCTTACTATTTTCTACTTCTTTCATAAGGTTGCTTGCACTCTGCCCAAAGGTTGGCCATAAATCTCAGCATCTGCTTTGATACCTGCAGGGTAGAGCGTTTTAGAGGCCCTCTGTGGCAATTCCTGTCCTGTTCTCTGTTTTCTCCTTCTTCTGATGTCCATCCTCTTTGCCTTTCTGAATGGGGTTGAACATTTTAGCCAGAGTTCTGCTTCTTAGGCGTACAGATTTTAGTAGGTTTATCCTATATTATATATTTAATATCCACTTATACGGGAGTATGTCTTTCTGCTTCTGGGATACCTCACTCAGGATGATCTTTTCCAGTTCCCACCATTTACCTGCAAATTTCATGATTTACTTGTTTTTTTTGCTGAGTAGTATTCCATTGTGTAAAGGTACCACAATTTTTGTATCCAGTCCTCAGTTGAGGGACATCTGGGTTGTTTCCAGCTACTGGCTAATACAAATAAAGCTGCTAAAACATGGTTGAGTAAATGTCCTTATTGTGTACTTGAGCATCTTTTGGATATATGCCTAGGAGTGGTATAGCTGGATCTTGAGGAAGCGCTAATTGTCTGAGAACGTGCCAGGTTGATTTTCAGAGTGGTTGTACAAGTTTACATTCCCTCCAGTAATGGAGGAGGGTTCCCCTTTCTCCACAACCTCTCCAGCAAGCCTACACAGTAATCTTAAAGGTTAATATTAGACTTAGTAACTGATAAGGGTGAACACTGTATCTTGTTGCCTAAATTTTTATCACAGGACCAATTTGTGATTTTAGAAATCAACTTAAATATACAACTAAGTGGGTTTCAGAAAATTGATCAGGTATTGTATATGTGTGACTTCCAAATTGAAGACAGTTAAGATTCTTCAAGGTGAGGCAAAAATTCAAAGGTTTATGTCAGATTAATACAAAAAGCTTTTATGCTTACGAAATGTCAGAAATTTAATTATATTGTGAATTTTGTATCTATATATTTTATGAAATAATATTGAGCCTATTTTGTATTCTTCATTTTCTTGAGTAACTCACTCAGAATTCTTATCATTGGCACTTTTGTTTGCCTTAGATCTCCTTTCTCAAGAACATACCAAACTTCTTCCATCCTAGGTCTTTTATTCTATGCGTGTAACTTTCATTGGGAAATGTAACCTAAGGAACCAGTGCCCTGAATTTAAGAAACATTTACATATTTTGTTTGTTTGTATGTTTGTTTCCAGTGGTGGGGACCAATCGTGGCCTCAAGGATACAGGCAAGCACTCTTAATACTGGACTACATCCCAGAAGGTCCCAGAATTGTTATTTTAAAACTGTTTTTCTATGTAGTCTTAAGTTTTATAAGGCAACTTTATTATATTGCTTTTTAAATTAGGCTTTGAAAAGCTACTTAGGGTGTCCATTATTTCATTCTTATTAAGTATTTAACCTGTGCTAGATTCCTTTGGCCCTTTCTTGCTGATTTCATTAGATACCTTTCTTTTGGATCCCAGACTAAACATCAATATGTTTCAGTCGTAAACATATTGCACAAATGATGTGTTTAAACTTTTCATGTAAGTTTAATCGTGGACTCTAAGAAGATATACCTAAAGGGATTACTAAATAAATGAAAACAGGGGTAATAATAGCAAATCATTAATTAAAGCCAAAGTGTTATTTGAGAGACAGCTCTTTAAAGAGTAGGAGTCTGTAAAATCCTGTATTCCTATCATTATTAGTAGGATTGTTTGTCCCAGGTCAGCCTAGGTTACATAAACTTCTAAACAAAGAAAGATGTTATGAACATTACTGTATATACATACCTACAAGAATACTTTTATTCATTTTTATATATTAAATTTTTTTTGTTTTCATAGTGTTTTTTTGTTTTTGTTTTTGTTTTTAGCTTCATTAAACCCCTGTAAGAGGTTTACTTGGTTTTTTTTATGTGAATGGTTTTTTCCTCCATTTGTATATACCACATGTATGCAGTGCCTGCAGGGAACACAAGAGGGTGTCAGAGCCCCTGGAACTGTGGTCATAGAAGGCTGTGAGCTGCCATGTGGGTACTAGGAACTAAACCTGGGACTTCTTACAAGACTTAACTTGGAGCCAAATCTCCCCATTCTGCTACTAACAGAAAATGAATAATTTTTACCATTTTACAAAGAAGATATTAAATGCAGAAGGAAAAACAATGAACTCAAGTTTTCAGCTGTCCAGGTGTATCAACAATACCTTACTGAAAACTCAGTGGAGGAAAGTTCAAATTGCTAACAGTACCTGGCCTTATTTTACTGGTTAAGTCAGCAGCTGGGTTTCCCTATACACTTCTTCCAAATATTTGACTCATTAACCTACACAGCAATGCTTAGTGCTTTTCTCTGAACATTGGACCAACACTAGTTACTCAAGTTTGAAGAGGCTGATACAGAGGATTCTGAGTTTATGACCAGCCTGGCCTAATAGCATTATCTCTTTAAAAAGCAAAACAGAAATGAGCTTCCACCAAGAAGCCAAACAATTTCCCTAATTTTTTTCCAACAACAGAATAGGCTTAACTTAGAGTGTTGTTGGGTCCTCAAAAACCGTAGTTAAATCCTATGGCAGAATTGACCCTTGCATAAACTGTTTGTGTGATTATACCCTCTATGCAGAATGTAATAAGTGCATAAAAACTCTTCTATCCTATCCCAACTACAAGAAACATGTGTTAGTATTGGTAGCATAAAATTATTTTCAGTTGCTTTAAAAAGGTTTTTTAGGTACCTATTCTATGTGTGTGGATATTTTGCCTGCATATATGTCTATGTAGCACACCCATGCCTGTTTTTTTTTGTGGAGTCCAGAAGAGAGCATCAGATCCCCTGGAAACTGGCATTACAGATGGTTGTAACCACCATGTGGGTGCTGTGAATCGAACCCAAGTCTTTTGGAAGTCCAGCCACTGCTCTTTACTGCTGAACCACCCCTTCAGCCCCATAAAATTAATTTTGCATGAGAATTTTTCAGTTACTGTAACTTGGGTTTTCTTCAAGTAGCATGCTATCTAGGATAAGAAGCCAAGTGCAGAGAGAGGGAGGGTGGGACCGGGAGGGGACTACAATCGAGATATAAAGTGAATAAATTATAATAAATAAATAAATAGAAAAATAGCAGAAATTGAAACAAGAAAAACAAATCAGGAAGCCAAGTATATTCTCCCTTCTCTCATGTTTTCCCAGGAGGTGGAATATCATAGCCATCACCATTATTATCAATAACATTATTTCTGAACTAATGATCATATACACAAAAATATTCAATCAAGAATTACAAAGCTAAGCTTCTAATAAAATTCAAAATATGTATGTGCTTAAAATCTTACAATGACACTTCCTTGAGATCAGTATGCACTTGCTTCATATTAAACCATGAAGTACTTCTTATCCACTTCCCTACGGGAACTTCGAGTATACTGCTGCTTAGATGTCTTATTTTTTGAAACTGAAGCTAAGTTGTGTGGACTTGTTCTCAAAAAAAAAAAAAAATCAAGAGATTATGTCTTTTGAAAGAGTATTTCATTAAGTAATTGTGAGACAAAACTACAAAAACACTACTAGTTCTAAAAGCAGTTAATGAATTTATGTTTTCTGTCCTCTTGGGAATGGAATGTTACACAGGCATACTGTGTAATTGAGCCAGCTAATTATTGAGATGTCCCGTTAGAGGATAACTTACACTCTTCTCATTGACTGGAGACCCGTAACTCCCAGCAGATTTGGAAGCTTGTTTTATTATCACTTTATTCTTTGGTGCTGGCTCCCTCTGTAGAACTCAAGTAAGACTACAGCATGATTTTTCAGTAATGTAAAACAAAACAAAACAAAACAAAACAATTACGATAATATGTAGAATATATTGGAACCTGTCCTTGAAGTTTTAGTTTATACCTAAACACTTCCATGTTAGGTTTTGACCATGGGACCACGGAACCATATCTCTAGTTCCTTTTTTTAATGTTTGCATATTTGAAAATACTTACCACATCATAGTCTCAATATAGCACATAATAATTCATTATTTCTTGAAATTATTTTGTGTTATAAGTGGTTTTAATTAAAAAAATATTGCCCATGTGTCACAAGTGAAGTACATGCTGCACTGGTAAATTAAAAATTTTTTTTTAAAGATTTATTTATTTATTATGTATACAATGTTGTCTGCATGTACATCCGCACACCAGAAGAGGGCACCATATCTCATTATAGATGGTTGTGAGCCACCATGTGGTTGCTGGGAATTGAACTCATGACCTCTAGAAGAGCAGTCAGTGCTCTTAACCTCTGAGCCATCTCTCCAGCTCCAAATTTTTTTTTTTTTCTGAGACAAGGTTTCTCTGTGTAGCTCTGGCTGTCCTCAACTTACTTTGCAGAATAGGCTGGCCTTGAACTCAGAGATCTGCCTGCCTCTGCCTCCCCAAGTGCTGGGATTACAGGTGTGCACCACCACACCTGGCTCTTGTGCTTTCTTAGCAGAGAGCAAAGACTTAATTTTCCCCCAACATTTGAATCAAAGTTGTTTATAAGTTCTTCTCATCTTAGCAACCACTTTGTGTTGGTAATCAACTTTACACAGCTAGTATAACTGCTCTTTAGGTTCCAGCTTTTTACAAACAGTTTTAGGTTTCTCCAATCAGATTAAAAAAAAAAATGTTGTTCTGGGCTTTGGATGTAGCTCAGTGATTGAGTGCTTGCCTAGCCTATGCAAGCCTATGCCTAGCCCTGTTTGTGTGTAGTAGATGACAGCGTAAACCTTTTAGGTACTTATCCTCAAAAGTCAAGAGATTCACTCAACCGCTACCAGAGAACTTCCTCTTGCATTAAATGAGAGTTAAGACACAGACTTTGGAGCACTCAGTAATAAGTGGGCTGTCTTCAGTTAACCCTTCTCCGCACGGATCAGGAATCTGCTGAAGAGGAGGCAGAAATTTAGTAAGAACCAAAGTTGAAGGCTGACTCCAAGGAGACGGTATCTTCTACATACAACAGGACTGATGCACATAAGAACTCAAGTGACTGTGGCAGAATGCACAGGGCCTGCACAGGTTAAAGCTAGTCAGAGTTCTGGCACTGAGAGGGATGTGGACAGGGACTCTCACCCCTAATCAAGAAGAACTAATTATATCAATTGATACCCTCTGGCAAAGGGGAAATCAGTTTTCCAATGTTATCTTACTGGGTATATCAACCGCATTACTGGGCAGGCCCAATGCCCGGGAGTACTTGGCCAATATACAATAAACTCAGTAGTATTTTTTTTGGACTTTTTGATTTGTTTTGGCACTTAAATTTTTTTTTTGGTCTTATTTGTCTTTTGCTTTTTGTTTTTGTGTGTTTCTTGTTTTGTTTTTTATTTTTAAAGAGAAAATTGCATAGATTGGGAGGTCAAAGTGGGGAAGATCTGGGAGAAATGGGGGGAAGAAAATATATTGCATGAGAAAATGTTTTGCAGTTAAAGTCATGAGATTTCTACACTACTCTCATGAAGCTTTTGCTTGCAAGTAACTCACAGTCCTAAGTGTGGATGGTTTTGAGTTTAATCATCTCTGGGGTTCTGAATAGCTATTGAAATCCTAGAGGTGAGCTGTAGTTGAGAATATAGACAGTGAGAAAGTTTCTTTTTTAAAATTACTCAGACTTTATAATGTTTGGTCTCTGTATCACATGTTTCTTTCTAGGTGAGTTGCTTGCAAAGGAACTGGTTATCAGGGCTGGGGACTTGCTGTGCCTGTGAGGTGTGCTTGAAGCCCTTGCACTTATCCCCAGAAGCTTACACAGCAGGCTGTGGTGAAGGTTGGCATTGCAGGTGGCTGACTGCACCCACGTGACATTTACACGGGTTGTGAACCTGAACTCATGTCCTCATGTTTCACAGCATGTGCTTTAGCTCCTGAGCCTTATCCCTGGCCTTGAAATGTTAAGTTATTCACCAGGCATTGTTTAATGCCTAAGTCAAACCTCCTTGTATTGTAATGAAAATGTTCCTCACAATCCTGCCTATTTTCAGGTAAAGACAGTAATGAGTTCCATTCTTTTAATGTTACTAATGATTCTCCTGAAGCATAAAAATCATAATTAACAATGATTTTCCCCCTTTGGTGCTAGGAATCCCATCTCATGCCTCACACTTGCTAGGCAAGTGCTTTACTACCCTCACCTATCTCGTTGTATTCATTGCCGTTGCCATTTTACCTAACTGTATTCATTTCTCAATATTTGCATTATGAAAACATTTGAATCTTGAATTCTCCTTTTTAGTAAAGGAATGTTCTTTACTTTTGGACCATGATTTTCCAGTTGATAAAGCAATTGTGAGACAGAATACCCAGTGACTTATCATTATGCTTCTTTTTGTGGTGACAGCTTTGAAGTTGTAGTCGTATTTCTTCCTTTAGTGGGAGCCTCAAGGGGACCATGTAAGTCAGTCCTGCCTTGAGAGCAGTTGAAAGTCTGTCCTCCTCTGCTCTTTCATCATCATTAGCTTTGTTTTCTTTTTAAATCTTTTCATGTGATGTATTCTTTTCTTTTAACTAGGGTTTTATTTTTATTTTACATACATCAGTGTTTGCCTGCATGTATGTCTGTGTCAAAGTGTTGGATCCTCAAACTGGAGTAACAGACAGTTGTGAGCTGCCAGGTGGGTGCTGGGAATTGAACCCCGGTCCTCTGGATGAGTATCAAGTGCTCTTAACTGTGGAAGCTGCAGCTTTGTACTCTGAACCTAAGGAAACTTGCCAGTTGTCTAACTAGTTCCCATGTTCATTACTTACATTTGGCATGTTATAGTGTCTCAGTGATTCTTTCAGGGTTTGTAATTTCTTTTTTAGTTTCAAGATTTGTAAACTGGGCTTAATGGTACACACCTTTGATCGCAGTACTCTGGAGGCAGAGGCAGGCGGATCTCTGTGAGTTCCAGGCAAGCCTGGTCTAGAAAGTGAGTTCCAGAACAACTAGAGTGTCATAGTCAGACTCTCTTTGGGGAGGGGGGGTGGGTGGATTCAAATCTTTCCTGAAAAAAAATTTTTTTGGGACATGGTCTCACTGTGTATTTCTGGCTGACCTGGAACTTATAAAGGTATGTCCACCTCTGCCTCTATAGTGCTTAGAAGGTTTCTTGACCTCCCTAATCTGGTTTGTGATCAGATTTTACATTAGAAGGACTATGTTGTCTTGTAATTCTGTTTTCTTCCATTTCTAGGTTAGGAGTTAGCCAAATGTAAAGCTACTTTTGTTTTTTGTTTGTTTATTTTGTTTTTTTTCGAGACAGGTTTTCTCTGAGTAGCCGTGGCTGTCCTGGAACTCACTCTGTAGACCAGGCTGGCCTCAAACTCAGAGATCCTGCTGTGTCTGCCTCATGAGTGCTGGGATTATAGGCATGTGCCACTGTTCTCCAATACTTTCGTCTTTGTAACTTTAGGGCTTGGCAGTTTGCCAAATGTATTTTAGGTGCTCAATGTACTTTTATTTTTACACTTATGTATTGTTAGTAGCTGTGTCTTACTTACTGTATGTTCCTGGCAGGCCTGGAACTTGGTAAATAGACTAGATTGTTCTTAAACTCCTCAGCCCCTATCTCCCCTGAGCTGAGATTAAAGGTATGTAGCAGCAGGCCTGGCTCAGTATATTTTTTTTAATGAACAAATATGGCAGAATGTCTCCAAGTCTCTCTATTCTTCATTCTTTCATGATTTTTTCCTGAAATGTCATTATAATAGGACCTAGGATTGTCTGCCTTCAGTCTCATGGCTTCTGTCATTCTGCTTAATCAGTAATGTTCTGTGTATTTTGTACTCCTCCCTATCCCCCCACCCCACCCCATACCGAACTGACCACCTCTCTAACATGAATTTGTCCTGATTATTTGATTTATAATTTGATTTATAATATAATTTATTATTTGATTTATAATATTAAGATACTTGGAAAGCTGAATCTGGTTCATGCTTAATGTTTGTCAGGCCAAGGCAGGAGGATTATTTTGAGTTAATGGCAGGCTGAGACAAACAAATACCACCAAACAAAACCATTTTAGCATTGTGCAGGTCAAGCATCGTTTGTAAGTTGTTGCTTATTGGGACCTTGCCTTCTCCTTTAGTGATAGCTGCTGTAGTCAGCTTTCATCTACCCTTTCCCCAACTTTTTTCTTTCTTTTTAATTTTTATAACTGCAAAATTTAGCTCCCCATTTAGCCCTAATAAATTTGCTTTTACTGAACTGTAACTTTTGTGGGAGTCTCCTGTATTAGAGTTTCTTACAGCTTGTGACTAATCACATGTAGTTATGCTGGCTGCATGGCATGCTTTTCTCCATTGCATTTTGTTGCTTGAGTTATTCAATGTCTATGGCTTATGGAGTAAATATTACTTGAAATGGAAGTTAAATTTCAAGAAAATTATGTTCTATCATTTGTGGGAAGTTTAGAAAAGTGACAGTTTTAAGGCATAACCACCCAAAGGATACATACATACATTCATATGTTAATATGTATGTATATATGTATGTACATATCTGCATTTATAGGTAGACAACTTAATATAATTGTGATGTCTTTGAAGTAAAGATTGTAGAAAACAATGAAGGTTGTGACACATTAATTTAACCCTCTGAAACTAGAGCTGAGCCATTGCTCAGTTGTGTCACACTAGTTTAGCATGTGTCTGGTCCTGACTTTGATAGTGAGGGTGAGCAGGAGAGTAACTTATACATCGTTAGAGCACAATTTCATTCTTTACATTACCATATACACATATGTAGGGATGTGTGTATGTGTATTTATTTTTTAGCTCTATTGTCAACGCATAAATGAAAATTAAGCAAC
Source organism: Pachyuromys duprasi (assembly GCA_028658305.1). Classification (NCBI taxonomy): domain Eukaryota; kingdom Metazoa; phylum Chordata; class Mammalia; order Rodentia; family Muridae; genus Pachyuromys; species Pachyuromys duprasi. The sequence goes on from CM053766.1 coordinate 87,505,879, forward strand.
TTTCTTTTGTATTACTTTAACCAAGAGTGAGCTCAAATTTGTATTCTCAAATTTGTCTTCCATCTGAATCTGAAAAAGGACTTTGCTCTGTACTTATTGAACAGCACAGAAACGTGGTGGGTTTCTTTACAGGAGCTTTTAGTGGAGTTTCATCAGGGAGACCTTACTGACTCCAGTGGACCCAGAACGGCACTTAGAACCACATACAGATGTTACTGGCCTGTATCTGCATGCTGTCTTCAACAGTTATGGGGGTCTTTGTTGTTGGAAAGGTTCCTTCCAACCTGGTGCTGCTTTCAGCATTAGATTACCATGATGCATTTACATACATATGTTATTCAGCATCAAGGAATGGAAGAGTATGTAACTCAAGATCAAAGCACAGGTTGTGACAGTTGTTTGAATTGAAAATCCAAGGCATTGTACGGTTGGTAACACTGTTTTTCTTAAAAGCAAGTTAAACAGCAGGATAGTAGGTTAAGTGTCTTAATTGATCTCAGGGCATTTTATTAGCTTATTAGCTGCAAGTTTGGGGTCAAGAGATATTTTCAGGAAAATGTATCACTGTAATAGGAAGCATTCATCAGAGCCTGATTGTGATAGGAAAGCGCTCCACCCCTGGGCTGTCATAGTTCTCTTATTCTGGAGATTCAATCTATCCTTTCCCTTTGTTTCCACTTTTTCTTTTTTTTTTTTTAAGCTACTGTGCAAAAGTATTGGTCTTCATGGCTTTTAATACATTTATAATATATTTCTTTCTCACTGTATGTGTTGCCAAGAAAACCAAGCTAAACATTGGCTTAACCATCAAAGCTGGAGCTGGAGAAGATGCCTCACTGGTTAAGAATATTTGTTCCTCTTGCAGAAGACCCAGGTTCAATTTCCAGAACCCATTTGGTGACTTGGACTGTCTGTAATGCCTACTCCAGAGGATGGTTCTGTCCTCTACAGGCACCAGATGCACATATAGTACATATACTTATATGCAGAGAAAGCATACATAGAAAACAACAACAAAAAATATTTCTAAAAACCCAGCAAAAACTGACATCATTCTGGGACTTGCAGCAAGAGGAAAGTAAGCTAGGTATATGGCTGGACTTAGGTCTGAATATAGTAAAGACAAATAGAGGCTTACAGCTGAGAAGCAGGCTTAGAAGTAGCAAATTACTTTAAAAAAAACTATATTTAATCACTTTCCAGCTTAATCCCAGCCCCTTCCCTCCTCTACTCACAGTCCCACCCTCATGGCTCTCCTCTTTTCCATTCCCCCTCTTCTTCTCAGAGAAGGGGAGGCCCCCAACAGGTAACAACCCACCCTAGCCCTCAAGTCACAGCAGGACTAAGTGCATTCTCTCCCACTGGGACCTGACAAGGCAGCCCAGCTAGGGGAAAGAAATCCAAAGGCATTGGAGTCAGAGATAGCCCCTACTCCCATTGTTAGGGGAGCCCCATGATGACCATACTACATATGTGTACACACGGGAAGGGGTTCTAGATCTGACCTGTGCCAACTCTTTGATTGGTGGTTCAGTCTCTGCGAGCCCCATAGGCCCAGGTTAGTTTAATCCGTAGGTCTTCTGTGGTAGCCTTGACCCCTCCAGCTTCCTCAGTTCTTCCCACTAAGAGACAACATTAGGGGTAAGAAAAAGGTGATGACAACAAACTGATTTGATGGCTTCTTATTGAAGATAGCCTCGAACGATGATTGGTAGTGAGGAATTTTATTTGCTAATGAGGGTAGAATTCTTCCCACTGGCAGGCTTATGAGGACATGGCCCAAGAACTAGTTCTAAAGCACTCATCAGATACTATCTAGATTAGAGTTTTCTCTTAACTGACTAGCTAATCGTTTTTTTTTTTAAGCCATAGAGCAGAGACCCAGAAATCTGCTTTAAGAACCACTACAAACTATTTTGATGCATGCTAAGATTTGAGAACTCGTTGGTAGCAAAATAGAACATTAAGGTGCTAACCATGAAATCTTACCATACAGCCCCAAGACAAATCTGAAAAATTACAACTGAATTATGTGTTAGTCAGCCTTCTCTATAAGATACTGTTTATACCCTGTGTATAAGACTTTGCCTACTTTAGCAAAGTGACCTCTTTGAGACTAGAGCTTCAATATTGTTTTCTGTTTTGTTTAAACTTTGCATGTTTACAAAAGATCAGATGTTGGAATAAAGATGGAAACTGCATTTTAGACTGTGGACTCTACCATAGGCTCCTAAAGGGGTTGTAATGTAATTACTTTATTATTGTTAAATTGAATCTGGTGGAACTGAGATACTCAAGGTCATCCTGCTGAATATGACAGGAAATGGACTAGAAGAATCTAGGTCTCTTCTCTCAGACTGGCATGTTCTTTTGGCACTGGGTGTGCTTGATCTAAATATACCTTATTTATCTTGTTAGTGAGTCTTGGAAAACCTTGTTTGACTGGAACACAAAAGAGACTATCCACAAGGCATGAAAACATCTCTAAAATGCTTATATTCTTTTGGAATTGACTTTTGAAAAAGCATAGAGAACAAAAACCTGTTCTGCCCACCAATCTTAAAAAAGTAAAATATTGGGACTGGAGAGATGGCTCACTGATTAAGAACACTGCTCTTCCAGAGGACTGGGGTTCAATTCCCAGCACCCACATGGTAGTTCACAACTGTCTGTAACTCTAAGATCTGACACCATCACCCAGACATACATGCAGGCAAAATACCAATGCACATTAAATTAAAAAGTAAAATATTTGCTTTTGTGAAAGCTGAAGTAACCATGTATGACTATTGCCTCCAGGGACCCTTATGAAAATGAGATATGTAGCTGGTTCAAATAAATGCTGTAGACCTTGACCTGGGAATCCAGTTGAGAAAACAAATTACCTCACATATGCTAAAACATAATTAAAATGTTATTCTAAACTGAAAAAAAGTAAAATATTACAAGTCTCTAAATAGTTTGGATATTGCAATGTAGTCTTAAAACCTTTATTGTTGTTTGAGACAGGGTCTTACTATGTAGCTCTGGCTGCCTGAAACTTGCTTTGTAAACTAAGAGTGGTTTCAACCTCAGAGTGCTGTGATTAAAAGTGTGTACCACAAAGCCCAGCCTTAAAAACAATGTAAGTGGCATTCTACCCTGAGTTTCAATAGCCTTAAAACATATCTGCAATTATCATTTGTATACACTTATCTCAGATTTCATATGATCATGTCACTGTGTACTCATTCACCTGTTGTAGCTTATTCCTAATTTGTTCAATGTCATTTTTAAAATTTTGCTTAAAACAAACTTTCCTCATGTTCCTTCCTTTGGTCCTGGTTCATCTGAGTTCACATATGTCTTTATGTGTGTATGCACGTGTGCTGTAATTTTTGGAGATTCGTTCAGCTCCTATAGTGAGACAGAGAAACTGATTGATATAGTCATTTTTGTATGGGCAAGGCGTATCACTGGAAGGGCCTCATTAAAAACGATTTAATTCTACTAAGTCTTTCTTGTTGTAGCCCTAGAAGCCAGCATCTGTAAGTCTTTAGTTTTCTCAGGTAGGATTATCCAGTACCATAACAGCAGTGGCTAAGACTGGCTACCAGCATGCCAAGGATTAAGTTAGCTGTGGGCTGTGGGAGGAAGTGTGAATGAGCTAGGATTTCACTAATTTTTTAAAAGTTGGAAGTAGAGTCTCAGTCTCTCTCTCCTTCCAATAAATTAATTTGCTTTTTACTTTTGTCTTCTCTCAGGTACACAGAAAATGTACCTTCTTTTCTTCCTCTGTAAGTTTTGGTCATAGATTTTCTCAAATGTGCCTGTTTAAATATCATTGTTTCTTTTGCTTTAAAGTTTTGCTTACTAGTGATGTTTCTTTTTTGCAAAATATATTCTCTTGAATTTATTCACATTTTAGTACAAGGAGCACAAATGAAAGTTATTTGAATCTTTTGTGTTAAGGTGAAAGTCAGTGATCAGAATTAAAAGAAAACCTATAAAATATAAATTGAGATGTTTATTTCTTTCACATTAAGAAAATGGGTAAGTTAGTCCCAGGACTTAGGGAAGCAGAGGCAGGCGGATCTCTGAGTTTGAGGCCAGCCTAGTCTATGAAACAAGTCCAGGACAGCCAAGGCTACACAGAGAAACCCTGTCTCAAAAATCAAAACAAACACATAAAAAAGAAAATGGGAATGTTAAAAAGAAAATTGTACTGTCTGGAAGGTCCTCATTAGCAAATAAAACAACCATAATATATTTGATTAAACCAATAGTTGTTGAAGATACATCATTTCAGATAATTTAAAGTATTTCTGGCACACTAGGGAGATGGCTTAGTGGGAACAGTCGTTGTGCGAGAATGAGGATCTGAGTATGTATTTCTAATAAAAGCCAGGCAGCATGCACGGGCAACCGCAGCACTGGCAGTGGGTAGAGATAGAAGGATTCACACGTTTGTGCACACCTACATCTAATATGCACACATTTATACAATTAAAAGATAAGTCTAGGGAACGTGCTATGTTTTGTTTACAGTAATGTTCTAATCTTGCTTTCTTATTACCTTCAAAAGGCAGAGAGAAAATTTACCAAGTCAAGTAACTATAATTTTTATTGTTTCTGATTCCCTCATATTTATTTCTATAGGCAGTACATGTCTATTTTATTTCATGACCTGATTTGTGTTCTGGCCGTTATCCAGCACACTGTGAGCACCAGAAAGGTTTTCGTGTTAGTAAATCTTAAGATCAGCCTTAAAACGTTCAGTGGCTTATTTAGGCATGCTTTACATATATAAATATAACACATAACAATTTATAAATATATTTATAATTTGTATATAATATAAAAAGTTTATATATACTATAAATATATATAACTTAAACAAGTAATACTTTTTTGTGAAGATGATTGCTCATATTTCATTTGCTTTATTAAATTGTTCAAGTTTAATTTTTATATTAAAGTGGGTACTTTAAAACTATCGAAGACCACAGGCTGAGTTCTGAGGCGATTTTTAATTCTAGTGGCACTATAATGGTGCCATTTAACTTCTCAGCATTTCAAACAATGCCACCATCTTGATTCAATTTTCAAGTATAGTTTTGCTTGCTAACGTGATTACATATCATTACTCATTTGCAATATTTTATTATTTCTTCCTGTTGTACAGTTTTAAATATTTATCAGGTCAGTGTGGAAAATTATCTTAAAACAAAATAGCCACCAGATGGTGCTGTTTCACCTGTTTTATCTATGACATTATGATTAATAAGTTTATAATTTTAAAGTGTAGAAGATCTAGAATTACTTGGATGTACTATTTTGGAGCCAGAGATGAATTGTTTGGAAGGAAGTATTCAAATAACATAAACTTGAGTTCATTTCTTATGTTAAACAGTAGTATTGTAATTAACATGTTAGAGAATCTTTTTGTTTGAAACATTGTATAATACTAATACTTCATTCTGACTGCAAGTAAATTTAAGCAGACTGTGTGTGTGTGTACACATAAACAGACAGGTCTCAGTGTGTAGCCCATATTGGCCTTACACCCTCTTCTCTTCTTGGCTCATGCTCTCCTGTGCAGACCTGAGGATCTGGAGGTGAAACCCCAGGGCACCAGGCTCCACTGCTGAGCTCTGTCCCTGGTCCCCAGAAACAACTGTCCCCTTTTCTCCTTTTTAAAATAAATTTTGAACCTAGGGAATGGCAAACCAATGACTGCCCCAACTTGAGACCCACCTCAAAGGAGAGAGCCGACCCTAACTCTGCTATGCTTGCAGACGGAGCCTAGCATAACCGTCTTCTGAGAGACTTCATCCTGCAACTGATGCAAAGTCCCATAGCCAAACAATAGGCAAACTCAGGGAGACTTGTGCAAGAGTTAATGGAAAGATTGAGGGATTTGATGGGGTCAAGGACACCACAAGAAGACCTATAGAGTCAACTGATCTGGGCCCACGGGGGTTCACAGAGACTAAACCACCAATGAAAGAGCTTGATGGGCCAGACCTAGACTTCCTACACATATGTAACAAATGTGCAGCATGGTCATCATGTGGATCTCTTAATAATGGGTGTAGGGGCTGTCTCTACTCTGTTCTCTGTATCCCTTCTTGTCTGGGCTCAGTGGGAGAGGATGTCCTTAGTCTTGCTGTGACTTGAGGTGCCAGGATTGGTAGGTACTCCTTAGCCATCACCTCCACTTCTCTGAGAAGTAGAGGGAGGAATCAGAAGAGGGGGATGTGAGGGCGAGACTGGGTGGAGAGGAGGGAAGAGGCTGATAGGCTGTAAAGTGATTAAATAAAAAAAATATAAAGAAACGAGAAAAAATAAAAAAAGGAATCTTTCCAATTATATCAATCTAAGAGAGATCCTAACCCCCACACACACAATAAATTTTGAATTGTTTTACGTGTACAGGTGTATTGGTTGCATGTGTGTCTGCACCGCACATGAGCCTGGTATCTATGGAGACCAGAAAACTAGATCTCCTTTCTCTATTCTAAGTGTGGACCATCATGTCTCAGTAGAAAAAATTAGGCTTGGTCACCACAGAGTTCCTTAGTTTTATAAAATCGAGACAACTCTTGTAAATGTAAATGTTAGGAACAAAATAACTATGTGTTACAAGAATTATGGAATGTGCCAGGTGAATAGCCATTATAGTCACAATGGCTACCTAATGAAGTACACCTCTCAGTGAACTTACATAGCCTGTCCTTAGGAGATGGTTTTAGGATTTAAACCAGACATGGTGGCACATGTCTGTAAGCCTTGTGCTTAGGAGGTTAAAGCAGGTGGATTGATTGTTCCCAGGAGATGATGTGGAGAAGCAAAGGAGGGAGAGAGGGAATGAAAATACATTTCAACATTTTATGCTTTTTGTGTGTGTGCACACACCCATGGTCTTTGCCCATGTATGTATGCACATGTGTAGAGAAAAGAGAAGAACACCTAATGTTTTCTATCAATCCCCCACCATCTTGTTCCCATAATGCATTACTTCTCCTTATACCTGGAGCTAGGCCCACAGCCAGAAAGCCTCAGTGATCCTTCAGTTTCTATCTTCCCTTCTCTCAAGCTCTAGGATTACAGGCCTACGCACAGGCACACCTGTCCATTTATATAGCTGCTGGGGATCCAGACTCAGACTTCTCATCTTGTGCAGCATGCACTCTAACTCACTGAGCCATCTTCCTGGGCATGTTTTAAACATTTTCATGCCCCATAGATCTATGTTTGTGTCTGGACATGAGAGTGAAACATAAATGAGGTGTTATTGGAAGTATTTTCCAAAATAGTTGTTATCCGTTTCAGCTATTTTGGTAGAATGTATGAAATCAAGCTTTCTTACATTTCAGTTTAAGTCAGTAAATTTTCTTGTATTCCTTTTTGTCTTAGAATAGTGATATGACTGTAATCTTTATATCTACCAGTGAGGTGAGGCATTGCTATAATGCTCATTTGAATTTGTTTTAATGTCTTGTCCTTTTTTAAAAAAAAACCTTTTGTCACAATTTTGGAGCCCTCATATGTCTATCCTAGAAGAATATAAACTTCACAGTTTATTTCTCTTGTTAACATATTTCTTATACTAATGACTGAATAATTATGTCAAGTATTATGGTGAAAAGAAATTATTTAACTTTTTTCTTTCATTGAGATTTACATAGTGACAATGACCTGTACTTTTAAATCTTCTATTTTTCTGAAATCTACTAATATTATTATTTGTAGTGCTTGTATGTATGTGTGTGTGTGTGGGTGGGTGGGTAGGTGGGTGGGTGGGTGCTAGGGCCTTGTGTGTGCTAGGCAAGCACTCTACCACAGAGGTACATTTCCTGCTTCCAAAATTGCTTCATTTGGATACCTTAAAAGGACTGTGTCACTGGAATTTTTGGAATCAAAGTAATGCTAATAAATTCATTTCTCAGAGCTTTTAAGTATTGACTAGGCTATTGATTCTTGTTTAAAAATGTTGGTAAATGAATGAATCAAGCATTAATGGCTACTTGGGCCATTGTCCTTTAAAATTCTCTTGGCATATGTCTGGGTAAATTGTTAAAAATAGTTTTTTACTCTGAGTTTGAAAGGTTACTTGGTTTAGCTAATTGCTTCCGTTTTAATTTTTGCTGGTCAGTAAAGCTGAGAATCTTTCTATTTCTTGTTTTGATTATTGTTTTCGTCATCCTGGGAGGAGTACGGTTTTTGTTTGTGTTGTTACTGGCTATTTGAAGAGGTAAAGATTGGTAGCAGATTTTTGGGAGAGAAACACGATCACACATTTTGTGCTTCTTAAAGATTTATTTTTATTTTATGTACATGAGTGTTTTGCTTGCATGTGTATCTGTGTACCAGCTGTGTGCCTGGTACTCGTATAGGACAGAAGAGGGCCTTAGAGCCCTGGCACTGGAGTTATAGACAGTTATGAGCCACCCTATGGTGATGGGAAAGTAACCCAGGTCCTCTGCTAGAGCAACCAACCATAGAAGAGCCATTTCTTCAGCCTCTATTCTGTGTTTCTTGTTTCTACTCTTTTTCTGTCTATTTATTTTCCATGTCTTCCAATAAACTATGCCCAAGACAATATTTGCGTGAATTATCCTTCAGTTGTTGCTGCTTTTATTAGTAAAAGGGTCCTTTGTTACATAATGGCTAAAATGAAGACTGCATTAAAATATTTACATCTTAATTTGTGTGTGGGGGAGGGGTTAGGTAATGATTTGGCTTTTGTTTGTTTGTTTGTTTATTTATTTATTTATTTATTTATTATATATACTGTTCTGCCTGCATGTGCACGTCAGAAAAGGGCACCATATTTCACTATAGATGGTTGTGAGCCACCATGTGGTTGCCAGGAGTTGAACTCAGGACCCCTGGAAGAGCAAACAGTGCTCTTAACCTCTGAGCCATCTCTCCAGCCCCCGATTTGGCTTTTCTTATTGTCATTAACTTTTTTTTTTTGCATACTTGCCGAAAATACATGGCCTTACTATTAGTATACTCATTTAATAAAGATTATAGAGCAGGCATTCCCAATGCTAGAAATGCATGGATTATGAAATCATGCTCCTTATTTTCATTTGAGTATTTGTGTGTCATTATGTTTGCTCATGTATCTTTTCTTCTCTCTTCCTCTTCCCTATTCCTTCCCTCCATCACATACTCCTTTGAATTCTGTTGTGCCACTGTCTACTTATTTAATGCTATAATGGTTATATTAGAAGTACACATGTACGCCCAAAATACAAAAACATAACATTTTCATTGTACCTGGTATTGTAGATGATCAGTAATTAGCTGTCATGGAATGTGATAACTACTGTGATAGAATTATGTATAATATTCTGTAGGAGCAGTATATTTCTCTTTATCTGTGAGGGACATAAGATGTCACAGAGATGCCTTGAGGTGGGTTTTAAAGGATGATTAATAATTATTCATTGTAAGGGGACCAGTATGAACCAAAGAGGAATTATTTTGGTGGCCTAGGTAGGGTGTCATTTATGAAAGCAAAGATGCCTGTATGTCAAGGTGTCTTGAAGAAGAATAGCTACTCCATAGTTGGATAAAATACATTGTATTTTATTCTTTGTGTGATTAATGAGAAGCTTAACAAGTAGGTTAGGGTCAGAGCATGGCAGAGTTTCACACAGAAGCTAGAAGTGTTGTGGTTTTATGAGAGGTAGCTGGGACTTGTGGAACCTTTTTGAGCAGCACACATACTTAGCCTGTATTTTCTGTGCTGGTAGTCGATAGAATACAGATTGAAGCAGCACTGAGGGTGGAGGCAAGTGAACTAGTTTGAGAGATAAATGTCTTATAGTAAGGTGGTGAGGGTGGTCACTACAGTTCAGCGGGGTCGTCAGTGCACATGTGTAATTCCAGGTAGGCAGAAGGATTGCCAAAAGTTTGAGGCCCACATGGGCTCAGGATAGTTCTAGGTCAGCTACGAGCAAAAGCCTGTCTCTGAAAAGAAAAAATGAAACAAAAGAAAACAAAAACCAGCAGAACCAACTAGAAACGTCAGCACCACAGCTAAGCACAGCAGCAGAATTGACAGAATGTAGTTACTGATGGGAAAAGCACAGGAAGGGAGATTCTGATATTTGTGTAGAGAAAAACTGAGGCCACTAGCTTCAAAGGGAAATGTAGCATGGTTTCAGGAAAGCAACGTGGGTTTATAATATTTGGTTTACAGCTGTCAACCTAATGGAGCATTGTAAAGATGAAGCTGTGCATGAAGAAAATTACCTGTGAAAGAAAATAAAAACTGGGAGGGTAGAGTTAATACCTTGATTTTTTTTTTCATTTAAAAACCTGAATATTACAGTTATCACCAAGTTTTCATCCTTAGAATTTAAGTATGATAGAGGCTAATAATATTAATATTTATTTAAAATTTCTTACAAAGCTTAGGTTTGTAAAATGCCAGACATTTTACCTTCATTGTTTCATTTGCTTCTCATAGCAGCATGAGTTAAAAAAACACTTTTAACTAGAGTTTCAGGGGAGGATATATTGACCAAGATCATACAATTAAGTGGTGGATTTTAAACTTTAGTCAATCTAACTTTAAAACCTAGGCTCTTAATTATTACGTTATTTGCCTGTCTTGTGGAATAAAAGAGCTGTAACAGATCTACATACCACATCCAGCCTTACTCTACAATCAAATATATGTCATAGCTAAAAATATATAATTAATGTCAGTATCACCTATCTAATTTCCTTAAAAAGCTTAACCAAAACCCCCATTCATTACTGTGTCCTTGTGGTAGAGTTCTAAAAAATGAACTAGTTTGAGAGATAAAGGGCTTGTTTGTGTGTGTGTGTACACTTATCCCACTTTCATGTGACTTGAGTAAATTATCATTAGTCTAGGCCGATTATAATTATCCCATTTTTCTTTTTAGTCATGTTTAGACATGGATTCCTAATCTGACCAATAATTGACGTATATGACTGGTTACATATAGAAAGAACTTTGATGAGAGGTCCTGGGAAATTTTTACTCCCATTTCTAGGTATTTCCAATTTGATAGGTGTTTATAAATAGGGGTGCTGTTTTGTTACATTTTTTGAGAATTGTTAAATAAAACCAAAACTTTGGCAGTGTATCTTAAAGCTGTTCTGTCTCAGGACCACCTAAGTATTACATGAAATTAAAGGAAATTGTGTTGGGCATTTAGCTCAGTGGAATAGGATTTGCCTAGCATCTAACCAGCCCTTGGAAAGATACCTTTCATCATTATGTGTGTGTTACATGTATCATATATACCCTAACTCTGATAATGATAGCACTAAAAAAATTTCAATGAACATAACTTACATGTACTAAACTAAATCTTTGAAAAGATGTTAGCAAAGATTGAGGCCACATTAAAAAAATATTCTGTAACCATGTAGATATTTTAACAAGAGTTTAAAAAGTGGCTCAGTAATAAAAGTCTTTTAACCTAATTTACTCTCTCAAGGGGGGAGATCATATGGCAATCTTCATAGCTGATGAAAGTGGTTCTGACAAAAGTTCACTGATTCTGAGTGAAACAACTTTTAAGAGAATATGTCAAAAATCACAGGAAACTTGTTTTTGTTTTTTGTTTGTTTGTTTGTTTTTGAGTTAGGGTGTAGCTCTGTGTAGCCTTGGATGGGGTTGGCCTTGAATTTACAGATATCTACCTGCCTCTGCCTCCCCTAGTGCTGGGATTACTGGTATGTGCTGCTGTGCCCGACTCACAGGATACTTCTTAGTATGATTAAATACATTTAACTTGGGCAGAGGAGATAACTGAGGGAATAAGCACTTGCTTTGCAAGCCTGAGGACCTGAGCTAGAATCCTCAGCATCCACATAAGCCAAACATGGCCTCAGGGGCCTGTAGCCCCAGCATTGGGAGATAGGCTGATTCTGAGTGTTTAAAACTGCAGGCTTCAGGCTCAGTGAGAGACTGTATGAAGGCAATAATAGAACAAAGGAAGAAGCCTTACTTTCTGTTCTGGCTGGACATACTTCCTGCTCTGGTATCCACATGTGTGGCCAGATTTGTATACCACATGCCACACATATTTATTTTCTTGTTTGTTTACCTTTGTCAGTCCTAAAACCAGCATCTCACTTATGAGGGAACATTGATAACAGTCTTCCTAAGGACAGCAATAAAGTACAGCTGTATAGTTTACTTAAATATGTAACGTTGCTAAAGGTTATGTGCACTGAGATTTGGTGACGTAAGTAGAAATGAAACTGCAGATGATATAATTGTGTATTTGAAAAATTTTACAGAATCAGAGCTATTAATAACATAAGAATTCAGCAAAATACATATACAATGTAAGCAGTTGTATATTTAAATACTTGAAAACCATATTTACAAACTGAGGAAGAGAAGATAAAATACTTAATATAAATTTTACCAGCTACTACTTAAAAGCTAATAGAAAAAAAAAACTATAAAAACACAGATAAGATTTGAACAAAAGGATAGTTGTGATTACAATCTCTGATCATAATATTTTAAAAGTTACTATTGAATTTTCTTTCACTTTAATCACAGATTTTATTATATTTTACCCATGAGGTTTTGTAGAACTGGCGGTTAGGCTTTATTGTATGAATCAGTGTTTCTGAGTTATCCTTTATACTAATTTTGAAATGTTAATCTTTGAATGTTTTCTGGATTTACAAAATGTCGAATTTCGCAATGACACCTTTGTAAGTCCATATCCTTTCTTTTTTTTCCCTCCCAGGAATTCCCTTCCTATTAATTTAATTAACATATGCATGTATATATTTATTTTTTTTAGCAGTACTGGGGAATGAACATAGGGCCTTAGACCGGCTAGGTAAATACTTAACTACTGACCCCTCTTTGCTTCCTGTTGGAGACTGTGTCTTACTAAGTTACTAAGTTACCAAGATCCCCTGTAAACTCCCTGAAGCTCAGAGAGGGATTTAAACATGCAGCCTCCAGTTTTCTATGAGGGATGACAGGCTTGTGCCACAGACCCTACATTAGTAGTTTCTTCTCTACTTACATATCGCACATGCACACATACATACTTAAAAAATATAAAGTCTATTTGTAAGAGAAAATGCAGTACTTGTCTTTCTGGATATGGCTTACTTCACTTAGCCTGATGATTTCCAGTTCTACCCATTTTCCTGCAAACGACATTTTTCTCTTTCATAGTTGAATGAAACTCCACTGTGTATATATACAATTTTCTTTGTCTGTCAATCTGCTGATAACCATTGAGACTGATTCCTGTGATTGTCCTACTGTAAATAGTGTTGCAATAAACACTGATGTATAGTTAACTCTGTGGTATGCTGACTCAGATTCCTCTTGGCCTATGCCCAGGATTAGTATAGCCAGATCCTATGAAGGTTTTTGAAGACCCTCCATACTGAACTCAGCAGTGACTGTACTAATTACACGATTACGCATACCAGCAGTGGGTAATCCCCACCCCCTCCTTAATTTGTTGATGATAGCCATCTGACTAAAGTGGGATGGAATCTCAATGTAGTTTTGAGTTGTATTTCTTTGGTGACTAAGGATGGTGAACATTTTTTACATTTATTCACTATTTTTACTTCTTTTGTGAACTCTGTTTAATAATTTTTCAACCATTCACTACTTGCATGATTTGGGGTTTTTGGTTTTACTTTTTTTGAATTCTTAATTATTTCAAAGGTTAGTCCCCTGTCCACTGTATTCCATTAGCATTTTATTACTAGTACAAGATCATCCAGAACATTCTTTTCCATCTACTGACATGACTGGCAGAATTTGAGATGGTGAGTCCTCCATCGTCTTGAGTGTGGAAGTGAGAAGACATGAAGTTGAGTCCTTGGATGCCTTATTGTTAGAAGCTGCTGAGAGTCTGAGATCTTACTGTATAAACACTATTTGAAGCCTATCTTGCTTTCCTCCACTGATGCAAGTTTCATAATGTAGCTATAAAATGAGTTACATCAACTAAGAAACTCTTAGACATGAAAGAGACATGAAAACTGCCATGTATTGTTTGCCAACGTAAATGCAGCAACTCTGACAGTAAAATCCATTAGAAAACTAGGTAAAAAAATTCAATTTAATAAACATATGAGAAATATTCCATTGCACTTTAATAGTCAAGATTCCAAAGTTGTCTTATGTACATTTAAAAAATAGCAGAATGCTATTACTTGCTTAAAATATATCAGTTACTAAAGCAGCTTGTAATTTGACATTAATCCAGCATATTTTTAAAGTTTAATTCAGAAATCTTTATCTTTCTACAAAGTTTTGTATGATACTTTGATACTATAACTGATAATGAATGAGCAAACATTATATAAATATACAGATCAATACATTCTTAAGATTATCACTTACTGGTAGTAAATTAGATTTCCACACTAAATGACTCCTGTTTATCTAGGCAATAAAATTAAACTATTAAATTCAGTGCAAGTTGTACTGTAAATAAACTATCAGCAACGAGCATTACTGTGAGAGCTGGTTATATGAATTATTCACTGCAAACTTATTATCTCTGTGTCATTAGCGTGTAAGATAATGAACCTAATTACCATGGGTTTACACTCAGGGGAGTTAGCAATTCATGTGTACAACTTTCTGGCCTGTGGTTACATCCATTAAGAGTATTCAGAGAACAGACAAATCTTCTATTTCTCATGCTTTTTCTTCACTTGCTTCTTAGTTTTTATTTTATTAGTTTATTATTTTTATTTTTAGGATTAGAGTTATAGCATTTCTTGCCTTTTAAATAATAATTATTTGGTGTGTGTGTGTGTATGTTTGTGTTTGGCTGTGTTTGTGTGTGTGCGTGCAAGTGTATGTTGGAGCATGTGCTTGAAGGTCAGAAGATGACTTTGTGTAGATGTTTTTCTTTTTCCACACTTATTTACTAGTTTATTTACAGTACAGGTTACACTGAGCTTAATAGGTCCAGGTATTGAATTCAAGTCGAGAAAATTATATTTTAAGCCCCTTTACCTGTTGAGCCATCTCTTCCACTGGTGAATACCTTTTTAAAGGTGGTGTGAGAAATATTAGAAGCAAATTTGTTCATGCCTTTTTAGCTTATTTAATGTAGGTAAACAAGATATTAAGGTATATACACCTTCTTTCACACCAGTTAGCAATACCTATATTTCCAGAAATAGTGTAATTACTTGAAAACTCTAGGCTAAAAGGTTAACAATCAATTTTCTGCTCTAAAAGGATTTAGACTAAAATGATTTACTTTCATAGAACTTGGTATTAGCATATAGTCCTTTCTAAGCCTTAATTTTATGTTTCTGATCTTAATTTGAGGTTTTGATGAACTCCTTGTGTCTATTTTCTTTTATATTATAGTAAAAATTATCTGTAATAAGCTCTCCTAATTAAAGTTGATAAATCTACAACTGCCTCAATTATACAGTAATCAATTATACACTAATTTAATTCTACTTAGCAGGATACAGTACATCATTAATGGGTTTTAGACTTAATACAACAGATTTAGAAGTAATCAAAATTTGAAGCATGTTATTAGCAAGGAAAAATGAAGAATCATATCTAGTAATTTGCATGTCAGTCCTTATAAACTAAGATTTTTTTATTAATAAAATGAAAGTGTACAACTGCTGTTTACTATTCAGTGTCATAGGCAAAAGCGATGCTTATTCAGTCTAAGCATAAATAATATATATTACAGTTGCTTTTGTTGTTTGTTTTGTTTTTTGAAGCAGGGTTTCTCTGTGTAGCCTTGGCTGTCCTGGACTTGCTTTGTAGACGAGGCTGGCCTCGATCTCACAGCCTACTATTGCCTCCCTGAGTGCTGGGATTTGAGGCGTGTACCACCATGCCCAGCTTATTACAGTTTTGTTTGTTTTAATAAAAAAGTTCTTTGACTTTTATTCCTTACAAAAGCCTTAGTGTTTTTTTTAAAAGATTTTATGTTAATGAATACTTTGCTTACATACACTATATGTACTATATGTATGCCTGATGTGCACTGAGGATTAAAGAGGGTGTCAGATCACCTGGGACTAGAGTTACTGATGGTTATATGCTACAAAATGGGTGCTTTGAATTGAACCAAGGTCTTCTGTAAGAAGCAACAAGTGACTTAACCACTACCAACTCTCCAGCCCCAGCGATTTTTTTTTTAAATGTATGTTTTGGGTCTGTCTTTAGTCAGGTGCATGTGTGGAGGTACGTGCACATTGGCGAAGGTGACTCTCTAACAAAAGCAGCAGATTCTCCTGGAACTGGAATGACAGACAGTTGTGAGCTGCATGATATAGATGGATACCTCTTGGCTTTTTAAAGGCGGAGTCTTTCTGTGTAATGCAGGCTGGTCTTCAATTTACCGTGTAGCCCAGGTTGCCCTCAAATTCATCATTCTTCTGCTTCACCTTCAGAAGGCTTCCCAAACACTACAGAAGTGTATTCTACATTTCTTCTTTCTTTGTTTGTTTTTCATCTTCTTCCTCCTCCCCCTCCTGTCATCCTCTTCCTTCTTATATTCCTTCTCCTCCACTTCCTTTTCCCCTTCTCCACCTCCTCTCTTTTTTTTTCTTTTTCTTCAGTTAAATCTTAAAAAAAAAAAAAAAGTGGCTGGAGAAATGGCTCAGCATTAAAGAATACTTACTGCTCTTCTAGAGGATTGGTGCAAATATCATGTGGCTTTCCCACCTGAAACTCCGCTTCCAGGGTGTGCCCTCCCGTCTCTGGCTGCAGCACTCAGGTGTGCATGTACTAATTTCGTGGAAGCATCCATACATCCACAAAAATAAAAATACAGAAATCTTAGCTTTTTCTGGTAGTGCACACCTTTGATCCTTTTGCAGAGGCAGACATGGGAGGGTCTCTTTTGAGGCTGAATTACAGACCAGCTAGTGCTTTGTAGAGCGGCCCTGTCTTTATTTGTTTTGCTTTTGAGACCCTGTCTTTTACATAAGTAAATAAAAGTTGGAGATGGTGTTTCATACTGACACTGTTGGCCTCAAATTCCCTATGTCAAGTCATAGCCTTGAACTTTGATCCTTCTTCTACCTGTATCCCCAGTTTGGGTTCCTGAGGTTCCTGACAACATACCCAGAGCTTTGTTGCACAAGTACTCTGCCAGCTGAGCTGCACCTCTAATCTGCCCTGTTCCCTTACATTTCATCATTAACTTCTCATGCTACGAAATTACGTTATTTACATGCTTGTTTATTATGCGTAGTACCACAGAGATGTATCTGAAATCATTTTTATGGCAAAGTTATAAAGGTTTCCAATATGTAATTCATTGTTTTAAAAACATTCTTGTCATAGCATTATGGAATATTAATAGTTTTGAAGTGAATTCATAATCTAGAGTTTGAATTTGAATATTACACGTTTTGAACATGTGTCCAGATATATTTTATGTAAGACTTAAGCTAGAGAGGTGGTGTTTGGATTTGATTATCTTTAGTTTACTGATCTTAGTTCTTTTTTTACTCTTTCATTTGTACATAGTGACTTTATGTCACCTGACCAGTGTGTTAGAAGCTTGATGTATTTTTATTATCCTTCTGCTCATTGAACAGGTTCAATAACTGGTTCAATGTGAATTTCATAACTCATTTTTTTGTATACACTCATATCATTAGAAGCACTCCGCCTGCTTGGCTTTGTTCCTATTGCAGTAGTGTTTTCTCTGTTCCTCTAGTTTGTAGTTTTTCAAGAATGTTCTAAGTGGAATTTTTAGGCTTTGGAGACTTTTAAGTTTATTATACTTTTTTGAGGAAATCAGTTCTGGTAACAGGTTTCTGAGAAGCTCATAAGTGTTTGGGCTTATATCTCAGAGAACCCTTAGAAATGCAATGGGAATGTATGCTTATAGTTAAAAACCCAAGAAAACAGAGACGACTTTTTCCTGAAACAACGAGAGATCCTGTCTGTATTTGTTAATCTGCTCCTACAAAGCAGCCACTCATAAACTCTGATGCTTTTGAGTACTTATGACTGTGTCATCTATAAGATGACGTTTCATTTCTTGCTGTTTCTGCCTTTCTGTGTTCTGTGATTATGAGTCTGACTCACACTGCTGTCTGTCTCCCCCTTTCCCTGTACTTTGCCTGTCTTTAATCACTATTTTTGCTCCTAAATTGATTACTGTTAGATTTCAGATAATACAAAGGAACATTTCATGGATGATTAGTTATATTCCCTCTCACATGAGTCTCATTTTTTTATTAATTTTGGTGTTATCAAACCCAATAATACTAAGAGATCTTTTTATATGAAGCAATTTTTTACAACTAAATAAAAAACTTAGTTTGTAGTGCAAAAAAGATTTACAAAACAGTAAGCCTCTGCCCTTGTTTTCTGAAGCAGTCACTTAAAATGCTATTAGATTATTCCTTGATGCAGTTTTATTTTTAAAAATATGCTATAAGCATTTTCCTCATTTTCCAAATTTAGTGATTCCTCCTAACCTGCTAGGTGTCAATTTACCCAGTACATTAACAAGTTTTCCAGGTACTTCACATTCAGTTTTGTTTTGTTTCAGCAATCTCAAAGTCCAGAACCTTAGTAATGATTTTTCTTCTATTTTTTCTATATCTCTTTTTCTCTTTTGTTCTGCTTTAACAAAACTTTATTTGTTTATAGCTGATTTCAAAACTTTTTTATTCTATTTGTGTTGAATACTTTGCTTATTCATTATTTTTCTATTTATTCATTTTCTCGTTAATTCCAACATTAGCAGTAGAAGTGGGAGTCTCTAGAAGTCAGGGCCACCCTTGGGTGCCAATAGATGTCAAGGCCAGCCTGGGCTACACAAGATCCTGTTTCAACTGTCTTCCCCCCAAACGTCTTTATATTGCCTTAACATTAGATTAATATTTTGTCTGGGTATGGAATTTGAGGTTGAAATAGTTTTCTCAACAATATGAAGTCTTATTTTGGTAGCCAGTATTTCTTGTGAGAAATGTATTGCCATAATGACTTCTGTTCTTTCACTGGGAGTTATTTTTGTTTGAGCTCTTAAAATCTTCTCTTTCCCCCTACTATTCTTTAATTGATTTTAAATCAAATATCGCTTTATACGTATGAATATTTTTCTTCCATGTATGTTTGTGTGCCATGTGCATGCCTGTTGAGTGAGTCCGATCTCCTGGAGCTGAAGTCACAGATGGTTCTTAGCTGCCGCCTGGGTGCCATGAGACAAACTCGGGTCCCTGGAAGAGCAGCCTGTGCTTACAACCGCTGAGCCCTCTCTCTAGCCCCACTCAATCCGTAATTCCATGATCTGATTTTTCTCTACTGTGAATTTCTTTTCATTGTGCTGAGCATGTAATGGCCATTATGACAGGCTTAAATGTCCTTCCTCTCAGTTTTTTGATATATAATTTTTGGTAATTTCATGTTCTCTGGAGCTATGAATTACTTTCCAGTTTCTTATTAATGGGTATGTAGAAGTTTTCCGATTTTTTTCCACTATAAAAATACATTTATAATATTTTTGGGCATATTTCTACAAAATTGGCCACCCTTTCTATAATATGTAGCTAAATTACCTTGCATTTAAATTTTCAGTTGTGCTGACCAGTGGTGGTGCACACCTTTAGCCCCAGCAGAGGCAGGTGGATCTCAGTGAGTTCAAGGCCATCCAGGTCTAGAGTGAATTCCAGAACAGCCAGGGCTACAAAGAGAAACCCTCTCAAAAATACAAAACAAAACAAAGTAACTTGTAAGCTGTCTTAGAAAGTTCTATTAACTACTTGTTATGCATGGCTATACTAATGCTTTTGGGTGTGTGTATGCATATCCATATACACACTGACATGCTTGTCCATATATGTGCATGTGGAGGTCAGTAGTTGATGCTTTTAAATTTTGTTTTTGTTGTTTGTAATTGTGCATAGATATATGTGTACATGCGGATAGGTGCACTTGAGTGTGCTGGCTATGGACTTCAGAGGTGTCTAACCTGGAGCTGGACTTATAGACTGCACCTCCCGAGGGTGCGCAGAACTGACCTAGCATCTTCTCTGGTAGAGTAGCAGGAGCTGTAAAGGCTGAAACATGCTTCTTGCCCCTGAAGGTTGGTATTTTACATTTTCCTTCAGTGTAGGAGTGCTAAGATTACAGGTGTGCACTGGAGTTCCACAGACGGGCCTCTGGTCCTCAAGTTTTCCTATCTAATGCTTCTGCCCACTGAGTCATCTTCCTGGCCATCCACCTTGCTTCTTTAGATAGGATCTCTCTTTGAACAGAAGCCCACTCTTTTATGTAGATTGACTGGCCAACAAGGATCCAGCTGTCTCCTTGCCCCAGCTCTGCTGGGCATCTGATTCCTACCTGAGTTTTTTTG
This sequence comes from Pachyuromys duprasi, assembly GCA_028658305.1. Classification (NCBI taxonomy): domain Eukaryota; kingdom Metazoa; phylum Chordata; class Mammalia; order Rodentia; family Muridae; genus Pachyuromys; species Pachyuromys duprasi. Next base: position 87,526,224 of record CM053766.1, read on the forward strand.
AGACAAGCTCTCATATTGACCCTAGAGCTCACTGGTTTGGGTAACAGCTATCTTCTCAGCTCCAAAAGCAGGCTGTTCACAGGCTGGGAATTTTCAGAGGTCATCATGCTTGCATAGCAGCCCCTTTACAAACTGAGCCATCTCCTGATCCTCTGACTGCAGAGATTTAAGAGCTTTAAGAGCTTGATTTAATTTTTACTTTAACTGTTTTCACTGGCTGCCTGTGCGTGCACTGCCCGTCCTCTAGCAGAAGAGGACCAGAGTTTGTTCTAGCACCCAAGTCAGGCAACTCTCTGAAACTCCTGATCCTGGAGACCCACGTCCTCCTCTGACCTCCCAGTGGACCCATGCAGACAAGCACACACACAGAAAATAAAATAAATAAGTCTAAACAAAAAATTAAAAGGAGAAATCTTTTCAATATGAGATAAAATAGTTATTTCTAAAATCTCTGAGCGGTTGCTGATAAAGGTGTGAATGAAAGGGACATGGACTGCTACTCATGAGTAGTACTGAGTTAGAACCAAATGGCTTTTGGAAAAATTATTGAAGACAAAGAAACAATGGGAGGATACTAGCCTGTGTTCTTCAGCAGCAAAAGGAATTTGAAGATGGACGGGTAGTGGCCCATGCAGGACACTAGGTGGCGCCAGTCGCCTGCACTCCTGTTTTGAAGGCAGGAAGCTGAATAGATTCAGTAGCTATCTTACGTCAATTGCCGGTTATTAAGTGTATTTCAAATAATATTATAGTTCTTCATTTTCCCCCCTTCAGTGATGATTTTGAAAATCTCACTGATATTTGTGTTTTAAAGCAGTTTGTCTCCTAAATAAACTATATTGTGAAAGTCACAATCAATTCTTTCATAATTTTTAAAGGACTGTGTAAAATATATTTTTATTTAGAATCATTTCAAGCAGATTTTGAAATGGTTCTGTCACATGGAATTTGACGTGTTACTATAATTGTTAACCTTATCCTAGGTTAGAATGTAAGTCTGTTCATCTTTGTGAAACACTGCAAGTAATTCCCTGGTTCTTTTAAGATTCCAGATTTGGAATGATAAAATATTTTAATATCATTTGTACCATTAAATTTTCACTTTTGGGTGTATTGTGCAAGTGACAAAAACCATAGCTCAAAGTTGTTAAACAAATGTAAATTGCATAAAAAGATCCTGGCATGGCTTTAGGTAAAGCTTAACTTAGTGGGCCAAATAATATTATTTAGAGTCATTTCAGCTATTACTTTGTTTTCCTTGGCTTTGTTTCTGTTTGCAAAAAGGATGACTGTCGTCATCTGAAGGGTTTGTATTCTTGTTTTTCTGCATATGTTCTAGTGGCTACAAATTCAGTGTGTTTTATGTCATCGTAGGCCCCCTAGGACTGGCTTGGGTCCAAGACCTGTTCCCAACATTAAAGATGAAGTTTGTGTTAGGAACTTGCTGGTGAAGAATGTTTAGGTGAACTCTACAGACAGAGTGGCACATGCTTGTCGTCGCAGCACTGGGCTCTCTGCCTCATCTACAGAGTAAAACTTTGTCTCAAAAGATAATAAATAATAATAAAGTAATAGAGTGTTAGAGTCTGCCAGACAAACTTGAATACTTTTAGTGGAATAAAGAATGTTTAGAGTCCTGGAGAGATGGCTTAGCAATTAAAAACAACTGGCTCCTCTTGCATAGGACCTAGGCTTGATTCCAAGCACCCACATGCTGACCCACAGCAACCCGTAACACTGGTTCCAGGGTATTTGACACCCACTTCTGGCCACAGAGGGAACCAGGCAAGCAAGTTGATACACAGACATACATGCAGGCAAAATACCATACATATCAAATGGGCTGGGTGCGGGGAAAATGGTTGGAAATTTGCACCCGTTGCTTTAGGAAAGCTACCTTTAAACTGTCATCATTTATTCAGTTTTCCTTCACTAGAATTACTTTATTCAAATTTCATCTCTGTTACACCTAGTTATAACTTCTTTCAGACCATGTTTTCACTGACAAAACTAGGGCTATATACCGTTGATACAATTATTGTAAAGATAAAATAAGATATGGCAGAAACCTGGCTGGCCTATGCCTGACATCTCAGATGTTTCATAAGTGATGTTATTAGTCAGGCACATTAGGATTTTATCAGTCCTTGTTATACATCTCAGATTAATTTATGTGCCCTGAATGTCGCAAGAGTAAATTTATAATGGTCAATTTAAAAATTGAATTTAACTTACTGATCACTGTTTTCACTGTGTAAGAAGACAGTTGAATCAGCCTGTCCTATTCATGGCCAGCCTTCATTTGTATGCTGAAATGCGTAAGTTCCTGCAAGGGTTTTGTAATTAATCTGTGTTGAGAAATATAAATTATCTTTAAAGACTGGCAATAAATATAGTGAAATTATGATAAATGATTTTATTGTTTGGGGAAATAATATAAACTGTTTTATGTGTTTGAAGAATATAAGCTGGTAGCAAGGGAGAGAAATGAATGATTAAGCATTGCCTAAACTTGTTTTTTAATTAAAGTGTTTCATTGCTCTGTACACTGTTCAGAAATGTATTTTAAATGTAACATTAATTTTTCACTTACTGTTCATCTTTATTATAATGTATTGCTTTTATTTATCATAATTTTTTCCCACTGACTGTAGGGCTTTTGTAATCCATTTAGGTTAACTGGTGTGTAAGTATTAAGAGTTTCCATTATGGCTTTTAAAGTGTTTCAGCCTTATAGATTTAGTAATACACAACTTGAGTATCTAACAATATAATGAAACTCTTGTTAGTGATGGAATAAAACAGTGTTTTCTTTAAAAATGTTTTCTAGTACTTCCTTGTTCAACTCACAGCATAGTTAGCTTTAAGATGTGTTATACTTCAAAATCCAAAAGTGTTAGTATAAAACATTGTTATTCCACTAATTTTTACCATATAACATTGTATAGATGCAAGTAGTACCACATAAGGCCAAATGTTTTAAAAAGACATGGCTGCTCATCTTTATTATTCATTATTCTGTGTGGTATATTGTTTAGTTTTATTTTGATTGTTGTGTATATGAAATGCTTTTAAGGTGATATAGTGTTTTCTACTAATTAAAAGTAAAGAAATGTTTTAAATATTAAAAATGAAAATTGACAGATGGCAGAGGAGGAGGGCTCCCTGTTTCTGTGCGGTAGAGGCGGGGAACAGGGGAAAACGGAAGACAGGATGGGACCGGGAGGAGACTGAGGGAGGCACCTACAATCGAAATATACAGTGCATAAATTATAAAAAAGTTAAAAAATGAAAATTGATTTCCTCAGTAACAGGAACCATGTTTTTAGACAAAAATGGTTAAATACATGAAAAGTAGTATGCCTGGTTTTAAGTAAGGCATTGCTTGGTGAGTTATGTCTTTTAATAGATGGCCTTAATAGTTGGTACACTTGAAGGTAACTATAATAAGTTCAGTGTATGTTAGCATAAGCATGTATTTGTGAAAACATACAAAAAGAATTGCTATAGTACTTGTTCACACAAGTATTAAATGTCTGGCTCTTTAATGTTTGACTTAATAGAGGACAGCTGGATTCTCATCTGCTTCTCAATTCAATCTGTGACAGGTTTTTGTTGTTGCTGGGTTTTTTTTTTGTTTTGTTTTTTCGTTTTTTGAAGTTCATGAATGAAATAAGAGCTTCAGAGAGGTTCGTCCCAATAAAAGCTAACAAGAGCGTGTACTGAGAACAACCTGAATTCATACATGAAAACATACATAATTATACTCCAGGTCTGTTATCTTAAAGACTTAAAACAAATCCCTTCAGATTTAAAAGCACCCAGTATCCATTCCCATTTACTGTTAGAGTGATGTCATCACATATGATTTAGTCTCTGAAAAATTCTTACTGTATGCTTAGTTAAAAATGATATTGGTTGGAGAGATGGTATATCAGTTAAGAGGACTTGTTCTTGCAGAGGATCCAGATTCAGTTCCCAGCACCAACGTTGTTGCTCCCAAGCTTTAGTTCTAGGGATTGCAAGACCCTTTTCTGACCTCTTTGGACAACAGGCACACACATGGTGCACAGATGTAAATGCAGGCAAAATACTCATGTACATAAAGTAAAATAAGTAAAATTGCAAGAAACTGTAGAAGGTAAATCATTTTAACTTTGTGGATTTCCTGAGAGAGTTCTAGGGAAGCTGATGAAATGCTGGCCTGGGTTTGGGTCTTATTAACAGATCTTTGTTGGGTGTAATGATGCGTGTCTCTAATCCCAGGATTCTGGAGGCTGAGGAGGACCATGAGTGCTGAGCTTCTGGATCAGATAGTAAGATTGTAAACTCAATAGAAAGGGTTGCAGGGTCACACAGAGGAGAGCATGGGCCGATAGAGCTGCAGCAGCATGTAGATTCTGATGACTGAGCGTACCACTGCTGGAGGTAGAACTTGAGGCTTGAGGCCCTTTAAATGAGATAACGTCCATAGGAGTAGGCATGGCAGCAGCCGTGTAGGCTATAGCTGTTCTGTAAAAAAGTCTCTAGAGGCACCTGTGCAGAGATCTGTATAGGACAATTATTTCTCGTGGCCCACAGCATGTATGAGACAGGAGCAGGGATAGCAGTGTTGTCTCCTGTTTTGCAGTGATGTGCAGAGAAACAGTCACATTATATTAAGGACGAGACTGAACTGTACCTCCATACAAACAGGCTTCCACATGCCGAGCATTTTCCTTAGTGTGTCACCTGGTTATCTTATATAGGGGTTTGGCCATCTCCAAACTGGCAGTTGTTTAAGTAGGTCTGGAGACAGAACATCCCTCTGTTAGTATTTGGCAGTAATTAAGTGTTGGAAATTTTAGCACAAACAGTATTGATCAAGCACTTAGTCCATTTGTATTTTCATGCTTTGAAACTCAAAGCATATCTGTTCCACATTTTTATTTCTTTATGTTTTAAGACAATTTTCTGTTTTAAATCTATATTTTTTGTAGTAGTGTTTATCAAAATTATAATTATTTGGAACAGGAAAGCACTCTACATTTTCATATTAGCTTGACCTTCCCATTGATATGTCAAGCAAATAAATACTTCTTTTCTGAATGGAAACTGTGTTCTGAATTCATTGATACTGAATCATTTGTAGGGATTTAACATGTTGAAAAATCTTAATTATTCTGAATGTATTTATGTTATGATATGGAGATGATTTGTTTACTGTCTTTAATGTGACTAAGTCAAAATATAAGTAGTTATTTGCATAAAGAGGAAATGTTGCTAATATTTTTTGCTTTGCTGAATGATACATATAAAATTAACTTTCCCCATAGGAGATATGAGGATGTTTTCATTCATTTCTGTAGCATTATAAATGTCTAATTTTATGATCTCTCTAATGGTGATATTTCACTGCTCCTTTTGTAGTAGTTAAGATCTAAGTCTTATGTTCTTGGTTTCTCTTGGTTTACTGTAAAGTCTTTTTACATCAATTTGCTGTTTACTTATTTTGTCAATTCTCATGTACTTGCTTATTTCACTTATAATCTAGTTTTCAATTTATAACAAACTTTGGTCAGTAGGCTTGTTATTTGGAGTGGGCATGCTTCAGCCTACTGATGGTCTGTAGTATACCTCTTTCAGGGTTTTCGCTGTGCTCATCCCCTCTGCTTTGGATACTTGGGCATTTGCTTAAACAAGCACATTGGTATACTAAAAAATCATAGAAGAAAAGGTATCTGGGGATGTGGCTCAACTACAGCTTCCCAGGTATGCCAGATACCGAGTTGCTTCCCAAAACTGCAAAGAAAGAAAAAGGAAAAGTTAGGATCACAATATAGGCAATCTGAGTGTTTCTGTGTCTGTGTGTTATACATGCTAGGCCAAGATATACACACACACGTACACATACACACATATTTTAATGCATGAATCAGGGTTTCTTGAGTTAGTATGGTAGACTTGGAGGTGTATAGCAGTGATCCTTCTGTAAGAATTACAGCTCAGTTGTGGGCATATGGTGACCAGAGAGTTTCAAACTTGTTACATCAGGACCAGTCTTAGCCCTTTGGCCATCTTTTCTAGATTAACTCTCATCTCATAGTCAACCAAGGTAGAGATATTAAATCCCTAACATTTTCATCAAACCGGAGACAACTGCAGCATGTGCTATAGTTATACACATTTCACCCTGCCCATTTCATTGGGGTAGGTTCATAGTAAACACCTTCCACATCAACAGATTATGTTAGTATCTGTGCTCAGAAAATTCACTTGTAACTCAGAACTCCTCTTGTTCTCTGTAAAATTGTGTACAAACTTTGTGTGTGTGTGTGTGTATAGGCATTTTTGAAGGGTTGTAGCTTTTATCATTTTCTTTAAGACTTGTATGTTATAGGTCTTTCTCATAAATTACTCAAGTAAAAGCTTTAATTTTTTAGTCTATCTGGGGCAAGCACCATATTGTTTTATGCCACATATCAATGTTTCAGCTGTGACAGGCCATGGATATTATGACAGAGACACAAAATGTAATGGAGTTGTAATGGTCCTGCTGCCTAGTGACTGCACAGCTGAAGAGATGAGAAAAAAAGGGAACTTCTGGTGAAGAAAAAGAAGGTACTAACCAACCAACCAACCAACCAACCAACCAACCAACCAACCAACCAACCAACCAACCAAGAAACAAATGCTACCGTGAAGGGTGTAACAGAAGCCTTTATAGGCCTGAACAAGGACCTTAGAAGGTAGGAAGGCAGACCCAAGTATTGAAAGATTTTCATTACTAGAGAGAAATGTTCTGGTACATTGTCCCCCTTTTTTTTTTTTTTTTACCAAATATATGGTGAAGAAAAGCAAGCAAAGTATCATATATGAAATCTCTAGAGCTTCAGTTAGGATGCTTAACAGACTCAAAATCTCTAGAGCTCCAGTTAGGATGCTTAACAGACTCAAAATCTCTAGAGCTCCAGTTAGGATGCTTAACAGACTCAAAAGTATGCTTTCTCATCGAAGGGAAATAAAGCACAATCCATATCTTGTCCCAGATGGATGTCAGTGATGTTTGTGATCTTGACTCTGTTGGCCTAGGCTGAGGAGCGTTTGTTTTAACCTTGTTTGAGGGGTGGGTGTGGTGGAGACTAGGCTGGTCCTAAACTGTTTGTGTGTCTAAGGATGATCTTGAGTTTCTGATTCTCCTGTATCAGCTTTGTAAGTGCTGGTTCTTTGGTCACATGCTCCTGCATCTGATTATGTTGTTCTGGGACCCATCCCAGGGTCTTGTGAACTCATCTTGCAAACTATGCTCTACCCCATCTCACATTTTCTAAACAAAGTTTTCAAAGTTGAAACAATTAAAATCCAAAATTACGTATGAAATGAGGACAAAAGGAAATAAAACATTTTGTATAGAGCAATACAGCATATTTTATGTCTTAAGTTATTACAAAGAAGCAAGAGTATTAAACACAAAAGTTATTAGTAAGGTATATGTTATGAAAAGAATAAGATTGGAGTGGAAAGGTGGTTCATCAGGTGGTAAAGACTTGCCACAAAACCTGACTTCAATTACAGAGACTCGTGTAGTAGAAAGAGAACTGTATCTCACACGTTGTCTTCCGATCTCCATATTGTGTATTTGCATGCCCACACCTGAGCAAACACACACACACAATTAAAAACGAAACTAAAGCTTTTGTAAATTTAGTGGATTGTGTTCAGTGGCTCTGAAGTACAAAATTATATTCACCACACAACCCACTCTCTCATCCAGAGCAACTTTCAGTGCTGCACACTCATGATGGGGGAGTACACCATTTTTTGTCTTTTTTACTGTGTTTTGACTATACTTTTTCTATGAATACCTACAGTTGTGTTATCATTGCTTACAGCATTCAGTACTATAACATGTTACAGATGATTATACTCTGGGAGCAAATAGGCATTTCATGCACTGAGATTTGTAGCAGGCCATTCCTTCTGGTTCATATAAGCACTCTAGTGTTGCACAATGACAAAAATCTTATACGTTTTTTTGAATGCATCCCCATCATTAAGCAACACATGAGTCCTCTGAACCTCTAATTTTTAGTCAACATCAAAGCCAAAGCTTTGTTAACATGGGAACGTTCTTCAGTACCACAGTAATTAACAGCCTGCCAAAGGCTGCTCAAGCTGGTTCAGATATACCACTGCATTGGCTCTCGGTGACTTGAGTAAGGTTGCTGATTGTTTTAACTGTCAAGATGGCAGCTGCATGGCATTTAATGGAGCAAGAGATCAAAGGGTTAGAGATGAGGATCCAGCATCATAGAGAAGTTCTGTGGTAGCTAGTCCTGTAGGTTGCAGGTGATGGCTTAGGATGCTTGTATTAATCTGGTCTCCTTAGCTGTGGTTTGAAATGTAAATGCCAGCATAAATGCCAGCATACTGGAGCTGGGGCCAGCAGGTAACTGTTCCAGCGAGGGCAAATGTGTTAGTTTCCAGTTGCAGCCATAATCCATCCCCGTGACTTCACCAGCTTTACAGCTCTATCTTATGATCCCACAGCTTCTTAGTTCCGAAGGCTACAGTTTCTCACTGAGTGGTTTTCTTTAGGTTTTTTTTTCTCCTAGCCCCACTCTTTGGCAAAGGAGACTAAGTTACAGAAGCTGGTCTCAAACTTGGCATCTTCTTAGCTAGGGTAGAGGGTGTGTGCTACTCTGCTCCAGGTTTCATCGTCTGCAGTGGTGATGTTAGGAGGACTGTGTTTCTCTGCTGGGGCTTCAGGAACCAATATTTCAGACTTGTTCAAGATGGTGACTGAATTAATGTACTTTGTGTTAATCTTCTCTTTTTTTCTTCTTCTTTACTTTGAGTCTCGCTTTTCTAGTATCTTAATGTGAACCTTCAGCTTACTCTATTACATCCTTTTTCTTTTTCTCAGACTATCAGTTAAGGCAGAGGCAGCAACTTCTTTTTCCTTCCTCTTTTTTCCTGTTTCTCCTTCTACTTGCTGTGTCTACCTTTATGTGCGTGCACACGTGCATGCATATGTGAGTGTGTGTTGGTTTGGAGATAGGATATCTGCTATGTAACTGTGGCTGCTTTAAACTTGATTCTAAATTGACAATCCCTCCTACCTCAGCCTTTTGAGTGGTGGGAGTCTAACAAGAATGTACCCACATGCCTCACTCTTTTTTTCTTTCATCCCCCACCCCCCTGCAATCAATAATACGAGCTTTTAGCACTAATTAACTTCTCTGGGATTGTCAATATTTGCGGTTGTATTTTTTCTTCTTTTGTTGAACAGTGTTGCTAATATCCTAGTGTGATATTAAGAAGTAGTAGATACACTTGGGCAGGCAGAGACAGGCAGATCTCTGTGAGTTTGAGGCCAGCCTGGTCTGCAAAGCGAGCTTAATACAGCCAAGGCTACACAGACAAACCCTGTCTTGAAAAATAAAAACAAATAAACAAAACAAAAAAAAGAGGTAGTAGGCACTATTGGGTTCCATAGAGCTGGAGTTCTGGGTGGGTACTGTACTCTGAACCTCTGAAAGAACAGCAGACTCTCTCTTTCTAACCCTAGTTCTCTGTGTTTTAGAGACCAGTTGTCAAAATTTGAGAGTCTTGGATTATTTAAAAAATTTTTAAAATCCCAAAGTAGTCTATGGTATCTTTTCTACCCTTTGAGAGTATTTTTTTTTAATTACTGCTTTCATATTATTAGTACTCAAAGAATTTGGGTTGGTGAAATGTCTCTCAGCAAGTGTTCATGCTTCCAAGCCTGATGACCTGAGTCGTTTCTTCAGGTTTCACATAGTGGAAGGAGAAAACTTACTTCCATCTCTACATGTAAGCTCTGGTAATATTGCGTATACTCATGCATGCATATGTATAGTAATTGAATAATATTGTTATAAAAAGATTCAGAGAGTGAGAAAACAGATTTTTTAAAAAACTTCACTTCCCCCTTAATTTTAAATTAGAATTGGTTTTTTTGCACCCCATGGATGCAGTATTATCTGTTTCTCTGAGAACACTAATCGGTTTTTTTTCTCATTTGTTCCATAGTATATGAGTTTACATTACTTTTTTTTTTTAATTTGCTTTTCTCTCTTAGCAGTTTCATTCAAATGTATGGTGATCTTGGCCTCTTTGTTTAATTAGTGGGACATTAAATGACATTAATTGTATCAAATAGGAATTGTATCAAGTAGAAACTCAGTTGCTGTTAATCGTTTTGTAGTGATGTTTCATTATGTTGATGTTTGGTTTTACTTTGATCATATTGGATCTGGGAAGATACTGTTTCTTGCCTTCTAGGATACAAGAAGGAGAATAAAATTGAAAGTTCCCGTTTAGTTTGCCAAGTTTGTATCTACTATGAAAAATGTTTCTGTCTCAGTTTATCTTCTGTAGATAATGGTACTGCAGTCTGCTTGGATGGGACAGATGGACAGTCACCCTATTGTGTACAAATGTTATGTTAGCGTCTTGGAGGTTAGCTGCTTTTTAAATTTTGATGGTCTATCTTCACTCTATTCTGTTTTTTTTTTTTTTAAGTCACTCTCTTTATGTCATTTTTGCCTCTGAGCTCTGGGATTCAAGGTGTGCTCCTCTATGTGTGAAATCACTCTGTTCGTAAAGATCCCAATGCTACCTATGTGCTTCTTTTGGGTGGTATAACAGTATAAGTTTTTGCATTCTAGAGCTTCTCTATTTCCCCTTAGAAGTCAGCATTCTTGAATCTAATGAATTAATTGCTGCTTCTCTGCTTTTTCCCATTGCCCAGTGTTGCCATAATTTCCTTTGCTGTTAAGTTTATCCAAGTTCTAGTGAGGATTTAGGAGCAGCTAAAAATTGTGTACGAAGTGAATTCATTGGTTTAATCTGCCTAAGTCCAAATAGCAGCTTTAATATTTTCTTAATCATTTGGAAACAGTGTTTCTATACAGAGTCAGTTAATCTAATTGATATATTAAGAGTATGTGTGGTATTTATTTGTAGCAGGTAAAGAAAATAATAGCTGGTGATGGTTCTGTGTACTGTATAAGGATAGTGTTCACAGGCTGCCTAACTTTCTTGCATCAGATATTCTTGTCCTTTATGAGCTGCTGTGTGGTTATTTTCCTTCAGATATAAGATCTGAATTAAATCATACCAGTCCTGACTGTTATATTCCCTTAGTAAGCTATTGAATAATGACTGGCCAATAAAACTTGGTGCAATTTATTGAGAACATTTTGGGGGTGTGTAGGGGTAAAAAACTCAAAAGAAAGGAAAAGACATTTTTTTCTCTAATTTTTGGACAGTAAGTAAAGACATAGTTTAACTAGAGTAGCTGTTCTGGAACTGTTGGACCAACAGCATCACATGAAGGAGGAAACTTGGGTTTATGAACAGGAAGTTAGACATGGAGCCCTCTGCCCGCTAGTGCTGGGCTTTTAGTGCATGAAAGAATTCCTCTGACAACTGAGACAACAATCAGTAATTATTGGTACTGTTATCCAGAAGACGTCTTGAATAAACAAACATTGTAAGGTTCAATTTACATAAATGTGAAGATCAAAAATGCAAGTTTTGAAGCATTAGTGAGTATTGTTTTTACTAAAGTAAGCTAAATTGGAAATTTATTTCCGTCATTTCTGTTTTTGTCTGTAACTCATGTTGCTCTGGTATTTTGTTTGCTTTGTAAAGTTGGTCATTTTAATCTTTTGTTTGTTTTAATTTGTTTTGACCTGACGTTTTAGCAAATACGGCTTCTTGGACTGATTCAAGGAACATTTTATTTGTTGAAGTATATGTATTTTCTTCACAAAGTTGCTTTTCTTTTTTATTCATGACTTCTGTTGCCAAATCTTCTAAAGCACATGTTTTTGATACTGGTGTTAAAATTTTTAATTAATATTTTAGATGCTAAAGGTGGCAGTTTAGAAAAGATTGTTTTGTTAGTGAGTGATCCTTAAAAGTAAGTGCCATTTGGTTTTATTTTACAATAGAATTTAATCTTACATGTTTTTTGTTAAAGTAATGTTACCCAAAAATCTCTTATTGAACTATTTGTGGTGAGCTTTTTAAGGATGTTTAAGATTTCACATGCAGTTTAACTGATCACAGATGAAGTTGTAAATTAATACCTCATGAGCATGCTTGACTGCAGGGCATTGTTTGTGAATCAAACCTGCTTTGTTCCTATAAACTGTGAAAGGGGCTTAAGCATATGGATTAAAATTGCATGGTGATACCAAAGTACTTATGAAAAGACACTGTAGTTGGATCATTTAGAATGTACTAAAATATTATGAAGAGCCATAAAATGTAATAATTCCCTTAAGCTTTTAAGAGTTATAAGATTTAGTTTTTATTCCTTTGTTGGTTTTAACTACCTTAATAAAGGAATTGTTTGCTGCTTTCAGAGCTAGGCATGGCATTAAGAAGAACCATTGACACAGTATGATGATGAGAACAGATGAGATTTCCCAGAAAATATACACGTAGCTTTACATAAATGTTATATTTTCATTCTTTTTACAGAACCTTTATGGATTAAAAAAACTGTTCATTGCTATCTTTTAGTATAGTATCATTAAATTACTTTTTTGGTATAAAATCAGCTATTTGTTGGTACCATTTTTATTTATTGACAATAACCTAGTGAATAATCCATTCTTTTGGCCATGACAAATTGTTAACTATTTATTGACAAAAAATGCTGAAGAAAAATTACAGACTTTGTTCTGGGGCTGGATGAAGTTCTAATTTGCTGATGCTTGAGCTAGCCTGCGTGGTGCAGTTAACAGTGGACCACATCACTGTAAGATGCACAGGAGCTTTGGAGTCCTTGTAGTTTTAGAACACTGTGATACCTGTTTTGAAAGTGCTATGGACAGGGACTAGAGAGATGACCCAGTAGTTAAGAGCCCTGACTGCTCTGCCAGAGGACCTGAGTTCCATTCTTAGTACCCACATGGGAGCTCACAATGGTCTCTAACTCCAATTCTAGGGCTTCTGACACCCTCACACAGACAAAACACCACTTATCATAAAAGTAAATTATTTAAAAAAATAAAGAAATTCTGTGGACAAAGATGATGAGAGAAATTCTCAGGTTATAGTACTATAGATAGGGTGATTGTGTTAATTGGAAATAAATTGTATTAATGATATGGATAGAACATTATGTAAGCAATGTAATAAGCATGTAAGTTGAGGACATGAAATACTTACATGCTCATTACATTGCTTCCTAATTATTCTCCTAGATTTTTATGGAAATGTTCTTTAAACAATTTGGCCAACTGTGGCCATTGAGACTATTTACATTGTCAGGGCTTCACAGAAAGGCCAATGAACCTGCCACATTCTCGTTCCCAGGAGGAAACAAAATAGAGATTTTAGGACTTGCCCTTTATGTTATGTAACAGTTCTGACCTTCCTGTTTCTATTTTCTCAGTGTAAAAAAAAAGTCATAATCTTCTTAGTTTCAACAGGGTCTCAAGAAAGAAATTATTTATTCTAGTAGTGATGGTTAGCTAAGAGCATAAGTCAGTATAGGTAGAGGCAAGTCAGCTGTAGACCTCAGATTTACCACTTAATTCATGGTAGCAAGTGATTTGCCAATATTATGCATGTAGTAGTAAAAAAAAAATAGCAACATGAAGCAGTTGCTATTATTACTATTTTCAGAAAAGAAAACAGAGGCTCAGCAATTGTTTATGGTCACATGTCTGGGTATTAAAAAAGTGAGGTCTCAGTGTACATGGCTCTTTAAGCTAAGCCTCGGTGTAAATACCATGGAGTTATCAGTCCCTGTAGATACATATGGTAGTAAGTGGATATGCTCATTCAGAGTAAATCTAGGTGAGAAGGGTCAAGCTAAAGTTCAAGGAAATCTACATCTAATGAGTTGGCCAGAAGAACAAGAAATAAAGAAATGAGAAATAGGAGAGCTGGCTGGACATTGTACCTTATTAACTAAGGTATGTAAATGGCAAATGAATTACTGACTTGGTGGAAAAGAAAAATATGAAAGTAAATTCATGTGTTATATAAATCCATTTTGTATAAATAGACCCTGATAGTTTTTTGGATGACTGCCTCCACATCTTTTTTTCTTTCTTAGATTTTATTTTAATTTAAACACATGTGTATGTGTGTCTCTGTGTATGGTTATGCACATATGTGCCAGGTGTCCTTGGAGGCTAGAAGAGTGTCTCAGATCCCCTGGAGCTGGAGCTTCAGGAGGTTGTGAGCTGCCTGACATGGATTCTGGGAACTGAACTCATGTCCTCAGCTAAAGCAGCAGACAGTGTACCCACAGTGGGGTATAAATAACTCTTTTGCAGACAGGAAAAGATGCAGTGTACGATGTCATAATATACCTGGAAATCCATGTCTTCCTGTAAACGTATGGAAAAATCAGTTCATTCTTTCTTAGAGTAATATTTAAGATGCATTCAGGATTCATGGTTCCAAGTGGCAGGAAGTCTAACTAGAGAAATCTTGACTAAAAATGGAATTTAGTCATGTTTCCAAAGTATGCTCACACAGTAGGAGCTTGGTTGGGCCTAAGGGTACCTAAACCCAAAGGACTCAGTTGTCAGAAGTTCTCTCTGTTCATTCTCTCTCCTTGTTTCACAGCTGCACTGTGTCGGTCACTTCATCGTGTCATTCCTCAGCTTCTGCTCTGGTTTTGTGTGTTTGTAATGGCCTCATGCTAGCTGTTCTACTGCTTGCTTGAAACACTGTCAGTACTTCTGATGGTCAGTTTTGGACGCTACATTTTATATTCAAGATGTATACCCAGAAAAATATTTAAAAAACTTTAAGATTTACTCATAAAAATCATGAAAAAAGTATTTTACTCTTCTTCTGAACGTTAGCTTCAAATGAGCTAGTTGTGGCTAGGTTCCGTTGATAATGGCTGAAAATTTTTCCTGTTCACACTTTGGATGGGATTGTAAATTTTGGTATTTTCGACAAGTTATATGTTGTTAAGTGAATTTAAGTATGGCATTAGTAAGTTGCCTAAAGAATGAGAAGGAATGTCACTTTTGTTTGTTTTTATGATTTGTGAAGATTTTACATTTTCTGAATTCTTTTTAAAGAAACCCTCATAAGGCCCAGGTTTTTTTTTTGTTTGTTTGTTTCTTGCTGTTGCTGATCACCTCAGGAGCTGCATGTGCTTTGTGAGGGTGACCCTTCACGATGGCTCTTAGACTGAAGAGAGACAGTTTTCCAATGTTATGTAGAAGGTTATATTTAGCTTTTGGTATTTCAGGCTGGAACACTTCATTCTGCTGTGCCTTTAGTTAATGAGTCATCTGGAGAAAACGGGCTGCTCTTGCTTTTAGGAAGAGTCTGTAGCAAATAATAATAATAATAAGTTAAGCTCTGTGGGAGATTTTCTGCCAAATAACAAGCTTAAAATGGAAAATGTTTTGTAATACATTTTATTGCCCATATGCAAAATATATACTAAAGGATCTGAGGCATTTGGTTCATTATTGTCTTCAGCTGATAAAAAAATAAATAAAACAGAAAAATAGTAGCCCTTATGTCATGCATTTTCTACAAAGCATTGTGTGGATTTTTTTTCTTTTTCTTTCTTTTTTCAGTTGTAGACAAGTAGAAAGCTAGCATATGTTCTATGGAATTATTTTGTTTCTACAGTAAACAGAAGTGGTTGAAGTTTGGTGGTAATTGTCCATATTGTGGTTATTGAAGTATTTTCAAACCACATTTGTAACAAAAAGTACTATTATCACCCATATTTATTTTGATGTCTTTATTAGTCAAGATTCATTTAAGGGCTGTGGGAGATGCGGATTCTAATTTTGGATACCTTTATATTATATATGTCACACTAATTATATACTTCAATTTTCCCATCTACACAAGGTTTGGTCCTAGTGACTTTCTCTTGGCAGGAAGTAGCATGGAACAAAGCAATGTATGTTATGCTGGAAATTAAGAAATCTTAAGGTCCAACAATTTAGATTTGTACTCTCTTTTCTGGAGTCTTCTTGCCAGACTCTCTGAGGCACAAAATGACTGCAGCACTAGAGCCATGAATTGTGACATCACTCTTCTCTCTTTTCCTCAGCTTTACTAGTTTAACATAGAACTGTCTATACTATTGCTGTACTAAGGCTGCCTGTCCTGTGTTCCCATCATGGATTCCAAAATTCTTTGTAGGGGAAAATGGGTCTTGTTTTGTCTTAGAAGAGGTTAGCTTTGTTTCTCCATACACATAGCCCCATACACATACACATAACCAGTTTTCTGCCAGAGCATGCTATCTTTTTATGCATGAAGGAAGCCTTTGCAGTGTGGGATTGTCTCTCCTTAATTATAGCAATAGAAAGCCAGTCGTGTTTGAGACTTCTGCTAATATAATTTATTGGGCTTTTTCACATGCTTCCTGAGGGTGCCTCGGGAAGCCCAGGGTAGCTGATGCACAGCTTTCCCAGGGAAGTGTGACCTTTTACAAGCTTTTATTTCAATGTGTAGTCATCTGTAGTGTACCACGTAGAGATTCCTCGTAGCACATTTTAATCTCATAAAGTAGTTTTTGATGCATTAGGTTAAATTTCTACTTATTTTGTAGTTTAACTTGTGTGTAACTTGTGTGTGTGTTGTTGTTGTTGTTGTTGGTCCTAGACTGATGACTTGTATAGACTTCTGGAGAATTTTTATGATTGTTTTCATAGGTGCTAGTAAAGTACTTGCCACAATTCAATATACATTCTTATTAACTTTTTATGAACTACAGTACAGCGTGTAGAAGAGTATACAAATCATAAGTGTGCAGCTGAAAGAATTACCTCAAAATAAACACACCTATTTAATTGCTATCCCGTCCTAGAAATAGAACTTGGCAATCAGACCAGAAACACCTGGTCTCCACCTCTTCCCCAGAGATGTCTTCTGTCTTTTAGCATCGGAGATTAGCTTTGCTGTTTTAGAATTTTTGTGGCTAGAATCATGTAGCTGCCTTCTTGCACTCCTTCTTCTTTGCCTTACTTTACTGACACTGGCTATGCACTGCATGCATGGAGCAATGCTTTGTTCGTTTTCTCTTTTGGTACATGTTCATTGAATTCATCGCAGTTTGTTTTCACTTATCTTGATTAATATTCATATTGTTTCTAGTTTGACTGTATTGGAAATAATGGTATAGGACCCTCATGGCTCATGTACACTCATTTCTTTTGGAATTAGAAGTGGACATACTGGCTAAATAAACCTGACTTAAAATTTAAAGATGCTTACAGTGTCAGTTTTCTAACATGTTAAATACCCAGGAGCTTTCCACTTGTTCTACTGTTTTCAAATCTGAGCCAGGGTTGTAGCTATGGCTCATAGAGAAAACATTTACCTTACGTATACAAAGACCCTAAGTTCAGAACCCATTACCACAAAATCACGTATGAAAAACCAGAGCCATATTGGTGCATAAAGGGTTATCTCATTGTAGTTTGATTAGGGTCCATTGTTGTTGTTTAATTTTTATTATTGGTTATGTGTATGGGTATGTTGCTTGTATGTAGGTCTATGTCTTCTGAGAGATTGGATCCTCTATAAATGGAATTACACAGATGGTTGTGAGCTGCCATGTAGGTGATGGAATCAATCCCTGATCTTTTGCAAGAGCAATAGAAACTCACAACTGCTTAGCCATATCTTCAGTCCCTTGTTTCTTTTTATGAGATAGCCCAGGACAGATTTGAGTTCATTGCATGGCCTACAATGACATTTCACTTTGACCTCCTGACTGTTGTGATTACAGCCATACACCACCATTTCCACTTTACATGGTGATGGGAATTGAACAACATTTACATATGAAAATTTGTGAATAGATGATAGGTAGAAAAGTCAATATTGACAACATTAAGATGTATGAAAGGATTTAGGATTGTTCATCCTTGCCTAAGAAATTAAACATGTTTTATTAGCAGGTTTCTTAAATTTCAGTAATATGTAGCATTGGGAAAGACACAGAAAATGGGCACCTTCATAAACTGTAATAGGATTATAAATCATTAAAGTTTAAACTTATATTATCAAAAATATAAGTCCCTTTTGATCTAGGAGTTGTTTATATGTAGAAAGAAGTTTGTTTTGATAGTAGAAACACAGCATAGATGAATCCCATCCAAATCAATTCTACATAAGATGTAAACACTTCTTATTAAAGATTAGCTTATAGATATACATTGGGAAATTAATAATCCATTTAAAAAGAATGCACTAGAGGAATCAAACCTGTCTTGTTTGAATGAAATGTCCCTTATTAGTCTCTGGTAGTTGAATGGTCCGCAGTTATTGGAATTGGGGGTACAAGGATGTACGACCTTGTGGGGAGAGGTGTGGCACCTGGCTCAGAATGTAAGCAGCTTTCACTCTCTGTTGTGATCTCCTACTTGTGATCAGAGACAAGCTTCTCCATTGTTCCTGCTGCCCAATGAACACACTCCTGTGGAAGTTCCCTTGGTCATCGTGTTTTATCACAGCAATGGAAAAGTAACTAACAAATCCTCAGGAAATGTTGCCTGCAGAATTATAAATTTTATTATATGTGATAGAAATATTTGAGTTAAGTATGCATAGTAATTTTCTGAAGCACCTCGTTTTGTGAAAGCTTGAAAACTTTTCTATTGTTTATGAAACTAAAATGCTACTAACCAAGTTTATTAATGCTGAACAAACTATTCAGAATTACTTTATTTTTATCATGTGACTTTTAAGCGAATAGATAATAAAAGATGTACTGTTTTATGTTTTATTTGCTACACACTGCCTAGGATAGTACATTGCATGAATATATTCATTTTCTGAATGCAAAACAGAACTTCTTTAAAAGTTTTATTTAATTTTTTTATGTGTATGTTTTGCCTGAATACATATATATGTGCATCTGGTACCTGAGTAGGTCTGGAGAAGGCATTTGATCCACTCAAACTGGAGTTGTAAACTACCATGTGGGGTGCTGGAAACTAAACCTAGAACAGCAATTGCTTTTAAATGTTGACCCATTTCTCTGGTCCTAAAACAAAATTGAATTTTTTTAGAGCTTTTTAAAGAAAAGGTTGTATTGCATGTGTGTGTGTTTGTGTGTATGGGTTCCTGGGATTCAACTGAAACCATTGTCTTGGCTGTAAGCACTCATATAGTGAAAAAGTAATCCGAAGCAGAATTATTCACAAGAACAATTAAAATTGATTTTAAAAGAAATTTTTTCACATGTTAGAATCTGTTGACACCTTGTGTTTTTTAGTTTGTTCAATCATTGCTCTCTTTATCAAATAGGTAAAACAAACATTTTACTTGTTTACTTCAGAAGAAGTGATCTATGTTGAAGTCAAAGAGCAATTAACGTGAAGTATAGGTGGGCAAACCAAGACATGGGACCAAATCTTTCATTCCACTTCCCTGGTGACTTAGAAGCAAAGTTTTTCTGTTATTAAATAATTTTTTAAATAGTATATGAATGATATTTGAAAGTCAAACTTCAGCACCCATATGTGTAGAGCTCTTTGGGAGACAGACCTGCCTCTCAGTACTTTGTGACTACACTGTCATCAGTGTAGCAGATGGAGTAGTTACAGCATAGATTTTTCGCGACATCCTCGTTTCTTCACTCTGCAGCTCGGCACACTGCACATCTTAGTGATGCACTCTAGTTCTACATGTACAGTTGTGCTGTAACTTTTTATTTAACATATCTGTTGTATGAGTATTATTCTTGGATGTATGTGTTTGTACCACATGTGTGCAGTGTCCCCAGAAGCCAGAAGATGGTGTTGGATCCCCCAGGACTGGAGTCACAGCCAGTTGTGACCTACCTGGGTTCCGGGGATCCATCCCATCTCCACTGGTGCTCTTAACTTCTGAGCCACAACCCCAGCTAACCGTTACTACTTTATGCCTGGCATGGCAAAACTAGAAAGGAAACTCCTGATTTTTAAGGGTGTGGATCATAGATTAATCATATGAAATGGTTTCTCAATATCCTGCTAAAGGAATACTATACATACCAGTATGGTCAGACTATATTACCACAGTGATCATAACTAAGAGTTATTCCGAATTCACAGGAAGGCATTTCTCCTACAATTTTTAAAGAGTATCTCAGAATTTATAGGCATACAAGTTTTCACATAGACACACAAAGTGAAAATGAGGCCACACACAAAGTATGTTTGTAAATGACTTATTAGCCAAGCATTAGCCATTTACTAAATGAAAAAATAATCAAATTCTATTTTATTGTGTCAACCAAATTTACTTTGAAAATTAAATTTAAGGATTCTAGCTTTTGATGACAATAGTTACTTTAAGAATTGAGGACACTGAACTCAGCTCAGGAGTCGTCAACCAAAGAAGGTGATTTTATGTGGTTGCTTTTGGCTGCCTTTTGGCTTTTGTTTCTTTAATTCTTCTTCCCCTCTTTCCCTTCCTCCCTTTGTTGTCTCTTTTTCTCCTCCACCCCTCTTTTCTCTCTTTCCCTTCCCTCTTCCCTCCTCCCTCCTCTTCTTAAGTGAGCTCTCTGAATTGCCCAAAGTATTCTTAAACTTGAAATCCTTCTGACTCTGCTTCCTGAGTGCTACCTCCACAGGGAGTGTGTCACCATATTTAACTTTCCAAAGGTCTTTATGAATCAACAGACATTGGTCACTTAATAATGGAACAATGCCCGGTTTGAGATGACTGAAGAATTAGTTTCCACTAAAAGTCTGTGTGGAGCATATGTAGACATGATTATTTTCAAAAAAGTTGAGAAAAGCATTGATTGTATTCTGAGGTTTATTAAGATAAGCTACAGCTGGTGATGGGAAAGGTGTTAGGAGCATAAGAAGCTCAGTGGCATGTCTTGAACACCTGTAGCTCAGGCTGTTGGGGGAGCAGGGATGAGACAGCCTAGTTCCAGGTTCAGTGGGAGACTCAGTCTCAAGGGAATGAAATGGAGACTGAAAGAGTGAGCATCCCTTGTCGTCCTGGGTCTCCCTGAGTTTTCTGCACAAAGTAGCCTCATTTGTGGGTGTGCGCGTGCACACACATGCGCATGTATGTGCACACACAGTATTTGGGGTTGAGTTAGAAAACGGGTCCAACTGAAGGAATGTTCGTAGAATGTAAAAAATACAGTTTTTAAAACCTATGTGTATTCACTGTATTATTAGATATTTTGTGTAAAGTATTTGAGTCAGTCATTTAGTATTTAACTTCATTTGTTCTCATGAAGAAACAAATTGATTTTTGAATTTGTTCTGGGGATTCAGAAATTTAATGTATTTCACTTGTATACAGCATATTGGTTTATTTGCTGAAATATTTTGATCTCCTGCATAAAACTCAGTTTCTTGTCATTGAGCATTAGATGACTTTGAAAATTAGCTTTTGCTGGAGATTTTTATATCATTTAAAATATTTCAAGATTTATGTATTTATTTTATTATTTTATGTGTTTTAGTGTTTTTGTCTACATATATGTATGTCCACCATGCTGGTGCCTGGCAGCCGTGGTGGTCAGATGCTGAGCTTTAGATCCCGAGACTGGAGTTAAAGTGCCAAGCTGCCATGTGGGTGGTAGGAATTAAAACTAGGTCCTGTGCAGGAGCAAGTCCTCCTAACTACCCCTTCCGTCCGTCTTTCCAGCCCATCATCTTCTAATCTGCAATTAGTTCTAAATTGCAAGCAAACAGTCCTGTGGGCAGAACCTATGGTAATGTCATCTGCTAGCAACTTAAGTCAATAAATACTGTTTCTGTAAACATTCCATTCTTTTTTCAAAAGTTCAAACTAGAATCGGTGTTCTCATCCACTCATGCACTCTGAAAATATTAGCAGATATTTTGTGTTCAGTTTGTAGCTTCATCAGTTTGTCTTTAGACTTTCAGAGTCAAAGACAAAGGTACTTCAAAGTCTACCCAATGGTCCAGTCACAGTTTCTGTCTGATGTTGGATTGGAACTGTTGCTTACACTGCAGTAACATGCTAAAATGTAACTATCAAAACTTCATTCTAATGGAACTCTATAAAGGCCTTCTTAGTAGAAATGTCATCCTTTTGGATTTATGCTACTATTCAGCATTGGCTATTTGAAAAGACATTTTGAAAGCTGAAATATAAAATTTATTATAGATTGTATTGACAGACTAAAATTTGCCATCAGTTTTGTATATATCTGCCCACCCTTCTGTGTGTGTGTGTCTGTGTGTATCTCTGAATGTGCTTGTGTGCCTATGTCTGTGTCTGTTTGTGGAGGTCAGAAGACAGCCCTCAGGCAGGAGTTCATTTTCTCCTCCTACTACCATGTGGGTTCTAAGGACTGGACTCAGGTTGTCAGGTTTGGTGATAACCTTTACCTGCTGAGCGTTTTTCTAGTCCTTGTCATTAGTTTGATAACAGCCATCTGAGAGTACATTATTACCAAATGAAGATGTGTCGCGGGAACATCCTTCTCATATGAGGCACAGGAACAGAAATGGGCACCAGCGGAACACTCCCTATGTCCCATGAGTAGTGAGGATGTTTGACTGTTTACCTTCTGGTTCCTGATGTTGTTGTAAAGATGTTGCATTCTCATTCTTATCTCATACTGAGCTTTAGGCTTTATTTTTCAAGTTTTCTTTCATGGATTACTTTCCTCTAAGGCATTTCGTGTCTTAATTATAGTACCCTCCCCTTTGAGGGGGAAAAAAGGCTGTTTATATTCAGTGGGATTCAAAACACACTTCCCGCTTTAGTGCAAATTTATCATTACCCTTCAGGCTGTTCTTTAATATAGAGCTCTTTAGGATGAATATCTTAAGCTGCTCCCCAGATGTTTTAACTTCAGCAAACTTGTGGTTTTCTTTATTGGCATCTTTGTTTGTAGTATTTGGAAGATGAAAGAAAATATCGTCTGAGTATCTAAACACATTTCATATTCGTTCTTGAACATCTTTTGCTGCCAGGGCATAACTAGGGTAATACTTACACTGATAAATTTTCATAATCCTTCCTTTTAAAAGGTAATATTAGACCTATAATTCTGTTAACAGTAATGTAAAAATAGTGTTGTCTTTTGTAGGCGGTTTTGAATTTACATTGCTGTGCAATTCCTATTTTGTATAGCTGTTACCATTTACTTAATTGTTCAATCACTTTTGCTCTCCATTATTCATACAGTAAAGATTGAGAATGTGCTGCATTCAGTATCTTTTAAGAAGTTTGAACTTAAAATATTAAAGATGGTAGTTGGTCCCCCCTTATTTTTAGATTTTCCTCTAACTGAAAATTTTCTATGAAATCAGCAACTTGGTTTTCCCTCTACAATTATAGATAGCTGCTAAAGCTTATTACGTGTTTAAACATGTTCAAGGTAATGAAGTGAAAGAGTGAAGTAGTGTGTGTGAGCACACACTGCTGTGCCCTGACACTGCTTGCTTAGGAGACGAAGCCGAAGAACCTTGCTTGATCTTAGTTGCTTAGAAGCATTTGATACTGTTTTCTGTTGTGATTGACATCTTCCCCTCTTCCTTTTAGTGCTGGACCAGCTACTCTTCAATAGTGTTTTCTACTTCTGACTTCTCCTCACCTAGCATTCAGAGGACATTGATTTTATAATCAATGAGTATAATCTCATTAGGTTTCTATATAGTTTTAAATTTTTCTGGTATGTCTTCAATTCCTTCTTAATTTCCTCTCGTTATAACTTGCAGTTGTTGGTCAGACATTATTTAAATGAAGCTATAGAGTCCTCAAGATCTAGCTTCTGTCAGTTGTCCCCTCTTTTCTCTATGAATCTAATGTGGAGCAGGAAGGGAAGTCTGAACTTAGTAATAAAATCCAGGAATAAGCCTAGGTCACGCAGATTTTCAGTTTTCATAGTTAAGTCTACCTAGTTTGCCTGTTCCTGGATCCTGAACTTCTGGAGCTTTCAAGTGAGATCAGTGAGGTTTTGGCTCATTAACTGTGAAACAGTCTACTGAACAAGGGTGCCAAATTGTTCTAAGATTATCAGTTGAACAATTTATCCTTCTGCCCCCACACCCTCAAATTTTGTCACATCTCAAAAGGCAAAACTGACTTTTTGTTGTAGGTCCTCATTGTCTAGTTTTATCATGTTAGCTGAGTGTAATTGTTAATGCCCACCGCCTGCCTTCTACCCCATCTTTGACTTCTGTTTAATCTCTTGTGTGTTTTCATTGTCTAGATGTAACCCATGCTTTCCCCCTTTCCCAGAGGGAAATGGTGGCCTGGCTTAATCTTTGATTTATTAAGAGCCCCTTCCTCATGGAG
Organism: Pachyuromys duprasi; assembly: GCA_028658305.1. Classification (NCBI taxonomy): domain Eukaryota; kingdom Metazoa; phylum Chordata; class Mammalia; order Rodentia; family Muridae; genus Pachyuromys; species Pachyuromys duprasi. The sequence goes on from CM053766.1 coordinate 87,550,479, forward strand.
AAAAGGAGGAACACTGGCAGAAGGTGCAGTCTGACAAAATCTACGCTTACTAATCACTTTGGTTGTATGCTCCTGTTGCTTTTGTGCTCTTGCCCATTATGGTTTACTTCCTCTTTTCCTGAACCCTGCTCCTTATAAGGTGCCACCAAAGAGAACTATTTGTTTTTGAGGTGGTTTTTGTTTGCCTCTATAGCTTGCCATTCAGCTTCAGAGTTCAGCAAATGTGTTATTGACAACCAACTATGTGAAGTTTGGTAAATGTTGGGTTGTTTCTCTCTAGCTTCCTGTTACCAGCTACAGATGTGTGCAGGTGTGAAACAGTCCTGCTGGTTTGAGACTGTTCTTGGAAGATTTCTTATCTCTATGGAACTGTATCAACATACCTCTGTAGTGCTTATTTATATGACTTCAGGTTTATATAGCTTTTCTGATTGCTGTCAGCAGGAATGTTGGCTGTGACACAGTATTTGTTACTTGGAATCGGAAGTGCAGTATGCTATATTATGACGGGGATTTAAATGTCTGCCTGAGTGTTTCTGATGAGTGATTTGTTTATAAAGTTTGACGGAGAAAAATGATTAGCTGTTGCTCAACCATTTTCCATTTCCATTGCATATATTTCTAGAACTTGTCTATGATTGGAGAAACTCTGTCCCATATAAACCGTGGGCTTTGATAAAAACGAGCAGAAAGCAGAGCAATAAAGAAAGATGAAAAGAGTGTGTAATTTGTGTTTTGGAGTTACCCATGGATAGGATGTCATTTATGCTTACTCAGAAACTTCACATGTTATTTTGAGGATCACTTTCCCACAGTATTTTTTTTTTCCTTGCATGGCTTAAAACTAAATATACTGTTTAATGAAAGTTGTAAATGGGTTTAGAGGAATTTAGTTATATGTTTTTATGATAGATTGAAACCTAATGCACGTGCCATTTATGTAAATTTAGGAGCAATAATTTTAATCATCTATACTTAGAAAGTGCTTTTCAACAGTATATTTGATTATCTTACATACTAAAAAGACCTCCATCTTCAGCGTTATAAATGGGAATAATTAAACCTTTAAAATATTTAGACTTGAATAGAGTAGTGGCTTATCTAACCAGCACATGCTTAAAAACAACTTTTTATCAAAGAAAATAACGTTAGAAGATAGACAAATGCCTCCAATTACAATCCTCATGAACTAATAGCTTAAATTTAGCTTTGAGTGACTGTTACTCTTTCCATCTTTTTCAAATACACTTAAATATAAGCACATGTGGGGAATGTTCTTTTGGCTTTTATCAGACTGACATTTGAGTGATTTTTTTTTTAACCTCACTGAACATTTGTGGCAAAAGATTTCAAAGCTTTGAATTTTACAATTTGCCTATGAACTTCCTTCTCTGTGTTATTCTATTAACATTTGGTCTTAATAAGTATAACCTGTTTAGAATTACTGATGTTTTAAATTTATTATTCATTTAGATGAGAAGTTTAAGAAAGAAAATTGAAAATCCTACTTGGCAGTTATGAATGCTTTCTCAAGGAAGCTAACTTCTTTGAGTTTTCCTGTGAAGATTTTAATTCTTACTCCTCCTCTTATGTCTTACCTTCCTGAATTGTTTTAAATTATTGGTGTTTGCATCTATGCATAGTACATAGTATGAGGTCTTCTTTCTTCAGATGTATGTTGCGTGTACTGTGTCCTTCTTCTCTCCTCTGTACTAGAATTTTTCTTTCTCTACTTTGGGATAACACAGCAACTTTAGTTTCAGTGAAGACATAAAGTAGTTGCCCTTACATAGAAACAGAACTTGTGGACCCTAGCTCTTTGTGGACCTGCCTATTCATAATTCTTGTCTTATTTTCCCTTAGAGAATAACTGCTGATATTTTGTAGGTTATAAATACAGTATCCTGCATTTCAAGCAGAAGTTGCTTCATGTCACATAAGTAGGAAATTTATTAAATAAGAATTAATTAAAACCAGGCGTGCTTGTACATGCGTTTAATTCCAGGACTTAAAAGGCAGAGAGGCAGGTGGATCTCACAGAAATCCAGGTCAAGTAGAGCATCATAGAAATACCCTGCTTAAAAAGAAAAGAAAGCAAACAAACAAAAATTAAAAATTGTAGTAAAATTAAAATCAAATTACTGCAAATCTCCATAATGTTAGCTTCCTTGAGTAACTATACCCGCATGCCAATTTTCTCTCCCTGTTTCTTTTATTTTGTGACTCCAGTGGGCAGAAACCTTGTCTCATTGGCTGTTTTAATTTATAGCCTGGTGTTAAGTTGAATAAAATGGGCTGTGGGAGTTGCATAGTGAATATGAAGCCAGCCTGAGAACAACATCATATGTCAGTATTCTTACTGCTTTTTAAAGTGAACGTTTGGAGAGTTTTAAAGACTAATAACAAAGGTAATGGAAGATATCTGTTCTTGACAGACATGCGTACCTATTAAGTGAATAAATCTACTACTAGTATTTTGGATGGTAGCTTGGGGTCCAGCATAAGGTGGTTCCCCTTTCTAATGAATCATTACTGATCCATCCTAGTTAGGAATGTGTCAAATATGGGGAATCATGTTTTATCCTAGACCTCAGAATCAGGCTTCTTAATGATGGGTTTTCTCCTTCTACGTCATCAGTTGGATTTGAGTTGGATATGTCCCTTTTAACCAAAGCATTTAAGTGAACTTGGAGACCTACACTTCATCTTCTTTGGAAGTTTCTACTTTGGTGTATTATAAATGACAGAAGTCCAAAATGTGTACAGAGTAGGGTTTAGAAAAGGAATGTATTTAATTCTGTTGAGAGAGGGTGACATGAAAAATGTCAAGCATTGGTGAGTTTCTGACTGTTGATTTTAAGTTTTCTCGGTCTTCCTACACACACTGAACTGATTTCAGAGGCCTGTAATAAAAGATTAGTCAGGAAAACTTTGGTTCATGTGAAAAATTAGGATAGTGATAGGGATTTTATGTATCTTCTAAGGTCAGGTTCAGTAGTATATACTGAAATATAGTCTAAAGAATTTAGTATATATTAAAGTATATTCTCAAGACGTTTACCTGAAGAATTAACTTATGTATAACATTTTAAATGTCGGTATTCTGTACTGTGTAGCCATCAACAAAAATAAAAATGTTCTATTTTAAAATCATATTACTTTGTAACTGGCTTTGTTTCCGAACCCCTCATCTGTGGCAGTTGATTTCAACCACTGTTGGTGTGTCTTATCCAGAATTCCAGAAAAATGCAGTGGTTTTATATGTTCGCTATTATGTTTGGCTTCTTTCACATAGCTTACAGTGCTTTTCTAAGTCATCCGTGTTGTTAAAGACACAGTTGTTGATTTTTTTTCTTATTCTGTAACAGTTTTTCTCCTATGGACATATCAATTAGTTCATTTACTAATTTACTTTTGGAAATAATAAGGCTATAATAACTGCTGAGGTGCCTGAATTAAAATCAGAATCACATGTTTAAATTTTTCCAAGGTATCACCAAATGCTGCAGAGCCTTTTGAATTTTCCATAAACTGTGTTTTTCCTTTGTCAGTTATTGGTATTTTCACTGCTTAATGTTTTTAGTTTTTTTATGTCTTTACTGAAAACAGTGTATCATATTGTAGTTTCAATGTAGATTTTCCTAGAACTAATGATGGATGTTGATAAGCTGAACTTACTTATCAGTTGATTGGCTCACCAGGGACTGGGGTTGATGTCAGCACAGAAAGGCATAGCGGGAAGTAAGAATGTGAGAAGGGAAGGAGGGTGTTTCTTAGGAATTAGTTTTGTGTGAAATATATTATCATGGTCAGTTATGGATTTGTTATTGTTGTCATTATTCTGTAATATCTGAGAAGAAAGTTTATGTTCCTAAAGTTCATTACTAACCTTTCCTTGTGACTTGCTAGTTGACATTATCAGGTGGCTAAAAGAACTAAAAAACGTTATTTTGGAAGCCATGTCTTAAAATTGAATGAAGAGTAACCAAGTGTGTTGGCACACACCTTTAATCCCAGAATTTGGGAGGCAGAGCTAGCTGGATCGTTTGAGTTTAAAGACCGTCTGCTCTACAGAGCAAGTTTCAAAACAGCTAGGACCACACAGAGAAACCCTGTCTCTAAAACAACAACAACAAAACAAAAAATAAAGAAATTCTATTACAGCATATTCTAGCAAGACTTATTTTCCTTTTTAAATTTATTTGTATCAGCCTTTCTGGCAATGGCTAGTTGCTCCTGAACCCAAAGGTGTAGTCCAGACTGGTATTGAAATGCCCCCACCTCTCCAGTGCATCTTACTGATATGTGCAATTATAAATGGCTGTTGTTTTTCATTTTTTAATTTTTGTTGTAGGAGTGTTTGGTTTGTATGTAGATAATTGCACTGTGTATGCCTGTGACCCGTAGAGCCTATAAAGGGGCTGTCAGATTCCCTGGAACTGGAGTTACAGATGGTTGTGAGCAGACCATGTGGGTATTAGAAACCAAATCTCGATCAACTGGAAGATCAGAGAGTACTCTTAATTAGCCATTTCTCTAGTTCCCTATTTTTGTTTTTATGCCTGTGTTTTTCTTTGTTTTTGAGTGCTATTCTTTATTCTTGAGTGTTGACTTTTCTAACTTAAATTGCTATATCACAAAGCATATATTATTTGATTCTGTGGATTTCTTTTTTTTAATGAATTCTTTTTTAAAATTTTTTTGCATGTACATTAGTGTAATGCCTTGGAATTGGCATTACAGACAGTTGTGAGCTGCCATGTGGGTGCTGGGAATTGAACCTGGGTCGTTTGGGAGAGCAGACAGTGCTCTTAACTGCTGAGCCATCTCTCCACCTCAATTCTGTGGATTTCTATTATCAAATAAAACTCATTGAAAAATACTTTATCATTCTTCATTCTAACTCTATGTATTTTAATGAGAATAAGCAAAAGTTAGTTACTGTGTCTTGCTATAGCATCAGTTCTCTGCTATTAAATTGTTGAATCACCAACCTTCACATAAACTGCCTTGAATAGTAATAATAAATATAATGCTTTTGAGAGGGTGGATTTCTCTGTAATACACCTTCTTGTGTTTATTTTCATCAGCACTCATGCCTTGATGTCAGTGGTTAAAAGGGCTTTAGAACGACAATGTTAGTTCATATTTATTTGGTCATTCAGTAGCTACCCAGCTGCTCCCAGGTAGCTCTTTGCTGAGCATAGAAGTATGCTGGAGATACATCAGCTTTATTCTCATTTTCCCAGAAGTCAGTGCTGTCTTTGATTTCTACAGTAGAGCATTTTGCTTGATAAATTTTCATGTATGTATTAGTCACTTATATTTGATGCATAATCTCAACATATTTACTACTACACAGTCAGTTTTTTAATTGCAGCTTTGCTTACCATATTACTCATTGGTCTTTGAGGCCTTTCTTCTATAATCTGTACTTGTTTAACTCAAAAACAAAACAGATGTAAAGATAATGTCATTAATTATCTAGGAATTATTATTCGTAAAGGATTTTTTGATGTGAGTGGAAATTTCTTACATATACTATCAAACAAATGCTAAACTACTTTAGATAGACAGTAGGCTTTGGATCTCACTTGCCTTTAATCTCAGCTTTCTGGAGGCAGAGGCAGGTTGATCTCTGTGAATTCCAGGCCAGCATGGTCTACAAAGTGAGTTCCAGGCTATCCAGGGCTACATAGTGAGACTCTATCTCAAACATCAACAACCTACAAAAACAACTTTAGAAAGATTTGATGTTCTTTCTTTTTTTACATAATGTTCCTCTTTAAAAAATTCTAGATTGAATTTCAGTGACATGAATCAAAGTGTTCTTATATAAAGTATTAAAATGTATCCATGATGAAATGGTGGAACACAGAAAAAGTTTGTGTAAAAGATGCAACATGAGTATTAACATTTTTCTTCCTGATTATTTTCTATTCATTGTAAATAAGGAATTCTAATGACGAATAACATATTCTGATAATTATATTGAATATTAAATATAAATCATTACAAATTATATTGATATCTTATACCTATAAATGTTCGTATATTTGTATATTTTGCTTTGTATATTTTGTTCTTATGGCTTTATATTAATTGCTTTCCTTCTTTTGATACATCTCAGTGTGTATCCTTGGAAGGCCCAGAATAAGAGACATCCAGGACACTGCTGTCCAAGTATGGGGATCAAAGGATGCACCACATACCCAACCTACTTTTAATACCAGCTTTATATATTATATATGTAACTTAAAATATAAGTATATATTATATTATATAACATTTAATATATAATATAAACTTAATACAGTTAGCCACTATCTTTACATCATAGCTTCACACAGTATCATAGTTCTGTCCTGTAATAATAGAGCTTGTAGATAATTATAGTTGCACAAATTGTATTACATTCTCCTGACTCATTTGTGGGATATTTGATATTTGTGTTGTTTTCTATTACTTACTGCATATTGTGGTAGGATAAGCAGCTTTTTACATGGAACTTTTTATGTTTTGCTGCTCTGGGATAGTACACCTGAAATAGAATTTTACAATAATGAGGTGGAGGAGGAGTAGAGGGAGAGAAATAAATTGATTGAGTCATTCATTGGTTGATTGATTCTAGGTACATACTGCCAAATTACTTCCTGAAATATTTCTGTCACTACTACTGTTGCTTGTCAAAATTTTCACATTACTGTTAAATGCTAAGTGTAGTCTATATCCTCAACTAATTCTTTTGTGAAGAAATCTCTTTATATGCATTTGATTAATAACAAGAAATTCTTATTGTTTTTCAAAATTTATCATTTTCGTTCTTCTGTTCACTGTATACTTGTCTGGCTCTCAATTTTTTTTTTCTTCATTTGTGATGCATAGACTTGATCAATATTAAAATTTTTCTTTTTTACTAATGTTAGACTTTTCATTTGTTTTATTTTATGGAGGAAAACTTCACTTTTTATATAATCAAAATTATTCTTTTATGTGCTTTTTGTTTTCTGGAATGGTTACTTGGGTTGATACAGAATTCTAGTTTCAAATTCTTTCCCACACCTTGCATAGCATAAAAAATACTTTCCATTGTCTTCTAATATTCTTTATTTTATAAGAAATTCAGTTTTAGTTTAATTCTTTTTCATTTTAGATCTTTTTTCTTTTTTTTTAAGCTCTTATCATTTTTATTCTATGTAAATATATTTTCAAATCCCTATTCTCTGGTTAGAATATTTAGTGTTTAGAGAAGTTTAGATTGTGTTTTTCTTATTGTTTAAAAACCAAGGGTTTTCTTCCTCTTTCTTTTACCCTTCATTATTGTTGCTCTCCTTTTCTGATATTTCTAACTGATGGATGTTAGGCTACTTAAATAGATCTTTTCATTTGACTTTCACATTTTATATCAAAATTGTATTCTGCTTTGTCATACTTTTCTTATTTACTGACACCCCTTTGGTGCCTGCCCAACTAGTCTTCCTTGAAAAGATGCTGTAGTGGTGAATTGGTATAAACGGACGTTTACTATTATTTTACACAAAATTAGACAATCAAGTTTTCCTAAGTAGGTAGTTGATAAGGGTGACTCAAAAAGTAAAACATGGAGTAAAACATTTGTGTCAAGAGGAATACATACACCAAATAACAATCAAGATGTATCTATAAAATTTGTGCATGCACTCAGAACAAAAAGAAGCAATTTAAGTATACATTGACCAATGCATTTATAAATAAATGTGGTGTAATAAACACGAGTACAGAAATCAGTCTTTTCTTAGACAGTGTACTATTGCTGTGAAGAGACGCCATGACCATGGCAGCTCTCATGAAGGAAAACATTTCATTGAAGCTTGCTTGCAGTTTCATTGGTTTAGTCTTATATCGTTCTGGTGGGAAGCATGGCAACATGCAGGCAACCATGCTGCTGGAGAAATTGAGATCTGCAGGCAGCAGAAAAGAGAGGGAAAGCCACTGGGCTTGGCTTGGGCTTTTGAAACTCTAACGCCCACTTCCCATGACACGCTTCCTCCCACAAGGTCACACCCACTCCAACAAGGTCAGTCCTTTCAAATAGTGCCACTTCCCAGGCATTGATATATGCGAACCTCTGGGGCCATTCTCATTCATACCACCATGCCTTGAATGTATTTTGTATGAATGGATCTTGTTAGGAAAGACTACATACTATATAATTTCGTTTGTATACAAAGTGTCCAGAATGGAAAAAAATAGAGATAAGAGAGTTATTAGTAGTTGTTTAAAGTGGGATGTGAGGTGGTTGGAGGTATTTGGTATTGACTTTTTGGTTTTGATTGTGCTGTTGCTCTTCGTGACAGTTACACAAGCATGAATATACTTGAGTGGTACATTTTTAAGTGAGTGAATTGTATGGATATATATGTGTGTGTTATACACTCGTGTGTGTGTGTGTGTGTGTGTGTGTGTGTGTTCGTTCTGTTTGCAGTGCTGGCTATTGACACTCTGCCTAGAGCATTAAAACTGTTAGGAGAAAAGAAGGAAGGCAGGAGGGAAGGAAAAGGGAAAACAGGAAGAAGAAATGAAAGAAGTAGAGAGAACAAACTGAACATTTTACATACTCTTGGGTGGTCTGGAAATCTGTTCTTGTAAGAGCTTTCTTATGACATCAGACTCTTTAACTTTGAGCTTTTAAGGTGGAAATAGTGTTTTTTTTTAAAAATACAGTGTTTACAATCGTATTTTACTATGTCTTCCATTACTACCTATTCAATATTCTTACATTTGATTTTTGTTAGAAGATGTTACTCTGTTGTATCCTTGAAATTCTGTTCTAATTTTCAACACTTTTAATGTTATATAAAACATAATTTTTGAAATTCAATAAAATGTGGAATTAGAAGTGAATGCATGCTTCCTCGTCCATTTTGAAATGTAAATGTATAATATTTGGGTCTTTCATAATAATTGCAGAGGCTTTTTTTTTCCTTTAGAAAACTCTTGTGTGAATAAGAGAAAGATACTCATTTTTAAATTTCATGTAATTCTCAGATGAGAATTCTGGTAGGTTTTTTGCTTTTGTTTGTTTTGTCTTTTCTGACAGGGTCTCCTTGCAGCTCTGGCTGCCCTTGATCTTGCTTTGTTACCTGAATGACTTAGAGTCTGACTTCCTGTCCTTATCTCCTGGGATTGCAGGCATACTGCATCCTGGCCACAGGATTCTGGCTTTGAATAGCTAACTTGCCTTATGTGACCTTTACTTGCAAATTTATAAATCTTATTTTACTGTCTGTTTAGCATAATAGCTAATTCAGACATCACATATTTTAGATTCTTAAAGTTATATATTTACAGGAATTTAATTCAATACTTGGATGTAAATACATGACTTAGAGATCCCACTAATTATATTTTAATTAGAAGAATTTGCATTTTGTGAAAACTGACATATGCTAACTTCTGTTATTTTTTTTGTAGGTTTGATGAACTTGTAAAAAAATTCAAAGTTGAATATCATGCTGGTGGCTCTACCCAGAATTCAATGAAAGTTGCTCAGGTTGGTTAATCATTTCAAAAATTGTTTCAAAATAATTCTAAACTTTTAGTTATTTTACATAATCTTTTCCAGTGTACTTTTATTGTTACAGCATAGTTTTGTTCATTTTCATTTGACTCTTTAAAAGCACATCTATTAGTAATTTTAACTTGTCTTTCATTGATAAGCTTGGAAATAATTTTGTATGTTTATTCATTACTATTATTTTTACATGTTTTTAGTTTGTAGAACTTATTTCATGGATAACCCTAATTTTTATGTTGGAAGTGAAATGTTTTTCTTGTTTACTTATTATATCAATTACTTTGACAAATTCACCCCTCCATCCTTCAGTGGCTCAATGCCCACCTCTGTTATTTGAAGGCAGAGTCTTGCCATGTAGACTTGGATGGCTTTGAACTCACTATGTAGACTGGTTAGACCCCAGGCTTCTGGCAATCTTCCTGCTTTTGCTTCTGAAACACTCTTACTATAAACACTGAATTAATTATTATAATAATTTTTTTCACTTTGTAGAAGTGATTGCATGTATCCATAATTTCAGGTATTTTATAGGCTGATGCCTGTAAAGAAGATCATGAATTTGAGGCTAGCCTGGGAAACACAGTGTAACTCACTTCCAAACAAAACCAAACTTTATAAATTTTGCATTTTATATGATATATAGAAAGGATATTGCTACAACATATTAATATTCTTCCTTATATAAATACATGGATGCAAATATGTATCTTTTTTTGTTTTTGTCATTGTTATTTTTGTTTTCCAAGATTGTGTTTCTCTGTATAGCCTTGGCTGTCCTGGACTCACTTTATAGGCTAGGCTGGCTTGAAACTCATAGAGATCAGCCTACCTCTGCCTCCCTGAGTGTGTTACCTCACCTGGCTGTTTGTGTTGTTTTTTATATTGAGATAAGGTCTCACTATGTAGCTCTGACTGGCCTGGAATTCACCATGTCGACCAGGCTTGCTTCAGATTAGTGACCTGCATGTCTCAACCTCTTGCTTGCTTAGATTACAGGCACAAATCATGACAAGTGACCACATACATATATATGTGTGTGTGTGTGTGTGTGTGTGTGTGTACATATATCTCTTTCTATCCATTTATGTCAACATATAAGCATATGTTTTGTTTATATATACATGTATATCTTTATTTACATATGAATCTATATACTTAAAAATATCAAAGGTGTTCAGTAGGTATTAGCATAAACACATTTTGAAATACAATCTGAATCAATGGCTACTGTAATATTAAAAGTTGATTTTCTTTTTTTATTAAAATTTATTAATTTTTATTTTATGTGCACTGGTGTTTTGCCTGCATGTATGTCTGTGGGTGTCAGATCTTGGAGTTACAGACAGTTGTAATCTGCCTTCTGAGTTCTGGGAACTGAACCTGGGTCCTCTGGAAGAGCAGTCAGTGTTCTTCTGAGCCATTTCTCCAACCCCCTAATTGCTAATCAGTCTCCAAAAAGCTAATCACTACAGTTAGACAGTTAGCTTCCTCTTTGTAGTATCTTACTAAAAAGTAAGTAGTGGTGTCTTACTCTTTATAGTCTTGGTTCAGTTTTCATGGACTAGCGTCATTCTTGTTTGTTTGTTGGTTAATGCTTTCTCTTTGAATTCTAATTAACTTCAAGGACTGGAGAAATGAAAAACTGAGAAATCAAATCTGGAAAGTTCCCTCTCTCCTTTCTTCCCTGTTTTCATTTTTGTTAATTCTTACTTGATTAAAATATACATTTTGATCACTCTGCCTACTTCCAAAGCTCAAATATTAATTTTTAAAATGGTTGTTATTATGAAATGGCTCAAGAAGGCCTTTGTCATTTACTTTTATTGTTTGATTCTTATTGACAGTGTGAGCTCAGATGAATTAGAGATAAAACAACAAACCTAACACAAGAAGCAAAATCTGTTGTAGTAGTCCAGGCCCATAATACCAGCTGGTCAGAGGTCCAAGACAAGGATCACAAGTTCAAGGCACGATGCCTGGGTTACATGGTGAATTTGAGGCTACCTCAGGAATCTTGACAAAATCATATCTTAAAATTTTAAAGGCTTTGGGGCACCTCTGGTTTAATATTTAAAGACTTCTAAAAAATTCCCTGAACATTGTTGCCCTGGCAGGTTGGCCCAATCTTGTGATGTCAGCACTCAGTAGGCAGAAGCAGAAGTTCAATGCTAACTAAGGCTACAATGCAAAACTCTCCCTGCCTTTTCTTTAAGGCCTGATGAGATGGATTTGCCTCCAGGATTCACATGATATAGAATGAGAGAATCTGTTCCTGAAAGTTTTTATTGGCTTCACATATACGTGATACACACGACACATAAGTTAAGTGTAATTTGTTTTTAAAAATCAAATGTATGGAGAGAACCTGGTAGGACATTTGCTTAGCATGCACAGGGCCCTGGGTTCTGTCCCAAGAATCACATACACAAAAGGGTCACTTGCATTTTGATTTTGAATATTATATTAATTTGTCCTGGCGACCATGACAAAAGACACTGGTTGAATGGATTGAATAAGAGATTTTTTTTTCTCAGATTTCTGAAGTTCGTGATCAGAGCACTGTCAGGGTTGTTTCTATGTAAATTCTTTCTTCCTCTCTTATAGATCACTGCCCTCTTCTGATGTCCTTTAATTGTCTAATTGCCTTTTCCTCTGTATTCTTGAAGCAAGATATCTCTGGTATTTGTTCTTTAATACCGCTTCTGCTAGTTATGTGAGACCCTTATAACTTCCTTTCCTTTGTAAAAATCTAAGCATTAGATTTATACCAAAAACTTCAGCAAAGAGTATAGAGGGCTGATGTTTTTCCTCACCTCTGTGCTTCTTTTCACTCCTTTTCTCTTACTAGATTTTGAAGCTTTTAATTGAACACATATAAATTCTTTCATTTCCTGGGGCTCTTTAATATTTCATGTCTTCTCAAACTATTGTTATCTATTCAAAGTTTTTGTTGTTCTTTTAATGTTTACATTATGTACTCTATACCTGTTAAGAAGTCTATTATCAGCACAAATAATGAAGTACAGGAGATAGAAATCATCAGTAAGGATGTGGGCAGTTGGAGACCTTGTGTCCTGGGGATGAGAATGTTTATGCTGTCACTACTATGGAGAATGGACTGCCAGTTCTTCAGTGAATTAAAGCTGGTATTAATCACATGACCCAGAAGTTTGATTTCTGCATATGCTAATTTGTTTATGTCCTCCTAATACTCAGACTTTGAAACATAAATTCTCGTGTGTAATGTTATGTGCAAATGAGACCTGTGGGGTGGTAACTAGAGTTTGATAATATCCTTCGAGTGGACCTGGGTCAGTGTACTTATAAAAGGCGCCTGGAGAGTTTATATTGTGTTAGGTAAAATAAGCCCATCACCCTATCACACACACTTTATATCTCCACTTATATGTGGTATCTGTTGTAGTATGAGACCCGTTTCTGGCCCCTGTACTCACTGCACATGTGTGGTGCACAGACATACATAGAGACATTTTTTTAAATAACCACAAAAAATTAAAACAATGAACTTGATCTTCACAACTCAAATTTGCTTGTTCACAAAGAGTGCTACCAGAACAGAACTTCTATTTTCTTTCTTGAATATAACTTTCAGTTGAGTTGAGTATCTTCTGTTTTTTATTTTGTTTTTACTTTTCTAGTATTTCTGACTGTTTTTTCTTTCTTTCTTATTTGTGAGCTAAATATATTTTCAAACTATAATTTGTGATATAGGATAAGCATATAGCTTCAAAAACTGTATTCATGTGAACTTTGGTAAATAAGTTTGTCAAGCTTTCCATCAGGTTCTGATAGCATGACATTTTTCAGTGTTGAGGTATATGTAGAGTATCTGCTCTCTGTGTTAGTCATCATGTTAGGGAGGAAACAGTGACCTAAGATACTTGTCTCCTCATAAAATAATAGTCTGGAAAATATATTTAAAGTCTTGGAGTAGTCAATCCTGACACAGTATTGGTTATAACCCATGGCTTGATTAAATGAGAAAACTGCAGTTGGACTTAAATATTTATTGAAGTCAAGACAAGTACAATAGAAAATTAGTGTCTGTCACTAAATTATGGACTTTGCATTGATAGTTGATTATCTTAATATTTTTAATATTGGTATTATTTTGTGTATCAGTTTAAATTATAAAAATAATCATAATAGTCTCAACACAACCAACATTCAAACATTACCAAAAACTGAGGCTTAGGAAATTGTGGTGTTTTCATGGTAGCACAGGCATCCCTGGATTTGGGAGGCAAAACTGGAACAGGGTGGCAGTATAACAGAAGAATGGCTGGTTTGGTATGGCGCCAGAAAGCTTGTGAAAACAGATATGTAGAATAAAAGACAGTTATTTCTCAGTCATCATGACTAATGAACTAATACTTAAGAGTGAATTAACAGTCATTTGCAGGCACCAACAACATAAAATCATATTCATGAACCAGAAGGTTTTACTCTAATGGCTTATGAGACAACCAAAGGAATCTTCAGGCAAGTTCTTCCTCTGTGAAGCTTCATGCTTGTGAGCCTTCGCAGGCAGATTCCAGTATGTTGGGAACATACATACACACATACATACATACATACATACATACATATATACATACATACATACATGATGTATTAACTTGCTTACAATGTAGAGTTCATTCTGTCTGATATTACCAGTAATCATATTTTTCATACTTTAAGTAATGTGAGAGATCATGTCAAGAAAATGTTCCTAAACCCGGATGTATTTTGATTTATTTAACTGCACTGGAGATTTTAATGAAGTCATACCATATATAAACATATTTCTCGATATCCTGTTCAAATACAAATCTAGACTCATGCAGTATTGTCAGTTTCCACATACTTGTTACCGTACTTTTGTATGTTTTTTTGAGACAGGATCTCACTGTGTAGCTCCAGGTGACTTGGAACTCAGATGTGCCCACATGCCTCTACTCTCTACTTACTGTGTTAAAGGAGCACTCCACCACATGCAGCTAAAGATTTCTTTCTTTTCTTATGTATCTATGCATGAACTTCACCCCTTTGTGGGTTCTGAGAGCCAAACCCAGCCTCTGGAAGACTAGCTAGTGCTCATATCTGCTAAGCCTTATTTCTAGTCCCTTTCCTATTTTTTTTTAATCAAAAAGCAACATTCTATGTCTCTACCCTGCATAGAAGATCTGAAAAGAAAGTTGGTTTTTCTTACCTGTTATGTCAATACTCCCATAAAACATATTTTTACATACCAAAATTAACTAGACCCAATTAACCAAACAACACAATTTGCTAGTTAATTTAAACATTAAAAATATGTATTTCCAGTCATGTTTCATCTTTTTCTAAATTTTTTTAAGATTTACTTATTTTATGTATATTGATGCTCTGTTTTCACACATACCAGAAAAGGAAATCAGATTCCGTTACAGATGGTTGGGAGCCATCATGTGGTTGCTGGGAATTGAACTCAGGACCTCTGGAAGAGCAGCCAGTGCTCTTAACCTCTGAGCCATCTCTCCAGCCCTTTCATCTTTTTCAAATGATATTTAATATAGTTTTCATTTTGAAAGACACAGAAGATGGTCTTCATGCATATAAAACTAA
Source organism: Pachyuromys duprasi (assembly GCA_028658305.1). Lineage (NCBI taxonomy): Eukaryota > Metazoa > Chordata > Mammalia > Rodentia > Muridae > Pachyuromys > Pachyuromys duprasi. The sequence goes on from CM053766.1 coordinate 87,565,645, forward strand.
AAGATGCCTTTCGGCTCTGGCGCAGTCTAGCATGTGCAAGGCCCTGCATTCAATCCCCAGCTTCTAAATATAAACATGATAACTATCATTTGTAGACAAAAATATAAACACAAAAATACCAGTTTTTAAATACAATAAAAATTTGGAGGGTGAGGCAAAAGGATTACAAGTTTAAGGCATCAAGACAACATTTCTAAAGAGTTAATAATTTGGGACAAAAAAACACATGTGCCGGTTGACAATACACTAAGCATTAGAAAGATGAACTACAAGTTAATAATTTGGAACAAAAAAAGTACCTGTTGACAATACACTAAGGATTAGAAAGATGAATGATATTTTAGCCAAAATTTGGATGCAGTTTTTCCAAAGTATTTGATGATATTGGATCAGGCTGTAAACAAGCTGGCAGAAACTCATACAATAAAAATATTGACTTCATTTTTATGTGATAAAAGTGCTTCAGACCTGTATATTATATTTTTATTTCTAGAAAAGTGCACTGAAATTTGATAGAATTTTATTAGCCTCTTTCCTAAATCTTTGTTTAAATTCTGGTTTTGACACCATAAATTCTGACTAACTGTGCTTTAAAAAATATCATTGTGAATGAAATTTTTAATTCAGACAACAGCCATTAGAGTTTAGAGTGTTCTAAATTGATAGTCATTTTAGTCATAGGTAATTCATTTTAAAAGTTTATTATTGGTCTATAATATAATAGTGAATTTGATTATGGCATTTTCATACATGCATATAATTTGATTTGATCACAGTCACTTTCCCTGCCCCCACTGATTTGCTTTCTCTTCCATCCTAATTCTTTCCATTATATATATATATATATTTTTTTTTTCCCCCCCTCATGGAGGGCCCACCCTTTTGAGCTCTTCCTCTTCCACGGAATCTTGACAGGCTAGTTCATGTTCATGTCTTCTGCAGGTAATCACAGCTGTTGTGAATTCAGGAGTATAGAATAGCCTTGTCATGCCTGGAAGATATCATTTCACTTCTTGCTCCTTCTCCAATGTTCTCTGAAGAGATTCTCTTTTGCGGAGTTGGGCAATGTAGATGTCTGATTTTGTGAGCATTTATCTGTCATGTGTACTCAGCACTTTAAATAAATGTGTCTCTACAGTAACTGCCACATGTCAATGTAGATAATTTTACATGATCTGTAAATGCGAAGAATGTGATTGGTAAACACTAATGAACCATGTATTTAGTGTATGTCCTGTGCCCTGAGTTCAAAATGTATAGAACCACCTAATAGGATTTTTTTTCTAGCAAGTATTTTTTCCAGAGAGGTGCCAACTAATCTGTCTAGTATGTCTGTTCACTAGTAAATAAATCTTAAATAATCCACCATCACCTTTTTTTTGTTTGTTATCATAATATACTGATAATAAAATCTCTCTAGTTGTAGTTAAACTCTTAAAACATTTTCAATTGTGTATTTTAAGGATATATAATGTGTATAAAATTTAATTATCAAATAGTTATATGTGTGCATTTTTAGGATGCAACATGTCCCTCTATTTTATTAGCATATCATAATTACATAAAATAATGGGTTTTATCCAATATGTGTGTATTTTAACAAAGGATGCATAGGTTATTTTATTTCAGTTCTGGATGCTCTTTCAGGATTCTCCTAGCCTTGCAGGTAGCCACTATGTTGTTGCTTGCTCATTGGGCTGTCAATCCATGCTTATGTTCTGTTTCTCTCTGCAGGTGCTTAACTACCTTGTTAAGGCTTATCTTTGTTTACAGCCAGTTTCTGTACTGTTGGAGATTAGTACTTCAACATGCTTCTAGTCCCAGCATATGTGAACCAACCATTTGTTGCTGTGGAAGGAAAGAAAGACATGTGGAAGCAGAATGCAGTCAGGCTATTGAGGGGGCTTATGTAGAAACCCATGGTCAAGAAAGTCAGCAAAATTTTCTAAGAGGTTAAAGGAAGGTGGCTTATGTAGCAGGCAGTGCAAAATCACTTCTGTCTCAGTGGGAAAGTATCTGGTTTGTGTCAAGATAATTTCAAAGATGTCGGCACATTCTTGGCTTTGATGACACTATGGCTCAGTCATAAAACTACATACCGTTGAAATTGTTTGGTTTATTTATACTATGCTGGGAAAATATACCAGAGTTGCTCAAGGGTAGCATGGTGATCACTGCTCAAAATGTTTATACTCAGGTCAAGCTGGATGACTGTTTGTAATATATGTAAATTGGCAGGGGTAGAGGAGATACCAAAATTTATTCATTAACAAATACCATTTTTATTTTTATCTTAACATAACGGTGCTTGCATGTAATTGAATTGTGGTAGGATATTCTGTTGGCTCCTTTCTTCCTTTTTCCTTTCCTGTGTCATGTAATTAGAATTAACCTCCTAAGCTTTTAACATCCTAACTTGAATGTGTGTAGTATATAAACACTTTTCCTTTACATCTCCATCATGTCCTCTTACTAAGCTACTATAATTACTACTAATCATTACATCTTTATATACTGTGTGCCGATTAGTATACCTTTGTAATGATTATCTCCTACATTTCTTTTTAAGCCATTTATAAACATAAAAGGAATTATGGTGAAATGATATTGTACTAGGAAGATCTTTACACTTTTGTGGAATAAACCCAAATATCCTTCTGGGGATGAATGGATATATTTACACAGTGAAGTACTATTCATTTCTAAAAATAATGAAACCCTGTCATTTTGAAGCAACATTATATTAAGTGAAACAAGCCAGACACAAAGCCCAATACCACATGTCCTCATTCATTTGTGGAAACCAAGACATCAGCCTATAGAAGAATGGACAGGAATAACATGATCCTTAGAGCTGGAGGGGGCCAGTGGGGAGGAAGTAAAGTTCACTAAGGGGTGCCAAAAACAGTGGAGTAATTGCCCCCAGAATCTTCTTTAGCACAGTAGGCTTAAAGCAGTCTATAATGTATTTTGAAATGTAGTATCAGTACTCAGGAGATTGAGGCAGATGGATCTTTGGTTCAAGATTAGCCTGAGCTATATACCAAGACCTTTCCTCAGCATTCCTCCTTCTCCTACTATGCATAAATTTGTGGGCAATTGCATTCCAAAATTTTAATAATACTGGCATTTATGTTTACTTATGTAATTGACTGTATCAAAGCCCTATATTCATTAAAATGGGTTGTGTTTGCTGTCTAGTGTCCTTTCATTGTAGCCTGAAGGAACTCTTTTATTTATGTAGAACTATCTTGTTTGTTTGTTGTTTTTTGAAACAAGGCCTCACAGTCCTGCATGGCCTGGAACTCACTTGTTAGACAAGGCTAGCCTCAAACTCAGAGATCTGCCAGCCTCTGATTCCTAAGTGCTATTATAAAGGCATACACCATACCTGGCTGGTCTGATCTCTTCATAGTAAACCTTTTTAGTGCCTGGTTTTTGTAGGAGTGCTTACTTTCTCCTGTAAATGCGCTTTTCTAAAGTGATTAAGTTGAAATATAATAAAGGACAAAAGTATTCAAAATAAAATGTCTAACTTGTGGTAATATTTTGTGCCTTGGTATGCTTACAAACATGAAACGGTGAAATGAAAATCTTGAGGCTCATTCTCCACAGATAACTACAGAGTAATTCACATGTGACCTTTTCTTTTTTTTTTTTTTTAACTCCACTAAGCTGTTTTAAGGGACAATGATTTTCCTTCATACTTTGGTACCTTTTTACCTGATTGTTGACACTAAAATATTTCTGTTATCACATAAGGTCATTTTCAAACTTTCAAATTTCCTATAAATTGATTTGTTGACTTTTTATCTTACGTGTTATTTTTGTGTGTATTTTGGGTATTCCATTAAGTATTTTTACTGCCTTCTTTGTGAAGTATACTATAATCTGCATATAACCACTGAAATTGGAATTTTCTTCTCTCGATTAACTTTACTGAAGCTATGTGGATTTTTATGAGAAGTCAGTAATAAAGAATAAGAATTTCCATGTTATTTTGGTAACTACCATCTTTCTTTTTCTTTTTTTAAAGATATATTTATCATGTATACAGTGTTCTGCCTGCATACCAGATCTTATTATAGATGGTTGTGAGACACCATGTGGTTGCTGGGAATTGAACTCCGGACCTTTAGGAAGGACAGCCAGTGCTTTTAACCTCTGAGCCATCTCTCCAGACCTACTACCATCTTTCTTAATGTAGTAATTTCTTTCTCAATTAAGCAAAGTTCTTTGGGTAATATTATACTGCTGTCTTTGCTATAATGGAAATCACTTCATCAAAACCACTATAAATGTGTATGATACAAATGGCACCCTGTTCACAATTTCTCTTCAGAAGTAGAAGAACTATGTCCATAGTTACAGCTTTTATTCCATAATCACATATTTACAACTGCCAGCAGTAGATCTGAATTTTCTTCCCATAAGATTAAACACTTAATTGTTCTCTTTTTGGACTATTGTACTCTTACTCCTATTTTGTGATTTCTGCTTTAGTATTATACACCTTTGCCTAGAGATTGAGGAGTGATATGATATAGTTACTAATTTTGCAGTTAATAATTTTTTGATATTCCAGTTTTTTTCAGATAAGTTTCCATATTTATATTTAATTTGTAGTAAAATTTTTATCACTTTTCTGTCTTTAATTAAAATTTGAGAGAACTGCCGCTTACTGTTTTAAAACAGAATATTATTTAATGTTCCAGTTTCAGATTTTTAAATTTTTCTAAACCCTATGTACACTAAATGTCTAAGAACATTATGCTTCCAAAATTATGTTTGAATGAAATAGAAATATTGAACTAAAATTCATAGCACTTATATCTCAAGTTATTTAGCCTTTCTCTTTTAATGACTGTTTCTGACTGTCTACTTTTTTGACCTATTTCACCTAGTAAAACGGTTTAGAGTCTAAGAGGGTTTTTATGAGACACATCTCTGCGAATCTGTGACCATTCTAGACTACTTATATTTTAAAAGAAGAAATGATACTGGAATGATCAAAGAGAATTCTCTGTTCTAATGCCTTACGCCTAGAGCAGTTATTAGAAGATTCAGTAGCACAACTGTATTTATAAGTATCAGAGCAGCATGTGGTAGATGGTGATGCAGCACAGGGCTCTTGTCAGATCCCGTCAGGAAGGAGGTGTCTGTCAATGCCAAATTAAGGAATAATGAGTTTTTAAGTAGCACGAGTCCCACTAAATGTATAACTGACACTCCCAATTGTGAGTTCTCCTTATAGTTATAAATTTTCAGTATGAATCAACACTCCTGTCTTCAGTGGCCTTTTGTTGTTGAAGTGGGTTGTTAAATTTTAGTAGTTAAAGTCATGAAAACAGTTGTCCTTCCTCAGATTTTTGTTTGGAAAATGCTTTTACTTTGAATGAGATTTAGTCTAAAATAACTCTAGTATTTCATCTCCTTCTTTCTCTATTATCCTCCTGTATTTTTTCATTCCATTTTACCTTTTAAAAATGCTTATGATTTGCCCTTTAGACCTTATTTTGAGAAACTGTTTTGCCACCGTTACTGAAGATACTTTTTTGGAAATTGTCTCAGCAGCGGTGTTTGTATTCTAATGTTTACTGGTGTGAAAGCACATGTCTCAGTCACTTGATACAGAAAGACACATATGTACCTGTTATGGTTACCCCGATATGTGACATTAAATATAAATACTATTTCAGTGTACATCCCTGCTGCCTCCCTGCAAAGCAGAGAGCTTTAGTAACGAGTAGTATAAGAGACATGCTTTTTGTCATCAATGTGTCTTACTTCTTGTCATTGTGTTTTGGAATTTGAATTCATAAGCTTTAAATTAGTCAAACAAACAAAAACTAAACTTTGAATTATAAGTTTATTTATTTGAAAAGAAAATTAAACTCATTTTGTTTTCTGATAAGTTTCATTTGTTAATTGATAACAATTTGTTATTTGGCTAGTCTTTGCCAATTCAGTTATGAAGTATAGTTGTTACCTGCTCTGTTTTTAA